>JAFBMS010000055.1:2216444-2816444 GCA_019788955.1 Albula glossodonta | reverse complement strand
GGCTTGTAGCTCAGAGGTTGCAGTGTAGTATAATGGTTAGGGAGCTGGGCTTGTAGTTCAGAGGTTACAGTGTAGTGTAATGGTTAGGGGGCTGAGTTTTTTGCTCAGAGGTTGCAGATAGTTCTGTTCTTTTGTTTGGATAAGACTGCCTGCAAACTGTAAAAATATGTATGTAAAACTAAAAACCAGTTTGTGCACTAGCACTTACAGGACTGCACTTCTGCATTCCTGAAATAAAGCACTCAAAACAGATGAGTTAATCCAAATCACCTTTATGTGGGCCATTGGGTGTAAACAAACATGTCATTGAAGTGACAGAGGCCTCTGTGAAAAATTTTCCACAGTGGTGGTTATTAGGTAGTGGTTTGTGAGTTTTATCTGGACTTTTAAGAAACCATATCCTTTTCCTAAGGACATGGTTGCTGTTCAGTACATAAAAAAAAACTTCTATTCAATACAGCCTCTCTGTGTGTTGTGCGAAACCTTCAAACACATTTGTGTAAATGTTTTGTCTGTCCCTGTTTTTCCATTTGAGAGAGATACATGATTTTGTAGATGTAAAACAATGGGCTGGATCCATGAAATACACTTGAAATGTCTCTCTTAGGCATATATAATTCATATAAAAACATACTTCCCATACAACATTGTGTTTTTTAGTGCGTTATATTTTGTTGTAGACAAGCAAGCATATCCTTTTGAATGGATTCTTTTTTTGTAAAATAGAATAGCATATGTCAATAAAAAGACTGAAGTCTTTTAATTTTATAGAGACTATGGGCCAAATCTAGCCCAAAGTAACTCAAGCATCAGACATGCTCTCCTGAGTTAAGCATTCGGCTTTATTTTTACCCACGCTTGAGTGCTGGAACTACATAAATCCTGACATAGGCTGGGCAAATAGATTTATGTGGTACAATAGAAAACCATGTCAAAATCCAACCTCTGGTGGCCAACACTTTTTTATTTCAGAGTTCAACAGCAGTCACATTTCCTGATGAGATTGTCTTTACAAATCAGCATAAATACAGATGTTTAAAGTTACTACAGCAATCCAACTGTAACTAAACTGTGGTGATTTCTGAACTAAAAAAACTGTAAGTCATTAAGGTTTACATAGGTTGAAATCCATTTTGAGAAGAGATAAGCAATGTGCTTCTCTTAGCAGAATGTTTTTTTGTATAAAAGCATGGGATAGCCTATGTTTCATGAATGAAAACATGCAATAACCTACGTTGGTTTTATTCCAAAATGCACAACATCCATTGTAAAGCTGAAATGGAGCATCCATGTTGCTTTGCACTGCAAGGCAGCTATAGGGAGATATTCCAGAGAAGGAGACAGACCCCAAAAGTTATGATGTTACTTTTCAATTACTAAATTATGGAAAATGAGGATGCATCTGCACTTTTCTAGTGATTGTGGGAAGAAAATGAAAACCCCCAAAAACAAATCATGTTTTATTTTGGTGAAAACCAAAATAAAACGGCATTCACTTGGAGGCAAAACAAAAAAATTGCTTTAAAGTTTTTGAATTAAAACAATGAGTTTTTTTATTGTTTTCTGTATTTTTTTTATTGTGGCGGAAGGATCCCATTGGGCAGCATAATGACCAGTTACCAGAAGGAGGGAAAAAAGCAAATGGGGGTTCATCTGAGATGCCAGATGTCACTGTTTAGCCCTCTGGAGATGTTGTTGGCCTAGCAACGAAACATCAAGGAAGGAGGGTGCCCACCCAACGACCACAATAACGTGATTACCCCAACCACCACTTAGATTTCACCAGTGCCGATTATCATAAGAGGGATTGCAACATCAAGTCCTATGAGCATCTGGATGATACCAGTGATTGCTGTGAAAGTGCAGCTGACAACAAGGGAAAGATCTTATGGTGGCTTGGACAGGCAGCAGACAGGAATGAAAGACCCCAACAGGGCTTTCATGGACTAGCTATCCATGATGGCAGGCTCCGTCACTTTAGCAGGTGAATAGGAGTAACCCCCTTTGGCTTCCAAGAAGGAAATGCCCCTTAAGTCTGTGAAAGCAGAGGTGGAAGATGACTCAATGACTGACACTATGGTAACAGACCCTGGCATGAACATAATGATGTGTCAGATAATCGGCACAACAAGTGAAGCAACAGCTGTGGGACATGAACTCCGGACATGCAGCTGTGGCTGGTGTAAGATAACATCTATCTGGGGCCTATAAATCAAGATACATCAATGCTGGAGGAAGTGCTCGAAAGAGGTGAGGCCTGGACCTCGCATTGACTAATATCTTCTTAGAGAAAGGTCAGATCAGTCGAATATAGCTCTGCGGCAGGACAGTACCCAAAGTCTGCCGAGCATCAACACCCCAGTCTCCGAGGAGGCAAAGTCAAGCAGAACTCATGTGACCCAGCAATATAACCGGACACAGCCTGCTAAGGAGAAGAAGATCCAAGGAAACCGACCACAAGTGAAGTGGCCAAAGTCCTGCAGCAAAAAAAAAGCGGGCAACAATGAATGCAGACCTGAGGAAGATCCTGGGACAAGCTCGAGGATCAGCAGAAAAAAAAATGGAGCGAATGGGTGATCTCATCTACAACTATAGGGCAGAAAGGTTTGGAACAAAAGAACAGTGGAAAAAACCAACAACCTCACCTTCAATCAAATCCAGAAGGCACCTAGAAATCTAGTGCCTTGTCAAGCAGCAAAGGAGTTTGAGGAAGACAACATCAAATGAGGAGAGAGAGGGCATTAAACTCCTGCAAGAAGACCTAAATGAACACATGGCCAGACTGCGGAGAGCAGAAAACCTCAGAATACGATGTAAGAAGAAAGAACAGGCAAGAACATCATTAGATAAGGACTTTTAAACTTAAATTTGTTAAAAAATTGACTTTGCACAAAGGAAAAGAGTGGATCAAATAGTCAAAGAGGGAACTCAAAGACCACCTAAAAGCAACATATACAGACAACCAGAGACATGCCTCCTATCCATCAACTGGAACATCCATTTGACAACACAAATGCTTTTGGATCTGTGCCTCATACTCTTATCTGGACAGCCTTTGACTACTTTCAAGTGCTACAGTCCATCACCAACTTGATCAAGAAATATTTCCAGGACCTGTAATTCTGTCTTACAACACAATTACAGAATTACTGCCAGGAGTTCATTATATCCTGGCAATCCTTGGAAATAGGAATAATGGCAGGGTGCACCATCTCCCCATTAGCATTCACCATGGCAACGGAACTAGTCATCAGAGCATCAAAGTGGGTAGAAGGAGGAGAACGGCTGAAGTTAGGACTGCAGCTACCTCCTATCTGTGCCTATTTGGATGACATGACCACCCTGATCTAAACCATCACATTCACAAAATGACTGCTGGAAAAGCTTCAGTCAAAGATAGCATGGGCATGGATGAAGTGAAACCCAGCAAATCCAGAAGCCTCGCAATTGTCAAAGGAAAGCTCACATTTCAGAGATTCCATATAGAAGGAATACCCTTTCCAAGTGTAAGAGCAACCACTCAAGAGCTATGAACGGTGAAATAACTCAAGACTTAAGGACATGGACCAGAGTCTACCAACTCATGAAAGAAACCATCAAAGGCTTGGCAATTGTTGACCAGTAATCAGAGGGAGGGAAAAAAGCAAAGGGGGGTGCACCTGGGATGCCAGATGTCACTGTTGAGCCCTCTGGAGATGTCGTGGGCCTAGCAACGAAACATCAAGGAAGGAGGGTGCCCACCTGATGACCCCAAAGATGTGATTACCCCAGCCACCACTTAGACTTCACCAGTGCCGATTATCATAAGAGGGATTGTAACATAAAGTCCTAAGAGCTCAAATTTTAAGCCAATAAAATCATAAATGCACCCAATATCATAGCCTTTCACTTATAAACAGGTTTCCTTGGGCTAAATGTTTTAAGAAAGCTCAGTTAGCTGACAGTATGATGGTAAAACACACCCACATTTTGGAAACCGCCACCCTAAAGGTATAACTCACAATGGTCCTAATGTAGGCAGGGTCTGGATGCACATGGAAAATATGCACTCTCAGATGCCCAATCTTTATGAATAAAATGCATTGAAGTGGTGATTAACTCAGGTCTACATTCAGCCCGAAGTGAATATGAGTGAAGTGAGCCTATTCTCTCCAACATTCATTTGGTTTTATGCACTTATGTTTTATCAGATTTATGTGCAGTATTTACATGCTGTTTTTGACTGAATAGCCCATTTGTGATTGTCACAGTTCTAATTAGGGAGATATTTAAGTAAAAGCATGAATATAAACACTATGTAAAAGTGGAAACAGAGGGGCACTTTCTTAATTTGTCTCCCATTGAATGAAAGAGTAGGTCTGATCTGTTATGGTGGATGTCTCTGCAGGAAGGAATGGGGCCTGGCGCTGTTCCTGCCCCCAGCTGTACTGTCTAGCATGAAGGAGAAGAACATAAAGAAGGCCTTGACCCACATCCTCAAAACCAACCAGAACCTTGTGCCACCAGGAAAAAAGGTATCTATCTCATTGTCTGCCTCTCTCAAATCAGTGCGGTTCAAATGCTCTATCGTAGGGCGCTAGGAATACTTTACATTGGAGAACATACAGCAGTGAGTTATGAAGGAATAACAGTGGTCCTAGTATTAAGCCACTTAATATCCTTTCTCTAACAGATGAACTTCATTTTCCCAATTTACATCATCAATTAGTACTTGAAAATGATCTGTGTTCCTCTTAAAGATTCTATGTTTGACACTAATATTATTTTGTTCATAGTGTGAATTCAAGTTACAAATTGAAATAATCTTAGCCAAATTTAATTTCGAAGTTCAATTTAGAATTTTCATGTTATGGCATAGAATGCCCTGTGTGCTTTCTCTTTCATTTCATTTATTGCCATGTTGAAATCTCCAGTATTGCTTATGTGGATACAGTTACACTGTGGGCAAAATAATATGTGAATTCACACTGATGTGAAAATATGTACATTTCCCTGAGATCTGTATCTTTTTTGGAGTTGTCAGTGCCTGGGTCTGGTGGTATTTGTCCAGCAGGTCACCCTGTGGCAACCCCTATGCTGCAGGTGACAGTCGAACCAGGTTGTCTGCAAAGAGTAGAATTTTGGGATCTTTATCTTGCAGAGTGAGACCAATCTCCACCAAAGTGGGCAGTTTATTAATGTAAATGTTGAATAGAGCTAGGCTTAAATTACAGCCCTGTGTCAATCCACGATCTGTTCTTTCGCAAACATTTTTTGTGTTATTTTAAATGAGGTGTTTTAATGTGGGTGCATAGGGTGTAAATATGATCAGCTGTGCAGTTATTTGATAAGAATACAATCTGAGCTTCACTGGAGACAGTGACTATGATTATACGTACACCAACAATCTGATTATTGCCAAATATGAGAAGAAGGCATTACTCAGATGAGGATGTTCATGTGACTTGCTTTAAATCCTGTTTATGTGCTACTTGTGGTTATTTACACTATTTGCTAAGAACTGTGGGTAGCTATTGTGCCACTTTAAATTTTATGTCCATCCATTCAGCAGATTCTACCATAACAAGCAACAGCTATGCTGCTCTCCCATGTCATATTTCTGGCTGCCACTTTTGTTGGAACATCCTAACAGCAAAATGCAGATTAGTAAGTCTAACGGCCTTTTTGGCACATGTGCAACATGGTCAGAGCGGCAGAAATGCGATTATGGAGTATACATGCCTTTATCGTGCTTTTAAAGTACTCCACATAACTCTCTGTGATTACGGTGACCCTGTCTGTGAGTATTATCGCATTATAATAATCAGTATGATGAATTATGGTGTTTACTCACATCACCCCACAATCCGCTCTCCCCACCCATTTTCCTCCCCCTCCTCTATGTGTCGCTCTCCCTTCCCCTATCTCTCTCACAAAAGAATACATTTAGCTCAGAAAACTTTACTAAGAAAGAAAGAGTTATTTCTTCATGCTTTTAATCATCATGCTTGAATCAGTGATGAGATTCATCAAATGAAATGCAGTCTGACAGCTGGATGACAGCTTGCATAAAAAGCGGAAACCACTGGAACATATTTTTATTGCTGTCAACTTTGTTTTGTTACATTTTTCATCCTCCTCCCCTGTGATACTAATTAGTATGTTTATATCCTGTCTCCAGATACCAAAATTTACAAATCATTTTCGGTGTGTGCCTATAATCATATGTATGATGATGCTGCCCCCTAGTGGATACTAGCTCACATTTGTCAGACATATTGGGAAAATTACTGAGCTAAGAATGTTACAACTGTTAACCAGAGCAGGGAAGGTTAATTGCAAAACATAATCGATTTCAGATTACTTGATTGCCTGTCCAAATTGTGATCAATCACATTGTGACAACATCACGTTAAGTGTGTCTATCTAAAGTTTTGTGATATGTATGTATGTATGCTTGTATGTTTATACATTCCATTGTTGGGTGTGGATAAATAAGGGTTAACTGAGTCTGACGGGAATAACCCTGATGATGCCCCTTAGTGCCGGGTATGAAGGGCAGAGGAGGTGCGCAAAAATCACACAAAACCGCGTCTTCTCTGAGATGATGTTGGACTTCTTGGACTTGTACTAAATATAATCAGTTGTCCCCACTTTTCAGCTCTGAGATGGATCGAGTGACAGGGTTTTGTTTTTCTCAGTTTTTGCTGGTGTAGCAGCCAACATTAACCCACCGCCAAACTATACCCCGGGGTTAAAGTGGGCTAGCCTGTTTTATACCCCGGGGTATGGTTTGGCCTAGTCCAGTTTATACACAGGGTATAAAACAGGCTAGCCCATTTTAACGCCGGGTATAGTCAGGGGGTGGGGTATATATTGGGCTGTTACACCTGTTCATCATTTATATTTTCTCACGGCCATGGCATTTTTTTCCCTTTGAGTGGGGAAGGTTTAAAGTAAAAGTGCCGGTATGAAAGCTTACTGACAAAGTCACAAAATTTGAAGACGAAATTAAACTGGATTTGTTAAAACGTCAAACAATTTCTTCTTTAAAAGCCAGGACAGGGAAAAAGGAGACTGAAAAATTTTTGGTACTACTTTGGATATGTTCCTCGATATATATATCGCACCTGAAATTGCAATTTTCGCTTTATTATTATCCTTATTATCTGTGTTCATTGTAAAAGTTAAATATATTTTGGATGTTATAACATGTTTGGTTGTTATAACATAATCATTTGTGTTACTGCAACTCAATTGTAACATAACCTGATAGGTTTTAGATTACTTTTTGATTAAATGATAAATATATTCAAAAACATGAAGGATAGGTACAATACCACTAAATGCTGTAAATTAAGACTGGGAGGTAATGGGCTTGGGGGAATTCTGACTTGAGGGTGCTCAGCATTCTTTCCACGGAAACAGCTACATGGAAAATATTTATTCCTATTCTGACCTGGCTTATGCGGCCACACCGGGCCTGTGCAGGGCAGAAAAGTAGGAGGACCCATATAGGCTGTTGAATAATGCTAATTCAGCCAGGAAAACAACACGCCCCCCATGAAAACCTGATGGCCCAGTAATGGGCTGCGTTCCAATACTCAAATTTGTCGCCTCCTTTCCTCCCCTGTTTTCCTCCATGCCCCTGAAACTGATCATGTGTCCTCCTTGCCTCCACTGTTCCAAATCGAAATCTCGCCTCCTCCTTTCCTCAAAACAAAGGATACATTGATGTATCCAACCGCAGTCTTTTAACATTTCTGGGTGACAATATTGTGTTCATGACCAGTCAGATTAAAAGACCATCCCACAGAATATTTCACCAAAAAGTTCTAAAACATGACAAGAGATTTACCAACACTTAAGTATAAGTGCCAGAACAGTAAACAGTAATCGGGTAATTTACATAAATGCGAAAACTTTTGTTTTACTTTTTCAAACATATCCACATTGGCGCAATAGATACAAATGATAATTTTACCAATGTAAAATTGAGCGAGTTTATTTTGTGGCACGTTTATTTATTTCTTGTACAGATGTTTATGTTACATCATGAGCAGAATGGGAGAAACTGACATTTGCATTTTAACATTTTGATTGTATTGCCCACTAGTACTACAACTTCTCAGTATATTTTAACCAGATCAATGGGATACTAATGAAATCCATTTGATTTAAATATATTAAAAACAAATAACTGCGTTAACCGAACTACTCGGCTCTTACATGTACTGTACTATATTTCTTTCGAATATAATTGCTGTATCTGATAACATAAGCTGAAGCCACTTAATTTTAGCTGAAACTATCCAAATTCGTGAATTACAAGGTAGAGTTTTTGCCTGGCTATGTCACCGGTTTGTCTAATCGACTTTCAAAATGGAAGTTTTCTCTGCTATGTAGCAGACTCTCAGGCTGCGTTCCTGTACTTTTTCTCGTCTCCTCCTTTCCTCCGCTCGTTTCCTCCCCTCCTTTCCTACCCCGTAAATATGCCGGAAATATGTGGAGGAAAGGAGAGGAGGAAACGAGTGGAGGGAAGGAGGAAAGGAGGAGATTAATCGAAAATTGCGGCTGCGTTCCAATACTTTTTCTCGTCTCCTCCTTTCCTCTCCTCCTTTCCTACCCCGGAAGTATGCCGGAAATATGTGGAGGAAAGGAGGGGAGGAAACGAGTGGAGGAGAGGAGGAAAGGAGGCGATGAATCGAAAATTGGAACAGCTAATCCGATTCGCCCGTCATCAAAGTCGACGTCGGCTATTGATGAAGTAATAATTTCGAACGACTCCGAGGATATCAAAGCCAATCACGCTTCTCTAACACCACCAGCCCTGTTCCTGCATTAAAATATGAATGTCAGTTTCTCGCATTCTGCACATGATGCAACATAAGCATTTCTACAAGGAATAAATACATGTACCGCAACATGAACTCGCTCAATTTTACATCGGTAAAATGACCATTTGTATCTGTAACATGAATATATCGCATGAAAGTGGTTATGTTAGAAAACACAAAAGTTTTATCTTTAATGTAAATTGCCCAATTACTGTTTACTGTTCTGGCACTAATATTCAGGTGTTGGTCAATCCCTTGTCATGTTTTAGAACTTTTCGATGGTGAAATATTCTGTCGGATGGTCATTTAATCTGACTGGTCGTGAGCACAGTGATGTCACGCAGAAATGTGAAAAGACTTCCGCGGTAGGATACATCGATGTATCCTCCGTTTGGAGGAGACGAAAAAGGAGGAAAGGAGGAGGCGAGAGTGCGCTTTGGAACAGTGGAGGAAAGGAGGACACATAATCAGCTTCCGGGGCACGGAGGAAAGGAGGAGACGAATTTGAGTATTGGAACGCAGCCGCAGTTGCACCAACGACTACGTTCTATAACGAATTGCAATGCTAGATATCGAACATAAAGTCAACACAGTACCCGCTCATATTTTGAATTTTTTATACTTCGCTGTAATCAGCTTCTCGGTCTGTCCATCAGCCTATCCCAATATCTAATAAACAATCAGTCGTGCTGAACGAGTATATTCGTTCATTTGAGCCGAACCAGGTACCCATTTCGTGTATGCCTTCTGTCCTACCGATAACACCTGGGTCATTTTGTTTGGCGAATCAGAGCGTGGCAGTGAAGAACTTGGATGAGGTAAAACACGAATAACAGCCACAGCATCTTCCGACAGTCTTCAAAATTGGTCAAGACGGAAAGAGCACGGTTAAGTTTTTATGTGAAATAAACTGCCTATCTTGCAGCTTGATAAATACACGGTAAACTACATGTTTATTATACTGAACGTCTACTGCAGTAGTACACGGAAGCAATGTATATTTGAACTGAGAAGTCACCGGCGTTTTAGCTGATTCATGCACGTAACCCCATAACAGTTTTGTCCCACCTTCCTTGATTAAACTTAGTGTCATCTCAGCTTCTTACTTTAGGTTAGCGTAATTTTTCACTCGATTTTAGGTTAATGGAGTAAATAAAATCACTGAGGTTTGATAAACCACAAACGTTTGTCATACAATTTTAACAGCGCGGTTTATTGCGGAACGATACACTTTGCTTGATGTAATATCTTATAATGTATTGAATATCTATTTTAAATAAAACATTTTTCTCTTAAGTTAGTTTTACTTGAACTGATGATTGCATCTGTTTTGGCATATGATAAAACTTGAGATCTTAGTTATTACTCGTGGGTAAATTAAAAGCTGATAGTCCAGCAGCCACGGTAGCACACTCAGAAATTGTGTTTACAGAAATGTTTTTGATTAATATGTAATCTACAGGTGCTAAGGATGAATTTCAGTTTGATTGGTAAAGGCAGATTTTGGGAAATGTGCATGACTGGAGTAATTATCTTTTTAATCAGGTAAAAATGCCCTTGCTTGCCTAACACAGAAGCATGTTTTTGTGTCTAAACCCACATTTTTGACTTCCAGAAAATCAGTGGTAGTTTTTTTTTTTTTTTAATTATAAGTTACAAACCTAAGTACGTTACTACCATACTGTACTACACTTAAGTAAAAGCATACTTAGAAATAAAATACCGACTGAACTAATTGTTATTTTTCCCTCAATATTGCAGATCAAACAAATGTATAAGTGTAGTTATGAGTTGAATTTCATTGTTTCATTAAATGGATTATAAAACTGTCGTCATGTACCATTTCATTTGGTAGCTTTATCAATAGATTACAATAAAATAAAATCTTTTTAACAAGCGGAACATACATTATAGCCAGTGGTATTAGTATGCCATTGTATTCCTCATAAATGCCTGTCTTTAATGTATAAAAGTCCAATTTTTTGTCAAACTTCTCTTCCAGCTGACAGCCCTGCAAGCAAAGGTACACTACTTGAAGTATCTCAGTGACTTGCGGTTATATGGTGGACGGGTGTTCAGATCAACGCTACTGGTAAATATCTGTTACCTTTAACATAATGTTCCTGTTACTGAATGATAATGCTGACTGGGTAAGGGTAATAATAAAATTTTATGATTTTATGGCCTGTGACCTGTCCATGGCTCTACCATAATACGTCTTTGCGGTTTATATGCCCCGACTCTGTGTGTGGTTGAAGCTTCAGTAAAGTGGTTTTGGATCTCCTTATGGCTGTGAATGGCTCTGTCCTACAGCAGGGTGAGAGGCACACAGAGGTGACCCTCCTCCTGGGCCCCAGGTATGGCATCAGTCATGTCATAAACACCAAGACCAACCTGGTAGCACTGCTGGCTGACTTCAGCCACGTCAACCGAATCGAGATGTACACCGAAGACGAGAAGAATGTGCGTGTGGAGCTGCACGTCCTGGATGTCAAGGTAATCAGTCTCTAACAGAGTCCGTAGATAACGTGTCTGAACTCAGCCTTAAACTTCGATGCAGAATTATTCCACACACATTCATGTGGTCTACATCTGTGTCCAGTTCAATGCAGTCTTAATTATGATGTGAGTCAAAAGTTAGTATTCAATGATATTTGCTGATGTTTAAAAATGTATTCGGTGAATTAGTTTAGTGTTATGGTAACGGAGCTACACCTGTAGCTCAGAGGTTACAGTGTAGTATATTGATTAGGGAACTTGGCTTGTAGGTCAGAATTTACAGTGTAGTATAACGGTTAGGGAGCTGGGCTTGTAGCTCAGAGGTTACAGTGTAGTATAATGGTTAGGGAGCTGGGCTTGTAGCTCAGAGGTTACAGTGTAGTATAATGGTTAGGGAGCTTGGCTTGTAGCTCAGAGGTTACAGTGTAGTATAATGGTTAGGGAGCTGGGCTTGTAGCTCAGACGTTACAGTGTAGTGTACAGTGTAGTATCATACTAATTTTAGGCAAGGCCTAGGGCAGAACCCCTACAGAACGCTCACCATCTCACCCGTTTGTTCCGCAGCCAATCACGCTCATAATGGAGTCCACTGATGCCATGAATCTGGCCTGTCTGACTGCCGGATACTACAGACTGCTAGTGGACTCACGGCGCTCCATCTTCAGCATGGCCAACAGCAGCAATACGGGCAGCGTAGAGGCAGGTGTGTGTGTGCTCTCACACAAAACTAACTGCCAAACCACTGTCCATGTCATACGATACTACTGTGGAGTGAATCCCATATATGACTCCATGGCCAAGAGGAAATTGCCTGGCTGTCTCTGGTTCTAAGTAGATGACTCCTGTCTTGATCTCACTTTCAGCTCAAAAATGGATAATGTGTAAGTCTTAACCCAGGGCTATATTTTAAAAATCTGAGTGCGTAGTCAAAAGGACATGGACTTATACAAATTTAGGTGTGTCCAAACCAATGGTGATACAGCAGATTATTTGATTGCCAACTGAGACATGTCATCAAAATCAGCTATGTCTTTAATAGAAAGACATCGCCCCTAACAGTCACCCCTAGTCCACATAAAGTAGCCATGTCCCAGTCCTGGATAATTTGTGAATACATGTACAGACAAGCTGGGAAGTGTTATGGGAATAGGCTTGAGGTAATTGCAGGGATTTCATAGGTATGACTGTTCTAGCAATTGGGAAGTCACAGGTGTGACTCTCACCAGCAGGGATTTCACAGGTGTGACTCTCACAGCAGCAGGGATTTCACAGGTGTGATTCTCATAGCAGCAGGGATTTCACAGGTGTGACTCTCACAGCAGCAGGGATTTCACAGGTGTGATTCTCACAGCAGCAGGGACAGCAGGCACTTATCCCCAGCTCTTCTGCCGGGAGGGGACATAAATCTGTTATAGCCAAGTGGAATAAGCATAATTTATGATGGCATTCCTCTTTGCTGAGGGACACCTAATGAACAAATGCTGCTTTGTTCAACTAACATGGTCTTGTACTCACTTTCTTGTGTGTTTGTGGTATGTAACACAATTCCTGCAGCCAGCCAAACTCCTTTCAAGAAACACGCAAAGTCAGTTTAATTAAAACAGAGTGTAGGGATTTGTTGTGGTATTCCTTGATCAGGGCAAGTGTAAGGAATTTGTTTACTATACCTCACAACAAAGGGCATCACTTACATGGAGGAAATTCTATAACATATTCTACTAATAATGGTGCAATTACAATAAATCCGTCTCATATATCAGTCTCATAGAATGTATCAGTCTCATAAATACAGATATAAATATACAATTTCAAGTAATAATTAAATGAATTATTATTAAAATTGCAATATTAATAGTAATTAATGCGCATATGAACTCACATATGAAACATATGAAAGATCTCCAAGTAGGCTGTTACATCAACTCACATAAACTAGCTAAGTTGAATATGTGATGGATAGCAGCTATTCAAATAGGTGTATAAATGTAAAAAATGTAACCAAATGTTTCAACAGTAAGAATGAACAATGGATATAAAGGTGTATTACTTATAGACAGTGGACCTCATTTATCAAATGTGAGCTGAACAAATTTGATTGTATATCGTTGGTAAATGCATTTACGCAAAAATGTGGGATTTATAAAAGTTTTTGTGTATCAGGTTTTTCTCAGGATCTGAAGAGATTTCACAAGGGCTCTAAACTGTACATATTGTGTGCATAAACTATTAGGTTCAACATTAAAACAGGTGATACTTTGTTTGTGTAATCCTGTTTAATCAAATTAATTCTTATTTGGAATTGTACATGAATTCCATAATAAAACACGTGAACGACATTTGCTATAAATAAGGAGCAGAAACCATTGCTAAGGTCTTCATTGCTGTGGCTGACCTTGCTCTATTAGCGCTAAGAAAAACTTAACCTGTCAACAGTGCAGAAATAGGACTGTACGTGTTCAATAAACATACATTCATATGTTATTGGACTAATATAGCCAGCTGATTGGGCCATTTGCTGTGTAGGAATTTGCTATCTAATTTTCTCCTGTCTTTGAAAAATAAATCTAAATATTATAATTGTTGTCATTGCTTTTATACAAGGTAAAATGACATTAGTAGTTTTTGGAAACAAACCAAGCCATTACAAGCTGTAACTTGCAAATTTCCTGAAACCAATGAAAAACAGGGTCAATAGGTATCACACAGAGATAGGACACCTTAGTAGTAAGTCAACATAGTACAAATATCTACCTCTTAAATAAAGCCACTGAATGTAATATTACAGCCAGTGAGAAGTATGAAAAATGTGCTATTTTCAAAAAAATGTTAAATTATAGAGTAATATTAAATCATTTTTATATATATCTGCAATCAATATTAACACTTTCCCATAAAAAAAGTTTCAAGGAAATTAAAATCCATTTAATATAATCCTATAATCCTTTTTGGAAAGTACACAATAAAAATTAGATTTAGCAGGATTTGTGGCACTCAATTTGTTATGCAGGACAAAATAACTTCTAGATGGGATAGAACTATATGAATACTACACACAATCAAAATTTGGTTGCAAGAAAGTGAAAAGTAGAAATAAGCAATTGGTGAGGCTTAGAATACACATACAAAAATAATGAAATTTAGCTCTAAGGGCCAAACTTTAAAAATGAATAACTAAAAAAGTATTTGGAGTAGAGCTACAGGATTTTGCAAGGTCCCTTGAATTTAACAGAAGTTTTCACATGGATTTTTCAAGAAAATCCATGACATGAACTGAGAAATGTTCTGAATTCTAGGTCAGTTGGCATGGAATGACCAATTTGAATAATAACATTCCACTTGTTTTATTCATGTTTGTACATGCCCCTGTGTGTATGACAAACATTCCTAAGTATGCCCTCAGAACTATCTTGATATTGTACCCTTAAAATAACAATAAACAACTGTGACATGACTTAGCATCAGGTTTTTGTTTGTCTAAGTGCAGTCACTTTCAGTTGCATTTAAAATATCAAATGCAATTAACCACACCTACATGGGTGAAAGCCGATTTTGTAGTTAAACAACATGGGTGCTTGATGGGGAAATTACAGTTGCGTTGCACTTAGCGCCAAATATAAGAGGCCCTGGTGACAATGCTTCAAAATTCAAATGAAAATCAAAACAGAACTGGTATTAACTGTCATATAGATAAAGCACACACTGCAAAGGGTGTTACTTAGTTCCCCAGCACTGAGTCCCAATTTCCCCAGTGGTGGGAGTTGATTGACCCTTTTATGCCTGCAAAGTTTAAAAAGGGGACTCAGAAGCTACCACCCTCTCCCTCAATGAACAGCCTGGCGCTATAACCACATGCAAACAGCTAAGTCACCCAAGGATTTAAGAATCAGATTTGAAAGAAATAAACATGAGCTGTGGTGTTGATTTTTTGTCACCAAATCTAATTCACTAAGAACTAGCATGGCTAATTGGTGATATCTGAATGAAAAAATCTGACACATTTGTGTCAAAAGAAATGTTCAGGAGAGAAATTCATAGACAGCCCCTTTTAGTTTCACCTCAGCCTGTTATATCAGACTGTTATACTGGATCCATACAAATATAAATGGTACCTGCTCATGTCAGCTGTTTCCAGAATCCCCCATTTCCACCTTATTACAGCCCAAAATTAAATGCAGTACATCAATACTAAATTTAATAATCACTATTGCAAATGTCTGTCTGTTGTATTTAAATTTATCCAACTAATTTTATTTCTAGGCCAAGATCCAAGGAACAAGCTCAGCTACCAGGGCATTGAGTGGATATATAGTAGCTCATATAGTGGATGTGAGGACCCAAACATCCATCTTGGCATGAGAGAACCCTACCACAATGACCCAGAGTCTGTACACTATGCAGGGAGTGGAAATGAGGTCACTCCTGTCTGTTTCACAGAGATCCAGCAATCCCGTCATGCTCTGCAGATGGGGGAGCAGGCCATTAGGGGGAGCCAAAGCCAGGTGCACCCTCAGTCATTCCTGTCCTTACCAAGACACAAGCCCCAGGACTCTCCGCGGAGTGCCAAGGTGTCCTTCATATTTGGCAACCCTCCTTTAGATAGCGTCAACCCACAGAACCTAGGTTACCAGAGGCTACTGGACGAAAGCTCAGAGGTCCTGGGTGAGCACAGTGCCATGTTCCTCCAGGGCAGTGAGGGGTTTAAGCCTGCAGATCCATCTTTCATGGATGGGGAAGGCTTCCAGTATGCTTCCCACACGGCCTATGGCAGCATCGGCGAAGCCAAGATCTTTGGAAACACAGAGGGAATTGAGGAGCCACTGCTGCACGACATCTGCTATGCAGAGACCACAGATGAAGCTGAAGATGAAGATGACACTAGCTACGACGAGGACCTGCCAGTAGGCATTGGGGTTGGCGCAGGGGGTGTTGGTAGCGGAGTGGAGGCAGAGGAGAAGATTGCTCTTCTAAAGCTGTCGGGCTCAAGCGATGACATCATTGACCTTACCTCCCTCCCACCACCAGAGGGCAGAGATGAGGAGGAGGACAATGATGTCCTGCTGCATTCACTCAACCTGGCCATTGCAGCCCCACCCCCTGGGTTCAGGGACAGCTCGGACGAGGAGGAGCACCTTGGCACCCATGGACCCCCAGAGCTTGACCAGGGCTCCCACGGTGATGTCCCTGTGTCCCTGATCGATGCTGTCCCCACACAAGGCGAGGCTGGCAGTGAGAAGGCTCTGGACAATGCTGTGGTGTCCACCTTGCAGGCAATAGAGGCCCTCGCAGCTTCAGAGGAACAAAACCGTCAACAGTCCAACAGCACTTCAGGTGCTCAGGTTTTACTGTGTGTCATTCTATCACAAATCCCCCAATGGCCCCACCCAGCACAGCATGCATGTACAATAACTTGGGTTCCATAGATTTGATATATCTCAGTTTGTTTATTGAAATTACAATGAATCTTGCTATTTTAATAAGGAAACAAAGAATTCATACAAAAGATGATTGTATATATATTTATATTGTGTGAAACTATACAGACAATTTTTTCAGTGCTGGAAAAAAGGCTTTCATGCCTTCATTTCTTTCAGCAATGGGATAATTAAAGTTCAGATTGGATACAAAAGTTCAATGATTAAAAAGAACCAAAATCGGGTTCATAGAGACACATAAAATAAGAGGTGTTAATGTGGTGTTAACCTTGATATTTTGTATGGCTTCATCAAATACATAGTAGTAACTTTGCTCAAGAGAATTGGAGAGGGTCAAGTAGATTCCTACTGAATGGTCAACACATATTTTAGGTGTGGTATACAATAAAGTTTGTAGCATACACAAATACCTACTATCAGTGACCACAGTCATATGATGATACACTTTGCAGAGTAGTTTTTATGTGTCATAAAAACAAATATCTTATTTTCATAAGCTGCACTCTTTGCTCTTTGGCTTTGCATTTTAGGAGAATGCAGACATGTAATAAACATTTTTTAACAGAAAAAAAAAAACTTTCTTGTACTGGAGATAACATACCCAACACAGAGTAATATTGCAAAAATACCTCTATTCAAGTGGGTGCCATGTTTCATTTGACATCTTCTTCAGGCTCATGAAGACCACCAATGTTCTCTTTTGCACAATTAATTCAAATAATTTAGTGTAATATATTCTTAAATGTCTGTGGAGTTTTGCATACCCTCTGGACATATTGTTTGGATATTGTCAGAAGATTTTGTTCAGATATTTCGAGTGTCAGCTAACAATCCTCAAGAGGTATGATATGTCTTCATGAATAAAATGTGATTACCATTATATTATGGAGTACTAAGGCTGTTTGTGTCTCTCTGCCACACAGGTGCAGTGCTGTCTCGGGCCTTCAGCCCTGAGTTGTCCTCGGACTCTGGTAATGAGACAAACTCCTCGGAGATGACAGAGAGCTCAGAGCTGGCAGTGGCCCAGAAGCACTCAGAGAGCTCCATGCATTTGCTGGTGGCTGCCACTGATGGCTACCAGCCCTTGCAGGAGGAGAAAACTGAATTCCCGGTCTCCCCATGTGAAGGGAACCCTGCCCAGATGGTTCCCCATGATCTCCCAGGTTTCCCAGAGGCTGAAGTGCAGTCCCAGTCACAGCCTTCACTGGTGCCTATGCCTTCCAAACAGATCCTTCGCTCAGATGATATTGAAATGGAGCCAGAGACTATGGAAACGAAGTCTGTGACTGACTGTTTCACCAAGATGCAGATGGGTCCGCTGCTGAGCTCCTGCAGTGTGAAATGGAGGGGTGGAGGTGGCGGGGGTAAGGGGGTGTGCGAGACTGAAAACTGGGCAGTGCCGTCATATGACACCAACACTGCAGGCAAATGGTCCACCAGGACGTCCCCTGGCCACTCCGACCTGTACGCAAAGGACCCAAACCACCAAAAGTACTCAGTGGGTAAATACAACACCTTTTCCTCCAGAGACTCCCACCGGGTCAGCCACTGTGACCTGAAGCACACCTCGTTCCGTGAAAAGGTCCAGCGATGGCAGCCATTGCCGGAGAATGCCACGCCAGAGGGCCAGACCCCAGCCATGGGTGGGCCAAATGGCCAGAGCTCAGTCACAGGAGAGCCAGAGGCCCAGAACACCCAGCAGGAGGTGACAGACATGGCAGACAGCCCTCGTTCTGATCCCTCCCTTCCTTCCCCCTCAGTCCAGGAGTCAGACAGGCCCGTGAACCAAGCCAGCGGTTTACCCGGTGATGATCAGAACCAGGTGAAAACAGCAGTACCATTGGCCCAGCTATGTAAGTACCATCTGGCCAAGTGCAACTCGTCACCGCAGTGTGACAGCCAGTGCTCCCTGCACAGCTCCCAGTGCTTCTGCCTGGACGGTACAGGCAGCGCTACCCCTTTGGACTCCCCTCTCTGTGCCCCTGACTCAACGCACCCCCTCACTGAGGAGCAGCAGCAGCAGCAGCACCCCTGTCCTTCTCCCCCCAATCTCCAGCGAGACATCTACCTAAATGCAGATGCTACCCTCCTCTGCAAAATACTGCCAAACTTACACCCAAACACCAACAACCACTCCTCCTCAGACCCTGTCTTTGGCGCCGCAAGAGATGGAAGCTACAGGATGCCTAAAATCAAAGAGACTACAGGTACAGCCATAAGCAGTAATCCTGTCACTGAGCTGTATGTGAAGCATGCTTCTGTTAAAGATAACCCCAAGGAGGAGAGTGAGGTCTATAGGCAGCTGATAGACTACTTAACCATTAATCAGATGCACCAGGTTGGCAAACTCCAATCTTCCAGCCTTAGGGGAATCTGGAGGAGCAGTTCCAACAGGAGAGACTATAAAAAGCATGTTGTTCCTAAGCCCTTGCTGCCAGACCTGGTTAGAGGTAGACATGATACCCTTGTGAGGTCTCCCTGCATGTTGCCCTCTGTGTCACCCCTTGAGAGCCCCTCTGAAGCAGCTTCAAGAGCATGTAATGGTAAAGTCCCCAAAATGTACTACTCTGCCACCCTCCCAATTAAATTGAAAAGAAGTTCGGAATTGCATGCTCCGACATCCATAAGCGGTCTAAAGGTGAGACACAGATATGAAAGGCAAAGGTCATATTCAGGTCTGGAAGGTGAGTTAGACACTTTGGCCGTCAATCAGGAGCAGTTTCTTTATCTGTGTAAAGGGAGTGCAGCACAAGAGGCCGTTAGTCCAAACCCTGGTGGTGAGGAGGACCGGCTGGAGGCTGCCTGCAGAGGGAAGAGTGTTGTCAAGGAGGTGCTTAATGATTCTCTCTCTTTCTCTACCACCCCTAGTGTAGCTTGCACAGAGCCCAGGAACACACGAGGAGGAGTCCCTAAGCCTTCAGCCTTTTCCAAACAGGTCAATGGCAACAATACCACGACACCACCGCCCTCATCTCACATTAATGCACTAAAGCACGAGCTGCATACCCTCGCTGGTCCAAAACCCTCCAAATGCACCCAGAACCCCTTTCTGGTGGCAGCACAACCACTAAACCGGAATTTGCCTCCATGCTACCTCCTCAAGCTGCCCCAAAGAGGCAGGGTGCTGGCACGGTGTACCAGCAGCAGGTCCACAAACTCGCGGTTAACCAGTTTTGGAGAAAACAAGGGCTGCAGTTACTGGTAAGTGTGTGCAACTACTGCATTCGCCCGATCCTGGTGCCCAACGAACTAGGCCCTCTGCTCGTGGGAAGAGGTTGTTCAAAAGCCACTCCCTTGGTTCCATCTCACTGCACTCCTGCAGCAGTTGGGGGGACACGGACCGCAGGAGGGCTTCAGTTTTGCTCCCAGTGCCAAAGGACACCAGGCAGCTCAAACAGTACGCTGGGGTGTGGAGATGCCGAGGACCCTTTAGCTACTGCTTCTTCCAGAAAAAGAGGAGCTTCATCCAGGAAGATGTTCACTGCAAGTGACTCCCGCAGTCACCAGCAGGAGTGGTCAGACTACATACAGAGGAGGGTGAGGAGGCGTCAGAGAAGGCCATCCCTGACTTCCTCTCCTCTCCACCCAGCTCCTCCCACTCACCTGCCCCAGTGGGCAGCACTCAGCCCAGTGGCACCATCACAGGCTTGGTGGACAGGCTGGCCCAGGTGAGAACACTGAAGGTCCACACGTACTTCTGTCCCACAGGATTTTCCTCTGCTCGGCATGATGTGTCGGAGCTACTTGCTCTTATGCAGGAAGGACTGGAGGAGGACAGTGGGATTTCCCGTGCAACAGAGCTCATTGAGGGAGAAAGCCGGGCCCTACCAGCAGCTGCTATCCCTGAAGTCTGCAGAGCTGGGCAGGGCCTGCAGGAAGTTGGCAAAAGCCCACAGTAGCCCGGAGGAGATGCTCCTGGCTGTCACCTGCAGCTTCCGAATGCTCCGCTGTGTGGCCGAGGCCTGCATGTGCCTGCTCTCCACCTACATCTCCCAGCAACAGCACCGTCAGGTGGTCACCAAGGTGGATGAGGTCATCACCAACTACATCTGCCTGCCGATGGCTGCTGAATCTGCCTCGATGTTGGAGGCTAACCCTGCTGAACACAGTGACGAAGCCCTAGAGCTCCAGCCTAGCGCCATGTACGCCATTGTTAACACACTCACACAATCACTCAAAACTCTCCACGACAAGTAAAAAACAGCAAATGAATAAATTCTGTGCTCTTTATAGACACGTTTTTGCAAAGCCATACATGAAAAACAGGGGTTTTATTTTATACCCACTGTCTAAACAGCTGTAAAATCCCTTGGCCCTTGTACATTTTGTTTTATATGTAAACAAACAAAAAAGGAATTTTATTCAGTGCTATAGATATGTAAAAAAGAGAATAAAGTATTGCCCTTCTTTGGAGAGCACGGTAAGTGCAGATATGATGCAGAATATATTCCTTCCTTGAGTATTCTTGTATTCATGTTGCCTCATTACTGTGCTTTTACCTAATTCAACACACAAAGGACAGATCGACTCTATCAGAGTCAACTGAGCAGATGCTCTTGCACATTTCTCATACGATATTGCTTAGTATTGTATATTTTCCTTGGATTCCGAAATTCAAATAATGATTTTTAAAGAAATTCAACTGAGGTAATCAATATATACAAATGTATGCAAATGAAGAAAATATTTAAAAAAAGACTGAACAATAACAATTATGAAAAACAGATTCATGTTATTTTTATTGTTTTTTATTCATCTTCAGCGTTTTTTATTCATTGACAGTCCGAGATGAACCCGGCTTAATTTTAATGTCTGTATGATGGCTACTTTTTAAAATACATTTCACAGACAACAGTAAGTCTATGAAATGTAAGTGTCACATCGTTGTATTGACTTTATTCCACTCAATCACGAATGTCATGTTTTTTTCAGAACCTCTTAAATCTCATTAAAGTATTATTTGTGACCTGAAGATCATGTTCTCTTTTTATTTGAATAATATTTTTATTCTGACAGAGTTAAATCCAAATCCCTGTCTTTTAGAAATGAATCCAGGCTTTTATTATATAGTACTGTGCTATTAGCACTGTATGATGCCTTTCGGGTTATTTTTGTAGAAAGAAATGAGATATCTCACAAATAGGAATTCAATGATAGGTTTGTGAGAGTCATAACATCATGCTTTTGTTTTTGTCATGTTTTGATTGGTTTCTTAAAAATATTGGTTGATTTGCATCAGGACACTGTGAGTGAAGAGGTGTTGGATTTGTGATTAATATATGCTGGACTAGATTTGTGAATATTGACTTTCACATCCCATACATATTTCTTCATTTGGTGTTTGAAGTAAATTGAGCTAAAAACCTGTTCTGTGAGTGGGTAACACTTCCTCTTCTGTCAATTTGTGTCAATTCCTTTCTGTGAGTTTGTCACATCTCTGACTGGATTTCCCGAAACCCTCTTAGCACAAAGATTATCTGAATCAGGATTGCATGGCAGCCTTAGCCGCCATCTCAAAACTGTGGGATGACCTTTGTGACACCCCTTTACAAAACCCTGGTTTTGTTCTCTTCACTGATTGTTTCCCTTTCTGCACAGAGAAAGGGGATTGGGTTTCAGGCTATATTGTCTGCACTCCACACAGCTGTCTGGAAGCTGTCTCTACCTGCTCCACTTGCTGAACTTTATACTCTCACTTCTGCTTGCATCCTAGCTAAGGAAGTCTGCTATTATTTATACTGTCTCTCTGTATGCTTTTGAGGTTGGACATGACAATGGCACCCTGTGGAAACAGTAAGGTTTTGTTACAGCAGCAGGTATTCCAATTAAGAATGATCAATACATACATAACCTCTAACTTGCTATTGCTCTTCTTTCTGAATTAGCAGTTGTTAAATGTGCAGCACGCTTAAACAATACAGATGATGTTAGTTGTGGCAATGCGTCAGCTGACACAGCCGCCAAGACAGCGGCCATGTCTTCCTCTTCCACAGTCCTGCAAGCAATGTCTACCACAGACATTTCTTCGTTTATTGATGTTACTGTCGTAAAGGGTAGCGCTGATGCTAAGGAGAAGGGTCTCCCTTCATGTAGATGGATTGTTGTGTTCTGGTGATGGCTGGCCAGTCGCCCCTTCCTCATTGTTGCCCTGTGTTGCTCGTATGTCCCGTGGTTTGGCACATGTGAGCAAAGGGGGCATGGTTGCAGCAGTTTGGTAAACACCTGCGTTTTCTACTGTTGCAAATCAATACTGTGCTAGGTGATTTGTGTGCCAACAGCACAATGTAGGTAAAGCTCAAAAGGTCACATTGGCTGCATGCCAGCCTTTGGGGCCCTTTTGTAAATATTCAAGTTGATTTCATTCAAATGCAAAAAGTGTTGTGGATATGAGTATGCCCTTGTAATCCTTGATGTTTTCAAAGTGAATAGACACTTTCCCCTGCAGATAAACTGATTCTACGACTGTTGTTAAGATTCTGCTCAGAGACTTAATCTGTAGGTTTGGGATTCCTGGAAGCATCAACAGTGATAGGGGCACACATTTTACAAGACAAATAGTGAAAGAGCCATGTACTGTCTTGAACATCAGGCAAAATCTTAACTGCCCTTATCATCCACAATCTGCTGGTAGTGTAGAGTGACAAAACAGGGTACTGAAAAGCAGGCAGGTGAAAATTCATACTGAGACAGACGTGAAGAGGCCCAGATGAGAATGAGGCGCACTCCCAACTGGAAAACTAGACTGAGTCCACATGATATTCTCATAACTTATTTTGCCACAACAATTTTGGTACCGTGACTCGGATAGCAACAGACTGAGGAGGACTCCTGTGACATCCCTCCAGGTCCAAGCTGCCAGACACATGAGAGGTAAGGGACATTTTGAAATCACTAGTTGTTTATGTGTTTCAGAATGGTGGGAACATGAATAGGTGCACTGTAATTTGATGCAATTCTTTTTTTTTTTTTGGCGGTGGCTATGGGGAAGGGTAGCTTGCTGTGTGCTGATAGGGCCAAGCAAGCTATTTTATTTAGTGTGTTCCCCTGGTGTGACACCTGGAAATTTGTACTGATAAACATTGTAACATTTCAGTTTAAATTCATGAAATGATGTCAATTCAGGAGCACAAGCTAATCTCAGAGTATTTAAATATAGCTTGCTTGAACTTTTATTCACTTTAATATGGTAAGAAGCCTGCTGTTTAAAATGTAAGAGTTGGAAGGATGGAACAGTGATCTTCTGCTAGGCCTTTTTACGCTGATCCTTAATTGATTAATTACGCCCAGCTAACTTCAGTAGGGGGAGATTGCTTTCGATGATAAAACTGAGGGTATGTTCCAATACTCAAATTTGTCTCCTTCTTACCTTCACACATTTCCGGGGTAGGAAAGGAGGGGAGAAAACGAGTGGAGGACAGGAGGATAGAAGAAAAGATATTGGAACACACTTCTGAAACAGTTGACACAATTGAAGCAATTGCTTCGAAAATGTATTGAAGCTCCGACGCTTCACCCAGTTGGGTGTTACATCACCATAATCAAATATGAATAATACACCCCATAACAGAAGCTACCTCCTGGTTTTTTGAGAAGAGTCTTTGACTGTCATTCATCTGGTAAAAAGTTAGAATTGGGCTGGGTAGCTTTTTGAAATGACACTTTCCATATGTGTTTTCTTAATATATCATATGTTTAGTACACTTTCTCTTACTTGAATATGCAGATAGGAGAAAAATAGGCTGTAATGTGATTATTTGTGTAAAATGTTCTGTGCTAATGACGAAGGCAATGTTTACATCAACCCATGAATAGTAACATTTAGACTACAGGAGTAAGCTAACTAAGTTACACCATGTGTTTCATCATGATCATTTTCTAGATGCAAGAATGAATTATTATATATAATAAATATTGTCAGGTTTGACATGACTGTCATTTCTTTGTAAATCTATTTATTTGAGAATGCAGAGCATGAGAACAATAGCGACATTCAACATGGCTGAGTAGACCTTCCCTGAGAAGCGATGGAGAAAACCAAAGAATTTGTGTAATGTGTTAAACGTGTAACATCACACCAATTGGGCATGCATTTTGCTAATTAAATAAATCCCTATGTTGAATTTTCTCCAGCCGGTATCTAATACTGATTTTACATCTGATTGATAAAACTGAATAGACGTTGTAGTTCGGTTTCGAAAAGCTTAAGTTTGTGTTTAGTCACAAATGGAAACTCGTTTAGCAATGGACCATCGTTAGCCATTGGAGTATTTTAACAGATTACCTCAATATGAGGGACAAGGCATTGAAACTATTGACAACGCTAATGCATTGGACTGGCTTAGTTTGTTTCGAAACATAAGCTGTGCTTCAATTCAGGGGCCGCATCCTTCGAAGGACAGAGAACGCAAGACGCAGCCGATGAAGGCGTCATCACCTGTGAAGGCCGAACCGACCGTTGTCAAATGAGGCGGTCTGGTCCAGTGGGCCATCTTTCAGCTCTCAACCTAAGCACTGGAAAAAGTGTCGCCATTTAGCAGGTTGTGGGCAGAAACATTATTTTCCCATTGGACTCCATTCATTTCTGACGGCATTTTAAAAATATTTATCCTCACATGATGATATTCAGTCTTACCAAAAAATAGAATTGATACTCCAGACATTATATTCCAGGAGTTTGCCCTTTTTAACAATGCACGTAAAAAGATAGACATATTTATATCTCCAAAAATGCTGTGATGTCATATTTGTACACCTACGCCGTGCGCAGAGTTGGGTGTGAGGAACTTGGAAATATTTCAGCATGCTGGCCTCAGTTGTGGGCTTGACGGGCAGGAAAGCTTATTACAGGGACGCAGAATCTTCGTACCTGTCTCATGGAAAGTATACTAAAATGGGAACAATTATCACCATGATTGCATTATGAAAGACTGTTTATACATCCTTGTTTATTTTTTAATGAATCTGGGTTCTCCGTTAAAATCATTGAAACAACCTGCAAGTTGTTTGCGTAGGATGTGTGGGTGAGAATCATTTTGTAAATAGCAGAACATTGTTATTGTATATAACTTGTAAATGTAATTCTCACTGTTCATGACCTGTCATTCACCTCCCTTTTTATGTTTATATTAATCCTATATGCCTGTCATATGTGTTTTCACCTGTTATACTTTGTGGCAAATTGTGAACACGAATCAAAATTTAGGAAAATTTAAGTATCGTATTGTGTCATTTATTTCAGACGATAGTGGGTATAATTCATATCTGGCAACTAAAATGTAAAGGAAATTGTGAGTGCTGTGTGGTTTGGGCGACACTGTGCCTGTTGAGTAGGGGTGTAGCCTATTAAAAAAAGTGGTTTTTATAAATGATAAGTAACAAGACATAAATTGAAACAGTGTTTGAAATGTTAGCTTTTATTATTCTGAACAGGTGAGAATTACTTTCACAGCTGTGAAAAGATAAAAATGATAAAAAAAAGAAAACAAATGCTAGCTTAGCTAGAATTTAGACCTTTTGACAATTTGTTCCAATACAGCTTCAACCTATGTAATGCGATAGTAACTGTCAAAATGTGTGAGGAAATCAAAACGGACTGGCCTCATACTACAAGAAATGATAAGGTGCTGGATCTAAAAAAGATAAATCACTGATGAAAAGGTTGGACAACATTAAAATGTTTGTCATTAAAATGTTTTAATAGACTCACAAACAAACAAACAGCGTGGACACATTTCAGCACTGAGAAAGGTTGTGTGCAGATACATGTCCATTCTGTTTGTTTGAGTCTATTTTTACCCTTTATATCACAGGCAAAAAAAATCAATTTGGCATTTATCGTAAAAAAAATCTACTCTGAGCTGCAAAGCAACATTTCTTGGCAACAACTAAAAAATATACCATGCAAGAGATTCTAAGTCAATTTTTTGCAAGGCATTACACAGTTCATGGGCCTTTTAAATTTGTAAAACTCTGATCCATCTACCTCAAGGGGCTTTCCAATTATAATTTACAAAATTGCTAAATGTAATTCACAAATTTATAGATCGGCATCACATTTTTCTTTAAACTCATGTTCTATTTTACGAATGATATCTTGTATTTTATCAACCAAGTTTCTGTATCTTTAATCGAATAAGCTGATGTATATAGATTGCAACTAATTTATGATCATCACATACTTGGTCATCAGTTATTAATTCCTTAATTTAATTTCTTCCTTGCCTTCTATTTTCTAAGCTATAAAAGTATGAGAGATTTTTCTCACTCTCATCAATCCATTTTGCTTTCGACCTTACATATGCCTCCTGTGCTTTTTTAATATATGATATATTATCTACTTTAGACTGTAGCCAAATGAGAGTATTCTTAGCTTCTTCAGACATTTCTATGTAACACAACACTGATTAATATCTTTGAATCTTAATATCTTTGAATTAGTCTTATATTCGGATTCTTTCATTTTCTTACTTTTGGCTATACTAAATCGAATATAAAATTCTCTGATTTTAAATTTACACAATTCCTTTACTAGACCAGTTATAAATAACACGATTGTTTTCAATGTCAGAAATTATTTCTCTTATTTTCCTACAATATTCCTCATCTTCCAAAAGGTTTGCATTAAATTTCCAACAATATTTTTTATTCCTTTATGTTAATTCTGGCTTCAGTTCCCGAGATATGACAGTGATCTGCTAGAAATAGAGACAGTAGAAAGAAATCTCAAGAGGTTGGAGCTTAAAAGTCACAAGTCTATTCTTGACCTGCAACTGCCATTAGGTTTAATCCACATGAATTGTTTGGCGCCTGGGTTTACATATCTCCATTCATCCATCAAGGAGTTATTTAGGCAGAAATCTATCCTGGTGTTATTATAATGATGACTGTTATATTTGGAGGGCCATCTGTCCAGCCATTCATCCGGGCTATATGAAAATCCCCTCCCACCATTATACAGTCTGCAAGGTGATTAGTTTTAAGCTATTTCATAATATTTGTAAGTGTGTCCAATAATCGTTTGTTTTGAAGATTATTACGATACCCATAGACATTGACAAAAATAAAATACTTTCCATCAACATTTAAGACAACTATCAGATAATGCCCATTTTGTCAGATTTAACTGTAATTACTTTTCAGGGAATTTATTAAAACAAATGGCTACCCTGGCCAATCTATTGGTTCCATGACTAAATACCATTGTATCACCCCACTGATTTGTCCGAAAGGTGGCAAAACAGGCCCTAGAGTGTGTTTCTTGCAAAAATGTACAGTTAACTTTCTGTCCTTTACAAAACAAAAAAATACCTTTTCTTTCTACACTATCATTAACACCTCTTGCATTTAGTGAAGTAGAAGAAAAGAGATGTTTTCAATGAAAACTTAAAATGTGAACAGAAATATCTGCTAATAAACCTTCAGAGCAAGTACACTTTCTTGAAAAAGGGTGGGCTGTGTTCCCCTAGTTAGCCATATCCCCCCATTGTATATTGCTACAACCATACCTGAAATAATTTAATCTTTTTGTTCAGGTATAAACCATAATGCGTCGACCATTTATGAAAGCACACGGTCCTCAAAAGTAAGCTTTCTGCCCACTGTTTCTTGCTTGTTGAATACGTAGCCAGAGCCTCTCTTGCTAACTTGTCGTCCCTTGTAAGATTTTCAGAAAATCGAAGGCCCAGTTCCTTGCAAACTGCTGACTCCTTCAGTGTTTTTCAAACGCCATCTATGTGGAGCCCTTTGGAAATTGGATGATTGTCTGTCTGTCTTTTTTTGTCCTTTTTCCCCAGCCTGTGTGCCACATCCACTATATCCTACATTTTGTGTGCCCATTACGGCACAACCTTTGTCAAAAACTTAATTACTTCCCCTCTGACATCCTCATCCATCTTTTCTTTTAGCCCTCTAACTTGAAGGTTCCAGCTCCTCTTCTACCCATCCTGTTCCTTTGATCGCTCTTTCAGTTCCTCCTTTGCTTTCTTCAGCCAGGAATCTTCAAGCACAGAGACTTTCTTTTTGCATTCTTTCAGTTCAGCCGCATTGAACTCAGTAGCTTTACCTACATTTACCTACTGGCTATCATTGCGCTATTCTGTTTCAACTGACAGCTTAAATCCTCCATTTTCTTTTCCTGTGTATAGAAACAAAGACGGAAAGCATTTATAGCCCCAAGGATTTTAGCACTGAATATTTCCAATGCTTGGTCAGTGTTTGAGCGATTTCATTTTGAAATGCTAATTTTAAATGTTGGTGTATTGGGTTCACTAGGACTTTTCTCCTTTTCAGCATGTCCAATATCCATGTTCATTTCCTTATCTCACCTCACCCTCTTCTTCTTTGGATTAACTGGTGGTATTTAAGCCGGTTTCTTGACTATTTCCTGACATTTGAGGAGCTAACAAGTGTTTTAAGCAGACAAAAATGGGAGGATTTACACTGTTAAGCTAACTTGGTTGGGAACTTGATGGAGAGCTCATATAACCCTGCAACTCAGACCGCCATCTTGAGCCGAACCGTCTCTATTGACTTATATAGGAGTTCCTGTCTCTACATGTTTATATACTCTGTACCGCCTGGTCTATAGAGGATTTCCTATTTGCATCACCAGCTGGTCCCACCCTTACCCTTGCGTCACGAAGTGCCACTCCTGTCGTCTGGCAACCTTCACAGCTGTAAGTTCACAATAGGGGACTACAGGTACCGCAAGTATTATAATGGAGCCAGAAATTTTTATTTTACTTATTTTGTTTTAATATTTATTGGAGGAGATCGAGATACATCACCACCAGCGCATGATGTATTTCAGGCTGAGAGAAGACCATGTATAGGCTAAAAACTACATTTTCCCCTACAAAACCAGCTATTTTGTGTAACCAATACTTTGCCCATTTTTATGATAGCAAACACTTTTATTTTCAGTTTTTTCGCTAATAAGTGAAATTCAAATTGAGGCTAACATAATTTATATGGCTAATGTCATGTAGCTTTGACAATATTAAAACTGGCTTTGTCATTAATCAGCTGAAACAGGTTGAATAGATAGATAGATAGCCTTTAAGCCTTATCTATCTTCCAGGCTGTTTGTGATCATCAGGGCCGATTCATGGATATATATGTGGGCTGGCCTGGGTCAGTCGAAGACTCTAGAGTGCTCCGCAACAACCCACCATACAGGGTCACTCTACTACAGCTGTGCCTCCAACACCCACTCCCCGTCATCGCTCCCTACAAGAGGCCAGTACAAAGTGTGGGAGCCAAGCGCTTCAACGGCCATCACTCCAGGGCATGCACAATAATAGAGTGTGCTTTTGGAATGATGAAGACCAGGTTCTGGGCAATCTTTCTACAAGTGCTGGAGGTGCACCACACCTTTGTACCTCATGTAAGTAAGAGGAGGAGGTATCATTTTTTTCAGGAGGTATCATTTTTTTTCTCCCCCCATTCAGGTCATAACAGCATGTGCCGTCCTCCACAACATCTGCCCTGGGGCTGATGACATCATGCCCTGGCGGATTAGCCTGAGGGGGGTGAGGCAGAGAATGAAGGGGAGAATGGTTTGGAGGCAGACATTGGTGTTCTCTGGTGTGACCAGCTGTCCGCAGAGTTGTCTGCCCTGGAAGAGGTACCCCCTGAACATGACTATTTGTAAAAGGCAAGTAAAAGAATTGTAAAGCTATATTACCTATTTGTATAAAATGTTTTGTAGAACAGTTTTACCTGTTGAAATATTTTGTGGTGAGATTTCTTTTTTGTCAAAATTAGGTTGTGAAGTAGTATTTTGTATGCACTTTCTGTCTTTTATTCTTGCCTCTTTCTGAAAACATCTTAGTAACATGGCAGCTGTCGATTGAGTGAGCCCTGCAAAACCCAGTCGATGGCCAATGTGGTGGACAGTGGAGAGATGCATCCACACACACTCTGGAGACCAGCCCAGATGATGTCCCACTGACAGAAGACACCAGGGTCTTTATTGTGGCAGCCCATCCAGGTCCAGCAGCACAACCAGGGACTCCCTGCTCAGCTGAACAAAAATAGAAAATAAACAATTTTAGAAAGAATAGTAGGGTTATTCCAATACAGGGGGTCCTCGGGTTACAACGGTGTCGAGTTACGTCGTTTCGTGGTTACGACGCACTTCCATAAATTATTTTAAAGACTTAAGCGGTTTGGTTCGTAAGTACGACCACAGAAATAAAGATAAGAAATTGTTCTCTCTTTTTTTATTACTGTTTCATTTAATTACTGTATTTTATATGTCCTTCATGTGTTGTGTGTACAGAGTGAGTGATTTAAGGTGTTAACTTAGGTATAATTTAGGTATAAATTCCAACTTACGTCGAAAATCGACTTACGACAAGTCGTAGGAACGGAACTCGTTTGTAAGTCGAGGACCCCCTGTATATATATACATATATATATTTATAATTTTTTGGAGGAACCAGCTGTGCCAGCTTTTAAAAGAATCTGCGATTCAAAAAGATTGAAACCAAAACTCTACTCCAGCTGACTCCTCCAAACAATTATGATTTGTTTCAGTTATGGCTGTAAGCAATGATGCAGATGATGCTTTGGAACAGTTAAGGCCATTTGCAAATAGTTGGCGCAGCTGATACTTTTGAAAAATGAACACTGTTTGGAAACTATTCATACTATGATTCTTTTGAACAATTACAATTTTTTGGAGAAGAAAAACAGACATGGGGCTTCTGAAAAATTAAGTGTAAATTAATTACAGTAAAGCAGCTGACTCTTACACTGTTAAAAGTGTCTCAAAAAACATTTTGTGTTGAAAGTAGTGTACCAAATGCAAAACCTGTGTTTCAGCAGAGATTGCATACTAACACAATTTGAGTGTTTCAACTTACTTAAGAATGGCCCTGGAACACTACAAAACTTTACCAATTTTATGAAACATCTCAGAAGCTAAACAATTTCATATTGTCCACATCTTTGAGAAGATGGTTGAATCTTCATTCAAATGAACTTATTTAGCAAAAGTAGACTTAGCTCAAATAAACTGTGGGTCCTCCTTGAAATTCCTGTGGAATTATGTTTGGGAAAACATTCACTCAGTTGATTATGTCAGGAGGTGAGCCTGACAAACCTGACAAACTCTTGGGGAGTTTTCTTCATTGGTGATTGGGGGCACATGTGCGGTATGTGGATCGGGGTAGTTTGTCTCCTTTGCTTTGCCCGATTGGTAATCTAGCACAGCTGTCTCTTGTTCTCTCCACACAGGACATCAGGATAAAAGAGCAGGGGACGAGGCAGTCTGGGTTCGGACAGCCTAGACGGAACTGGCTTTGTCATCATGTCATGATATAAAACAGTTCAAGCATCTTTCATCATAAATGAGGAAAACATAAATGAACAAAAAAAATAAATTAAAAAAAAAAAACAAAAAAGATGGGGTCATTTTTAATTATTTGGAATATTTGCTTCCTTTTGTTTCGTTCATTTATGTTTTCATCATTTATGATTTTTGAAATTTCTGCTGCTGTTTTTGTTGTGGGTTTCGTTTTGTTTTTTTTTTGTTATAGTTAAATTTTTTGTTTAATTTTTCTTGGTTTTTTTGGGAGGAATCCCAAAAAAAACCCAAGAAAAATTAAACCAAAAAATTCTTTGGGAGGAATCCCACAGGGGGATTTGTTTTTGGGTACATGTGTGGAGTGTGTGGAGGCAGGGACTGCACGCCTGGGACCGTATCAGCAGCTAACTGAGGAAAGGGACGGAGGAACTGGCAGTGCACAAGTGAGGGGAGAAGGCAACGGGCGGCGGAGCTGCATACTCCAGGATGGGCAGAAAGCAAGCGGGGGCATAGCCCTAGTGGTGAGAGGGATGTATACCGCGAATAATAACATGCGTGTGTGCTCTGCCCAGTCCACGGATGGGTGATTTTGGTGTTGTGCCTTCTCCTCCTCTTTAGCCTTCTGCAGCCCGAGCACTGTGCAGACGGTGAACCAGGAAACCATCAGCGTGTTGCCACAGCGATTCCAGGGCACTGGAGGAGTGGCAGTCTCTGCCTGGTTTTCTTTCGGGTTTTGTTTTTTATTTTGGGGCGCAGAGGAGGCCAAGCTTCTTGTCAGCATGGGCTCCCACCTTGTCCCACCGTGTAAATGCCTGTGTGTGTGTCCCCGTGTGCGTTGTTCCCCCCTGAGTTGGCCAAAAGAGGGCTGGCCTGTGCTGCGTGGGCTGGTCCAGGAGGGGGTCTGAATCCAACACTGTGGAGTGAGTGTATGGCACAGGCTATAATTATTGGTGGTTTGGCTTGCGGTGCTGGTGAGGGGAAGTCCCTCTCCTGGGGGGTTCTCCCACGTGGCACGGGGCTGGCTGGTAGTGGGGCTGATGGTGAGAGGGGGGAAGTTGAAAAAGTGGGAGGGTTGGGGGGGCGGGGGAGTTGAAAAAGGGGGAGAGGGTCAAAGCGGATGGCTGCCCGAGCATGAGCAGTTTTTACTGTCATTAAATGAAAAATAAAGTCTGATTCCCTGTGTCCTGGTTGTTTGTGTGGGTGGGTCATCAGGGGGCGCTAGCACAACTCCAGACAATTACTCAATTTATGAGACTCTTCACTTGTTAATCTACTTTATGGAGGAAATCTACCAACCAGGGTTATTACTTACCAAATTAAAAGATGTTACTGACTTTGAAACATAAATTAGTTCACAAGGCAAAGAATTCTGTGATAAAGCTTTGAACCCCAATCTCAAGAACTAGAGAAACACTTTTGACTGGTTTTCCCCATCGTGCCTTCTTAGTTACAGCTACTTTTACAAAATGAGCTTCATGAATGTTTACGCCTAACTGGTATGGTGTGTTAGTTTGTGGTATAACTTGTGTTCTGAAGAATTTGTGTTCTGAAAAAATTCTGGGTTTGAATCCTCCCCCCTCCCCACAACTGGTTTTATTTACTCAAAGTACACAAAATAAAAAACATTTGAAAACTGGGTTTGTTGTCACACTGATACCTATATATATCGCCATGCTAAATCAAGGTGCTCAAGTTCATAATTCACCTGTGTTCCACTATGGATTTGTAATTTTCAAGAAACAGAAAACATATGAGACATGCAAAACAATTGTGTTTTTCCAAATTCACACCTTGCCAAGTGGAAAAGGTGCCAACATATTCCCCCCACCCTGAGTGAGCTGTCCCGGGTTCTTGTGAACATACTCGGGCTATTAACTATTTTTTCAGTGATGACCGATTTTGGATATACACTTGAATTAATGATGGTCGGTCAGAATGGGTATGAATGATTATTACGATGCTCTTAGCCCTGAGAACGCCTTGGAAAACTCACCCAAGTTTAGAGCACTTATGAAATCAGTTCTAGTCCGATGAACAAACTGGCATATGAAAACAATACATTTTCCATATCTGCTTTATGTGATCTATGGTCACAGACAACATTACACAATATACACTAGGTGAAAGGCTGAGAAACAGCCTGCAAAGGTCATTGGCCAATCACAGGGTCAGTCAAACATAAAAACAGACACATACACACATCTGTTGCCAGTTTGGCCAAAACTATATCCAGAGAAACCCCACAACATTAGAGAACATGCAAACATCACCCAGAAAGGTCACAGAAAAGGTACAGCCATGGTGTGACTCAAACCGACCAACTTCCTCCTGAGCAGACACAGTGTTAACCATTGTGCTGCCAGAAAACCTATGTCTGCTACATAATTCCATTTTCTGTAGTCTGACAACAGCAACTGTTCAGCATAACTTAGACATTTTATGAATGAAGGATTATGGCAGTCCAGGGTGTCAAACTTCAGTCCTGGAGGGCTGAGTGTTTGCAGATTTTTGTTGTATCCTTTTAATCAGCAACTGTTATAGACCTCAGAAGCCAGGTGCATAGACTCTGTAGCCTATCGCTGATTTAAATTAGTCAATTAAGTGCTGAAACCAAAAACCAGCAGACACTGAGACCCTCCAGAACCTGAGTTTGACACGACTGACTAAGACCCAAGATGGATCAGAGAACTTTTCAACAACAGGAACCTCTGTCACATGAATATGCATAAACATAAGACATGACCAAGGGCTTGAAAAACAACATACACAGGGGTCCCCAAGGCTGAATTTGAAAACCACTAGTATTTTATACAGACTCTGCTGTATAAAACCTACAGCCAACCATTATCCATTATTAATATGAAAATAGGAAAAATATCAAATGAATTCACAGTCACATGATATTTTCTGATTGTGTTTGCAATGGTGTTGTTTCGAAGCACAATATCAATACTTCCAGATATGTTTATTGGTGGATTTAACGCAGGATAACAGTTTTTGAGATACAAAGAAGTGCATCACAAAACATAGCCTATTTAATTTTTTTAAACCAACCAAAAATATACTGCGTATTTTGAGAATGCTTCCTGAAAAATATGCCAATTACAGATGCATGGTAGTTGAGAGACACAGAGCTGTGAAATTATTTTTTTCTGTATTGGCAGAGGTTTGTCTCTGTGAACTGTGAGGCAGTACACAATGTTAGAAGGCCTATCCTATAGGTTGTGACTACACTAACAAGGTGATTAGCACAGTGCACATGGGCAACTGGGTCTTGATCTTAATCCTGGTAATTGGAAAGGTTTCATTTACATCTCCTGCTGGTTCCTAACTAAAGACCCGCTGAAACTGGCCTGGTAAGGTTTATTTCTTTGTGTTTAAAAGCTAAATCTGTCATTAGTCCATAAAATAGTAATTTCTACCACTTTTTAAGCCTGCAGGTTTTTTTCTGTCTAAAATGTTTCCCAATAAGTTTCAAATATTCTCTCTGTAAGTAACTGAGGTAAAGACATGAAGCCATTGATTTAATAATGATCAGGCTAGTGTATGACAATTACTTTTGTACTGTGACAAAAAAGTGCTGATTCTCTTGGAGAGATCTGTTACACTTTTTTGACATGTCTGTCTGTCTGATATGCTTAGCCACACAAGGCAGAGAGAAGCTAATAAGACACATTTCACCAATCCACAACACTGAGCCCAGCTTTAACTTAATGTGTTGCAGCATGATCACTTTTGTCAGGTGTTTAAAGGTATCGCGGCACATAAAAGTCATGTGTACAGAGCACACAGAAGTATTCTTTCAAATAAACCTCCCCAAGAGATCAATTCTGAGAACAAAATATTTTTATATTTTTGAGATTACAGTATATAAATCTTCAAGTACATAAACATGTAGAGACAGCAACTCCTATGTAAGTCAATGGAGACAACCTCAAAACCAGGAAGTGTAATTATGGCCACCCATTGGATGCGCAGTGGTCTCCTGTGTCACATGCTCAAAGAAAAAGACGCACCGCAATGACGCATGTTGCATATCATTGACATGATAAATATAAAATGCATTAATTTGATGTAGTCTACACATCACGAAATGGCTGTATTTTGGCTACTGTCTATATTAATATGATTTAAATATAGGAAATTACGGAAGTGCAGTCTAGTGTACTGCAGTATATTTAAATACATCGTGAATTGAAAGATTTACAGTAATGTATGCTGGTAGGGAATTAAGATTAATTGATGCAGATTATTGTTTGTTGTAAGGTTATTACTGTTTTTTTAGCCTGGGATATAAAGGGTAAAAAGGGGTTTTCGCATACTAAGATTAAAGTTGGACAGCAGTTGCATTAAAATTGTTGTAATAGACTCAAACAAACAGCATGGACGTGTTTCTGCACACAAACTTCCTCAGTGCTGAAATGTGTCTGTGCTGTTTGTTTGTTTGTTTGAGAGTCAATTGAAACATTTTAATGCTAATGTTGTCCAACCTTTTCATCAATGATTTATCCTTTTTAGATCCAGCACTTTATCGTTTTTTGTAGTATGAGGCCAGTCCGCTTTTGTTTTTTTGTGAATTTCCAGTTACTATATAGGATTACATAGGTTGAAGCTGTATAGCAACAAATCATCAAAACGTCTTAATAGTAGCCAATCTAGCGTTTTTTTTTTTTTTTTTTTTTTTTTTCCTTTTTGTCTTCTCACTGCCGTGAAAGTAATTCTCACCGGTTTAACATCATCAAAACTATCATGGACGTATTTCAAACACTGTTTCAATGTATGTATGCATTTATGTATGTATGTTCTGAGTAGCTACTTACCATTTCTAATAATATTGTAGTAAACCCTTACTCAACCGCCACAGCGTTGCCCAAACCTCACCACACCTCGCTATTTCCTTTACATTTTAGTTTCAAAGTATGAATTGCACCCACTATTTTCTTAAATAAATGGCACAATACCATACTTGAATGTTCCTAAATTTTAATTAGTATTCACAATTAACCAACTGTTTTTGCCTGCAACCTTCTAGATGGTGACACTTTTTCCGGTGCTTAGGTAAGAGCTGAAAGCTGGCCCCTTGATATAAATTTGTAGAGACAGTGACTCCAATAGAAGTCAATTGAGACAACTTCAGAACTTTTGGCCACCCGTCTGGTCATATGGAGTTTTCTACTGTGTCAAATAAAATAAAAAAAGACACAAAGCAATGACGTGCTGAACAGGTTAATTGAAAGCCTTCCCCATTGCTAGCTGAGCTTTCCAGTCTGCAGAAAATCGTTTCCACATTTGGAAAATCGCATCTGAGAAAACGGTTCGCCCACGACTACTGACAAATTGATTTTTTATAGTAAATAAACAAGAATTTGCTTATTCATGTTTTAGTCATGCAATTCATCATTGTACAAACTTTTCGGCAGCACAGATTAATCCTGAGTTTCAGTCTTTGCATATGAAATTCAAGATTAATTACTTCGATACCATGTACATCACAACATTGCTATATTTTGGTTTATGTTTATGTGAATATTTCAATAAAGACACTTACGGAAGTGCTGTCTAGTATACTGCAGTATATTTAAACATATTATGAAGATAATTGTGAGACAGCCTTTTTACAGTAATGTATGCTGTTAGGGAATGAAGATTAATCGATGTGTAGGTGATTGTTGTGAGGGTATTACTGACTGTCTTTTATTCTAGCAAAAACAAATCGTCAAAATGTCTCAATACTAGCCAAGACTCAGGTTTTTTTCCTTTTTGTCTTCTCACTGCCGTGAAAGTAAATTTCACCAATTGAACATCATCAAAACTAACGTGGACACATTTCAAACGCTGTTTCGATGTATGTGTGTATGTATGTATGTATGTATGTATGTATGTATGTATGTATGTATGTATGTATGTATGTATGTATGTCCTGTGTAGCTACTTAACATTTATAATAACCAATACTGTAATAAATCCCTACTTAACAGGCATAGCGTTACCCAAACCTTACCACACTAGGTGTTTCGTTTACATTTTAGTTGCCAAGTATGAATTACAGCCACTATCGTCTGAAATAAATGACACAATACCATACTTTCATGTTCCTACATTTTAATTTGTATTCACAATTGGCCACAAAAATAATAGTGAAAACACATATGGTGTAAGATTAAATTAAACATCATAACAGGTTATTGATCTGTTAAAATTTACAAATTTATTTAGATTCCGTCCACTCACTTTTCGAAGGACAGGTCATGAACAGTGAGAATCACATTTACAAGTTATATACAAAAGCAATACTACTATTTACAAGATTATTATTGCCCAGGCATCCTACACATTGTTTACACCAATCTCTGCAACCAAAAATATACAAATATACGAAGTAACCTGTTGTCAGCAACTTGCAGGTTGTTTCAATGACTTTACCAGAGAATTCAAAATCGTTAAAAACTAAACAAGCATAGGCTACATAAATAAACACTTTTTTAATTCGGCAGTCATAACGGTAATTGTTCCCGTTTTGGTATCCTGCCTGCCAAGCACGCAACTGAGGCCAGCAAGCTAAATTATTTCCAAGTTCCTCACACTCAGCTCTGCGCATGTCATAGGCATACAAACGACATCACGGCATTTTTGGTGAAATAAAAATGTCTGTATCTTTCTATGTGCATTGTAAAAAAGGGAAATCTACTGAAATTTAATGTCTTGAGTATCAATTTTATTTTGAGCTCAGATTGAATATCATTATATGAGGATAAATATTTTTAACATGCTGTGTTAGGAACTAATGGGAAAACAGTGTTTCTGTCTGCAACCTGCTGGATGGCGACACTTTTTCTGGTATTTTCGTTGACATCTGAAAGCTGGCCCCCTCGGCGTGCAAAAAGACAGTGTTGGCTATATAGGTGCACGAGCGCAGCACTTTGAATGCGCATGAAATGTGCGTGATAGCTCACCATCTGTGCAGTCTGTTTAAATACTGTTCCTTTGGTTATTTAGGTCCATGGAAATGTATCTGTGTATCATTCTTGTTTACCTTACAGCTACAGGAATTACAGGAGGAATTGAAATTTTAGTAAATTAATAAGTATTTTTGTACTATTTGTTTTATCATTTTGGATATTGTAAAAGAAGTACATATTTTGTAACTGAAATGATAAAAAGGGGAAAAGTGTAAACTGAAGTTCAATTTGGAAAGCTAAGTGAACCAAACTGAAGAGAAAGACAGGTGAGATGATAACCAGTCCCATGTATTATTAATACATAATATGCCCCTTATGTAACAAAACATAGGCAACAGCTCAGCCAATGTGTAAATCTTGAATGAGACCGTTGCAGATAATAACATGTTCACGTGTTCGCTGTATGCAGTTGTAATAGTGTAGAGGTCTGTTTTTGAAATCCTGCAACAGTTATATCATTGTTGTTATAATATAAATAAAATAGTTTTGTAAATAATTGGATAGTTTTTGATAGTTTTGTATTACAAATATGAGTTACAAGTACATTTTCTGTCTATTTTACTTATGATTATGCATGAATATAAAAAAATGTAGACATATACCACCATCCTTCCTCTCTGAGGCTGACCATCACCCTTGAATTTTTTTTTACAAATCGACCACTGTATATCATTATTACTATAAACGGGTTACTGGGGGAATGCGGGGAGGAAGAGACGGGGAAAAGACCCACAGGGTCAGCAGGCGGTGAAGAGCAGGGCAGGCCCGCTGGGGTAGCGGGCAACAGAGAGCAGGAAGGGCCCTCTAGCAGGCCCATTGGGTCGATGGGCAGAGGAGAGCCGGCCAGCCTTCTTGGAAGGCCTGCTGGGTCGGCATGCGGAGAGCAGGCCCGGCTCTCAGGAAGGCTCGCTGGGCCAGCGGGCGGCGGAGAGCAGTCTGAGCTCTCTGGCAGGCCGGCTGGGTTGGCAGGCGGTGGAGAGCGGGCTGGGCTCTCAAGCAGGCCCACTGTGTCAGCAGGCGGCAGAGAGCAGGCCAAGCTTTCTGGAAGGCCTGCTGGGTCAGCAGGCGAAGAGCAAACCCAGCTCTCGATCAGGCCCACAGGGTCAGTGGGCGGTGAAGAGCAGGGCAAGCCCACTGGGTCAGCGGGCGGCGAAGAGCTGGCCCCACTCTGGAGCAGGCCCCTGGGCTGAAGGGCGGCGGAGAGCAGGCCAGGCTCTCTGGAAGACCTGCCGGGTCAGCAGGCAGAGAGCAGGCCCAGCTCTCGAGCAGGCCCACAGGGTAAGCGGGCGGTAAAGAGCAGGGCAGGCCCACTGGGTTGGCAGGGGGTGGAGAGCCGGCCAGGATTTCTGGAAGACCTGCTGGGTCAGCAGGCGGAGCGCAGGCCAGGCTCTGGAGCAGGCCAACTGGGTCAGTGGGTGGCGAAGAGCAGGCCCCTTTCTGGAGCAGGTCCGCTGGATTGGAGGGCGGCAGAGAGCAGGCCAGGATCTCTGGAAGACCTGCCGGGTCAGCAGGTGGAGAGCAGGCCCAGCTCTCAAGCAGGCCCACAGGGTCAGCGGGCGGCGAAGAGCAGGGCAGGCCCACTGGGTTGGCGGGCAGCGGAGCGCAGGCCAGGCTCTCAAGCAGGCCCACCGGGTCAGACGGTGGAGAGCAAGCCCCGCACTCCAGCAGGCCCACCAGGTCAGCAGGCGGCGGAGAGCAGGCCCCACTCTCGGGCAGCTGGGGTGACTGGGCAGGGATCGGTGGTGTGTGGGAGTGACTTCACAATTTACTGGATAATCAAGAACATTTTTGAGTGTTATATTAACTTCTCCTGTACAAGTAAGTGTGTGCTTACAAAGGCTATAACCCACATTTTGTCCTGTACATTTTCTTTCATATCACAAAAAGCTCCTTTCAGGAGTAACAGTCATTACAGGGCTAGATAAATTCTTAGACTCAGGAATGACATAATATGTAGTAATGTTTGGACAACCAAGAGCTCACTTCAAAATGAGTCATATTGTCTCCCATAATGGAAGGGCGTAACTCACACCAGCCAAGGGGTACAGTTCCCAGAGGTAGGCCTGACTTAACATTATGTGGGATCTGTGTACACACCCAACAGGAGCACACATTCATCTGTTGAGCATGATGGAGTGCTAGAAGGCCTATCCACCTGGGCTGCAGGAAGTTCTTCCTCTGATGGACTTGCACCCAATCTACTGGCTGGATGGAGAGGCTGGTCTGGCTCCTTCTCCTGCGCTACTTTTACCTGTGAATGAACAGACTGCATACTTTTAGTTAACACTCTACAAAGGCCAAAAAAATGTTGTCCATCACAGTCAAATCAGTTTTGCCTTCTCAAGACAAACGGTCGGCCCATTACAATCTCATGTGGACTCAGTCTAGTTCTCCTGAGCAAAAACACAATTTCAAAAGGCCCCTTACCTCTCATGTGTCTGGCAGTTTGGACCTGAAGGGTGTGGTGCTGGGAGAGGTGGAGGGAGGAGCAAGCTCCTCAGCTCCACCCATTTCACTGCTGTCAGTCTCCTGGTTCCCTCCCTCAGCCTGAAAGGCTAACCTGAGCTGCAGCAGCAGAGGCCTCGCTAACAGGCAGGCTCACCTGAGATTGATTCCTAATCAACTCAGCTGTGAGCACTTACCTTCAATTAGGCCTTTTATTTAAGTGCAGCCTAAGAGCCTTGAGGGTTTCTTTTTGGGTTTGGTGTGTTCTGGATGGCTGTGCTATTTTCTTCTTTTATCTTAATTCCATTTGTTGTGTTTCTTTTTTTAAACCCCAAAAGGGGTTAATAAATGGCCTTTGGCCCTTTTTGTTGAACTTGTGGTTGTGTTTTTCCTTCAACTCACCACCCGGCACAGTGGCCACACCTGCCGCTGTGTCACAAGGGACGTCACAGGAGTCCACCGCAGTCTGCTGCGATCTGAGTCACAGCACCGAAATTGTTGTGGCTAAATAAGTCTACACTCTGTTTAGGGCTGTAAGGCTTTTAATGATAATCATGCAACATGGAGAGCTACAGCACACAAATCTAAACATCCCAAAGCACAGGATAACAAGGCACATTGAACAAAAATATAGGTTTCCTAAAGATGGGAACAGCAATTCCCTGCAATACATCCGAGTTCGGTTCTGATCAACCAGTCGTATCTCAAAATTGATGTGTTGGACATGTCTGTTAGCATGGCATGTAGGAGTCGTATGCCAGTATAGCACTATTTTATCCGTCTCAGTTTCTATTATGATTATCTTGTTTTTTTTATTAACTAGCTTTATTAATTGGCATTTTATATGATTCTGTAGTTTTTTAACCTTTTTTTGAAGATTATTTAGTTCATATATCATCATTTTTATTTATTTTTTTTCAGTCGTATGTACAGATGGTCGTAAGTCAGGGAGATGCTGTATTGGTAAGTTATTACCTCAGAAAATTTTTTTGTATAGATTAAAATAAGATTAATATAAAACTCATTAGCCATTTAAATCCCTGTAATCTTGTTACAAGGTCAGTTTGTAGATGCAAGAAGTTCAACAGCCATGGCAAATGTGATTGGGGATGGGGGGGGTGGCGGGGTGGAACACTTGCCTTGAGTATTTTTCAAATTAAAACAGAATAAGGCCACGGAGTATAACAGATTAATTACAAAATTGTAATGAGCCCTCAACCGTTATATATGAAAGTGAATAATACACTATACTAATTAAACTTCAATGTGCCAAGTTCAAATGTTCCAAAACCATTAACACCACTGTTAACACTACAGTTACCATTACTCTGTTATTTTTTCTGAAAACGTGTTAAATGGTAGTGCAAGGGAATATTTAAGTTCCATAATTTTTTCTCTCTACTTACTGATAGATAACTGATATGTTAGATGCAATGTTCTGTATAACTTATTCTTTCACAAAACCTGAGGCATTTGGAAGTCAAATGAATATTTTAAATAAATATTGCATTTATGAACTGATCAGAAACATTGGTGCCTCTGTACTTGAGGATGCAGGACCAGGTAAACCTATAAAAACCATTTGCTGTGGTGCAGTTTTGCACAGATCAAGGATCAGCAGAATTCAGTGTGTTTACAGAAAGAGGAAGGGACAGATAGTAGTTTTGTTCATCTCTTGGTCATTAAAAGTCTGAACTAAATATTGCAATATGCACAAGAAAAGGACTGGTTTCCATGTATGCCTTCCTCAGCTTTAACTTCTCAAGAATAACAAAGCTTTTCTGTAGTGGAAATCGTCCAGGAATCCAGAACCAAAAGAAAGACAAACTCTCAAGCCAGAACAGGTTCAGAATCCTTTATTCCTTATCTGCACCAGCAATATGGGGCCCTGGAGACCCTGCCTGCAGAAGTCTGCTAGGTGGTCTGAGGGTCCCCTTCTTATACAAGAGAACATATAGAATTAATAGTCTATGTAACAGATTATTGGTAGTCATGTGATAAACTTTATGCTTCTTGAACAGCTGGCAGTCTTATACTTGAGACTGTCAAAAGAGATCTTGCTTCTTCAGCTTTTTTTCCACCTTTGCTTTGATTGGGTATCAGTCTCTCCTCTTTGTGCCACAACACTCTACACAAAATGGGATTAAAAAAAGTCTGACATAAAATGTGAGTTCACTGTTTCTTTTGAAGCTTTAAATGATTTGCGAATCAGTTCTCACTTGCAACAATGTGGGCCAAGTATTGAAACAATGAAAGGTACAGCAAACTCAAAATTCAATATGCTACACTGGCAAGTTATTTTCAATGTTCCTTTTTTGCACAAAACACTTAACAAAGAAGGAACATCATAGTTAAAGAATTAGTAAAGCAACTTAAGCTAATGTGTGGATGGGCCCCATGGTCTGCATCTTGTGCATTTCAACACATATTTTGGCAAAATCATCTGGTTGCCTGTTTAGTTTAATTTAGCCTGTATCTGATTTCTATCTCTAAAATGTGGGGCGAATATTCGATTACATTATGACCATCATGCATGTGACATTCTTCTGAATCAACTAGCATGAGTTTTAGTGTGCTTTGAGGTTCTGCTTGAATTTGTAATGTGGCATACCCCCAAGAAAGCTGGAAACCACTGATGTAAACCATCATAGATATTTTGCAAGAAAAACAAATGTGAATTGAAATAAGTGTGAATTTTTGTATTAATTCTACTTTGCTAATTCTAGTTTTGGTTGTCAGTTAATCTATGATGTATGTATGGTGTAGTTTTGTTTGCTGTCAGAACTCAGAGTGACCCAGCCACAGACAGAGTATATTAAGCTGTAGTTTATTAGCAGCCCAAAAAAACAGACAAGGGGAGGGCAGGCAGGCGGGGATACAAAGGCTCATTGCGCAACAGGTACAAAGAACACTGAGACGAACTCACAACAAACAAAAGACAAGGCAGGGTATAAATACACAGACTAACAAGCAATGAGACACAGGTGAAACAGCAGGGCAGGTGAAACACATGAGTAATCAGCAGAGTGGGTAACAAGGTGGGTGGAGAAACACAGAACAAAAACAAAAAAACAGAAACAACTGAACCAAACCTACAGTGAAAACAGAAATAATAAACCAGATCAAACCATATTTCTGACAGTTTGTATAATTAGCTTACAATATGAAGAAGTATACCAGCAAGCACAGTAATTCAAATTTTTGTGGCTGTGTGTTTAAACTAACAACTGTGTACAGGAAGTCCACTCGGCAATTACATTAGTTTACAGACTGTCCAGTACTGCATCAAGCCCATTTACCTACAGTCTACAGAGTATCCAGCACTGCATCAAGCCCATTTACCTACAGTCTACAGAGTATCCAGCAATGCATCAAGCCCATTTACCTACAGTCTACAGAGTATCCAGTAACTTGAGCTTGAACAATCCAGGGTCTCTGTCTCAACTACATCACCTGCCAATCTGTTTAAAGTTTTGCGAAAAGTAATGCTTCTTTACATCGTTATGGACTTTACCCGTAACTAATTGGTAGGTTAAGCTTTCATGTAGACATTTTAAATGCAAATCCCTTGAGAGCTGGGGGAATGAAACTAGCAAGCCCAGTGACTCTTGTTTCCACATTGGAAAAACAAAGCAACTCTTTAACAGAGCGTATTAACTGCTCTTTATGTTGGGTGTGCTGCCCTCTAGTGGTGGCTGCCACCTCCTGTTGCACAGTCCTAATCACAACCACAATCACAACCACCCCTTCACATGGCAGAGCTACAGCCTTTCAGAGGAACAAAGTTCTACACTCAGTGTAGAAATCATCAGCAAAGATTTTGCTTTTTCATTTGACACTCACCCCTGTTTTTTGCAAAGAGGAAGAATAATGATAAAGCCAGGGCGATACTGGTGACCAGCCAATCCGAAATCAGAATGGTCATGCACCCCACCCCACCCCGCCTCTCACACCACAAATGTATTTTGGTTATTCTGTTTAAATTGTTATGACCATTGTTATTGTAATTGATGGAACTGTTATTATTTTAATTATCATTTAAGCCAGTAAGATTCATGTCAGTCATCTCCACCCTCATCTCCACTCTTCCGTTTACCCATTGTACACCTAGTGCCGGCCTATCTATCTATCTATCTATCTATCTATCTATCTATCTGTCTGTCTGTCTGTCTATCTATCTATCTGTGCATTCATCCATTCATCCATCTAAAGCAGCTTTGTGTCATCTTGTTGTCAGAGCACAGGCAGAATACAAATAAAATTAAATTTCATTGAAATTCAATATCTCCCACCCTCCCTATTATCCTGTGCTACCTTATGTTAAACGTTGCCCTTAGTCTGCGGTGAGAGAAGTGGCTGCCAGAGGCCTGCATCCTGCGATACTCCTGCAGGCCCCGACAGAACAGTTTGTGGCGTGGGACACAGGTCCAGTGCTGCGGCTTGTCCAGTGCTGTGGCTGGGAGTGGGTGGGCTGCCCAGCTAGGAGGGGGAAGGAAAAATAACATGGAGAAATCCTGGAAAAGCACAAAGGGCACAAATGCAGTTTCGGCAGCTGTTCATTTCCTCATCTGTACATCTGTTTCATCTGTACAACAGCCGTCACCCCCCCCCCCACCAAGTATCCAAATACGTGCTGGGCAGGCAAACACCAAAGAGTTTCATCACACCTCCCTTACACCCACCCCACCCTCTATGCATTTCACCACATATAAACTCCCCTTAAAATCAATCATCAAAAGGCAAACAATGGTAAATCAAATAGATATTCCATATGGATGACAGACCTAAAATCTGCGACTCAATCAATTTTTTTTTTCATGGGAGCATCTTGTTTATAAATATTATTCTATGAGCCTACATCTATCATTCTTGCTACACTAGCAACCAACCAGTATTTAGACAAAAGGCCAAGCCTCAATTTTTTGGCACTGTAGTAGGTTGTGTTACTTTCTCTTACACGTTTACAGTCTAAGCTGTAAAACGGCCTGACATCCACAACTATGGAGAATGCATGAAAAAGGAGAGTACAAGACAGAAAAATTCACTAAAGGGAAATCTGAGATTTGGCAATCCTCTCTCTCAGTCCTCAACAAGTTGCCCTCTGCTTGCTGTGATAAATGCATCAACATGTTACCATAAATAAATAATAATCCTGATATATCTTTTGAAAACCTTGTTTTAGGCCTGATTTATTTTGAAACCTTTAGTGCATGGGTGAGAGTGGGACAGACTAAAGGACTGTTTTGTGTGGCAGCGGGATGGACTCCTGCAGGAGCAGACAAGAGCAGACCTGTAGCTGCAGGCCAGCTGGCAGTAAGTGAGTGTTGTATCAGTGAAAGAAACATGCCCAACTCCACGGGGTTCGAGGTTGCAGCCCTTGGCAATGCACACATTAAATCGATCATGTCTGCAAATAATAATAAAGGAAGCTAAGTAGTTCCCATGACCGTTGCCAGACCAATGTCCCAACTTCCCTTCTCACTTCTCTATTCTTTGTCTCAAGCTGTTGACTTGCAGCGCTCAGTACACACTGGGGTGGATGTGTTTTCCTGTAACATCATTAGTTAGCACTGGTAACACCAAAACATTTTTAAATGGATCTGTTGTTTATCCTTTGAGCAGTCTAAGATTGAGTGAGCAGCCCTCCTAGCAAATTAATTGAGTTCATTAAAATATGTTATTTTTCATTTATTCAAAGTCTAAAAGATCAATAATAATATCAATGACATTTTCTGTGTTTAGTTTTTAGGTATTGTTATGTGCTACTTTTAAAAAAAAAATCCTAATTCAGGCAAAGTCTTCCGAAGTGTGCAAATAAAAGCATACTGATTTGGAGTAATGTTTCATTGAATGGCCCTGTCACTTACAAACACTGAGGGTCACATAACTATAGCATGTCCATAAGACCTCTGTATGAACTGGTCCAATGGAAATAAGAGCATGAATGTGGTCTGATACGAATAAAGAACTTGAGCATTGAAGGGATCGAGTGTTAAATGTGTGTGTTTCTTTTCCTGTCTCAGTTCTCTGTCTGCTGGGGCTGTATGTGGTTAGGTTATCAGTGGCGTTTAGCTGGAAAGGAAACAACTGAAAATAATAGGCAAGGAAAAAAATATTATGCCTTCCATGAGAGGCCTTTATTTAAAGATCATGAAGTGCGTAAGCACTACATTAAAGTGACTATGTAAGTGCATCGTTTTCATGATTTTCAAAAAGTTTGGAAACATTATTGGCAATAAAACCTCATTATATATTTAATAATTGTGTATTATAAGTGTGGTACGCCTTAATGTCTATGTATGTCATGTACACTACTTTAAGGCCCACTTCAACCAAACCTACCTCTGGATTTTAGCCAAGGACATACTCATAAAATGGAACCAGAGGGTATTGATTCAGGATTTCTCCCAACAAATCTTAATTTGTGTGTTACGAACTCAACAATAATATATGCAAGCTCTTAGATCATATTTGATTGGCTCATATGAGCCATATTTTTGGAAGAAAAATATACTGCTCAAAAAAATAAAGGGAACACTAAAATAACACATCCTAGATCTGAATGAATGAAATATTCTTATTAAATACTTTGTTCTTCACATAGTTGAATGTGTTGACAACAAAATCACACAGAAATTATCAATGGAAATCAAATTTAACCCATGGAGGTCTGGATTTGGAGTCACACTCAAAATTAAATTGGAAAAACACACTACAGGCTGATCCAACTTTGATGTAATGTCCTTAAAACAAGTTAAAATGAGGCTCAGTAGTATGTGTGGCCTCCACGTGCCTGTATGACCTCCCTACAACGCCTGGGCATGCTCCTGATGAGGTGGCGGATGGTCTCCTGAGGGATCTCCTCCCAGACCTGGACTAAAGCATCCACCAACTCCTGGACAGTCTGTGGTGCAACGTGGTGTTGGTGGATGGAACGAGACATGATGTCCCAGATGTGCTCAATTGGATTCAGGTCTGGGGAACGGGCAGGCCAGTCCATAGCATCAATGCCTTCGTCTTGCAGGAACTGCTGACACACTCCAGCCACATGAGGTCTAGCATTGTCTCCCACAATAGGAGGAACCCATGGCCAACCGCACCAGCATATGGTCTCACAAGGGGTCTGAGGATCTCATCTCGGTACCTAATGGCAGTCAGGCTACCTCTGGCGAGCACATGGAGGGCAGTGCGTCCCCCCAAAGAAATGCCGCCCCACACCATTACTGACCCACTGCCAAACCGGTCATGCTGGAGGATGTTGCAGGCAGCACAACGTTCTCCACAGCGTCTCCAGACTCTGTCACGTCTGACACAAGTGCTCAGTGTGAACCTGCTTTCATCTGTGAAGAGCACAGGGCGCCAGTGGCGAATTTGCCAATCTTGGTTTTCTCTGGCAAATGCCAAACGTCCTGCACGGTGTTGGGCTGTCAGCACAACCCCCATCTGTGGACGTCGGACCCTAATACCACCCTCATGGAGTCTGTTTCTGACCATTTGAGCAGACACATGCACATTTGTGGCCTGCTGGAGGTCATTTTGCAGGGCTCTGGCAGTGCTCCTCCTGTTCCTCCTTGCACAAAAGCGGAGGTAGCGGTCCTGCTGCTGGGTTGTTGCCGTCCTACGGCCTCCTCCACATCTCCTGATGTACTGGCCTGTCTCCTGGTAGCGCCTCCATGCTCTGGACACTACGCTGACAGACACAGCAAACCTTCTTGCCACAGCTCGCATTGATGTGCCATCCTGGATGAGCTGCACTACCTGAGCCACTTGTGTGGGCTGTAGACTCCGTTTCATGCTACCACCAGAGTGAAAGCACCGCCAGCATTCAAAAGTGACCAAAACATCAGCCAGAAAGCAAAGGAACTGAGAAGTGGTCTGTGGTCACCACCTGCAGAACCACTCCTTTATTGGGGGTGTCTTGCTAATTGCCTATAATTTCCAACTGTTGTCTATTCCATTTGCACAACGGCAAGTGAAATTGATTGTCAATCAGTGTTGCTTCCTAAGTGGACAGATTGATTTCACAGAAGTGTGATTGACTTGGAGTTACATTGTGTTGTTTAAGTGTTCCCTTTATTTTTTTGAGCAGTGTATTTTCGGAAAATTGCCAGTCATGGTTCAGTTACAAATACTTTCACTGACAATTCAGTGTGCACATCCATCTTCATAGTGCTAGATGTGATATTGATCTTTTCATCTTTCTTTCCGTTGGCTGGACTTTTTGCTTATTTTTGAGAGGCTTACATTTTTCCTTGTTACATCTCACCAATTTTTTGAAAACTGGGAAGTCTGAGCACTTTTTAATATCGGTTACTTTGCTACAAGCCCAATATTTTCCATTTGCTGTGATTTATTTATTTTGTACACAACATCCTCTGCAGGCTCAAAAATGCTTTGTATATGTCAGGAGTCCACCACAGTGCAGATTGGCTGGGCTGGACACCCTGGAGATTCAGCTTTGGGGCCATGGTAGCACACTCTGTAGGGCTCAGTTGATTAAATGAATGATGGTGGTGATTACCTTCTAAAGGGAGGGAGCTGCAGCTGGTGCCCATCTGCACTTAAGGATACCAGGCAGGGATAAAAAGGAAAGGAATGGGGCAGTTAAACATAAATACAGAAACCGAAGGGGGTTCTGGGTGTGGCAGAATTGATTTGGTTTGTTTTTGGTATAGCTGGCTGGCTGTGGTTTGGTTTTGTTTTGGTAATTTGGTTTGGTTTCTTTTTGGTAAATTTGAAACCAGAAGTTGCAGTGTGGAATATGTACTCTGAATTAATTCTTTTTGGTTACTTGTATGTGTGGTGAGAGCAACACTCTTACTTGCCTGGTCTTGGTGGATCCCTCTAGCAAAAGGAACTGGCTGGGTGGCAGAAACACATGAGCATTTGTTCCTGACAGTCATTTTGGAGGACTGCTAACAACAAGCTACATTTAGTGGGCATATAGGGAACCAAAGCGGGTATATCATCACTCTGTCATGATTTCAGAAGTACGATGATGTCAGAAGTAAATTTCTTAGGGGAAATTACGATGGGACTCACACAATATCTTCAAGTGGTTACTTTTTTACAGAAAAATCACAAGGTCACCCTGACCTCAACATAAGATCATGGATCAAATATCTGAAAAGACAATCTTTCGAAAATACGTTTCATTCACATTATTACAAAGATCATGAAAGTTACACTTACCCAACCAGGCTGTAACAGATGAATATCTGCATATATCTATAGCCTGGTAAGCATACTGGATAGTTTATTTAAAAGAGCAGTAAGCCAAGGCACAAACCTTATCCATCTGTAAAGGCAATTGCCACACCAATGAATGTGCTTATGATGATACAATAGGGCATAGCACTTATTGCAGGGGTGGGGAACCTTTTTCCTATCAAAGGCCATTTGGATATTTATTTCATCTATCGCGGGCCATAGTACTTTAACGACTTAAAATTCAACCTGTTTTCTTGTTGGTCAAACATTGAACTCACCCCTAATGCGATGGCTGGAACTGCTTCTCTTTGGTAAGACGTGTGATGTCAGCTGGTATTGCTGATGTTGCTCCTCGCAACTCCATTTCCAGGTTTGCATCGGTCAGTCTGGAGCTCAGGCGACTTTTTGCGAGGGGTCAGTTTTGATCTTAAAACCGCATGAGCATGTTTCCGCGACTTGGCCACCGCACTTTTAACAAATGCAAAACAAGCCCCTTTTGCGAGCCAACCATGGCTGGTGCTCCATCTGTAGTGAGGCCACTTAACTTTTCAAATGTTAGCTCAAATTTGTTCATTGCCCATATGAGCTTCTAAAACAAGTCCTCACCTCTTGTAGTTCCATGCATGGCTTCCAATGACAGCAATCCCTCTCGCGTGTCGAAATCAGAAGTCAAAAATGTCAAAATCATGAACGAAAATGGCCAATTGGGCGGTACTTGTTATGTCCGTTGTCTCATCACAAGCCAAAGAAAAAAATTGGAAATCTCCAGCAGAGTACTTCAGTGTTTTTTCAATATCTTGTGCTACGTCAGTAATCCGATCTGAGACGGCTCTTTGAGACAAACTAACAGTCTGAAACAATTTTACTTTGTCTGGTGCTAGCAACTCAGCAGCGGCCACGATGCACTCTTTCACAAACTCTCCATCTGTATGAGCCTTCATCTTCTTAGTGATTAGCTCGCTCACTACATAACTTGTTTGAATAACTTTGTCTCTGTCACAATGAGGTCATGAGAAAGCGGCTTGTTGTGATTTCAAACCCCTTAGAAGAGCATTGCATTTATCCAGATGCATTTGTCATTCCAACTCATTGAGTTTAGCATGTTTGGAGCTGTAATGACACTCCAGATTGACCTTTTTCATTACTGCTAATGCATCCCCAGAAATTAGGCCACACAAGTTTGTCTTTCACTTCAACAAAAAAAATAGTCGATTGTCCGTTTCTCTTGGAAAGCTCGACATTCTGTGTCAACTTTTTTGTTTTTGCAGTCGCCATCTTAAACCTGCACGCCAGAAATTATCGATTTGTAAAGTAATGTGCAGGTGCAGCACGCGCCTGCTGATGCTGGCAGCATAGAGATAAATAACCAATCACGATACAGTTCAAGAATTTTAATTTCATTATATAGAGAGCATAGGGGTGCTGCACTGCCAAGCTGGTGGACATGTATTTGAATTCAAATATCCCATAGTCCAGTTCATAAAACACAAGTTTTCATTGACGAAATTAAAATTTCATGAGTTTATGAAATTGCATTAATGAATTGCCTCGCAGGCCTTATGGGGCCCATTGGCGGACGTTCCCCACCCCTGACTTAGCGTATAAAATTGTTAAAATAGGACTCAATGTTTTTTTACCTTATTTAACCTTATTTCTGTTGCCATGCACATGGCTAGAATATGAACTTAATGTCAATATCAATAAAGAAAAACAGCCTCAAGAAACAGCTGGCTGAAAACTAGAAATGGCAGAAAAGAAACATTCTTTGTTATCCCTGTTTAACAATAATACAGTGTTATACTGTAACATTATGCAACTGACAGTAACACTTTATGTGTAATCACGATTACAACAATATTACCAGCTAAAGATTTTTTGAAAATCTACATAGGTTCGGCACAAGGAGTGAATTGATCACAGCTACATTGATTTTTAGCCAATAACAAGGGTTTATTATATACAAACGCAAAAAAGAACATCAGTAATTAATAAATAAAAATAGTAAACAGTCCGTTGAAAATTCTAATATATCTGAGCTCAGATTTATACGTTGGAGATCTCAATCTTTGTTTTATTTTATCTGCCTCCAAGGGAAGGCGGGGAATATAATGGTGGAAGTTGCTGGATGTTTTAGCTCTCACTGGAATCCTAGCTCGCTGTTCGGGTTAGATCTCAACCAAAATATCAGTACAGAAAAAAACAACCTGCATATAGGAGTATAAAATGTAATGTTAGTCAATAGCTGCTTTTATATTAGACACTTTTTTTCACAATGATTATCCTGCAGATCGTACAGTATTCCGCGCCAAAAAATGATCCAAATACAATTTCAACTTTAGCAATGAGAGCACACATATTTAACATTGGCTGCGTTCCAATCCAAAATAAAATGCTCCCTTCACTTCTTCCCACCAATTGAGTGAGTTCTCCTGTGATGTAACAGGCGGGGGAGCCCTTCCCGACTGAGGGGGAGCAATGGAGGGGAGGGGAGGGGAGGGGAGGGGCTGTGGCTGTTCGAATTGGAACAAACTTGTGGTCTTCCATGCTTTGCTTTCCTTCGCAAGGACTGGATTGCAGCGAAATGGAAGTTTCTGTGACTATGGAGACGGCTTGATTTGTTGCATCCAGTTCAACTCTCCACTGCAAAATTTATGTAAAGATGGACAGAGTTCTTTTTTCTCGACTGCATTATGGAACTTAACCAGCAATATAGTCAGTCCGTGAAGCTGCTTGTCAGTTCCTTATATTTTCCATGACCATAAAATCATTTTAAATCCATGTTTTTATCTACTATTAACTGATGTGATGTTATTTTCTATATCGCTGCCAAGGTTTTTCTGATGTGAAGCCACTTATTTGTACATTTTAATAATAGCTTAAAATAATAATCATAATAACAATACAATAATTATTTGTGTAGCACCTTTTAAGCAGAATGTATCCCAAAGTGGTTTGCATAGATAAGTAATAATACATTTATTTATAAGTGCCTTTCAAAGCACCCAAGGACACTGTACAATCAAATCAAATCAAAATCTAATTTACAAACAACAATGTACAAACACAATACATAGTAAAATATAGAGAAGAAAAATCTACATAAAAGAAAACTCAGATATATGAAGTGGAAGAGTACAGAGAAAACAAAAAGAAATTTTGTTGTGTAGCAACAAAAGAGGGGACAGCTAATTAGAAACGATGGGTTTTCAATTGTGTCTTAAAGGAAGACAGTGATGTGCACGGAAGCAAACTTAGGGGCAGAGCATTCAAAAGTTTAGGCCCAGCCACACTGAAGGCCGTGTCACCCATAGTGCAAAGCCTGGAGGAGGAAAGGGAAGAAGGGGATTGGATGAATAGGGAAGGGCCAGGCTGTGGATTTGAATAATAGTAAAATAACTTTTTTATTGAATGCAATATTGGACTGGGAGCCAGTGTAGATTCTGGAGAGAAGGGGTGATGTGGTCCCAGAGCACTCTTGCTGCAGTAAAGATAGTTATTAAAATCTGTAACAACAAAATATGGGATAACAGATCAATAAACCAACTAATGATAACTAAGTGTGAAGTAAAACAGGGTATAAAGGTACATAAGTATAGAGCTAGGTAAAAAGATGAAGAAAACAATAAAAAAAAACAGTATTGCTATCAGAAGAATTAACCCAAAATTCTGCTGAGATTTATAGGCAATTATACTGGTATGTTTAAATGAAAAAAAAAACTATACAGGAGGTCCTCAGGTTACGACAGTCTCGAGTTACGACGGTTTCGTGGTTACGATGCACTCCCATAAATTACTAAAGTCTAGTTTCGACCTAAGCGGTTTGGTTTGTAAATACGACCATAGAAATAAAGATAAGAAATTGTTCTCTCTTTTTTTATTATTACTGTTTCATTTAATTACTGTATTTTATATGTCCTTCATGTGTTGTGTGTACAGAGTGAGTGACTTAAGGTGTTAACTTAGGTATAATTTAGGTATAAATTCCGACTTACGTCGAAAATCGGCTTACGGCAACTCGTAGGAACGGAACTCGTTCGTAAGTCGAGGATCCCCTGTATGTCCTCGTATATCTCCTCACTCCTGTCTCTTCCTCCTCTTGCACAAGGTTGTGCACAGAATCCTCAGAGTCGTGTTTGTCAGGAAGTTCTTCCTCCACATGTCCTATGCAATTCATGACCCCTCTTTTGGGTATAGCTTGGGCTATCTCAGCAAGTAAGTTTCCTCGATCAGTGATGAGATTGGTACATTCTTCTGGCTCTTTCTCAGGAGAGTCAAGAACTTCATTGACATGGTCCTCTTGTTGCCAGTTCTTCATAGGTCAGAATACCTCAGCCTCCGGTCTCAGACTCGACTCCTCAGGGCAAACTTTGGGTCTGTGCTCCCCCGAAAACAGATCTATAGTTAATCTGAAGGGTTTCATGGATGATGGTTGGGTAAGTTATCTCCTCTTTCCTGGGTAGTAGTACTCTACTTCTTCCTCTCTCTCATGTTGATTTCCAGCTGATCTTCCTCCTCAGATGTTGGACTCTTCTGCTCATGTCAAGTCTTTTCTGCTTCAGTGCATGGAGTTAGAAAGCCACAAGACAAAAGTAAGTCACGATGCAATGTCCTATTGGGGCCATCAGAGTTAATAGGAGCTACAACATAGACAAGGAAATCGTCGATGTGTACACTATTCTGCTCCAATAATCAGCTATTTTTTGTTTTCCTCGTTCTCCAACATTCTTGGACACGGAGAACAGATTCAGATTCAAAACAGATTCTCTAACCTCAAGATCATATCTCTTGTTTTTCGGAGCAGTTCTCTCACTATACTCCACTGCAAGCTTTTAGCTCTCCTGTAGGCTGTCCTTGAGCCTTTTCACATAATCAGTGTGAGCGATCGTACTCTTTCTCTCTGGATTGATTCCGAATGCCGCACTGATGGGGATGGAGACTTACAATGTCTTACCCAGTTCATTTTACATCTTTGATTACTGAACATCAGATGTGTGTGATACTGTAGGCTAGCAGATATAATGACATTCCAATGCTGTACAGGTATAATAAACTAAATTATTAATGTTTTAAACTGAATGACTGGGTGCTGCGTGCTCAGGTATATATAAAAACAAATAACAAAAAAAAAAAAACCAGGAGAAACAAATGATTGTAACACTGTGGAAGTGGAAATGGAAGTGGCACATCAGTTTAAATCAGGCCCGGCGCCACGAGGGGGCAACAGGGGGCTTTGCCCAACAGGGGGGTATCCCCCCCCCCCCAGTTTAAGTTTTATGTACCCTACTGTTTTACTATATAAAAAGATTTGCCCCCTTTCCATTTTTAACTTTATCCTGGGGCCAGGCCTGGTTTAAATAAAGAAAATGCAACACCTTTTACACCTTTTTTTAGTTGTGGCTGTGGCTAACACTTTTTGCTCTGACAGCACCCTGTTAAACAGAATCAAAAAACCACAGATCTGAGAAAAACAAGGCTCATGAAGTATACTGTCTCTTTAAAACATAACTGTACCCTACTGCTGCCAGTGACACAAATACAAATAGTGTACTATCTCAAAGTATGTTCACTTTGTGTAACTGATATGTACTGTTAGTATATCACTTTGCATCTTTGAATACTGAACATCAGGCATGTGTGATACTTCAAGCTTGCAGATATAATGACATTGCAATGCTGTACAGGTATAATGAACTAAATTATTAATGTTTTGAACTGAATGACCTGCTGCCTCTTGACTGCTAATGGCAATTGCTCTTTCAGCAAACTACGGTTTCTTCTGGAAATCTATATGTTTACTTGTTATACTGAATTTTACTTCCTTTTAAAATATTTTCTTATGAACATGCTCCTCTGGCAGCCCTGCTTCAGTCCCTCTGGTGGTGAGTCTACACACATAGGCACTCTGCTGTACTCCCTTAGATCCTCTGTGTTTCACTCTAACTATATAAGTATGTGCGTTTGGCTGACCTGTGGTTTCATTTCTGTTTACTGAGACTCAATTGTGCTTCATTTTGAAAAGAGAAATAAAATGTCAAAATGTAAAGAGACATGAATGAAGCTCTTGTGAGGGATGATTTCAAATTAATTATCAGTATTTTACTGCACCCTTTTAGAATAGTAACTCTGAAGAAATAGCCCTTCAAACGATAAGTGAACCTGCCAATGTATGAATGAGCACAGACCTTACAGCACCAACTTCTCCTTCAGATCCCTAATCCTAACCCTAAACCTTTCATTACCAACTTCTTCTTCAGAATCATATGAACAATGCAGCACACTGCTTATAATTATTACAAAGAAACCCATGGCCAGTTTCCTCTTTCGCTGAAAAAATTCCGGTTAAGGGTAAACTCATCACTCTAAGCGTCATGTAAACTTCCTCTCTGCATGGCATTATGGGGGATGGGGGAGGGAGGTGAACGGAGGTGGGAGGGGGTGGTAGGTGGAAGGAGTAAAAACCAGAAGTACATGTGTTGCATATTGTGATGCAAATGAGAGCAAACCTATAAATGGCACAAGGCTGTTGAAGTTTGGTCTAAACTGCTGAAAACTTACTGCTGAGAACATTATGAGTGCAAAGGTCCAGCCCGATATTTCACATTTATTCACTGTGAACTGGCTTGCTAAAAGGAATGTTTTTGGAGTTATTAGAATACAAATAATCTTTTGTCGTAACTGACATAAAATTGCTGTCTAGAATTTATGTTGGGAATTTTCTTTCTACTTTTGTCTGGTTACACCAGAATGAAGCGTATAACGGTTTTCTAACCCAATTTTTCAGGATACTCCAGTCAAGGGGGGTGTTTCCATCCTTCATCAACAGGTGGAGGGGAAGCATCAGTATGAAGTGGACCATGTGGTGAAGTATAAAAAGGGCTGGCTGGGTGGAGGTTTTGTTAGGTAATCCCAAAAAAAAAATGTATTTATACATTTGTATTATAGCATTTTTTATATTATGTTGTGTTATATAATATTATAATAAAATAATACTAACATGTTAATTTCTTAAGATTCACCTGACTAAGACATTTAGAAATTCTTAATATTCAATATATATTTTGGGATGGGGCTGAAAACTACAGACTGGGGAAAAGGCAAGGCAGGAGAAGCATTTATTTTCTTTGTCTCTCTTCCTTGTAAAAATTAGGATTCCTGACAGAGTGACTTGTGTATATTTTGTGGGGTGATAAACATAACCTCCCCCCCCAACTAAAAGGGGGCAGTGCTATGGTGTCACAGATTGTTCAGATTCTCAATATCTTCACTAATGAATAACAAATAATAATTAATTACATTAATAATTAAGAGCAAGTTATGCAGATATTCACATCTTACAGTCTGAAAGAATGCATGCCTCACACACTCCCTCAGAAAAGGAGATAAACTCCTGAAGATCAATGGACAGAACCTGGAGGACGTGACTCCAGAAGTGTTTGCAGAGTTGCTGACAACAGCCTCACCCATGCTGGTGAGTGATGACATTCTGGTTTTATAATGATTTCTGTATGAGGCATAAATATATTTTAACTCATAATCATACTTGTAATGGATGTGAGCATGTTCAGAATTTTAATAACAGACAAGATTACTGTCATGAAAGTGCATATATAACAATCTCACACTTGAGAAGTCTTCACAATTGAATTGCACTGTCATTGTCAGTTGCTCTGACCCAAAGGTACATGTTGACTTTTACTGTTACAGAAAGGAGCATGTCAGCTTTCTAAAAATATTAGCCTTATTCTCAACTCGAAGCACTGGTAACAGGTTTGCTCCTTAGCTGTGCCTGTAAGATGGGTGCTCAGCCAAATATGAAAACAAATTACAAAAAAAAAATCAGGAGAAACAAATGATTGTAACACTGTGGAGGTGGAAGTGGCACATCAGTTTAAATCAGGCCTGGCACCACAAGGGGGCAAGAGGGGGCTTTCCCCCCTCAGTTGTATTTTCTGAATTGATGTGCTCTAACAAACCAAACCAAAAATCATACCTTTGTTGGGGGTCTTGACTGGCATACAGGATAAGTGGAATGTTCATGAAAAACATATCAAATATCAACTGAAAGATTCCAAAGGTCACTTGCAGCTATGATTTCATCTTCAGTGACAAGACTGAAGAAAAACAACTAAATAGGTTATTTGTGTTGTTTGGACATATTGTCATATTTTCAAATGGGATGGTTCTCTGGCATTCAAGGTCAGATTTACGTACTAAGTATTGTAACTGCTTTTCAGGCCTAAAAGCAGCCGCTATAAGGTCTCAGTATTTTCATGCGAATTACTAAACAGTCACAATGGGTGAAAATCGCTATAAAATGGAATTTGCGGTAACTACGTCCCTTTACGACTTTCCTCTTGATACATAATAAAAATCTGTTTGTGCATATGTACATATGGGATGACCGCCCTAACACAGGGTGGAGATTTTGCAGATGAGGCCAATTAAGTATTCCGTCTAATTTACAAAACTTTAAACTTGGCAGTAACTGCGACTGCCATCCTTGTGTGGGAATTGCTATAACTTCTGAGACCAGTCGGTAAATTCTGCTCTGTCCAAGAATAACCATCAGTCAGTTACCATAACAGCAAATACTGACCTGGTATTACACAGGTTAAACAGTCAAAGGATAATTGCACTACTCGAAGAAATTGGACCACGTATGCCATGAATGTACAGGTTTGTAATAACCACAAATGTTGTTGTAAAGTACATCATGGCAGCTTAATTTTCAGGAATATCTCTATCTACTGACAGTGAGAGCCTGGAACAAGCGGAATATGTTAGCCACGCTGTAATAACCTTATTCCAATCGGTGTTTATATTATTCCTGTTGTTAGGAAGGTGTGTTGTTTGCCTTTATAGGAAAGCTTTCTGTATGCCGCCTAATATCATGCCATTTTTTTTTACTTTGTTCACTTCGTTTTGTTAGCCCTATACGTAATACATTAATTCTGAATATGATGTCATTCCAAAACCTTCTCCTCTCGGTTGCTGTTTAATTCCCATGCTGTAATACGGTGTTGTGAAACTTTGCCTCGTTGGCCATTATATCTATCATTTTTCTTGAGGTTCCCTCACGCCTTGCGCCTGGTTGCTCCGTATGTATTTGGCATCGCCCTCTTATCTGGATGTATAAGCATGTCATATCAAACCTTTTTTTGGGCGTCTCCTACCGCAAAATTGCCACGAGAGCATTTTTATGGCGTAATTAAACCAATTCTTCGTAAGTTTGGTGTTAATATTTCGGTGTTTGTGACCGCAAAAGTGTCGCTAAATAGCAAATATTTTTGTGCTGCAACTGCAACAGAATATTAACACCGATTGGAAAAAGGTTATTACAGCGCGGCTAATACATTCCACTTGCTCCATCTTCTCACTTTTCCGTGATGTGAACCGCTGTACCGTGCTGCAACATTTGTGATTATTAGTTTTGCACCACAACCTGCACATTCATGGGATATGTGTGTTTTCTATCTATGAACACTTGCTCGTTGTATGATGGAACAACCCACCTCTAAGCCATACATCTGTGCTGAAAAGACCTGGAGGCGAAGAAATGCAGTTGACAAACAGTTGACAGCATCACCACAGCTGACAGAGCATTTCTTTGGGTGCGTGGCTCAAGTTCCTTCAGTAGTGCAATTATGCCGTGACTGTGTAACCAGTGTAATATGACTTCAGCATTTGCTATTAGGTTAGCTGAAAGAGGGGAACGCTCGGACGGCGCAAAGACGGGAGTTGCAGTTATTGCAAGGTTTAGCAAATGAGGCGGAATACATCCATATCCATACCTTCACCCCACGTATAGATATGGATGAACGGATTTTACTATGTATCAAGAGGAAAGTCGCAAAGTGTCGAAGTCACCAGAAATCCCATTGTAATAGCGATTTTCACCAGTTGGGACTGTTTAGTAATTCGCACATAAATACCAAGGCATTTTAGCGGCTGTATTTACGCCTGGAAAACAGTTGCAATCCTTTAGTAAATCTGGCCCTCACTGTCTATACAAGCAAAGGCTCCTCACTTTCAGTTACTTCTACTGTAGGATGAGTCGCATTTACTGTGCATTGGATTCTCATAGTTTTGAATAATGATTATGGTGTGTGCTTTCCTACAGAACACTGAGAATTACATGATTTTTTTGCATGTTTGTCTCACTGCAGCTGCAATGCTGGAGTTGTTTCATAGAAACTGTGCTAGGATTAGAAATGAGATGCGGTTAGAGATGCACACAGGATGTAAGATCACAGCTTCAATACTGTGGTATGCATGCCAGGAAACCTCAGAATAAGCTAGAACAACTATACATAGCCAGGGCCGTAGCCAGGTTTTTTTAAATACTGTGGTCATGAGTCCCAGCGAAAATCTATGCATTTATTTGTTTTGAGAGCAACAATAATCATTTTGAAAATAATTTCAGTAACAACACAGACGAAAATGTAACTTGGAATTAGAGTCCAACATTTGGCATTAACAGGCTAAAACTGATGGTCAAACAGACACCATGTCCACACCGAAATAAGCCTGGTAATCTTTACTGTTTTTTGTTTAGCATCAATAAATAGCGGTAGTATTATCGATAATTTGAGATAGATACCCAGCCACAACATTTAAAGCTCTCCTGTGCTACCTCTACTGTCTCCCCTGCTGAGATGGAATAATATTTTCAGCTACAAATTCATGAGTTACTATTATTTGATTAAATGACTAGTGTTTATGGAAAACAGAAACCCTTATTTTCGCCATTACTTTGTTCACCCCATCATCATTCAGTTACTATTATTTGATCAAATGACTAGTGTTCAGCATTACTTTGTTCACCCCATCATCAAATCTATTAAAATTGGCATACATTTGAAATGCATTATATTTGTTAAAGTGTCTAGATAACATTTCTAACCCCATCTCTTCTTTGGCAGCACCTGCACTTTGTTTCTCCTCTTCTTTACTTCCTCTCTTTCTTTCTCTGTCTCCACTTCTCCTGCAACTGTTCCTGTTTCTAAAGTCAGCTGGGTTTGTTGGAGTTTCTTTGTCCTTTCTGTCTCAGTGAGTAAAGCAAAACACAGTGTCAATTAGCTATATAAAGTATGGGCTCACGTTGAATGTATAAGGAGATGGCTGTCTATTGCCATTATAAAATAAACTATGATGCCATTACAAAATCTAGTTTATCACTGTTAATTTTTTAAATTAAAGCTCAGGCATTAGCCGGCTGAAGTTTCTTGAATTGCCGATTTGAAATTGTGACCTCCACAGCATGTGTTGTGTTGGCTATCGACATTTGGGCAGTGAATAATTTCATTGACATAAATAAGTAATAAACAAGTTAATTGGTATATTACATAAAATATATTTGTTGATTTGTAAGAGCTATGTTTCTCATAATGGAAACGAAATGAAGTTTTGAGAAACAACACCTAACTATTTATTCTGTTTCTATTTTTATTATGCATTCTTTTTTGCAACTTGAGTCCATCTTTTTTCTTGACTAAAGTTTGATATTCCAAATGCCTGCGTCATCTTTTGGGATAGTTTATACATAACAAATAATGTCAGCCAGTCTACAGTCTCATGAGGCTTTCTACCAGGTAAAAACTAGCTACCAGTACGTTATGTGATATGTATCATCTTTTTCTCATCTCCTCCTTTCCTCCACTCGTTTCCTTCCCTTGTCTCCTACCCCTGAAATATTTGAAGGATAGGAGGGAGGAGAGGAGGAAAGGAATGGAGGAGACAAGGAGATGAAGCGAAAATTTTAACAGGTAGTCATATTAGCCTTTCATGAAAGTTGATCTCGGCTATTGAACAAGTCCTGTAACTTTGACTGATTCCGAGGATACCTAAACCAATCAAAATTTTCTGTGGGATGGTCTTTTAATCTGACTGGTCGTAAGCACAATGATGTCACCCAGAAATGTGAAAAGACTACTGCGGTCGGATATATTGATGTATCCTTCGTTTGGAGGAAAGGAGGAAGTGGGAAAGAAGGAAAGGAGGAGGCGAGATTTTGTTTTAGAACAGTGGAGGGAAGGAGGACATATAATCAGTTTCAGGGGCACGGAGGAAAGGAGGGGAGGAAAGGAGGAGACAAATTTGACTACTGGAACGCAGCCATAGTCTTCATCTCCTGCCGCTCACGTGTGTCTGTGCAATGTTCATTGCAGGAGCTTGCGTTGTGGTCATTACAGTTATCTTTAACAGTGACAAAACTCAAAAACTACATTTTTAAATACATACCCTCCTAACAGAACACATTGTTAATGTGCTAACTTACTTAGGCATCATTTAACAATGTCTGACCACTTAGCACTATTCACAATTGATTTGTCTCGCATTAAAAAATAAAAAAACACCTAAAAAAATACTGAGGACATGACCTCAGTGTCCTCAATGGTAGTTACGGCCATGCTAATAGGTACATCAACAGGGGGATTTTTTATAATGATGTCAAAACACCTTCGGTCACAAATAAAATCATGTTCATTCACACACGCATATAACGCAAAACATCAGCCTTAGAGGAAAAAATTAGTGAGGTCCAGACCTAGGCGACCTCATAGCTGGCTACAGGGGTTCATAGAACTCATGTATGTATCAAGGAAGCAGTAGATACAGAATGATTAGCCATAACCTTGAAAAGCCATCTCTTTAGATTGTTCTACAGAAAGTGCAGGTAATATCAGAACAAAGGGTCTGGAACGGCTGAATAACATGACTCGAAAGGCCATAACACTACCTTAACATTTATTCATCCTCTTCCCAATACCTTGGAAACAGTTTGAAAATTTTCACCCAGTGATCTATGATGTGTTGCCTGTGGTGAGGCTACTGAGGTGACTTTTTTATTCATAACTCCTTAATTGCATAAATGCTAAACTGCTGACAATAACCATGCTTCCTGTTGTTCATACCATATCCCTAATGCAGGTTTATATCCGTTAAACTAATTATTTCAGGTTAGCCCACCTGTGGGTTAACTAGTCCAGTTTTTATTAAAGTAATGTTAATGTAAGTATCATGGTCATCATTGTTATTCACATCAATTTCAAAATGGTGTTATTCATTTTAACAGTTATGGTACAGACAGACAGCAGAGAAATCGGAGCAGGGCACTCTTCCTTGCAGGAAAATGTCCCAATGGTAGAAAGCTTCAAGAGGGATCTGATAGCTGATCTCGTTTCATCATCCTGATCATATATGTGCTAAAGGTGTATTTCCCCAGTTGTTTTGTGAATTGAATGGAGGTAATCTGTAGGTTAGGATTAGCCTGAAAGAGGCAGCACGATTCAGTTCGTTCAGAGGACAGGGCGTGCAGAAGGCACACCGCAGGAAAGGAAACTACAGAGCTTAAGTGTTATGGAAGTGAAATGACCCTCTAAGTTGTCTTTGATCTGAGCTGGCCACCCTGAGTTTTGTTTCTATGATGAACAGACAGTGCACCAGGGTGCAGCAAAGGAGAAGAAGAAGAAGTGTGCAGACAGGGGAGGGCTGTATCCCTTCAACAAAGAGAAGACCTGCATGCGCTTCAGTCTGGAGATGATGCAGGAGCAACAGCTAGATGAGAACGGAGGAGGACACCACCGTGGAAGTTCTGGGGGCGGGGACAAGGGGCGTCCCGACTGTTCTGGCGGGTTGGATGACCTGCTCCTGATTTCCATGAGGAGGGCCAGCATTTCCATAGTGAAGGGGCGGGGCTGTGACCCAGGGAGCCCCTGTCATGATTGCGGGGGGGCTGGCTGCAACTTCAACGACGTGGTAATGGTGGCGGAGTCCAGCCAGGTCACCCTGGGTAAGACCCACACCCACCCACAAATGCTCCCATCAGTGTTCACAGCAAGGGCCAAGTCAATCAAATATATTTTATTTCTTTATTTATTCTTTTCTTTGTATCACTCCCCTTTTAAGTACTCTGGTCTTATTACTTTTTATTCTCTTGTTACCTCATATTACTGTTTTTCTATGATTCATTATACTTAGTTTGCTTATGTCTTGATTATTAACTGTGCATTCTGTAGGGATTTGTTTTAGTATTCCTCACAACAGGGCACCAAAAGTGTAAGGAATTTGTTTACTATACCTCACAACAGAGGGCGTTTTCTCCGTTGTTTAGATGGGTCCAGTGCGTTCCTTTTGTTTCAGTCAGTCTCTGGTTTCCCAGGGCGAAGAGTTGGTTGCTCGTTTGTTCTCTCTGGGGTCCGATGCCGTTGTTCAAGTAGTGGGATCCTCCTTGCAGGCTGTTGGCCTCCGGGGACCTACAGGTCTTTGCTCTGCTAGAATCCAGAGTTTTGCGTGCGTGGCTCTCTGCGGCAGGGTTCCACTCATCTTGTAGCCTTTTGTCTGTACATCTCCGCTCCCTGTAGCTAACCACCAGGGTTTGAAGCTGCGTTGAGCGGCTGAAATAGAATATTCTTTTGAGCACATATTTTTTTCAATCTCCATTTAAACTTCATATCCATTCATATTCATATAAACCATATCCATTGCCTATATGAATTGCAGCAGAATTTCGGGTTAATTCTACTGATATTAATATTGATTTTTATTTTTTGCGTCATCTCTTTGGTACATCTTTATACTTATGTACAGAAAGTATAGAGATGTACAAAAGTACATCTCTATACTTACCTACTTTTACACCTGTTACAGTTCACACTTATTTATCATTATTTGGTTTATTGATCTGTTTTACCATATTTTATCGTTGCCAATTTTATTGTCTTTATTTGCATATGCCAATCAGTTTGAGATACATCCTGCTCAAAAGGTGCTACACAAATAATTCTAGTAACTATTGTTCTGATTATTATTGTAGGGTATTCTTAAAATGTGCATACAAATGAGTGGCTTCGCATCAGGAAAACCTTGGCAACGTTATTGAATATAACATTGCATCAATTCATAGTAGATAAAAACATTGGTTTAAAATGATTTTATAGTCATGGAAAATATTGTATTTTGGCATGAGGAATTAACATGTGTATAGCTAACATGCATCTTCACTGACAAACTATATTGCTGCTTAAGTTACATAACTAAGTCTAGAGAGAACTCCCTCCGTCTTCACATGAGTTATGCGGTGGAGAGTTGAACTGTAACAGGTACTGCAGCCCTCAAAGAACAAATAAAGCCGTCTCTGTGGTCACTGAAACTCCTGTTTCGCCACAATCCAGTCCTTGTGAAGGAACACAAAAAGTGAGGGAGAACCGCAAGGGTCATTCCAATTCGAGCAGCCACAACCCCTCCCCTCCATTGCTCCCTCGCCTGCTACGTCACTGGAGGGCTCACTCGATTGGAGGGAAGAAGTGAAGGAGCATTTTATTTTGGATTGAATGCAGCCATTAAGTGAGAGAGTCCTTGCAAGCAAGGCAGATGAGAGAGAGAGTTCCTTGGCGTGCAGTTTGCACACCAGGCCCAGAGAAGAGAAATAACCTGCGTGCTTCTTGCACTACAGGGTCGAGAGAGAGAAAAATAAGTTTCCTGCGTGCGTCCAGCTCTCCAGGCAGGACAGAGAGAGAGATGAGAGAAAGTTTCTTGGGTGTTGGTCCTTTTTGTAACCTACATTTTATTGCTTTTAGCATAGTTAAGCTGTACTTAGTTGTCGTTAGTACATAGTTCCGTAGTCCCTACACTTCCTAATGTTCTATTTTACATATTCATATCTTGTGAAGCACTTTGAACCGCATTTTATTTATGAAGGGTGCTCCCTAAGTAAAAGTTGATTGGTAAACTCCAACCAACCAAAAATCAGTGATAAAAGCCTTCAGAGGTTGGTGCAAACTGTGGACAAAAACACCACGTGTAACACCCAAAGACCTGGAGCAATATGGAGTGATGGTTTCCACCTGTACCATACATCGTACACTAAACCAAGAAGAGCTTCATGGGTGAAGGTTAAGGAACATCCCACTGCTGAAAGAAAGACATAAGAAGACACAACTGGTCTTTGCCAAAACCTACAAACCACAATCCTTTTGGGCAAATGTTTTTGTGGACAGATGAAACAAAAATAGAGCTCTTTGGAAATGCAGACCAACAACTTATTTATAGGTGGTGAAATTAAGCTTATAAGCAAAATAACACCCTACCTACAATCAAGCATGGTGGCGTATCCATAATTTTGTGGGGCTGCTTTGCTGTCTCAGGTACTGGAGGCCTCAACCAAATTGAAGGAACAATGAAATCGGAAGATTACCAAGGCATTTTAGTGTGAAATGCGCAAGCTAGTTTAAGGGAGCTAGCTTTGGGTCAAAGATCATTACATTATATTATCATCATTTAGCTGACGCTTTTATCCAAAGCAACTTACAGTTGATTATAGGCTAGCTAAGGACCAATCCTCCCAGGGAGCAATGTGGGGTTAAGGTCCTTGCTCAAGGGCCCAACAGCAGTGGTGTTTTTGCTGTGGCTGGACTGGGGCTTGACCACCAACCTCTGGGGTTCCAGTCATTTACCTTAGCCACTAGGCTACAGGCTGCCTGATCATGGGTCCTCCAGCATGATAAAGGCCCAAAGCACACATCAAAAAGCACAAAAGAATGGTTGCAAAGTAAGAAATAGACTTTTTTAAACTGGCCAGAAATGAGTCCTGATCTCAACCCCAGTTGAAAATCTTTGAAGAGAGATGAAATCTGCCATAGGGAAGAGCTTGAACAGTTGGCATGGAGTAGAGGGAAAAACTAGCAGCAGACAGGTGCAAGATGCTTGAAGATAGCTACCAAACATTTTTGGAGGCTGTTATTGTTGCTAAAGGGTGTGCAACAAAATATTAGGAAAGGGTGACATTAATACTGTCCATGTAATATATATATATATATATTTTTTTTTTTTTTAAATCACTTTCTGCAAGTTGAACGAATTTTTAATAAATTTAGACACCATATTAAAATATTCTAATGATAAAAAGTTGGTATATTTCCATTGCAAACTGTTCAAGCTCTTGAGACACCCTAAATATAGGATCAAGGACTGGAGATGGCTTCGTACCCTTTACCATCCTGGTGTTTGGAGATAATGGCACTTCTGATGCTCTCAGACAGATGTCTTGTCTTCACCATTGTGAAAAGGGATCAGGGAAAGTAAAGTGACCTTTTTAAGTATTCAAGCCATTATTCATGTGAGCCCTCATAATTTATCACAGGTGAGTCCTAATCTAGTCTAATCTGATTAGAATTCCTCAAAAGGGTGCCAATCATTTTTTTTTATTGTTATTTAGTGTTGTGTATTGAACAAGAGTGTATATACACCACAGATGCCTCACAACACACTTTTTTCAGAAGATATTGTACATGATGCACAATTCAGGGGTGTCAATAATGGTGGTCAGAATTGTATCTCCTGCTCATTTTCCATTTCCCAGATTGACAAAGGCACACTAATGGGCCTGGTTTACACAAATATGATTAGATATTGCACACAGAGGAAAGAATAAATAATACGAAATAGGGGAATGAAAACCGTTCCTTTTAAATCTTAAGTAATTTTAAACATTCCACATATATTTGAATCATCATGTGTTGCAGACTCCCAAGAGAGCATGTGACACTGCAGCTGTTTAGCCAAAAAGATGGTCTCTGTCTTGCACAGGAGTCAGTTCCTCTTATTGACTTACACTCTTCTATTTCCAGCAAGGATTTTTTAGTGAACGTACATCTGTTTACAAGGTAGATAAAGAACTCCAAGCCATATCTCTATATTTCATCATTATTTTACATCATGAATTTAAATGACATTAGTGTTTAGTCTCTGGCATTTATAAGTATATTACATGTATAGAAAGTAATTTGACAAGCAGCTACATGGCAACACATGAAACAGTAAATAAGCGGAGTAGTCAGATGCTGAAATTCAGACAAATGCACTTGGATTTTTAAAGGGGAGTGCCTTTACCCGCCACCTGTTTAAATTAATTTAAAAATAGCCTCAGGTTTTAATCATAATTTGCTTTTCTATGTGTATCTCTCAGTGTCAAGGGGTATTACTAACTTTCTTCGGGAAAAAATACGGGACAACATTCTCATTCAAAGCTTGGTACATGACCGATACATCCACAGAAGAGACCGGATGGCCACCATGGCATCGGGCTGCCAGTCAAGTGCAGGTCTGTACCCAAGAATATTTTACAAACGAAAATGTGATGATCGGAACATTTTTGTGATCAGGCACACTTTTTTAAGCTGCCCCCTTTAATCGGATGAAGCATGTGTGTGCTTTTAAGATGTGGCAAATTGCATATTGAATAGAAAAGAGGTAAAACATGAAAAATGTTTGAGAATGAAAGAAAATAATATAATAAAGATGATGATGTCCTCATGGCTAGTACACAGCTGAGGTGGTACTGGTAGTGCCTTTGTGGCAAGACTTCTTTTGTCAGCAACACTGATATTTTTTTTATTCCAGCAATTTCCATCTATTACTACAAATCTGACTGTGTGAATGGGGAATATCCTGGTCAGCCAGTTGTGCTGAATTTCACTGGCACTGAGAACTTCCTGAATTGCAGCCGTAACCATGAGAACAAGGCCATTCTAACTGTGGAGGTAGGAGCACACAGTGCATCAATGATCTCTGGTAATGAAGACTGAAACGTGCTAGCTACTGCTTGCTACTTCTACGACTATCCACAGACCACACTAAGCTTTTTTATTTATTAAAACAAGTGAATATGAAAATATATAAGAATTTGAACAAACTGAATGGCCAGTAATGGCTTGTTTATTACTGTTGCTCATCCGAGTTCTTTGTCCAAATTTAATTGCAGACTTGTGATAAACAGAAACTGAAGAACATCACCAACGGAAGCAAAGAAACCTGGCCGTTCGTTTTCTACATGAAAGCAGCTGGCGATGGCTCACGTCGCTTTGAGTCTGCTAACTGTCCAGGGTGGTTTATAAACGCAAACCATGAAAATGTTGCTATGGAGTGCCATGAAGCAGAAGATGAGACTTTCTTCTTCATAATCCGAAAATCATTCTGTCAGTGAGGGACATTTATTGCACAGCAAATAAAAAAAGCTATATATATTCTTTTTTTGCTGGATTAATGTAACAGCTCTAATTAGGCCCAAGTGCTAGTAAAAATGTATGTTTGTACGTGAATGCTTAAATAATTAGTCACTGAAAAAATGTCTTTATGTAGGCTGTGTGTGTTCAGTCAAAACCGACTGTATCTTATTTAAGCAGAACAGACTTCAGTCTCTAAAAGGGCATATACTATTCCATCTGAACAGACTGAAAAACAGGAAAACGTGTCCTGAAGGCAGGCACATTTTTTCCTTGTAATGGGAAATGAAATAAACCCATCATATTTGCCCTCTCTTTAATCAACTGCTTTCCTCCTATGTGTCATTACAATGTTTATCTTGTCTTTCAGGGTTAAGTTAAAGCAAGTCTTCGAGCAGGCTTAAAAAAGTAAGATTAATCTTACTTCTGCAACAAATACATCATTATCATCAGATTAAGTACATCCAAAATGTTACATATAATTATGCATTTATGAAATAGAGACTGGAATCTACCTTCAATATATTTTGTGTTTTGGTGTTTTTGTGGATATATTTTTTTCCCAGAATGTATAGATGTATTTTATTGTTTGTTTTACACTTCTACATTTTCTAGGCTGGACTCCTGTTCTGAAGTAGTAATAATCTATCCCCACTATGTATCTGAGCTTGATTTAGCTGAAATTTTCCATTAGATCACAGCTGACAGCCAGAAAAAAAATAGGCAGATTTTGAATAATTAATATTCAGCTACAACAACCCATAGGGCCAATCACTGTGAGTCAATATTTCACTGGCTGTAACTCACTGCATTAAACAGTCTTTATCTTCAGAAACTCCAGACGATTTGGAAGTTTTGAGAAAATCAATCTGCCTTTTATGATACTAGGTGTGTTTAATTAAATCCCAGGCTTTGTCTCTATAACTGACCTTCAGTAGCTCCACTTGAGTTCAGTCATTCATATGTTTTCATGCATGTAAAATTTGTGTTTGATAACTCTGGAATGTGTTATATTTTGCCATTTTGGAGGATTGCAGGGTAAGCTATGTGATCTGCATCCTTGTTGGATTAACTTCTTTTCCCAGACACAGATATTTAACACATTATGAAAAAATTTGTAAAATATATAACAGGAAGTCAAAAGAGTATAAATGTCAACATCATCATGGAAGCTAAGAGGAAATATAGTTCTTGTCAGCTAGGTGAGCTGTACACAGCTTTCTATGAATTGTATATGTATTTTTCATAGGTACAGTACTGTTGTCATTTTGTAAATTGTACTTTTTAAACTAGATATTGATTCTCATACTTTATTTTTTATACAAAAATATAATAAGCTTTAGAATTATTTTCAGTTTGTATTGTATATTCTACTGTGAAAGTTAAGAACTTGCTTTTTTTGCAACTGAACTACTTTGTTTAAAAAATGTTTTAAAAAATATGAAAATTAAGTAATTTCCTTTCAATACTACACTTATCATCCAGAAAAGACGTATACACATATCCAGTTTTATGCTTTCACTTTCTTAATAGAAAATTTTCTGTTTTACCAATAAAATGTTATTCTGTGTTTAGAATACATTTACTTTTATTTTAGTTCATTTGTCAAGTGTTTGTCCTTTGTTTATGACTCTAGTCTAATTTGCATCCATCTAAACATTATATGTAGTATTTGTTTTCGATCTATCTGTTCTGGATTTTCATGCACCTACCCAGGGTGCACTCTGCTGTGTGGAGAACATGGTCTTTCGAAACTTTCCTGATGGTCTTTCGAAACTTGGTATACAATTGTTACATTCCTTATTATCAACAGGCTGCACACTAGGCCACTGCAGGCAAGAATTAAACCAGTGTTCACACCACACTGTTCTAAAAGACTCTACCCAGGGTCCAACTGCTGCACTGGCGAGGACCCACCTTCGCCACCCAAGGGAATGTCACACATGAGGGATGGGCAGGCCTATGCATGCACACTCACACAGACACACACAAAACAAAAAGGGTGGGATGCAGGTTGGCCCGTGCCACAATGCCAGACCTTGTCAGCACCCCAAAATACGACCAATCAGGCCCGGCCACATGACTGAGACTGCACTGCTCTCTGTCGCATGAGCGGCCTCTCTCTCCTCTGTTCTGATTCTCCTAGACCTTTCTGCTGCCTTCAACATGGTTGACCACCCCATCCTCCTGTCCTCCCTGGCAGAAATGGGGATCTGCTGCACAGCCCTAGACTGGATTAAGTCCTACCTCTCTGCTCGCTCCTTCCAGGTCGCCTGGGCCAGTGCAGTATTAATGCCTCATCCCCTTGTCACAGGTGTTCCTCAGGGCCCAGTCCTTGGTCCCCTTCTCTTCTCCATCTATACTCATTCACTTGGCCCTGTAATCTCTGCTCATGATGTATCCTACCACTGCTATGATGATGACACTCAGCTGTATGTCTCCTTCTCCCTGTCGGACACACAGGTCTCTGCTCACATCTCTGCTTGCCTGAGGGTGTCCAGAGCTGGATGGACAAGCATCATCTTAAGCTCAACCCAGGCAAGACCGAGCAGCTCTTCTTTCCTGCTACTTCTTCTCCCGTCCTGGACTTTTCCATTTCTCTAGGGGACACACTGGTATCGTCTTCATCCTGTGCGAAGAACCTCAGAGTAGTGATTGACAATCACACTCCGAGAACATTGTGGTGGTGAGCCAGGCGTGCAGGTTCTTCCTGAACAACATCCAGAGAACATCCAGGTCATCATAATCTAATGTGATATTTTTCTCATACATGCCTGTGGAAGCACAACCCATTTAAACCCATTGAAGCTAAGCATCTCTGGGATTCAATGGCACTTCAGAATGCACTTTGCTTTCAGTGCAGCAAAGCTAGAAATTTACTGGACAATATGCTTTTTAAAACGTTATTTCCAGACTCACATCTTCCATGGTAGTCAATGAGATTGATTTTTGCATTGAAAAAAAATATCTGCACATTTATTGGACAGTGCAGTGGGCTTGATTTTGTGCGGCCTGGATGATAACATGATGATTGGAGAAACTCTCAAAGGGGTTGGACCTCTTTTAAACAACAAGGCAATGAACATGACTGACAGCGTTTTAAAATTATACACCATCGAAGCGCTCTGCTAGCTCATCCGGTTGAACATGAGGCTGAGTCCTTACCGCAGCGGCCCGGTTTCGAATCCAGCCAGGGCCCTTTGCTGCATGTCCTCCCCCCTCTCTCTCCCCTGCATTTCCTGTCTGCCGCTCTACTGTAACTGTCAAATAAAGTGGAAAAATCCCAAAAAAGTAATTTAAAAAAAAAAAATTATACACCGTCATCTGAGGAATTCAAGCTCAGTCTATGCTGAGTGTTGGCAGGTGAAGTCGTGAGATATAAGCCTCTATTCATTTTCCTTGCTATTTGTTATACGTTTATATTTGTATATACTGTAAATAAATTTGTACATAGAGTTCTTGAGTTTGTTACTTGCTTTTGTTTCATGTTAATAAAGTTGTTTTAAGCTAGGTCATAGAAGGAAAAACCAGGCAGCTAGCTAGCTAGCAGTTGCAAAATGGCAGATGTTGCTAATGTGGTCGACCTGATTATAGAGAAGTCCTTTGATTGTCTTTCTTATGAGGAGAGACTCAGAATTAAACAGCAGGGCAGACCAACGCCCAGCATTAATTTATTTCAAAAGTTAGGGAGAAATAGCCAACCATTTCAGCTCTCCTGGTATGACAAAGTGAACTGGCTGACTGGAAGTGCTTTGACTAAGAGAATGTTCTGTTGGCCATGTTTCTTAATGAAACCATCTTAGGGATGTATTGTACAAAAGTGGGTTTTGGGGATTTGGCTGACTTTGACAGGGCATACAAAAGATATGAGAAAAGCAAGGAACACTTGAGTTCATGTGCATGGTTAAGTTTACTTGGCAGGGTCAGAGTAGAACATACAATTGATGATGGTCTTTATATTCAGGTGGCAAAGCACAATGAAACAGTGAAAAAGACAGGGCCTATCTGAACCACCTAAGTGATGTCACCTCACTGCTTGGCCGTCAAGAGCTAGCTTTCAGAGGCCATGATGAGGGTAGTGAATCTGCTAACAAGGGGAATCATATAGAATTATGAAAATGTTAACCAAGTATGATGGTGTCTTTGCCACTCACTTCCAGTTATCTTCTGTGTTTTCTGGCATGTCCCATTCAGTTCAGAATGATTTAATTTCTGCAATTACAGCCACTGTCCTTAATGAAATCAAAGACGAAGTTCAAACTGCTCCCTTTTTTGCATGGCAAGTAGATGAAACAACTGACATGTCATGCAAAACTGTCTGTGATTGCTCAGTATGTAGATACTGCAGGCCAAATTCAGGAGTGATTTGTTGGATTTTTTGATGTTTCAGGAGGGCGAGATACCCTGTCTGTCTTTGATGTTTTAAATGAACACTTGCAGGGCTACAATTACAAAGAAAAACTTGTGGCTCAAACATATGATGGGACTGCTGTCAAGACTACCTCTCTGAATGGACTTCAGGCAAAACTCTCCAGGTTTGCCACATTTTTTGCTAAATCCACTCAAAGGATGGCCCTACTTGAGTCTGCAGGATGTTCACAGTTTCGCAAACACTCCTACTCGGTGGAACTTTTCATCACGGGTAGTATGCACTGTGGCCAACAACTATGATGGGCTCTTGCAGACTTGAAAGGATTTTAGAGGATGAGACCATAGTAGAGGAGGATACACTCAATGCTGCCAAAGGCTTCATGAGGACATTGGAGGATTTGGAGTTTGTTTTTATGTTGAATACATATGAACAAATCTTCTCAGAAACTGATGTGGTCTTTGACATTGTGTAGCAGAGAGCTATGGATGTACTCTTTTGCAAATATAGAATTGAAAGAGGTTAGATGAGACTTGAGCAGCAAATCTCACATCAGATCCTCAAAATGAACGTAGGCGAAAGCGTTGGTGTCTGTCACAGTTTCAGGACCCTCATGAGCGTTACAGAAATCTGTACATGGCCATCTTAGACAATCTTAGCGAGCAGATTTCTCAGCGTTTTTCCTATTTGGAAAATATACGCTTCCTTGAACTAATCAATCCAAGCAAATTTGATTACATGAATCGGGTGTTACTTGAGGAGGCATTACCAAAATTTTCTCAAAAGTTATGGCCATTTCTTTGGTGCAGGGAGACTGAAATCTGAGCTCCAAGTCCTATACCAAGATCATGACCTTCAGGGCAACAGGGGAAAGTTGTGTGACTTCTTACTGTTTTTTTTTTTTAAACTTGGATTTGGGGGCCTCTGAGTGGCTTGTAGGATAAAATAATATAACTACTATCTAAGCAATATTTCATATTCATTACGAAAAGACGTACTGCTAGTTTTCCAGTGGAGTCTTAGAAAAAAATTTTAAAAAATTACATTATCTAATGCAACTCACAATGCACTGCCATCTAGTGTTTCACTGGGTAAGAACAAGGTTCATTTAGCTGCTGAATCTCTGGTTACAGTTCCTCTTAACTGGATTTTAATGTTGCAGCCAATCACTATGAGGCAAGTGTTAGGGGTAGAGAGGGGAAGGGTTGAAACACAGAGAAATGTGAGTTCATGGTAGCAAATGTTGCTGATTCAAACCGTTCAGAAATTCTGCATTTGCATGACTACACATGCAAGGCTTAATAACCATGCAATCCATCTTTATGAGCCAGCCAAGTTATCCAGCAGTATCCCAGTTTGATTTGTTCAGACTGAACTTACAATCTGCTGTTGCGTTGGTCATGTACATTCTGCAGCTGAATGAAAAGTGTAGAACTGTCTCTGTGTGTAAAGACGCAGCATGTTTGGCTGAAGGGCAGCATATTTCTGCTTTAGATTTTGTGAGCAAAGAAGACTGTGCAACAAAAGATGGAGAGCAGTGAGGGTGTCGTGTGAACAGTGACATGGTCATTCCTAATCAGTCAGGAATAAGAAATTGTGAAAACTAGCATTTATGACCACATTTGTGATTAGCAGTGAAGCGGATGGGCTGGTCTGCTGTGGTGGTGTTTCATGTCCAGCAGAGAAAGACAAATCTCTCTTGCATGGCACCACAATGAATTGGTCCCAGCAACCACACCCCTAGTTTGCTTATATATGCCCAGTTAAGATAGTAAATTATGTACACAATAATAATTAAACATTAATATAGATTTAAGTATTTTATGCATGTCCCTTTTTTATGTAATGACACTGTCATTGTTCAGTAAACATAAATGAAAAACTGATGTGGGTTGAGTGGGATAATCTTACATAATTTCTATAATTTCTTTATTTGCAACCCCTTCCAAGCTAAAGCATATGGTGCCTCACAGAAAAAATACAATGACCAGAGTAAAGGATATAGAGGGAAAAAAAACACAATATAAAAAAAATATAATATGCGAATAAAAAACAAAGGAATGATAGTCAATAAAATGAATGACAAAAAGTAAATCTATAAAAAATTGTCTTAACAGTAAAAGCAAACCCAGGAAAGTAAACCAAATTAAATATCATTTAAAGCTAATCTGTGAAAATATGTCCTCAGTTTAATCTTAAATGGAGAAACTGACTTTGCTGTACTACTGTTCAGGGGAAGATTGTTCCATAGCCCAAGTGCTGTAACTGAAAAGACATTATCCCCCTTTCTCATCAACCTAGAATCTGGAACAGCCAGCCGTAATTTATCTGCTACTCTAAGTGGATGATTAGTCTTGTGGGAGACATATCATTATAGCCACTAACAACACAAAGCATTTTATGCATGGATAAGTGGCACAGGGATAATAACACTGACTCATACTCACTGATTGTCAGTTTGATACCTTGGTGGAACACATATCCCATCCTCCTGTCATGGTCTTTTTAGCTTTTGTTCGGTTCAAAACCCAGATAAATCTACAGTAATAGACATCAGGGAGGAGAGACAGAAAGAAAGTTCAGAGTGAGAGGTAGATTAACAGATCAGTATAGCAGAGATTGGGAAGAAGATGAGGAGAATAGGGGAGTGGATGGACAGATAAGCACTGTGGGAGAGAGATGAAGAGAGGAAGAGAGAACAGCTCTGTGTGGAGATTAGAAAGAGATGGGTACTGGAAAACACTTCATTCCTTTTCAAGGCACTAATTTCATTCGCTGGAATAAAGTGTGTAGCAAAGGATCAATCATTTCTGGTTCATGGCTGCATAACCAGTGCCTTTCACCTTAATGCATTTTTAGGGGGTGGAAGTTGACCCCCCCCTCCTCATTCTTTGATGAGAAGCTTTTGTTCAGGCCCACTGCTCAACACCTTCATCTATGTGAAGAGTGGGTCATCCACCAGCACCACAATGCCATTTCACATTCCACATCTCTCTTGTAGGAAACTGAAGGTCAGATGTAATACCTCCAAAAGAAAAATGATTCAAGTGTTAAACACCAGACTTCATGCTGAGCAAGCATACAATTTAGTCCCCTCATCCATGAGACTTTCAGCAACCACAAATGCTAGATGTAAGTCAGAGGAGATTCAAAATCATTATTAGCACTAGCTTTGCCTTGCTCCAATACCTGGACTGCATTTTATTATATAATTACCATCTGGGTTGAGCTGTGTCTGTATAAATGTCCTAATTTAAACCACTCACTCTTCAGTAAGGTGGATGGACAAAAGGTAAAGGAAACCACTCATTTCTAAATTGTGTGGGTTTTGAACTCAGCCACAGCTGATACTTGTGGCTGAATGCGTGAATATTGCACTGTATGAAACTTTGTGTCTGAAAGCATTGCATGTAGGACATGAGATACTTCTGAATACATCTGGCACAGAGGAGCTTCAGTAACCTGGTGTCCCCATGTCCCCAGTCTGCTATTCAGTGCCTTCCCCAGATGATGAGTAACCCAGAGGAGCTGCAGACATGAGTTTCCACAGGATGATAAGTTTCCCCCTCTGAGCTGTTGTTCAATCCATTTCAGCCAAACTTTTAGTTTTCCTTAGATGGACATGCAGGAACTGCAGAACCTTAAACCACACCTTACCGCTGCTCCTCAAGATGGCTGTGCTGGATTTGGAATCAAGCTGTGGCTCTCTAAAATGGTTGCACTGAGGCACCCAGTCTGACTCGGCACAATTTCAGTGCTGTACCTCTGCTTTCAAAACCCTCCTAGTAACCAGCGGTAACTGTGAATTGACAGTAACCTGAAATAATATTTCTGTGGATTGCTAAATTTGGTAAGATGTGGCATATTTAAGTTTTAAATAAGTCTTCTTGGGAAACTCACAAGCTCTGTGCCTGCACTTTCATTTCAGGCTGTTTCACAACTGCACAGACATGAGGTCCAGTCCTCCACAGCCTTCGGGAATGTGGATTGCCACCTGATGGCACTATGTTTCCATGGAGACTGAAAAGCGTAGTTCTTAAGATTGAGCTAGCACAAGTGCTTTTCAGAAGACATGCCACTGTTTAAGATCAGCTCCAATCAGAGACATTAACTCTAGACTTCATCAGCACAGATTGCACCCTCTGGGAACATTCATTACTGCTGTCAGACTCTTCATGCATTTAATTTATTTTATATTTGTTCAGCATATTTTGATATAGAATTTCTGCAGTTTTGCCAACAACCTCCCATTTCAATCAATACAGCTTAACCTCAGTCATGCTCAATGCCACGAACACAAGAAGGCATAAACCGAAAATTTCCATTCTACTTAATTCAAAACCTGAAACAGAGGCACCAACACAAAACCGAAACATTACCACACTTTGCACAGATTAAAACGCAAAGTGCATTCCTAAAATTAACAGCATGTAATAAAGACCCTATCGCTAAATAATGTAAGGAACTGAGGATGGCCAGCAAAACAACCAGTTAACCTAGTGATTGGCAGCACAAATCCATTTCCAAATTCCTTGAAGAACAAGCCAAACCTGATGAAAATAGAGAGATGGCATAACTACAAAAATTAAACAAAACTACTCAGCTATAATGTTGACGGGTCTGTAAGAGGATGTGTGTAATCTCTTACAACCAACAAGGCCTACTAGTCGCGGTCAAAGAAGTATCACAATTAATGGGAACAGCTCTTGCTACCTCCAGGGGAGAGACATACCTGTTACATTCTCAGTGCCCTGTTACGCACCGAAATAATGTTCACACCACCCGTGATTGCTACAAGGCTAATACCGATAGACCAAACCATTTGCGAGTTGTTGCATGTTGACAGCTGTAACTCAAAGAATCTACAACTTTAAAGTCACTGCCAGTATACCTTGCCACCATAATTCTGTATGCATATTAACTATAGCCACAACCAACAAATGTAAGTAAACCCCATTGTCACAATAAACAGTTCTCGATAGCTAAGCATGCTATAGCTTTTATATATGCTCATTGTAACAAATAATGTTGTTGTAATTAAATATTTAAGTATGATTATAAATTCATGTTTGGCCAGTACAAAACACTGAATTTACAACACAAAATAAATGACAATGACACCATCTAACTGTTTAGGTGACACTTGCCACTTATCCACCTAGCAACCTGCAAGTACAGCGATAACAGTAACTAGATAATTGAGGCTACCGGTCAAAACACAAACACAAACAAACATAGACTTCATGATAATCCTTTTCAGAATTATATGCAACCTTACCAGGGAGGCTGCAGCCTCTAACCTGAGTTACTGATGTTACCTTCCAAACAATTAGATACTTAGATACAATTAGACACTTTCCTTAGTAGTATATTAACTCACCTAGCTTTCCAGGAACCAGCGGTCTTACCTAGGCCTCCCATCGGCCAAACACAAAACCTTGTAAATCCTCAAAGGATTTCACAAGATAACTATGATGGGACCAAAAAGGTCATTAAATAACATTTAATCAATGAAGACAAGTTGAAGTGACCAAATGTTTTATTTACTTTAGTTGATAAAAACACACCAACCAACCTCTCCCCACACGTTGTAATTCGTAGGACAGACATGCCACCAGGGAGGAGGGGTGAGCATTTTAACCTTCTTTACTCGCCCCCTCTATTTTCCCTGAACATATAGGCACCCTCAATTGTTTTTCTCAATTGCTTAGACACAATTCCTGGAACAACTCACCATTTTCTCAGATCTTCACACACAATTTTAAAAACAAACACCCAACAAAACTTTGCTCTCATACAACACACACAAGCTATCAAAAACACAATCTACATGACTATATGTTACACACTGGATGGATTCATTCAAAGCACTGTTACCAAAATGTTTATAAAAGGTTTTATTTGGAAATTTGTGAAATCAGTTCCTTGGAAGACTACCTGGTCTTTAACTATTTGGGTTTGAATTTCCCTCAAATGGATGGCATTATAGGCAATTCACCAGGGCAGTCTCCTGCTCAGCTGTGAGAAGTCACTGCCTAACTCCAATAGATAGGCCGCCTTGCAGTTCTGCAAAAATGAAATTTGGACATCCATTACTGTGGTACAGTAAAAACTACACTGAGAACAAAGTGTAGATTCGGTCTATATGCATGTCTTGGCAGAAATAAGTCCACACTCTGTTTAGGACTGTAAGGCAGTTTACAGTTTTTATTGATTGCGAAGACACATTTCTTGAAATTATGCCCCATTTCCTAAAACTCTAAACACAATTGCGAACCTACACACTCATCTCCACAAACTCCAAACTTCCATGTCAAAACTAAACTCTCCACTCAAAACCATATAGTCTTACATCTAAACCGAACTTTGCCTTCAGACATCACACAAAAGCCATCAAATGCACATACACTACAAAATAGTCATTACACACCGGTGAGATCAATTCAAAACACTTCTGTAAAAACCTTTCACTACAATGAATAATGGCGCTCATTGTTTCCTCCCGACCTTCCAAGGACAGCCTCTTTACATGAACACAAGACAAAGAATGTATACATTTTCAAAAATTTTAATTCCTGGCTGTTTCTGGCACATGGAGTTCCAATAAATAGCATAAACATTTCAGATTATTATGCATGTTTATTTTTGCCTTTCAGAAAAAAATTCAGCTTACCATGGTTAATTTGAAGTATCACAATCCTGAAATCCTCATTAAAAATCACAGACTTTAATTTTCTATATATTTATTTTTTATAGTGAAAGATGTTAGCTGCCTCTACCAAAACATTGTAATCATTGTAATTTAATGTAATTAATTGTCATAAAACACTGCGGTATCACCATTGAAAAACACTTTGCAATAATGAAATTTCAATAGAATTTTCAATAGATCAAAAAGGGAGGGGGCCCAATTATAGTTTTAATTTAGATTCAAATTGAAGCCAATTAGGAGATATGGTTGAGCTGGTGGGAATGTGAGAGACTTTTTAACGCAGCTGTTATTGTGACTTCAAACAGCAGATGGCACAATATACTCATAACTCAATACCTGTAACTGTACTTGAAAGATTCAGTCGGTTTTCTCCTTTCTGTGATTGACGGTGAAAATAAATGACTGAGGAGAGTGGAGAGTGGAAGATATGCAGAATGGGTGATGACAAATCTACCTCACAGCACAGGACACTGTACAAGACTGGGTCCTTGGCCCTTTTCCTCTATTCTTCAAGCATGTGGAGGAAAACAAGGGAGGAGACAAGTGGAGGCGGATTCTTATGTATGGCCTGTCAATCAATTAATTTATATGTCTTCATATTCAGTAGGATGGCCTTTTAAATCGGATGGGGCATGACCACAATGATGTCACCCAGAGATGTGAAAAGTTTTTTACTGGACAGGATACATCAAAGTACCTCCCACTGGAGAAGATGTTGTGGGATGATAAAAGTAGCTTCACTCGTCTTCCCCAATATCGGGACAACAAAGTGAGGGAGGGCACAAATAATGGTTTCCGGGGCACAGCCGAGACAAGGTGGTCGTGGAGGAAAAGAGGATACATTTTTCAAACGTTGGTACCCACCCTTACTGTCTCACCAGCGCATTCTCTCACCATCACCATTATTATTCAACATGTTCTTTTCATTGGTAATGAATTTCATCTTTCCTAAGAAAAGAAAATAAATACATACATACATAAATAAATATATAAATTTTATCCTCAACCCTAGCAACCTAGCAAGCAACCAGACCTAAATACATCCAGGGGTTTAGTGCTTTCTCTGTTACAGTATGGAGTCACACTGAGTGGCAGCAGCACTCACAGTCACAGTCAGTGTGATTTTTGTCCAAAACCCCTCCCCCCCCATTACTGTCCTTTCTGTCTCAGAACATGTAGTGCACTGGCATTGATGAGCATTTTTGGGAATCTGCGCAGTACCCGTGTTACGTAGATTACAGCTCAGTGGGGCTCAAAGGCCAGTCCGGTTTATACACTAGGCTGTTGTCATGGCAAAGTGCTTGACTACTGAACACTTGGCAGTTCTTGAGGTGGCAGTGTGGTGAATGGAAATTTGGAGCAGGCTCAGTCTGGTTATAATGAAAGTTATAATGGCATGTCCCTGTCCCATGCCAGTAGTACAGTGTCATCACCACCCCAAACAGTCACAAACCTTCTCCTTATGCCGCATGCAGATGGTCAATCCTGCACTTGTACCAAGACCCTTTACTCACTGAACCACTCTTTAAGGCCCAGCTTTTACTGGGCCAAGCCTCTCTATCAGGCCCAACCTCTACTGTAAGAGCCACTATTTAGACTGCACTCACAGTCAATATTAATAAAAGAGCCTTTACTGAATGACCTTCTCTATAGAGCCCAGCCTTTACTGACTTAGCCCCACTATAAGGCACTGCCTGCACTTGTGTTCAGAATCGTTACTGACTGAGCTGCTATGCAGGGTGTAGAATTTACTGACAGAGCTGCACCAGAGGGCCTAGACTGCACTTACACTTAGAGCCTTTACTGACTGAGCTGCTATGTAGGGTTTAGAATTTACTGACAGAGCTGCACCAGAGGACCTAGACTGCACTTACACTTAGAGCCTTTACTGACTGAGCTGCTATGTAGGGTTTAGAATTTACTGACTGAGCTGCACCAGAGGGCCTAGACTGCACTTACACTTAGAGCCTTTACTGACTGAGCTGCTATGCAGGGTTTAGAATTTACTGACTGAGCTGCACCAGAGGACCTAGACTGCACTTACACTTAGAGCCTTTACTGACTGAGCTGCTATGTAGGGTTTAGAATTTACTGACTGAGCTGCACCAGAGGGCCTAGACTGCACTTACACTTAGAGCCTTTACTGACTGAGCTGCTATGTAGGGTTTAGAATTTACTGACTGAGCTGCACCAGAGGGCCTAGACTGCACTTACACTTAGAGCCTTTACTGACTGAGCTGCTATGTAGGGTTTAGAATTTACTGACTGAGCTGCACCAGAGGGCCTAGACTGCACTTACACTTAGAGCCTTTACTGACTGAGCTGCTATGTAGGGTTTAGAATTTACTGACTGAGCTGCACCAGAGGGCCTAGACTGCACTTACACTTAGAGCCTTTACTGACTGAGCTGTTGTATATGCTCCAGCATTTACTGACATAGTAAGCCTTTAACTCAGTCTTCCTCTTTTATAATTCCTGATAAAGCTGAAATAATAGGTTGTATGTCAAATATCTGATTTAATATCACAGCGTATATGCCCACCACCATTTCAGTGTGTTTTTCTTCAAACGTCACATCAAACCATAAAGGAGGCAACGCTGAGGACTACATTTGTATGTCTTTATTATTTGATAGATTCATATTCATTTTTTAATCTTGAATTGTTATTTCCAGTGCTACAGCTGTATACCTTTTGTCAGGATAATGTGGTTGTCTGTGGTGGTTATATTACTGAGAGAAAAAAGCATATAGTTTGATGATGGATTTCTGTGTCTCATTCCAAGATGAATTGGATTTGTTCTTCCCTACTCATGTTCTGTCACAGGTACAGATCTCATTAAGGAGAACAGGCACAGATGCAGGCTGGTCTCTTGTGTCATCTTTGCTCCTGTTCTCCACACAAACTGCTCTTTAAGAAGAGCACCGTGTCCTCACAGTTTTTCCTTTCTCTAATGAAACTTGAGGATTTTGACTGTGGACTATTGCCTCACTGCTCCTACCCTTTGAAACATATGACAAAGAGAAAAAAGGCAGTATGTGTTATCTTTCGCTTTTAGTTTTATTTTATCAGCTTCACCATGGAGAATGCTCAAAACCTGAAGAGAACTATGTTACAAATCCAGGGATCCTTACTACTAAAACTGAAGCAGAGTTTAGTTAAATATCAGAAAATGATATTGAAGGTCTTTAATTTATTTATACTGATTATTTCTGATTTTGGCTTGGTTACAGTGTTGGTTCTGAGGTGTGGTGGAGAACAGTGGTTGTGTATATTTTCTGCTTCAACACAGAGTTACATGCATATGGTTGAATGACTAATTAATTCAGCATTATGGCAGAATTAATTGATTCATTGGCTGGAATGAAAATCAACATACATATGGCTCTGAGTGTGACAACACTGCTCCAGATACATACATGGATATACATTACACTCCTGAACAGCACTGGGATAAACTAAAATCAAATACTGCACAGAGCAAGAAACCCTCAGCACAGCTACTTGTTTATTTTGCCACCTTTAACTAGCCAGCTTTCCATTTAAATTTCAGTTCATTTTACTAGCCTGAGAAACATTTTTCTCTATTTTGCCAAATAAAAACATATTATAAAAAGCACAATAAATACCAAAGAATAAAAGAATTACAGTCATAGAATATGTACAATGAACATATTGCCATGATTTTTTTCACAAATAAGTCATACAGACACAAAAGAAAATGGCATTTTGGCTTTCTTTTTTTATTTTCTCTGTGCAGAAGGTGCATACATACAGAGGTGAGTACAATCTAATTTCCTATCAGGAGAGTAATTTACTCACTACCTCGTAATGTGTTCCCATAGCAATTTGGGAGCCATGGGAACGTGGACCATAGAAGGTAAACGTACGCTGAGGTGGCACTGTGACTAACAGATTAAATACTGGTGTCCCGACACCATGGCTATCTTTATGTAAACCATTTCATTGGAGTCGTCACTAGCTTCTGAATAAAAGTACATCCTGTTGAGAGCTTTAGTGAAATGCACTTCCTGTTCTCCTCCTATTATTTCCTCCGGTTGACTCCCTTTTCCCCCTGTTATCTCCCTGTTATCGTCATGTTATTTCACTGTTATCTCCCATTTTATTTGATTGATTTGGTGTTTGTGTATTTCCTCCAGTGGGCTATTCATCACTCTTATTTTATGGTTTGTATTTAATTTCAACCCATTTGGCTCCAGAAGTCACAAGAACAATGGCATTAATACAGTTACTCTATCCAAACAGCTCCTATGGTTGTCACATCCTCATATTATAAAGGGGAGCTGGAAATACATAGATGACTGTTCAGGAAAGCTAGTAAGTTTGACACTGTCTGTGTCACTTTTCAACGTGTTTCAATGTATTGTATTTCAGTATCTCTCCAATGTACATACCATACATTTGATGGGAAGAACACCTTTCAGACAGAGACTAAGGCACAAAGCACTAAGGCCTGGCACTCAGGCTGTTTGATCTACAGCCATTGCCAAATGTTATTACTTCCCTTGCAGCTAGTCCAGGGATGGGGATGAGTATTACTGCGTTAAATCATAACACAGGAACATGCACAACAACTAACGCTCTACAGGGATCACTTCCATTAGATATGGAAGTCAGAACTTACTCTCAACTAATGTCCATTTATGCTCCCTTGTTCTACAGACATTATGATATCATATGGTGGCATCTGGCAGGTCGATAATGATGAATGGTTGGAGAATACAGCACAAGTAGTTTGGCTTTGAAGGAGGAGAGGAATTGCACTAAGAAGATGATGACCCAAAATGATATGCTATGGTTGCATGCCACCAACAAGTTTCTGGAGGTATTATTGACGTATATTTTGAATGATGTTGCTTGAAGTGTAAAAGCAACTAGTTTGCGCGAAGCTTTAACATTCAGCTAGGAGATTAAAGTATTGCTTCAGGTGAAGTATTGGAGGCCTTAAGACAACATCAGTTCACAAATTCTTGCAAATGCCTGGCTACCCACAAGAAGCTACTAGATAGAATTGAGGCCAAGGGTCTATTAGCTTAACAATTTTTCTTGATAAAGATGAATCCATTTTTGCTTCACCAATACTGTTCTCTAGCCATAGCCAGTAATAGCATGGCCGCCATTTAAACACCCAGCTTCAGCACTGCATGGTGCATTAATTCCATGAGCCGCCCAAAGGTCCAGCTTTCATCTATTGTTCAAATGGGCTTATCCACAGTCTGTTTTTTCCTTTTAAAAGAGTAAGATAAAGCTCTGTGAGTTCCATCTGCTCTCGCTTTGTGTTGGAGAACAGCGTGAGTCCTTTATGTGGCTCTTTTCAGCTACAGCAGAATCCAGATAATGGGTGTGAGATGATTTAGCTTGGTGTGCTAGCTTTGCACCCTCTCTGTGAAAGCATGATCATCATCATCATCACCATCATCGTCATATCCATCACCGCCTCACTGTAGCTCTGCATTTCTGTCAGAGCTAAAAACAGATGCAGCAGAGAGGTACACTGCCCTCAACAAGCTACACTCTGAGCAGGAACAAAACTGACTACACTAACAAAAAAAGAGACCAGAAAAAAAACAGAATGAACTGGATAAAAGACAGAGAGGATGTAAGTTTGCAAGTGAGTCGGAGGGGGGCATAGGGTGTGATAGAATGAGTGATTTGATGGGAAATGATAAAATTACGCTGCTGCTGTTAGGAGCATGGGGGTGTCAGGGTGGGAGTTTTTGCTGACAGAGGGAACTTGCTGTGTTTTTGGTGACTAAACTTTCACCATGTCCATATTCATTTTATGTCACTGAAAAGTTTAATCCAAACCTGTAGAAACACAATGGACCCTGTTTTGAAAGTCATACATCAAAAGTCATTGTCTGATTCTCGCAACATTGGATGAGAGGGGCAAAAGTGCAAAGTTATTTTTGCGGACACAAGTTCAAGGTGATAAATCAAATTGTGCGGGTCCATTCCATGGCACTACTCGCAAAAGGAGGTCCTTCTCATGCGCAATCCGCAATGGGTGGAGTAATGTTTTAATATTAATTATAGGGCGCTGGCATGATGTTGCATGTTTCAGCCAATCATAATGAGTGTTAAATACAATAAAATCATGTGCACCCAGCACCAGCAAGAGAACATGGATGAGCTAAGGCAGAGAAAGGTGTGTTTCAGACCAGAGGAGACGAAAATAGGGCCCAATATATCTTATCAAGATGATCATTTTTGTAAACACGTCTTTTGAGCATCCAAAAATAATTCACAATGATTGAGAAGGATGTGTTGATAGAGAAGAATTATTCATTCCTAAAATTATAGTTTTGCTGCTTTGTCTGGAAGCACATCACAGGACTTGAAGGTTTTTCAATATTTTTTCGTGAGAATAAACACTAAATGAGGGGTATCAGAGGATTAGGTGATTCACACACACACACAGACACAAACACACATACATACACACAAACACACACACCCTGCCCTGGAGAGGGGTGAGAAGACGGGCCGCAGTGGTTTCTGGTCTATCTTTTGTTGTTGCCTTTTTATAGAAATAACTTTCAGACTGACAAAAACATGAATGTAGTCATTGTTTAGCCACAGAACATTAGAAGGGGAAAATAATGGCTGCCAATAAACACGATTTGTCATATCATTCCATCGATATGCTTTTTCACAACTGTGCATGTAAAGTAGGCTGAAAAACAACAGAGCAACGCAGACATCCAAAATCTATCATTTATTTTAAAGCTATAAACAGAAGTTAGTGGCTCACCCTCCAATCTCCTCCCATCATACCCACACAAACTAACAATTACACCTGGTTTTAATCAGTTAATCACAGCTTGACCATTGTAAATTAGAAAAGTCATGCTTCAGCAATGATCCAATGTCAGGGAAAGGTCCACTTACACACTTCACAGTGCAATATGCAATCATTTGTTGGTGCTGCAAATGTATTTTAAGAGAACTCACTCTTATCCTAAAATCATGGCTGCTTAATTTAAATATGTGACCATTGATCACTGGTCTAAGGGTATTTATAAAATTAATCTATTTGTCATTCTTCCATGTTGTATCTGTGTGGTCAGTCCTTGGTGTGGTCCTGTGCAGGGCAAATATACATTTAGAAAAATCAAAAAGCAGGGCAATTAACCATAAAATGCCTGACAGCAAAACAACAGATAAAAAAGATACATTTAGTGTATCTCCAGTCTGCAGAGTGTTGATGGATTGCCAGAGATGAATATCATGTGCACAGTCAACCCACAGTGCAGTGCCCTACTGTTGGCACAGCCATCGGCCTACCAAATCGGTAGTACTCCAGTCTGCCTTCCTGTAGCCAGATAGAGGTGCAAGGATCGGAACGTGGATCTGCTGTTAAGGGATGGGAAAATAGTTGGCGGATAGTCCTGCTGCCAGCACACCTCTGCTGTGCCAATTAGCAAAATGATGGGATAGCTGGTCTGATGGAGGATTGCTGGTTGGGAAAGGGGACCACATGCAGAGCGAAACTCAGGCAGCAGCGCTCTGCTATGGTTCTGCTTCAGTCCAGCTGGGTGCAGATGGGTCTGTAATAGACCTGTAAGAATACCACAATTTTTTCTTCCCCTGAAATACCAGGGGCAGAATACCTCTAACTGGAGCACACAAACATTCAGTGGTTGCATGTTGAGTAATTGTAAGAAAGAAGCAGATATGAAAACTGCCTACAAATAAAGCACTTGTGTTAACTGATAGGAGCTGTAAGGCTTAATTTTCATTTTAGACCTCTTCAGGTAAGGCAAGAGCTGCGAGGTATACTTTAACAAAGACATTTGATAATAATGTAGATAATAAGCTCAATTATACAATGTGAGAATAGGACCCATAGTTCAATTGAGCCTGGCTGTGCACAAAAGGATGAAAAGGGTCTTACACAAATTCACTGGCATGGCATTTAGGGAACAAGAAATGGTGAATCCATCAAGCACCATTGCCAATAACAGCTGTCAGGGGGCCGTGGTCTGATTAGTCCTTAAAAACGGCAGCAATTCTTTTTATTTGGGCTTGATAAATGTTTACAATAATAACGAGAGCCTACATGCAGTTAATAGGATCCAGGGACCATAAAACCATAATAGTGTAACAGCGAGAGAAGGGAATTCACAGGCTGAGAGGTTGCCATGGTTTCAGTGTTGGTTCTAATGACAAATACATTCAATAATCAGGCTAATTTGGCTGTGACCTATGTGCACTTACACAACAGCTCCTGACATGAGCGTTTACATTTAGCTATTACAAGTTTGTGCTGTGTAAATTAGAAAACAAACTATATCTTTATCCAATGTAATAAAACAGTTGGCAAAAGGGTAATTTAGGGGTCTAAGCATTCGCGATCATTAATGTAATAGCTTACATATCTTGTGCTATGCCGTTAGTTTACTATCTTTAGGGCAAATAGTTGAAATGTTTATGGCCTTCCAAGGTTTGAAAGTCTGCAATTAATGAAGGTCATGTAGTGGGAAATCAGTCACAAATACCTGCATCTCCTAAGTTTGACCTCCAGAGCTGGAGACGGGGCTGGCTGGGGATGAAGTAGAGCTAGGACGTGGGGGTGGTGCGCATCAGAGCCCCAGGCTGGGTAGAAGGTGCGGTGAAGCACAGCCCCAGTATAGTAAGGGACACAACCAGGGTGAACAAGCTGTGAGTGTGGGTGTGCTCCATTTTATTATGTCTAGTCCGAAAGGAACGGTGACATGCTGTGTGCCCCTTTCTTTCCCCAGAGGTTTCCCCCCCAGCTGAGGAAGATGCCCGGGGGGTAGATGGCGGAGGGGGGGGGCTGCGTCTGAGGCAGCGGTCCACCATAAGAGCAGCGGTACTCCAGCCTGGTGTGTTTCAGCTTTGGTTTTTATTTTGGGGCACAGAGGAGGCTTTTCTTTGTGTGCTGTCGTGTGAGTGTGGAGAGTGTGTCCGGGGGAGGGTACTGTGAGCGCCATGTGGTGTGTGTGTGAATGGGCACGGGGGAACGCTTGCCAGGGTTTATCGGTTTTTGTGTGTGATGTTGGAAGCCAGGACGGTGGGGGGGGGGGGGGGGGGGGGGGGGGGGGTTGCCAGGGGGGGGGGTTGCCAGGTTGGGGATGAGAAGGCTATGGGTGAGGGGAGGAAGCTGTCCACCAATGAATTGTTTTGATTTTAATTAATAAAGCTCTGCTTATTGTGACTCTGTGCCCTGGTAAATTGTGGTGGGTGGATCTCTGTTCCTGTGCTGTGGTAGTGGGGGCCAGCCTAGGCGACTCCCAACATTTCCATTCAAAGTACTCAAAAATCCTTCATTTACAATGATCAAAATGACTTTTCAATGTAAAAGCCAATACTCCCCATACTGAACTATGAGTGCAGACAATTTCTGTATGACGTGTGTAATATAGGTAATACAGCCAGTTTCTTGATATGTAATTTTATTCCTATGACTTTATACTTTTTGTACAGTTTTAAAGGATATGTATATGTCATGTGTTATACTCTGTTAGTGAAAAGCATTTCCCTGAGCAAAGTAACTTGGGCTGGAATTAAAAAATCAGTGTATGGGTCCAATTGTTTATTGTTCGTTTATTGTGCACGCAAGCAGACATTACTTAGCATGTGTGAGTGAACATGACTGTGCGTGTATGTGTGTATATGTTTGTGTGGCAACATAGGTGTATGTTTATTTGTGTATAAACATCTTGTGTGTATAAACATTGTGCATCTTTATGTGATGGTATATGTGCTTGTTTGAGAGAGAGAGAGAGAGAGTGTGTGTGTGTATATGTATTCATAAATAATTTGTAATATTATTTTCTTGGGCCTTTTGTTCATTCCTCACAAACACAGATTAGAGGGGTAAATAAAATAAATGCCTTGAAGCTCTTAACTGCCAAGCTGTCAGTGACACAGAGGAAACCCTGAAATTCCACCAGAACACAGTGCTGTGTGTGTACAGAACAACATCCCGTAAAACCACTGTGCACACACTGTAATATCTGCCTGGTAATGACTTAATTGGTGAAAGAGCAGGAAGGAATATTGAGCAGCAATGCACCATGGGAGCTGGGCCTAGACTCATTTTTTTTATTTCAGACACAAGAGCAGCACAGAGGCCCTCAAACACAAACTGAATTAAACAGCATGGGCGTCAGGTCATCGGAGGCAATTCTACACATGATTTATGACCAGACTGCAAGACATTAATTAGAAAATACAAGAGAGCCACGGATAAAGAGAGATACACAAAACACTACGGCAGGGATAGAGCATGGTGCAATCTAAAAACAACATGCTTAGTTATTAAAATTACAGAGTCAGTTTTAGGTTGCTGATAATTAAATAAAATGTTAAAAATCAGTCACTCTGTGAATATTAAGCGCAAAGAATGTTGCGGTCAGGCTGAAGTGGGCATTTGTCTGGTTCTTCATGTAACCTCAAAAACACAGATTACAACCGAAACACAACACAATGACTGGTTTCCTCAAGACTCAATCCACAAAGAACAAGATTCAACAATGTTTTTCATCATTTGGCACAAATCACATTGTCAAATACAATAATATAATACACTTCTATCACAGGTAATACGCACAAGTAAATTACGTCACGTAAGGCTTGACAAGCTTTGGGCAAAAATCAGTAGCTAAATACGTCAATATCAGAACCTTAAATAACAACACATCACACAGCTGTGTCGAGTTCATGTGGTGTTGTGTACTCTGTATACAAACATTTATTTGTACATGAATTTTATAATTGAACTGAATATAATTACTTCAAAAAAGATACATTATTAAAAGTTGTATATTGAATAATGATTAAATATAATAATTATTAAAATTATATTTAAAAACTCCTTTTAGAGCTGAAATAGAGACACAAACATACAGATTATGTTAACATGTTTGAGTGAGACATGGAAACCCACCTTCATGAATACATTCACATTGTACCCTTCAGATCTAAAGGGCTGACGAAGGACTCGCATCTAAGGTGACTCATAGAACACATTATTCCCTGTGTTTTCGCAAACTCACCTAAGTGCCCTTGGTAATGAGATGGACCCACTGTGCATGAGTCGAACCCCTGCTATGACAAGTAGTTTGCTGTATGCTGAACAGCTCATTGAGGATCTGCTCATTTCAAAGGAGACTCGTTCTAGAGATCTGTGCTTCATTTAACATCATAAACAAGATACTTTGAGTGGGAAAAATTTTGCCATGGAGCATTATAATAATGGAGGTGTTGGAGGATCGATGCTGTTAGCTTCTCTGACACTTTCACAGCCCTAGTCCAAAGAACAACACTGTGAGTGCCATATTGGGCATGGGCATCAAGGTATATTCAACACGCTTGTGGAGTTTATGGCCAATCTGATGGAAATTAGGTGTTGCTTTTTTTGTGAACGAAATATGAAAATAAAGAATGAAAGAAAATTGTTACATTTTTGCATTGTTGCATGAATGTTACATTTTTGGTGGAAGCTTTTGATTCTTTAGATTGGTTCAATTTTTCTTGTCCTCCCACCAGATTACCAAAAGGGATAATGTAATATAGTACACAGATAATACTTCTGTAGGCAATTCACATGCTCATCTATCAAGATTATGTTACATTTTAAATATCACAACACTGACAGGTTAAATTGGTATCACATTTCTACATCAGATCAGGTCTGCACCGTTAAAATGTAGACAGTTTGCTATTCCAGGGTCAACAATTTTTAAGGCTGTTTACGTGTATGCCCCAAATATTGCTTTCCTTAAGGTTTATAAAAAAAGTGATTTTTATAATAATTGAACTTGAATGCCTTTATTTTCTCTATTTTCAATGTGTTTTTCCTTTCTATGGTTGTGTTTTGGTGTGTGATTGGCTGTGTTTCAATGTGTTTTGGTGTGTACAGTTTCACCTGTGTTTGGAAGTATTTTCCTGTGTGTCACTGTGCTTGGGTGTGACTGGATGTTGTTACTGTGTTTGGGTGTACAAACTCTCAGCTGTGTTTTACGGACGGCTGAATGAAGGGCAGCTGCACTGTAGTTATACTCCATCCTTAAGCTCCAGGGCCCATACTCATAAAATGTCTCGGTTGACAGACAAAGACTAATCTAGGATCAGCTTTTTAGCCCCTAATGAGTAAAGTTCATTAAGTGTCTGATCCAGGGTCAGCTCTAGAATTGACAAATGCTTCATGAACACAGGTTCTGGGTTCAAGATAACATGAGAAAGCTCCATCCCTCTCTACAGGCACTAGCAGTGTAGTGCCCCCTTGTGGGCATTGGCAGAGTGGTGGCATAGCACACCCTAGCAGTTATTGGCAGTGTGGTTGTTGAGTTTGATGGAGCCCCGGGCTGTATCAGCATGCAGGGTGTTCAGGCTGATGTTGTTGTACTCCTCAGGGGCTGAGCGGCAGCCGCAGCACTGGGCCAGCCCCTGCAGATCCTTCTGGAAATTCCTGTTGAGGAAGCCATAGAAGACGGGATTGATGCAGGTGCTCACCATGGCCATCAGGTGACAGAGCGTGAACAGCAGGTTGTGCTGGCAGTGCTGCAGGGCCTCGTAGTGCCAGTCAAACACAAGGTTGAAGACGTTGAGAGGAAGCCAGCAGATGGCGAAAGCGGCCACGATGGAGACCAGCAGGGTGTTGATGCGCTTGCTCTCACTGAGCCGTACCTCGCTGTCCCGCCCACGGTCAGGCCGGCTGCCACGGTTCCGCAGGCACACAGCCACACGCCTGTAGCACACCAGGATGAAGCCCAGTGGTGCAAAGTACTGCAGCACCAGCAGGCAGGTGTAGAAGCCGAGCCGAGCGTGCTCTGATGGCCAGGCGTCCACGCAGACATACGAGTCGCGGAACAGGCCCTGGGAGATGTTGTGAAAGGGCTCATCCATGACGCGGTGGAACAGCAGGAAGGGCAGAGACAGTACCCCAGATGCCAGCCAGGTGGCGCCGATGCCCCAGTGCGCGTGTACGACGCTGGGCTTCCACCCACGCGGATTCACAATCAGCTGGTAGCGCTCAACTGCAATCAGCACCAGCGAGAAGCTGGATACAGATACAGACAGGCACTGCACGTAGCTTGTGATTTTGCACATCGCCTCTCCAAACACCCATTGGTCCATGAGCGTGTAGACCAGCGTGAAGGGGATGCAGATCAGGCAGACAAGTGCATCTGATACTGCCAGATTCCCAATCAGCAAGCTGGTGACGTTCTGTGTCTCCCTCCGCCGCTGGATCACGCCAAGCAGGCACAGATTACCCAGCAGCCCCACCAGGCTCACAACACTGTAGCCGGCCACTAATGGCAGCAGCACCTGTGGCGAGGGAGGGCAGTCGAAATCCAAAAGGTCCAGGAGGGGCATGCTGCAGTTGTCCTTGGTGAACAGGCCAGCTGAGGAGGTGTTGGGGAGACCCCCAATGGAGCAAGGGGTGGAGTTACTCATATCCCTGTTAAGAAAACTCTACCTCTAACGAACAGGACAGAAAATGGTGCGACAGCAATGTGTGACAGGACCTGTTACTTGCCATTCTGTCATTGGCTAAACAGCATATGCTCCTTCTGCACTCAACAGATCAGCTGCAAGCAGAGACAAAGCCAAGTAGAAGTGTGGGTGCTGCTGGGAAAAAAAAACAGGAAAAAAAAGGCTATTTACAGGAAACACAAAATTTCCTAGTTACAATTCCTAAAAACACAAAAATGTATGAATTACAGGAAACACAAGTGTTTGCTGCCTACAAGAAACAAAAGAATTTACTATTTATACGAAACACAAAATTTATGTTTTATTTTATGTTATGCTTACAGGCAACACAACAATTGATTGTTTAAAGGAAACACAAGATTTAACCTCTGACAGGAAAAACCAGAATTTACTGTTTACAGGCAACTATAGATTTTGCTATTTATTAGGAAACACAAGAATTTACTTTCTAGAGGTAATGCAATTAACACTCCCCTGCATTCTGCCAGGAAAACATGGCAAAATAGAGAGTGTTAAATTAACTCTAACAGTGTTAATGTACTCCTCGAGGGATCGTACCTACTCTATCTATCACAATTGACTTAACACTCATTTACTGCATTGCCGTTTTCAGTAAGTGAAGAGAGGAGAAGAAGGAAAGGTTGAAAAAGAAAAATAATGCATGCAGTAGCATGTAAATGCATCAACAGTTATTAAGAGAACTGGAAATTCACATAAATCAATACACTACTAAAATTCTTGAACCATCCCTAAAACTGTGTAGAATAAATAGGACTTCAGAGGATTTCTAAGTTAATATTCAGGCATGTAATGCTACTGTTATGCATGGATTCAGATAGTTAACTGGAATGACCGATGCTTTCTAGACTGTTATTCAAGCCCTCTGTAGGCTGACAACAATAATAGCCCTATTAATGGTGAAATGATTGGTAAAGGCTATTAAGCTGTAATTATCAAGCAGTCTGTCAAACATGAATTGAAAGATGCAATTATTAAAGGAAAATAAATAATACACTTAGATGAGAGAACGCACATTTAATTATGCATTAGAGCAAATGCTTAATTTGCTCTAAATTCAGTGTTGGTTCAAAGTTTTATTAATGAATTCCAGGTCAATTAGATTAAATCTGTAACATCTTAAAAACACAAAGGAATGAAAAAAAGAATGAAAAGTGAAAAGGCTGAGGCACTTACCACTAATATGGTATTCTCAGATCCTGACAAGGGCTCAGTGAATGCAGCATTTACACAAAACAAGAAATACTGACGGAATATTCGCTAACCAACAGATTGAGTCTTTGGTGAATGATCTGATTCTTTGTATGTGAAGCTGATTGTAGGTTGCGGTTGGAGGAGCCTCTTGGGTGAGCTTGGCAAGGAGGGCTCAGCAGACACTATCTCTGCCAAAGCCCAAAGCACCTCACACAGGCAGGTCTGAAAACCACAGCAGGGGGCGGACCTGCTCAGGTCTACGACCAATCAGAATGAGAGGGTGGTTGGGTCAGATGAAATGTAAGCAGAATGCTTTAATTCAAGGAACCAAAATCACAAAAGCTTGCTATGAAGATGATATTTGAAATAAAAAGCAAATGCTATAGTAAATAGTAGTTTGGTCGCATTAAAACAGAAATGATAACATCACACTTCACTGTCATTTTGAAACAATGGCTATGTATGCAAGTTCTAAAATATAATAACAGACACTCTGTCAACCTATCAGTATTTTTGTAGTGGCAGTGGTAGCAGTAGTAGCATGGTAGTAGATGTTGCAACAACGTAGCAGCAGTTTTTTAATGCAAAACATTTTAATCTAATTTAGCTGTTAGCACACTGCCCTGTTATTGTAACTTCATATTGTGATCTTTTACACAGGCACAAGCATTTTTTGTGACGTGTATTATGATTTAAGTGCCCAATAAAATGGAATTGCACAGCATGTCCCAATAACATGGAACTGCACAGTTATGGCAACCTGAAAGCAATCCCTATGTCATTTACTGAACTGAACAAACTGAATTAGTTTTTCCTTCAAATGAGATTGTGGCCTAACAACACTGTCAGAAATTATTTCTAGAATGGGCATGAAATTACACAACTGTAAATATGCTGAGCATACATAGCTGTAACTAAGCAGTTATGCTCCTGGGTACACACAGCTGGAATTACACTGTTTTGAACACTTGGTTCAAAACACGTAGCTCCCTACTGAGGCAAAAGGCTTTTAATATGTTCACAAACTGTATTTTAATGTTCTAAATGATTGATTTTAAGGTATGACCTTAGGAGCATTTGTGGTGTGGCTAAAGCCATTTTTGCTATTTGGCAGATTACTTGGGCACAAACTCAGGTGCATGGTCAATAAAGGGTGGACCTCTGATCTTAATTAATTATGGTTATGGTTTGGGCATAACAGACAATTAACCAATCAGAGTCATCTCCCATTCCCTTGAAAAGCTACTTGTGTTTGCACCTTGGTGAATTGCCAATATAACAGCAGAATTAGCAAGAGGGAAAAACAAGAGACTCACTGCTAAGGAAACAGACTGGCTTGTGAGCAAGATGAAAGTTTTTGAGGGTAGAATTTATGTAAACCGCAGGCAGCATTCTCCTTTTCTGTGATGTAAAATTTCCAAATGAATTAAATATTCTCTTGACTTCAACAAAACAAGCCATCCTGTTTGCGTTCCAGGCTATAGATAAAGCAGCTTCTATCCGAACGTTTCAAGCACATTTTCATCAGTCCAAAGTTGTAATGTGTTACATGACAATTTGCAGACTTTTGCGAGCTTGACATATGGTGTCATCAGCCATTTCTGTAATAGATACCCATTTTCCCCAAACAGCCATCCCTACAGGGGGAAAAGCTGTGGAAGACAGCAGGAATGATAGGAGGTGATGGATGTCTGTTACAGCCAAGTGGGGAAAGCGAGACTACATAGTCTTTTAACAATGTGGTACAAAAGACTTTTAAAAAGATCTCCTTTTTAAGAAGATATGTGAATCAAAATTGTGAGTTTTTGCTGAAAAATTGAACCTCATTTATATATTTAAATATCATCTGTTTAAATACTGATATTGCCATGACTGGTCAAATCAACATCCAGTCTTGTTATTAATTCATCACAGCAGTTATTGAATTCTGATCATTATGACGTATTTTTCCATATCTTGATACACAAAACAATAATCTTTCACATTGTACTCTTTGCATATCTAATCATGTTTGTACATGCCCCTGTATGTGTAACAAGCATTGTGTAGACTTGAGTTGAATCCCCGCCAATGTAACTGCTTTCCATTTAAGGTGAGAGACGGCAGGCAAAAAAGTAGTGTTGGCTGTCACTGGTCAATATTGAGATTTTGGGTTATTATGCATCCATAATATGTTTTAATTGACACTAATGTATTAAATTCGCACAAAAGTCACATTGAGTTGTTAAATTCACTCTGTTTTGTTTACTTGTGCCCACAAGTTTATCTAGGGTTTAGCAAAAGTTAGCATTTATTAGCAACATACATTTACGCGGTTGTTGTTTAAACCCTGTCATATTAGGTATCGTTGGAAATCTCTCTCACCGGATCCAAATGTGGTCATGTTATTTGTATTGGCGACCAATGGTGAAAACACAAAGGGGGTGTGGTGCTGGCTAGGGTGTGTCAGCATGGTGGATTGACACAAAGAGACAAAGGCATGAGAGCTTCAATGATAAGGGTGCTTAATCCATTTGAATAAACTCAAAAAACATCTGATAATACAGGCAACAAACATAAACAGACTCATAGATACTTGCAGCAAACATAAAAAAAGTCCACAACAAAATAATGGGTGTGCTTGACAAGGGCGATCTTGACAAGGTTATGTCTCAGTCCATAACTGGCACTCAACAGCTCAGCAGGAGTCTGAGGAATAAGTAGACACACAATTAATAGCACACCCCAAGAGTGAAGAAGGGCATTCCATTCAAGTGTGTGTAATTTTCCTGCAGCCAGCGCTGCTCTCCGAGGTCCTGTTGTTTGGCGGCATGCCCGCCGGTGTCCGTGGGGCTGACGGCATTCTCCCAGCGGTGGTTTGGGACGGCTGCCAGAGGTGGGGAGCTGCTCTACTGTGGACACACCCCGCTCCCCGCCACAGGGATTTTAAGCTCGATACAAAATCTCATCGGTTGATTTAAATTTCTGACGATGTGGCTCAGTCAAATGTATCACATCTACCGCTTCCTGGATTCGCTTTCAGTGCAAAGTCAGAGAACAACAAATGGCAAAACACAGACTTTGTGGAAAAACGTCACAGAAGAAACTTCAACAATTGTCTCTTGCGAGGAGTAAAAGGGGACCAAATACAAAAAATAAAAGGGGATTAATTACGAAAGTGCAACAAAGCGTAAGCTGGCAATAGTGAAAGAGCAGTCTGACAGGGATAGCGCAGGTGACAGTCTGGGGTTCTACAGTTGGTATTAAACTGACTTTAAACTCAAAACTAAATGTAAACTCAAAACTAAACTTGATACTTTAACCTCAGAAACTTTAACCCCCAAAATCCTAACCACAGAAACCATAACCTAGAAACCCTAACACCATCCCTAGAAACCCTAACCCTGGAAACCTTAACCCATAAAACCTTACCCTAGAAACCCTAACCCTAATTCTAGAAACCTTAATACTAATATCAAACTGGAGACTAATTTTAAACTTGAAACTACATTTAAACTTGAGACTAAACTCGAAACCCTAACCTCAGAAACCTTAAACTCCAAAATCCTAACCTTAAAAACCCTCACATAGAAACTCGAGACTAACTTTAAACTCAAGATTAAATTCGAAACTCTAACACTACAAATCCTAAACCAAAAACTGTAATCCTAGAAACCGTAATCCTAATCACCCTACCCCTAATCACAGAAACCCTGACAACAGAAACCCTAATCCTAGGGACCCCAACCCTAACACTAGAAACCCTAACCCTAGCAACCGTAACCCTAATTCTAGAAACCATAACCCTGGAATTCCTTATCCTAATTCTACAAACTCTAACCCAACAAATCCTAACCCTAATGTAGCACCCTCACCCTGGTGTAGGTTACTAAAGAGGGTGCCCTGGGTTTGCTGACTACCCCCTAATCAGAAAGAATTCGTACTTGTGTACAGTGTCTGCAGTCACTTTGTTTAACCAAATAGTTTTTAAATAGAATAAAACATAATACGTTTCAAAAGGTATGGAAATGAGTAAATGTTCAAACACGACCCAGAAATATGTCTCCCAACACAAATTCACAATTTAATACAACCTTATATCACAAACCCTGGTCACAATATTAGCGAGCTTCAACTCAAAATCTAATAAGCATTCTCCCACATAACAAATGCCTAGTCTATGCCGGCTTAAACTATTAAAATAAAGTTGCAAGGACTGATAGTTGCGGGCGAGGGCGGGGTGGCCAAAAACGAACGGCCGCTTCGCTCCGTGGAGCAAAGCAAAATGGCATGCCGTTAAGTTGAGCAACGGTTCGTTTAGCGGGTCTCCGTCCCACTCTACTAGCCAGAAACTCACACAGCAGTCCGTACTGTCTCCGCGGCACTTTCCGCTCCAGAATCTCTCTCAATTCGTTGACTAAAATCTCCAAGTTCATATAATGGCTTTGTGGTTTCAGTCCTCCTTTCCGAATCCTTAATTTCCAAGTTCTGTTTCTACAGTTCAACAGCACTTGTCCAGCGTTGTCTCAGTGGCCAACAGCTAGCCAAAAATTAGCTTGATAGCGAGCAGCTCAATAACCAAACTAACCTGAAGCTTGATCTTACATTTGGTTCTTCTGACAACGATGAATAATTACAGTCGTGAACCTAACAGGCTAATCTATTTTCAAAAGTATTAAACCGACAGTTTTACTCAGAGTTCCGGCTATCTGCCTTCACTCCCCAGACTTTTTTAAGTCTCTCTGCGTCGAAGACGCTTGGCGCCGCTGCTGCCTGCTACTGCCCGACGCTTGTGGGCGTATCCTTCCGTACAGTTGTCACTCAGGAGTCGCCATTTTATTAATTCACTACCACGGATAAATAGAAACAAGTCGGATGTCACAACTTCGCATTTTCCCTCCCCGGGTACAGTCAAATGCATGAAATAAAACGAGGAGGAACTTATAGTAGTTGCAAGATTTACGACCCTGTTCTGTTATACAGCTGTAGTGACAGAGAAAGCATTACCTTTATAAATGTGGCAGAAAAAATCGGCGTTTCTGGTGTACAAATATAAATAAATATAATAAATAAATAATAGTACAGTTGTCACTCAGGAGTCACCATTTTTTAAATTCACTACTACGGATAACCAGAAACAAGTAAATAGCACACTGTCGATATACATACGTACATTCATTGGTAATATCACTGTTTTAGTTCGTGACAGCAAGCACTTTAAAGCGTTTTTCTTGTGATCACGTTAAATAGATGGAATGTTACTAAGCGCCAGCTCTGTTTCATTCGGATTAATTCTCCCAGGCATCTTTCCTATGAGATACGATCTTATTTTGGCAGATTTTATTCATTGGTTTTCTGATTAATGTTGTGGGCTAATTACAAGTTAGCTATATGATGTTGGGGGGGAACAACAGCCTAGCTACACCAGATAGGTGAAATATCAGTTGGAAACCTTGTTATTGTACATTAGGCGATATCAATGTACCATATAATCTTGCTGGAGATCTGTTTACACATATTTATATTTGTACATCAGAAACGCCGATGATTTCTGCCACATTTTTAAAGGTAAGGTTTCTTCTGTCACTATAGCTGTATAACGACAGAGCAGGATCGTAAATCTTGCAACTACGATAAGTTCCTCCTCGTTTATTTCATGCATTTGACTGTACCTGCGGAATGAAAATGCGATGTTTTTGACATCCGATTGGTTGCTGCTTGGTGACGTTTTCAAGCGGCCGGTGTAACTGCACCGCCTGCGCCCCTTGAACGGCCTGCAACCACCTATGTCCTTTTCCGTCGGCAATATAACGTTTCACCCCCTTATTTGTTATAACCCTGTCACAGGATCACACATGGGGCCTCATTTATCAAACGTGAGCCGAAGGAATTTGATCGTAAATCGTTCGTAAATGCATTTACGCAAAAAATGTGGGATTTATCGAAATTTTCGTAGGCCTATATCAGTTTGTTCGTAGGATCCGAAGAAATTTCACGAGTGCTCAAAAATGTTCGTATTGCGTGCGTAAATGGAAAAACACAGCTGTAAAGCTTGTTTTTCGTGTTGTTGCTTTTATTTTTCCATTCACTCATTTTTTATTTGATTAAAAATGAGTAGCACATTATTTGGCAGTAATATCGTAACATTATAAGGGTGCAAAGTGTTATATAAAATCACTATTGGATTCAACATTAAAACAGGTCATTCGGCTTCATTTGTGTAATACTGATTAATAAAACTAATTAGTTTGCTTGCCGAAGGCCCAAACTACTGTTCTTCTATAGAATCTTTACTTGTTCTTCTTAAAATTATTATTCCTGGTTCTTCCGGACTTATCTCCCCCAACAGTTTTTAAGGTAGACATACCGAACTTGGCGTGAATATACTGGTCAGGTTGCTTGTATTTTTCTGAGCTATAGATTCATACTTTTTAAACAAATTTTTTTTAAACATACTTTTTTTTACAAATCTTTAAAAAAACGCCTCCATTGACTTCACATTGGCAGAATGTTGAGCGTGTTAATGTGGCTAAGGTTACTAAGCAACAATTATAACTGCCTCTGCAATTTTGAAGTAGTTGAAAAAATAATCCAAAGAATACAGCATGCTTGCCGGTTAGCTACCTTACCGGACTTGACATTTTGAAATAACTTTCTGGATATAATGACTCTGCAATGCTGGTCAGGTATAATGATCTTCATTGACAATTTCAGGTTTTGAACAGAAAGTTCTGCTGTTCTTTGACTGTTTCTAGTACTCTTGCTGCTACTATGTCGGTTCTTAGTACAATCGTTGTCGTTATTTTTATACAAGGTAAAATGACGTTAGAGAGGGACTGCAGAGTGGCAAGGGAGGGCACACTATTATGGAGGATCCCTATTACGTAATAGATCTAATTTGAACGAATTATTTAACTAGGGATTCGTTCAAAGTTGATTTAGGGAAAACATGACGGTCCCAACGATGTATTGCATGTGACATTACCACTCTGGCCAACCATGCCCCCTCGCAGGACCGGGTGCAGCTGCCCCTCAGGATTTATGGCAACGATAAGACTGGTATACAAAAATTTACCTTCAGAAATGGAGAGTAATTGATCCAAGACCAGGGAAAATCATATCCCGGTCACCCTCCACTGTAATTCCAGCTAACGACGTCTCTCCAATAATTTGCCTCCAGTTTCATGTCCAACCATTTTTCTTTAACCTGTTGCAGTTTACGGCTGAACTTTTGACACCGAATTTACTGCAACAGTTATTTCTTGCCAGGCTTTGGTCTTCCCCGGCCCCGAAACTAAACTACTTGCACTTCTGAACAAAGTATTTTTTTTATTCTGTTTCCATTAAAAAAACTTCATTCGCCGCTTCAGAACAGTTTTTTTTCTTCTGCCTTTTCTCTGCCATCTCTACATTGCCAGCAATGGGGCCATTTCAGGGGCGTGGATTTATGCTAATCAAAAATTTTGTGGGTAACTGGCTACCTAGCCACTGTGAATTACAGCTAGCTAACGTTAGCTAGCGAGGTTGATGTACAAATAACACACCTAACCTAAGCAAGCTACACCAGTAATCAAATTTTTGTATCTTTGTAGTCACCTGCAGACAGGTAAAGGGATGGCACTGTATCAATGTGGAATTTGATGTTGACAATGACAGACATTCTGATAATCAATAAACTGACTTCTAGAAATCCTAACTCTAGAAACCCTAATTCTAGAAACCAAATCCAGAAAACTCCAGGTCACAGAATGCGGAAAACACAGAACTTGTGTTTTTCCGTTACGAATTACCAGAAGAAGAGTTACTGTCAGGCTAAGTAAGCCTGATCCTAAAATTGACGACGGGTCTGCCAGAGAGTCACGAGGGGTTAGTGCATTAAGGCGCAAAATTCAACAAATGTGGAACGCTCAGGAGGATGGCAATGACAATCCTGCCACACAACAGTGGCTTCTAAGGCACTTATAAATGAGCCGCTGGATGGATTGCTCTGTCAAAATTGCATACGGTCTACATATAAATATAGATCTGCAAAACCAAGGGTTTTGTAGCAATCTTCTGTTGGATTGTAGAGAATGCAAGCAGCAAGAAAATGCGTACAGAAAATGCTCTCATCCACACATCTTCGGGAGTCAACCAGGGGCAATATAGCTTTTGATGTTAATGTCAGAATGGTCCTGTTAGCACATGAGTTAAGACAGTAACGTTTTAGGCATTTAGGCATTTTAGGCATTCCATCAGAGTAGCAACAGAAAATAGTACAGAGATCTGAGAAATGAAAAGCTTTAAGAAAGTGTCAGGCAATGCAATACAATCTGTTTACTGCATGTATATTTGTGCTGTATAATGAACTGAAGTTCCATGACACCAAATTCTGCTTAATTAATGTTGATACCTGTTTCTTGTATTGATACCATATACTTTTCCTATATTATATTATATTATATTATATTATATTATATTATATTATATTATATTATATTATATTGTATTACAACTATTTTGATAATTGTAGTTTGATAATTGTTATATATATATATATAACAATTATCAAACTATGAGGGTGAGATGGTGAGTTACTTCATTTTGAAAGGAGTAGTGAGAATTTAAATGATAACATGTTGTTTGGTATTGCTTTTTAGCAGAGACAATTCTGCACCATTTATAGATAATGTGATGTGTTTCACATGACTGTGATTTATTGATGTCATTTCATGTCATAAAAATGAAAATGCACTTCCTCACACTAACAAGGCTTGACACTCAATTTGGGCATTGATGTTTTCTGTAACAGGAATGCAGATGGAAATTAAACAACTGTAATAGTCACTATAGCACCAGCAAAAGCACAGACTGACACATGTCAGTGTGTTTGTCTGTATTTTAAGAGTATATTATGTAACCTTATAGAGTAAGGTCATATCATGTGATCAGGCCATCATACCAGAAAATATAGTTATAAAAGACTACATTATGTTGATATGGCCTACTTGAGCAGTAATGCTTTAACAGGCATTCAAATCAAGTACAAAATGTAAGAACCATTTCTATACCTGATTTAAAAATAAAATTACTTCTCCACAAAATTGTATTTGTGAAACCAACTATTCCAAGTACAATACATTCTACTGTAACAAATGCTTTATTGTTCAATCCCATACAATTATTTGTATAAATATTTAAACAGCCTTCTTATGAAATACATGTCGTGGCTGGGCATGTTACATTCCCTGGAGGAGTATTGGTAGTATACTCAAAAGAATCAATCTGGTTGTTTATGAGAAAGTTTAAATCTTCAGCCATCTGAAGTAAGCACATATCATGTGAAGTGCCCCAATACAGCTAACCCATCATAGTCATGAAGGTGATTTGCTGAAAAGCCTTGTCAATGCAAAAGGTCAATGTAAAGCTAAGGCAATTTCATAAATTTCCCACCCGTTAATGCATTTGTCAGATTTTAACATCATCTTGAACCTTTTGTTATTACATTTAATTTCCTTATTTATTAATCATTTGAAGAATGCCACTTCATATGACAATAAGGGTTCTACCATAAGGTGACAATGTAAGCAATGAAAGCATTATAATGTAAACATTACAAAAGAACATCCTAAGACTATGATGCGTCAGTGCTTCAGCTGGAATACCCATGGAATGCCTGAGAAAGAACATTTTCTGACTAACACAATGTACAGATAAACAAGGCTGAAACAACTTTAGAGATTTGCTGAATTATGCACAGTCAGAGATGAATAATAAACTTGCATTTATTAAGCGGCCAAAAATCTAAAACCAGAAATCAGAGTCGGGTACAGGAGAAAGAAACCAGAAAGACATGGCAGTCAGACAGAATCAGGATCCAAAAAGCGAAGTCAAAAAACAAACAGGCAAAAGTGACAAAAGAAGCAGGCAGGCAAGCAAACTGAGAGACAGGTGGGTAGTGAAACAGATGAACTTGCAATTTAGACATAAACAAGCAGGGTTTAATTACACAGATAACGAGGTAAAACAGAGAACAGGTGAACAAACCACCAGGTGAATCAGATCAGGTACTCAGATAATCACGTAATAAAGCAATCAGTTAAACAGAGGGTGGGGAAACCACACGAGGAAACAGAAAACAAGCGCATGGGAAACATAAACAGAAAACAAAAAAACACAACTGGCTGAGAAGCAGCAGTACTGACAGTACTATGGATGCCATTAGCTGTCCTGGCAGGCATCCTGGGATGCTGCCCGGGGAAATCCTTAATGAGGGAGGGGTCAAGAATGTCCCAGGCCAGAACCTAACATCGCTCCTCAGGGCCATAGCCTTCCCAGTCCACGAGGTACTGAAGACTGCGTCCTTGATGCCAAACCCCCAGCAGGCAGGACATGGTGTATGCCTGAGAGCCGTCAACCAGACGGGGAAGAGGAGGGGCTTTTGGAGGCGGGCAGATGGGCAGACTGTGGATGACGGGCTTGACCTTGGAGACATGGAAGGTGTGGTGGATGAGGCGGAGGATGGAAGGGAGCTTGAGCTGGCCCGCCTTGAGCTGGAGTGGTGTCGATCCGCCACCCTCTTAATTTGAGCAGATGCGCACAGAAACATGGTCTGGGTCCTCCAGGTCCACTGACAACGGCAAATGAACAATTGTTGGCTCCAGGAACCGGATCCTTGGGAGACGAGGCACCACAGCACAGGATCGGCACCACTCCAGGGCTCCCCATTACATCCCAGGGCAACGGCTGTGGTTTTCCACCCATGACCTTCCCTTTAAAGTTGAGTTCTGTAAGCTGGCTTTTCGCTTCTTTGGGCCCTTTACCACTGCCAAGGTCCTGCAGCTCCCTTCCATCCTCCACTTCATCCACCTTCCAGTGGGTGAAAACCTGAAAACAAACTGACAGAGACCCCCAACAATTTACAGAATGCCTTCCAGAAGTGAGACGTGAACTCGGGCCCCCTATCTGACATCACACTGGAGGTAAACCGTGCAATCTGAACACATGGAGAATCAACAGTTCTGAAGTCTCTTTGGCGGTGGGTAGCTTAAGCAATGCTACAAGATGCATAGACTTTATGAACGGCTGATGACCATAAGGATAGTGGTGTTACCATCAGACAGGGGCAGCCCAGTGGCAAAGTCAAGGGTGATGTGGGACCAGGGCTCCTGAAAACAGGCAGGGGGCAAACAGGCCAGCGGGAGGGGAGGTGGAGGGCTTGTTCTGAGCACAGACCAAGCAGGTGGAGACAAAGCTGTAAATGCCTCATCCATGGAGGGCCACCAGAGGTGCTGACCGATGAGGGCTTTAGTACACCTGGCTCCAGAGCGGCAGACGGGCTGGAGGAGTGCCCCCACTGCAGGACCTGCAGACGAACAGACTGAGATACAAAGAGCAGGTTAGCAGGACAGGAACTGGGACCTGATTCACCATGCTGGGCTGTTCAGGGATGATGCTCTCGATGTCTCAGCGAGCAGCTGCCAGCCAACCCTGGGTGGGCAGGGTAGTGCCAGCCTCCGGCAAACCCTCAGGAGTTCAGAGTTCAGAGTTTAGTTCAGTTCAGAGAACTGTCAGGATAATCAATCTTGGAGCCAGGACGGTAGGAGAGGGTAAAATTAAAGAATCTTGATTTCAACCAAGTCGACCCAAGGATAGTGTTTGTTTAGCCAGGGGTGTCCCAGTACTCGTGATGCTTGCGGAGTGTCAATGATAAAGAAAACAATATCCTCCCAATGACTCCCATAGAGCAGGAAACTCACTGGTGGAGTGTCGTGGGTGATCCTGATGAGCGGCATCACAGTGATTGTGGGGTCTGAAGAGACATTTTGGTGAGTGAAGACTACGTACTCCAGTGCTAGAATTTTCAACTTTAGACGAGCTGACTTTATTAAAATACATGATTATACCAGGAATATAAACTGGGTACCTCTTGTAGATGGCAGAACTGTGAAAGAAGTGTGGAACATATTTAAAATGATTATTCTGAATGTACGGCATAAATTCATTCCGCAAGTGCGAAAAGGGAAGCTGAAAAAGAAGCATCAACAGTGGATAAATAAGTTGTTACAGGACAGTTTGAAACAAATAAGGATTTTTTTTTAGAAAATACAAGTTAGACAGCTCAGAGAAAATTAAGATTGAATACAGTAATATGCAAGCTCAAGTTAAGAAAGAAACAAGGGAAGCTAAAAGGTGTCTGGAAAGACATATTGCACTAGATGCAAAAAGCAACCCTAAATGCTTTTTTCAATACTACAGTCAAAAAAGGATAGTTAAGGATGAGATAAGAGGTATAAAAAATAAGGATAGACTTATGGTTTATGATAACAAAGCTATTGCTGATACCCTAGAGTTTCACTAGTGAAGTGTTTTCTCATATGCCTTCAGGTGCATTCAGTTCTCAGAGTCTTCTGGAAGAAATTGATTTAAATGATGCAGAAGTACTGGATAAAATTTGGAAACAAATAAGGCAGCAGGCCCCGATGGAATATACCCAAGAGTTCTCAGGGAACTAGTGGAAGTGGTCTATAAGCCTCTGACAGTTTTTTTTTTTTAAGCAATCTCTTAAACCTGGAGAAATACCAAATGACTGGAAGCATGGCAGTGTAGTACCATGTACGAGAAAGGAGACCGGACTGATCCAGGAAATTATGGGCCTGTCAGCTTGTAAATGTAAATTACTGGAATCCATCATTAGGGACCATTTTGAATTATTCCTTGAACAAAAAGGTGTCTTAAATGATAGCCAGCATGGTTTTCTCAGAGAGAGGTCATGCATAACAAACCTCCTGGACTTTTTTGAGGAATGATCTTGATGCAGGGGTTAGTACTAAAATAGTCAAATTTACAGATGACACAAAACTAGGGGTCTAGCCAACAGTATAGAATCAACTAAGGTAATACAAGAAGACCTAAACAGCATACATAAGTGGGCAGATACCTGGAAGATGACATTCAATTTAGCTAAATGTAAAGTCTTGCATGTGGGAAATAAGAACCTTAGACAAGACTACTTCATGGGAGGAAGTAAACTAGATTGTGCTCAATTTGAGAAAGACTTGGGCGTAATAGTTGACCCAAGTTTACCAGGATGTAGGCAGTGTGCTGTAGCAGTAAAAAAGGCCAACAGGATGCTGGGATATATAGCCAAAAGTATTGATTATAAGTCTAAGGAGGTTTTTTTAAAATTATACAATGCTTTAGTCATACCCCACTTGGAATACTGTGTGCAGATCTGGCCACCGCACTATAAAAAAGATATTGTGGCTCTTGAAAAAGTACAAAGGAGGGCAACTAAATTAGTTCCTGGCATGAAATATAAAAGCTACGAGGAAAGACTCAAGTTACTTAACCTATTTAGACTTAGCCAGACAAGACTAAGGGGTAATTTAATAGAGGTAATTTAATAAATTTATAAAAGGACTCAATGAGGTTAAGTACAATACATTTTTTTCCAAGTATATTTATTAATTCTTCTTTTACAAAAACAAAAACAATGAAAACAAAAACAAACAGCTCAGTGCAACATTGGTCTGCTTGACCATTAAGGATAATAAAAAAAATAAAAAAAAATGTACAAATATGAAAATAGAACAACAGTACAATATAAAGGTGCTTATTTTTTTCTTCCCCCAAAGAGGTCAGCGCCCATAGTTAGTCAAGCAAAATACTTGCAAGTGTTGAAGCCACAAGTAGAGTTTGAGAAATAAAGGTATGGAGTCCATACTTTCATGAATTGTCACTTTGTGGAGTGAAGCAAACAGGTCAGGTATTCAAGAGGAAAGCATTCCATCATTATCTTATGCCAGTTCACCCTGGAAGATTGTTAGTTACTTATCCATGACAAAAAGATATTCTTCCGCGCAGTATATGCAAGGATATCATACAGTCTGCTAGAGGAAGTACACGGAATAGCATTTTGACATGGGTGACCCAGGAGTAGTGACAGAGGATTCATGCACAGATTCACACCAAGAATTTTTTCCATATGTCATAGAATGTCCATCCAGTATGCTTGAATTCTAGGACAGAACCACACACAATGTGAATAAGTCCCTACTGAGATTTTACATTTTAAATACATCGGTGAGATTTGGGAGTTCATTCTGTGTCTTTTACTGGGAGAAATCTGCAGGCGGTGCAGGATTTTATATTGTAACAGTCAGGCATGATTACACACTGATATCTTCCTAGTATGGTTCCATATCACATCCCATTTTTTGTCATCAATATTTACACCAAGCTCATTTTGACATGTTTTTGCAGTAGCTGGAGTGCTCAACCCCACAGTCTGACTTCAGACACAATAAAAATGAGTAATGGACCCTTTAATTGGACACTGAAGGAGCAGCTGCTCTATTGGTGAAATTGTGGCATTTATAAGGAAAGTGTTTTTTTTTACTATGAAATCTCTGATTTGAAGGTATCTAAAGAAATGACACCTGGAGAAAATATAAACCTATATAAAACCCGACCCGACTGTTCAACTGAACTTGTTGACTTCACTGCAGCACCTGCCCTGACAGCTGTGGCAGGTTGAGCATGTAACTCCTCCGATTCATGTGATGATGCTCTTGCTTCTTTTCATGTTGTGGCTGCACCACCAACCGCATGCTGCCTATGATATCAGGGGAAGACGTAGTCAGTGTACAGTCGGTTCTTGCTGCCGCAGGTGCCCAAGAATGACAAGGAGGGTGCTATTGTGATGAGGCCAATGGGAGTTGGGCTGACCTACCCTGTACTGAGCCTCGGTGAGGCTGGCCAATTGCTGCCGTACCAGTGGGACCTCAGGCCATGGCTGGGAATGGTGAAGCTGGGAATTGAACCCCTGACCTCAGGACCCATAGGTAGCAATTTATCCTACGAGCCACTCAGAGCTCCCCGGAAATTGTATTTTGTTTGAGTCTGTTCAAATGATAACAAGGATTCATCCTTAAATAGATCACACATTTTCTTAATCCCTTGGGATGTCCCTATTATATACCCAATGTCAGTCATACCTGGCTTAAAGTCTGGGTTACCTTGAATTGGAATCAATAGGGATTCCAAAGTTGGACCTCCCCTCAAGCTTTCATGTCAGAAACCATGCCTAAAGTGTTGGAAATTATGGTGTGAAGTCCTACCTGACTTCAAATTCTTGCATGAAAAAAGGCCCAACAAGGAGCAATGGATCTGCGAAGACTCAAGGTCCAACCACACAGAAGCAGGGTCCTCCTTGACCCATTCTGCTATAAATCTCAATTGAGATGCCAGCTGATACCATCTGATGTTAGGAACATCTTAGCCTCCTCTTCAACTGGGAAGCTGCAATTTTGACACTTTAAGCTGAGGCTTTCTTTTGTTCCAAATAAAGTCGCTCAGCCAACCATCAAGTAGCTTCAATACTTTGTTTGATAATAGCAAAGGGATCGTCTGTAAAGGGTACAGTAATCTTGGCAACACATTCATTTTGATGAAAGATACTCTGCCTAGCAAAGGTAGAGGAAGTGGACTCCATCTTTTTAGTTCTTTTTTTATAGTGACTAGAAGGGGGGTAAATTTGGCCTAAATAAAATATTAGAGTAATGTGAATACCCAGGAGCACAAATCCTGACATAGACCACTTGAATGGAAATGAGGTTAAGGAATTAGTTCTATCTCCGAGGCTTCCCATTAGCATAGTGAGAGATTTTGATAAATTGATTTTGTAACCAGAAAAGACACCGAACTGACAAATAGTTTCAAAAAGACGTGGAACAGAAGTCGCAGGTTCCATTATGAATACTAAAACATCATCTGCATAGGCCGAGATTTTGTGCTGGGTACCACCAACACTAACACCTCTTATAATTGAATCCTGCCCGATGGCCTCAGGTAAGGGTTCCACTGTGAGGGCAGAAAGGGTGGGGCTAAGAGGGCAGCCTTGACGTGTTGGACGATGGAGTTGGAAGCTGTCTGATCTGTAACCATTTGTAATGACTGAAGCTACGGGTTTATTATATAATAATTTATTCCATTTTTATACAATTTTCACCCAAATCAAATTTTGTAAAAGACGGGGCAGACAAGACCATTCGACATGGTCGGAGGTCTTATCTGCATCCAATGAAATGACCATGTTATCAATTTCCTGTGTTTGGCAGAGGTGAATTATATTCAAGAGCCTTCAGACATTGTGACTAGAGTTCCTGCCTGTAATAAAGCCGGTCTAGTCTTCCTTAATAATGAACAGCAACACCTTCTCCAATCGCAGTGCTAATATTTTTGACAACAACTAATATCTTTGGTTTATTAGGGCAATTGGCTGATATCCTGAACAATCTTCGAGGTTTTTGCCTTTTTTAAGGATTAGTGATATCAGCCTCTCTCAATGGATGGAGAAGACTACCAGACACAAAACAGTGCTCCAACATCTCTAGAAAAGGGTCTATCAGAACTTGATAAACTTTTTTTAAAACTCAAAACTCAGGCCATCAGGCCCAGGTGTCTTACCCAACTGTAGGCTTTTAAGCGCTAAAAGGGCTTCTTCCATGGGGATGGGAGCATTTAATTCACAGTTTTTGAACACCAGAGATAGTATGGAGTGCTACACTTGCCAAAAAGGATTCCATCTTTCCAGAGGCCCCCAGCGGCTCATCTGCCTCATTCAGCCAAGTAAAAAATTGAAAGTATTATTAATATTTTTATTATCAAAATAACAGATACCATTTGCATCTAAAATTGAGGGTATAACTTGGGTTAGGTGAGATAAATATTTACTAGGCTTATCACCATATTCGTATAGCCTTTGTTTTGAAAAAAGAATAGCACTCTTAGCCTGTTCAGTTAATAAAGCATCTAAAGCAGCCTGCACAGCACATTTCCTTTGTATTAATGAGGGATCAAATGATGATCTGATTGTTTTCTTACTGTCCACTATTCTTTTTTTTTATAAGTTTAATAAGTTTTTTGGTTGTTCTGATTGCTTTCCTTTTGGGTGCTGAGTAGCCTATAATTAAACGCCTAATATGTGACCCGGGCAGGCAGTATTTTGTCAAAAATGAGATAATGGTGGATTCGTATTCCTGAAGTGCTTATGTATCATCTCCCTTTTTTGTTGAAACTGAAAATAACTTGTAAGTATTAAATATTTTATGAAATATCGAGGCAAGTTGGTCCTCCAAGAACTGACAAGGGAGAAAACGTCATCAACGTCATCATCGGTAGATTGAGAGCTAAAAGCAAAAAGTATCTTAACTTGACTCATCAAATAAGATGTAAATTTGTCATCCTTCAAAAGGTATGTATCAAATCTCTTTCAACAGCTAGGTCCAAGAGTAAAATTTCATGATTGCTAACAACAATTTTGCCAATCTCACAGCACAAAATTAGCTGCATCAATGATTTGGGTATGAAAAAATAGTCAATACGAGTGTGGCACTTGTGAGGGGAATAGAAAGTGAACTCTTTATCAGATGGATGGAGAGTTCGCCATTCATAAACTAAATTCATCTAATGACAAATGGATAAGAGTGCATTTGTCTGGTTTGTCAGAGGTGAGCTTCGGGGGGGGGGGGGGGGTATCTATCAATTAAAGGGCTGAGCAAACAATTGAAATCCCCACCTATTAAAGCCACAGCTGACAATAATTCTGTGAATTCTGAGAATCCTTTTGTTAAAAAATCTGGGGAGTAATTTGGTGGACAATAAAGATTCATAATTGAAATTACTTAACCCTGTGAGATACCCTTAATAATCACAAATCTTCCATATTTATCCTTGACACACATCTTCAATTGAAATGGTAAATTCCTATTTATAAGTATGACTACCCCTCTGCTGCTGGTAGTGAAAGAGGAAAAATAAATCTAGCCAACCCAGCTGTGTGACAGTTTAAGGTGCTCACTGTCATCTAAATGTGACTCCTGTAGTAGGGCCACATCCACTCTCTTCCTCTTAAATAACGCATAAACTTTTCTCTGCTTGACATTCCCACGCAAACCCCTTACATTCCAGGAACAAAATCTTATTTTATTAGATGACATTAATACAAGAAGGAACTTGAGAGATTAATTAAACTCATTAAAGGTAAATAAAAACACTGTCCAATGCACCCTATTTCGTACCATTGAGTCTCAAAAATAACTGAGTTAACAAGATGATATTAATGTGGCAGGCCGATACTGAGCATGAAATACACATGAAAACACAGAACTATTATAGTAAAGAACAATAAGTAGCGATGAAAAGAAGACAAATTGGGGGTTTCTACCCAGTTTATGTGGAGATTGCTGATCTGTGAGGCACTAGCAGGAGTAAATAAAATAAACTGAAAGCTGGAGTTAAATAACACTCCTATTACCAGTGCACAAACAACCAAAGCAAGTGACATACCTCAGTTGACAGGGAACCACTGAGACACCCATAACATAACATTCAAATTAATTGCAATCATATGATGGAAAATACCCAACCCACTACAGCTGGGCTGTATGTTCTTTCACCATCCTCTGTTTTCAAGCTTATCTATGTGGTCTGTGAGAGATTCAATTTTCCTCTCGAGGGCTAGCATTTTAGCTTCTTGGCGCTCGTTAGCCGTTTCTTCCTGTAGCCTCCTTGCTTCTACCTTATCTAGTCGGCCAATAGCCCTCTTCAGCTCATTGGTGTGCGAGAGGACTGTTATAGCCAGGGGGTCGAGTTTGTCATTAATAGCCACCATTAGCTTATTTCTCATTTGTTCAAGTGCATTAGCGAGCCCAGGTTCCAACTCCATCTCACTGTCATCATCTCCCTGCTCGCAGCCATGCTGAGCTAACAATGTCGTCGTGCTCTCTGTGGTTTGCCATTGCGGTTTGCTATTGCCCTTGCCCTTGGAATGTGACATTGTCTGGTGCTGTTTTGTCCAGAAATGTTTGAGAGACATAATATTGCATTGAAAGTGGAGAAAAAAACCAATCTCAAGTGAGAATGTTAAATATATATTGGGTGTTCTCAGAGCTCCCGTAAAGTCGACCGTCTCCTAAGCTGCCATCACGTGAATACATTTTACAAGGTGATTTCAGTCTGTAGGACAAGGGGACATACATGGAAACTAGTTAAGAGTAAGTTCCACACTGATAGAAGGAAATACTATTTTACACAAAGAGTTATCAATACATGGAATAGGTTGCCAGGTCATGTAGTTGAGGCAGAGACCCTTGCTGTGTTCAAGTCCAGACTTGATGCAGTTTTGGACACTCTTTAATTGTAATGGTGAGCTTAGGTAGGCTGAATGGACTGTTCTTGTCATAATATTTTCTTACGTCTCTTGTGTCAGGCGGTGGTCGATGTGGATAGCTAATTCGACCAAGGCATGGAAACTGGCAGGCAGGTCTCGGGTAACGAGTTCTGCCTTGATGCCATCTGAGAGACCATGCCACAGGTAGCAGCGAGGGTGCGGAAGTCGATGGCGAAATCAGACACAGAGTCTCTTCCCTGGCAGAGCTGTAGCATCTCTCATGCAGACACTCAGCCCTATCTTGACAGGTTGAATACCCGCTTCATCTCCTCATGGAAGGTGACGTAGGAGTCACACACACACAGGTACCAGGCTCGCCAGCGATTGGTTCTGGGGGTGGCAGACGTGGCTCCCATCCCGGGCTGAGTGGAGCCACTGAGGACACTGTTAACTGAAGCTGTTGCAGTTGAGCAGAGAGGTTGGTCATGCTCATTGCGAAGGATTCAAAAGTCTTGTTAACTGACTCCAGTTGGTTTCGATGTCTGCCGAGGAGACCTCCCTGCTGGTCCAATACCAACTGCAACTGGCTGCTGTCTGCTGAGTCCATCTTGGCCAGTTCGTACAGTCAGGGTTCAGGCAGAGACTCAGGTACAGACAGAGATTAATAATAAAGTTACATTTATTGAGCAGCCAAAAACCAATCCAAAAACCACAAACTAGAATCGGGGTATGGTCAGATGGTAAGACCTAAAATCCATTCAGTTTTTGTGGCACGATTTGAAGCGAGCTGTTCATACACTGAAGCCCACAAAGGCTACACAGCTGAGGCAATTCTGTAACTATGACTACAACAGCTCAAAGCAGACGGAGGATGCCAATAAACAACAATAGGAAACTCTAAGTAGAAGTCAGTGCTGTTCAAAAACATGGTACTAGTTACTTACCATTAAGTTGTAAGTGTATTTGGACAAAAAGGTATTTAATGTATTAAATATTGTATAAGTATACCTTGTTTTCCATGTCTCTTGTTACTGGAGACTCTCATGAAAATGTTATACAGTTTCACTCAATCTTTGTTAAAGTACAGATGATTGTAAAGGGTTTCACAGACTTTCAAGCATCACTGTGTGTGAGTGTGTGTGTGTGTGTGTGTGTAAAGACAGACAATCCACAGTAAATGCTTTTTCTTGCTTTAAAATCATGACATTGCCAGCAGGAACAGTACTTGCAGTGCATCTCAGTTGTACTGGTGAACACTGCCTCCTAGTGGCAATAAAGCTGCATAGGTATGAAAGGAGAAGGTTACATGTCTCAACAGGCCCTTTTCCTCTCATTCTGTGCCAGTTATCACTCACTAACAGATGGGGTTCCAGGGAACGAAAAACTGCTCCCTGTTCCCGGGACCGAGTACAGATCGTGGCAGGAATGAGAACTACCTGGGTCCACTCACTGCTCCTTTACCTGCTGTTCTGATCTGCAATAAACACATGAACATGATTGGTATCATATAAATTGTTGTTTTCTTTGATTTACCTTTAGATGTGCAGCAGTTCACATCAAGTTACCTTTATTTATTGTCTATAACTGGGTATTGTCTTGGGCTGGTCATGGTGTCTAGTCCATTCTCTTAACAAATGCTCCAAGCAATACAATCTCATTTTCATGAGGGACATGTGTAGTTATGTCCTTTCGTATCAGAAAACGGCACTGTATTCTTTTCATGTTCTTTAATATCTTGCCTATCTGCTTGTTTTCCAGTTTGATTTTGAAGGGAACCCAGCTTACCTGTGGATGTTTTCCCACTGATTAAGGATATAATTATTGGAACAAGGACACAGGCAAAATGTATACAATGGTCAGTTTTTTGTATGGTCTGTATTTTACAAAGCAAGATTTCATAAGGTTTCCTCAGAATTAAAAAAAAATATATTAATAAAAAAAAATTAAATCCACTCTGAATTACATAATAATAATAATAATGTTTTGCTATCTTTATTGTTAATAATAAGATTTTTAATGTAGCCTCTTTACAGAAAGGAGAAACTCGCCTGACTGAGAGGGCGAAGCACAATGATGTCACCTTTCATTCATGTTTTCAGCAAACACAGACATGACCAAACAGCCACACAAACCATCAACAGTACCCAACCCACACACATTAAGATACACACACACAGAACCCATCATCCACACCTATTACACACATACACACACACAGAACCCATCATCCACACCTATCACACACACATAAGCAAACACAAATACATGTGAAACCCATCAGTGACACCCAACCCCTCCCCCCCACACACACACACAAAACCCATCGCAACGCATAATACAAACACACACATACACACACACACAAAACCCATCATCCACACCTATCACACACACATAAGCACACACACAAATACACGCGAAACCCATCAGTGACACCTAACCCCTCCCCCCCACACACACACAACCCAGTGCAACACCTAATACACACACACACATACACAAAACCCATCATCCACACCTATCACACACACATAAGCATACACAAATACATGCAACACCCAACCCCCTCCCCACACAAAACCCATCAGCAACAATTAATACACTCACTCACACACACACACACACATGCAAAACCAATCAATAACACCCAACCCCCTCCGCCCCACATACATACCAACCCCATCAACAACACCTAACACACACACACACACACAACCCATTAGCAACAAATTATATACACACACCCATCAACAGCACCTAATACACACACACAAAACCCATCATCAACACCTAAGAAACACATAAACACAGTCACGCATGCAAAACCCATCAATAACACCCCCCCTCCCCACCACACACACACACACACACACATAGAACCCATCAACAATAGCTAACACACACAAACACATCAGCAAGAATTAATATACACATAAGCATACATAAAACCCAGTAACAACATCCCAAAGACATGGACACCAATGCACTTCTGTGGACATGCAGAAATCACCACCGTCAACTCTCTCTCTCTCTCTCACACACACACACACAAATTCACCAACACTCCAAAAACACACCCAAGTGAGCATACGCACACACCCAAACCACAACCAACACTCCTCATACACATCATAAACCCACACACGCACACACGCATGTGTGCATGCACATGGCCACACTCATTCCTTTCCTGTGATTAGGCTGAAACTGGTTCTGTCCAAACAAGTCACCACATTTTTCCTGCAGGATCTGGAGGTGTTTTCAGCAGGATGGTGCCTGTATGTTGTGGGGATTTTACTGGGCCGTAGGTCTCTGTTATGCAATACTGTCCAGAGGTGGGGGTTGCTCCCCATACAGAAAGACAGAGCTCTATCTCACCCGTCTAGCAAAGCAGTTGTCATTTAAACGCAAGTTGCTTTGCTAGTTTCAGACCAGTTCAGCTGTCATTGTCCCATTCACTGCCCATGTAAACAGCAAATTAACAACATCAAATGTGGTAGGTTAGTTGTGAGATGAGGTGTGGTCAGGCCCATTGTTGGCTAATTACTATTTTGATTTGGCACAAAGATATTGAATTAAAACACCAAACAGGTCTAAACCTGGTCTAAAGTCATGTCACAGTATTTTAAGGGTGCAATGAAAAAACAGCACCAATGTAGGCGTTGCATGGCGAGCACACACTCTGTTACTGACACTGCCTCAAACCAAAATGTGCCACGTATGAAATACTATAAATTGTATTTTTTACAGAAAATATTTTGAATATTAGGAGATATGTGTTTTAAAATACATGTTACAATAGCATGCAGTAATATTATCTGAATGTAATCATGAAAGTAAACTCTAAAAATGACTTATACACTGTCAGAATTGAATTGCACACAAGTAAAAAAAGAGCACATCTATGATGAAACTGATATAAAAATAAACAATTTAAATCACTTGAATATTTTATTGATTGGAATTGTTACTTCTATAAGCATTGCCTTACTAGTGGTAAATGGGCTATTCTTGCGATCTTGCTGAAAATTAAAAAAAAAATGTTTTAGCTTCCTGAAAGCTTTCTCGCCATATTAATGCAGGGGCAAGGTGGTCTGTTTATGTTTGCCCATTTTTGTCACTTTGTCAATCCTCTCTTTAACCGAAAAGCCTAATTAGAAGCGCAACAACTCAAAAGAGACTTCTGCAGCACCTGCATCATGTTCTATGACATCCAGTGCATCGTGGACAATTATTGATAAGGATACAATGTGATTTGTCTGACTTTCTAAGCAATAGCAAATCATTTAGGCCTTACACATACCTGTCATTGTGCAGTAAACACATTTTTGTAAATGTATTTGAAATAACTTAACTGATGCACTTTCAGAACTGCAACTAGGATACAGGACAAGGGAACGTAAAGTAAAAAATATAGTAAAACGATAAAATGCTTCACCACTTGAAAATTATACCATTATTTTATCACACTGATTCCTGCACCAAGATGCAGACACTTCATTGAACCTACCAATCTGCCTACATGCAACCACAGATGGCTTTTGAAGGGAATGATACTCTTATTTATTCCATAAGCCATATCTCATTGGAACCTTGCTCTTTTTTCTCAGATTTACCAAGCAAAAATGGATTTAGACATGACCTAAATGTGCATACTCGATGTGTCTAAGACCATTTCCTAATATAATTGATTATTATTAATACGGCCCAAAGTATAAACACCAGACTCAGGACAAAGACATTTTTCCCATTCTCTTGTTTCCATATGTTCTCATTGGAAAGGTTTATACCATTATCTCACTCTTTTATAGCCAGAGACAGTCATTATGGTTTGGTTCAAAAGACCAGCGGCAAAGGAGCAGCAAGGCAGACATTTTTTTTTCTCAAAAACAAAATATACTCCATTCAATAACCATCAAATACCTGTATATTTAATTTCTGTCCTCTTTTGTCTTGAAACTGCTTATGCAGTTTTTATTTTCTTCCACTATTTTTCATTATTCAATACCTTTAAGAAGAAACAGACAGGTCACTACCTAAAGTGGAATTTTCCTTGTTTTGTGACTTTGTACTTGTCCACCTGTCTGTGTTATGAAAGAAAAGCTTTAAAATTAGAGACAAGTGCAAACAGAACATGCATATGCGCCAGTGGTCACTGACCTGCCTGCCCCCCTGCAGCGCAAACATTTGTGGGTGTTTGTAAAGTATACCTAACTGATTGCTCAATTTTATTTTTGTATTTCTGTATTTTGTACTCAAACTCTTATGTTTGCTCAGAGGACTAGAGACGGATTCCTTAGACCTCTAAGAACATTTAAATATTGTCACCATCTTCACCAAAGAGTACAGTTTAGTAGGTGTGGGCCATGTTAATTCTCTCCCATACAACGTTATTCAGTGCTTTGATTGGTCATTAAGTTCAGCACTTTGCACACTGTACACATCACTGATAGAGAAAAAAACAATTGTAGGAATTAGAGAATTACTGTAAAGACCAACATCAACTACATTATATTCTTATGCACTAATGGCACAGAGGATCTGAAAGAGATCTAAAGGTAAAGAGGACAAGAGTAAGGCTAGTCCCTTTAACAATGATTTGGCAACTCCGCTCTGTGGGATGTCAATGGTTTAACCATGGTGTAACAGTCCGTGCAAAGGAGGATTCTTTTTTTTTTTTTTGTTATCAGATTTACAAACAAAGACACAGGTGAGGAGCTTCACATAATCCTTATATAATTACCTAAAACCAGTTAAACTGGCACCACAAACTCCACTGTTTCTGTCACTTGCTTCTGCCTCCCACCCTCCCTCCTCCACCAGTGATGTACTAAAGGACAGAACGCCCCAAGTAAACAAACTAGCGTGCAAAATTTCACAAACAATATGCCTACCGACACTAACAAGTGTGTAACTACACCAAAGAGCACTTAGCCACACTTCATTGTGTTTACCAGCACTAACTAGCACTCAGCTACACCAACTACCACCTAACTAACCCAGCACACTCTAAACATAGCTATTATTTTGAGTAATTCACCAACACGTATTACTCTTTCCAGAGGGATATAACAAAGCTTTGGGACTACAAAATAACGTGACATTTTTGGATTAAAACAGTGTAAGTCTCTGCACAACTATAAAGTATTTACATTTCCATTCTATCATTTTCAGGTGTTTCTGTGTTATATTGTTTCAGACTACAATAAGAAACATCTGAAAATGAAAGAATGGAAATGTAAATATAGAGACTTATACCGTTTCAATCCAAAAATGACAACTGTGTGCATATATATTACTGAGAAAAATGTATCTACATATATTCACCAATACACTGGGCCTCGTTTACCAAACGTGAGCTGAACGAATTTGATTGTACAGTCCCCCTCCTGATAACGTACTAATAGGGGGGAGCCACTGTCCGTTACAGCCGTTTGTCCGTTATATCAAAAAAACTCAATTTTATTTACCTTTTGTAAATGGCAGATTAGCTTGTGACTGTGTCCTCTCCGAGGCTAGCGGAAGGGTGATCCCAGACCTTGTGACTGTGTCTAGGATCACGTTTTCTTTTGTCACTGCCTCTGGACGACATGGTCACTCAAAAAATTATAAGTAAAGGGTAAACACTGCGTAAACAGGAGAGATAAGCGAGGGAAAGGCAACAACGCCCGCCCGCGGTACACGACAGACTGAGGAGAGATGCGCGCCACTGTGCATGCGAATGGAGCATTTGTAGGTCTTTTTCTAGTAAAAAGGGGGTATTTGCGGTCCTCAAAATGCGGTCCTAGTATAACACATCCCTCTACTTTAATTCATTTTTGGGATCGCGTATGTGTAATACACTCGAATTCGGCGGTAGACCGCAGTTGCACCAAACGCTCGTCGGGGTGTGTTCCCGCCCCTGGCGGACACTCCGCGAGTTAGCCGGCTCAGTCCTTTGTTCCCGCTACGTACAGACGCTTCGGTTACTGGAAAATTTGTCCACTATAACCGAAATCCGGTATAATGAGGTCCATTATCACGAGGGGGGACTGTAAATCGTTCTAAAATGCATTTACGCAAAAAATGTGGGATTTAGTTTTCGTATATCAGTTTGTTCGTAGGATCCGAAGAAATTTAAGGAGTGCTCTAAACTGTTCGTATTGTGTACTTAAATCGAAAACACGTTTGTTACAAATAAGAAGCAGAAACCATTGCTAAGGTCTTCATTGCTCTGCATTGCTGACCTTGCACTGTTAGCTCTAAGAAAAACTTTAGCAGTCAACACGTCTCCGAAACACCGCAGAAATAAGACTGTCATAATACATTTACGTTCTTATTTAATAAACACACATTCTTGTGTTATTGGACTAATATAGCCAGCTGATTGGGGCATTTACTGAGTAAGAATTTGCAATCTAATGTTATACTGTCTTTGAAAAATAAATCTAAATATGGCAATTGTTGTCATTATTTTTATACAAGGTAAAATGACGTTAGAGTTTGTTTGAAAAGGAAAGGGACTGCAGGGTGGAGGGAAAGGCAAATAAGTGCACACTATTATAGAGGATCCTACGTACGTAATAGCTCCAATTTGAACGAATTATTTTACATTACATTAAGGGCATTTGTTAGACACTCTGATCCAGAGCGACTTACAAGGCAAAGTGCATAAGAACAATACACAAAGTGCAAAGATAACCCTAGAGAGGGGTAAAGTCTCAAGTGCCAAAGGTGATCGAATAGATCAGGACTCCCCTACAGACTAAGAGAAAGTAAACAGCCTAGTTTAAAAACAAATCACAGTTTAAAGAGCAAATAATAGACACATTACAAAGAGCAATGGAGGGGAGGGGACAGGGGCAGCCTGAAGAGGTGAGTCTTCAGTCTGCGCTGGAAGGTGGCCAGTGTCTCTGCTGTTCTGACCTCCATGGGAAGATCATTCCACCCCCGGGGGGCCAAGACAGACAGCAGACGTGACCTTGAAGAGCAAGAGTGGAGAGGGGACGGCCTCAGGCGACCAGAGGTGGCAGAGCGGAGGGGTTTGGCAGGGGTGTAGGGTCTGATGATCTTCTGTTTGTAAGCTGGAGCTGTCCACTTAACAGCCTGGTATGCTAGCACCAAAGTTTTAAATTTGATGCGAGCAATAACAGGGAGCCAGTGGAGGGTGGATGCCAGAAGACCAGCAAGAAGGGAGTTGTAGTTGTCCAAGCGGGACAGAACCATTGCTTATTTTACTAAGGATTCGCTCCCAAGTAAGTTGATTTTGGAAAAACGTGATAGTTCCAACATTGTATTGTATGTGTCATTACCACTTTGGCCAACCATGCCCCATCTTGCGGACCCGGGTGCGGCTGCCCCCCCAGGATTTATGGCAACAATAAGGCTTGCATACAGTAACTTACCTTCAGAGTTGGAGGGTGATTGATCAAAGACAAGGGAAAACAGATCACTGTCACCCTCCATGGTAATTCCAGCCAACGACGTCATTCTAATAATTTGCCTCCAGTTTCATGTCGAACCATTTTCTTTTAACCTGTTGCAACGTATGCAGAACTTTTGACACTGAATTTACTGCAACAGTTACTTCTTGCCAGGCTTTGGTGTTCTCCCGCCCCGACTACTCCACTACACTACACTACTACACTACTTGAACAAAGTTTTTTTTTTTATTCTATTTAGGTTAACAAAACTGAAGGCACCACTTCTCATTTACGATTGATTGGTATTTATCAACATACACACGAAATACTAACATATGCAGTGTTTACGAGTGTTTGATAAATCCGTCAGAATTTGTTAGTTCATATCTGTTGATGCGTAAATGTACACAGTTTTATGAAACTATTGATAAATGAGGCCTACTGCGTGGCCACTTTATTAGGTACATTGTCCTACTAGTAAATTGGTCCCCCTTTTGCTCACAGAACAGCCATAATTTGCTTGACAAGGTGTGGGAGGTATGTCATAGTCGTGCTGGCCCAAGTCAACTTTTCATAGTTGTTGCAAAGAAGCTGATGGTGGATCATTACTCTGAATAGATCCATCTCATAAGTGACTGGATTAAGAACTGGAGACTGAGGAAGCCAGTGAAGTAAGTTGAATTCACTGTCATGTTCCTAGAACCATTCCTGGACAATTCTGTCCTTGTGGAATGGAGCATATTCCTGCTGAACAAGCCTAATCATTGAGCACCATGCTGCCATGATGGAATGCACCTGATCACCAACAATATTTCGATATACTGTGCCTCATTGCTATACTTAAAGGACCCAATGTGTGCCATGAAAAGAAAACTCCCACTATCAAAGAGACACCACCACCCTGTGTTGTTGACACCTGGCTGGTGGTCCTCTGCAGTCAAAGCTTCTAGTTTCTCATTAACAGGAGTGGAACTCAGTTATGTCATCTGCTGCCATAACCCATCCACGATAAAGAGTACTCAGCTGTTAGATGGACTGACTGCCCGTCTGTTATTCTGCACAAGTCGTGGCATCCTCCATCAGACTTGTCATTGACAATCTGTTTCTAACAACAGAAATTCCTCTGGTTTCTTTCAAGGATGGTCCCACACCCAAAAAAAGCATCTGTTTTTTTGGGTGTGGGACCATCCTTGATGCATCCATGATACTGTCATGTGTGAAAACCCATATGCAAGGTTGCTTTTTGCTGATATATTTATTCTGGTGCATATTAGGAGGCAAAAGTACAATGAAATTGTTCTGAAAAAATGCAGTACAAAATGTGATTTCACATTATATAGGGTAAACAGGGGTCCAGAGAGCAAACACTGCCTAACTACCCAATACCCCATTCCCACCCTCATAGATAACAAATAACCCACAACCTAGACTCACAGGAACAACATAAATAAACAAAAAAGGCTAAAAAAAAAAGGCTAAATTAATAATTTCCATAAAGTATCGATATGTTTAGTAACAATAAAAAGCTATCAACTGCACATGCGGAAAGGGGAGAGGGATATCATAGCACAAAATAGGGTCTCATAGCTTACAAAAAATAATCAGAAGAGCCCCAAAGATTATATTTATTTTTCTCTAGATGGAAGAACAACATTATGGGCCAGCTTTACTAAAGGATTGCGACTGCTTTTCAAGCATAAAAAGCACTAAAGCCACTAAAACACCTCCAACATGGACAGTCCTGGGGTCTGACGAACCAACCGCTTCATTTCTCGACGGAGACCTGAGTCAAGAACATTTTCTACAAACTGGTCATGCAAAAGAACATCAGAATTAGACGTGGCATTAGGGGAACTCTGTTCAACCTTTTCCATCAATGAGAAAAGGGCGTGCGAATATTCTTGCAGCGATTCTCCATTTAGCTGTTTCCTGGAGAAAAAGCTCTCTTGTAAGGCCACATAAGACTTTGAACACCCATACAGGTCTCTCAGAATGGATAAAATCCTTTGTGGGTCTTACCTCTCTGCCCGAGTTCTATACTTGATCTCATCCCTAGCCTCCCCTTCCAAATGGTCAAACATAAAATAAGCCTGGTCAAGGGGTCCCAGGTGCCTAGCCCTAATGCTTGCTTGCACTTCTTCTACCCATTCGTCAATACCAATACCAGAGCTGCCTCGGAAAACTGCACATTTTCTCTCTCTAGGAAGATACAACAATCGCTCAGAGGGGGCAGCAGAGTGTCAAGAACCCAGAGCATGACTACCGGAAGGCCCGAAAGCTGAGGTCGCAGGGGCTGGTGCCTGAGCAGAGGCTTGTTCCTGTGATAAATGTTCTCTGTCAGCCTGAAGCTGGCGTACCAACTCTCTTCGTTCTTGCAACTCATCCTCCATGGCTGAAACAAATGAGGGTCAAGTTAGGTGTGGAGAGGAGTATGTTGTTGCAGCCCAATGAAGTCATCAGGTCCCATGATGTGCCAACTGCTGCTTTGCCTAAAATGCCCACAACACAGTTTATTACGTACAGTCAGTGCCTTTAAAAAAAGCACAAAGAAATAGAACTGAAATACAAGTCTCTGCCTACAATCCTGCCGACTGCGCCAAATTTGTGACCCTGTGGACAAACAACTGTAGTATTTTCAAAGAGGTTTGACTATGCCACCTAGGGACTTCCACCCCAAGAGTAAATTCAAATAGTATGGAGGCTACAGGGTTCCCACACACATGTAAGCTAGTAAAAATTTACAAGAGACGTAGTATTTCGATTTGAATGGGCAAAATTTATTTAAACAGTTCATTAAAAACATTTTATTCAAAATCATTAAAATAAACCACAGTAAAAGTAGATTTCCCGCAAATGGATGGATGCAGAATATTAATCTTGGCTGAATTTAACATCTGTTTTCAGTTGATTCCAATAGTGTGGAATGCATAATTGCAAGGAGTAGAAGGCATTACCGCCAACGATTTCTGAAACAGCGGCACTCTTTCCTTAATATGACTGACCCCACGTTGAAACAAAAGCGGAATTTCGGCTCTTCATTCCAAAAGTGAGAGAGCAGAACATAGAACAAGGTCACACCTGTCAAAAATCGGCGATCGCTGATTCCGACCTGCAGCAGACATGTAACTCACTAGGGATACATTATTATTATTACATTATTACGGTGGTTACTGTAGGCTGTATTCATTTTTGAGTGTCATGTGGTTTGACATTACTTAATAAAAATGGGTTTTAGCAGTGTTAAGCGATGTATTGTATTACTAAGCATAAAGAGGAAGGAAAACTATACGATGATCCACACAGGCCTATATAAATCACATATTTAATAATTTTAATCATTCTGCCGGTGGCGAGTGTGACACAGGACCGGAGACAAGAAACCGTCAATTTTATCAGCAATTATTTGCCGGTTTTTTGCCAGGCTCAATAAACTGCTGAAACCCAGCGATCTTGTCCGTGTGGACACGAACCAGTACGTCCATCTCCCCTGGTGTGAACCACACGTCCCTCTACCTTTAAGTCATTCATTTTCTCTTGCAAGTTCTGGGTGCATGTAAGTTTATTACATGTTATGCTCACTATGATTGGCTGAAACATGCAGCACCATGCCAAGCCCTCTAACGGATATTAACACATTACTCCACCCTTTGCGGATTGCGCCATGTGAAGACCCTCCTATTGGACTGCGTCATGGACTGGACCTGTCCACTTCAACATATCGCTTTGGACTTGAGTCCATGAAAATAGGTTTCCCCCTCCCATCCAGTGTTGCCCGAATTGGGAAATGACTGATTTATGACTCATGATGTATGAATTTTAAAAGAGAGCCCACAGTGGACAAAGGCTGTATTTTAGAATAGAGATGGTCTTCCATCCAAGAATGAACATCTCTCAGTTGACTGAACAGTAAACATTGACACCATATGGCTTACTCAGTCACATGATACCGGAGGAACTTCAGCCATGCACACAATGTTAAATCCTCTATCGGCTATGTGAAGCTACTGTTAACTGTATATGTCCTTCCGTCCGGATTTTTTAAAAGTACAGTTGCATGGGTCCGTCACACAACAAACACATGTTCAGAAATTAAAAACACGCATATCCCATGAATGTACAGGATGTGTGTAATGCAAAACAAATAACCACAAATGTTGTTGTAAAGTACAGTGGTTCATGTCATGGCAGCTTTATTTTCAGGAGTAGTTCTATCGACAGAAAGTTTGCGGGTGGAACAAGTGGAATGTGTTTGTTGTACTAACCCTGTCCTAATCAGTGTTAATATTTTCTCCATTGTTGGACCACCAGCTTATGTAGTTGGAAAGCCTTTTGTATGCCACCTAACATCTTGCCATGTTTTCTTTACTTCTACTAAAGTTCATTTTGTTACCCTATACCTATTAAAATAATTTTGAATATGATTTCACACCAAAGTTCTCCTCTTAGGTGGTGTGTAATTGCAAAATGAGAGCGTCTAATTTGTTGATAGCATAATTAGAGCCAGTCTTAGTAAATTGGATGTTGCTATTTCGATATTTGTGACTGCAAATTAGTCGCAATATAGCAAATATTTTTGAGCTGCGACTATTCCTTAGTAAATGTGGCCCTTGGTACTTTAAGCAAGACTTGGAAGGTGGGGACTTAGGGTCCTTCTAGTGCAGCAATATACATGTACAGGCTATAATTGAGGCAAAGGTGACAATACCGCGTTCCTTTTTAGTGAAACAATTAAAATCTTCAGGATCACCACAGATCCATCAGGGAAATATTCCACTGGTTTACTGAGGGATATTGAGACTGTGTTATAAAACGAGGACCAAAATTTTAGCTTTGGTCAAGATAAAAACATGTGAGTGTGATTGGCAGGAGACAGAAAGCATTTCTAAAATGTTTTCAGTCTTATTTTAGAAAAATCTAGTAAAAGATATTAAAAATGATCCGCAAATATGGTTTCAAGCTCTCTCCCAGGTGCCTATGATTGGTGCAAGAGAAGATGTTGCCAAGGATGAAATTCAAAACAAGGTTTGAGATTTTACCATGTGTTGCATAGAGAGACTGGGCAGCAATGGGGAAAAGCCCCCCAATAGAGTCTGTCTGCAGGCTCAACTCTCAGGCAACATGTCATATTTTTTCCTGAGGTTGTCATTAGTCAGTCAGGCTTGAGAATGAAGAATGATCATAATGGCTTTCTATCAATAATCTCACCAGGGTGCAAACTATGGGGGAACCAGGGGGAGCTTGGCTCCTCTTAAGACATGAGCTCTATTACCATTTCAAATGTTAATTTTCATTAAAACCATGGTTACCATGCTTTGAAAAACTCATGGTAAATACTGTCCACCATAAACCCAAGTTAACGACAGTCTCCCAGGAGCAGGCGTGCAGGCGTAGTGTGCAATGTAAGTTTGTTTTGCATCAATGAAAACATGCCAGTGACAGCTCTCTGGAGATTTTTCAGCCTTCGAAGAGGACTAAGTCTGAAGCAGAGACCTGCATGGGTCCTGTTTTGTAGATCCGCACCCCCACCCCCCTCCCCCCTCACCCCCACTTAACAATGCACCCAAACTGCTACCCGACATTTGCCCTAATTTTAATGCCATACCTGACCGGCCCGTTTAACCCGCCTAAAAACTGCGACCTGAACCTGAACCCATATTAAAATAAGGCAAATACATCAGGTTAACCGACACAAACAGGACTGGGCTTCTCTGAATAACCTGCATTTTTAGCACATTGTTGGTGGAAATCAGATGAAAAAAGAATGTCCATCGTTTTTCCAAATTAAAGAAGGCCTGATCTTTTTCACCTGCAGCTCACCCATACTCTATAAATTCTCAACAGCACCTGCACCCGACAATGTGAGTACTTATTCACCCATTACATTGAATTTCTCCTGTAGTACGCCCATGGGTGCCTGACCCGATGCAGGACTTTGGCCTTATGTGTGGTCGTATTTTTGTTTTTATAAGTAGCCACTATACAGTTTGCTTAGAAAAATAAAATAAACAATTTATGCAGTACCAACATTAGACACAACCAGTCAGTACTATATTCCCTCATACTACATGACATATAATTTTGTATGATAGTATATTATGAAATTTTATGACTAATTAACCCTGGACCATCAACTTACCCATAGCATTCCATATGCAACGTGTGTAGCCCTGGGTCATGGCTGTAGCTTGTGTCTTTTTAATAACAGTTATGATTCAGGGCTTATGAATGACTCAGGTATTGTATAAAGGTGGCACTCTGCATTTGCATATGATGGTATTATTTTAATAAGACTGTAATGTTTCATGCCATGTTTAAATGCTTGTGCTTCATCAGTGTCACACAGGTACATACACTGTTTATCATTCTCTATATATACTCCTGTGAAAAACCCTCACTTCAGTTTAAGTTCTGACTTGCTATGGAGTGTTGTACAGAATAAACTTTCATTTCTGATTCAACTGCTGAATCTCTTGATTGTCTCTCCGGAAAAGTTAACAAAAATTTTATTGACCCCCAGTTACACAGAATTCACAACATCCAAAGGCACAGCAAACTACCAACCAATGCTAAGTTTCATGATAAAAGTGTGGGGGGAAAAAAATCTGAAAAACCTTGTTTAGGCTAGAATATTTTAATAAATTGTGGTGGAAGCTACTCATAAGTAGCTCATAGTTAGTTAACTGTTAGCTTTGACTAGACAGCACTATCAATGCAATTTACTAACCTCCGTAGTCATAAATCATGGAGACAAATGTGCTTGAAGAAAAATGTGTATTCCTTGTCCAATGAACTTTTCACTTGTGAATAATTTTCAATAACTCTAACAACATCAGTGGTTCGAAATCTTGGCAGTGAAAGGAGGAATGTGGAGAATCGTACCGGCTGCAATGTTGGTGAGGCGCGAACAGCCGAATGCTAATGCAAACCGGAGGAAAGAGGGACCTACATCCGGTTATACACGCCATATTGTAAGATAGGCCTATTGGGAATGATAACTTTGTGCTATGGATGCAGTACATTTTTTTTTGTCCTTGGAAAACTTCTACCATTGTTTTGTCACATATGATTGAGTGTATGTTGGGGCAAGGATGTTGAAAACATTTCCATGGAGATTGGTGAGTTGTGGTCTTTAGGGAGCTGCTGTAAGGTTTTTAATAAGTATGTGACTTGCCACTTGCGCTGCTTTCCCTTCCTATCTGAAGTGCATTTCATTAAAGCTTTGTTGTTCTTAAGAAAAGGCTGAGATCTACCGTTGTTCTATCATTTATGGTTGCTGATGTTCAAAGGTTACAATGTGTGGTCAACATTTATACAGTTTAAGGCAAATACATTAGCATGTGATGGCTCAGATATGGTAATGGGGAACCCTACGTTCCGCAGACGGCAGGTAATAGGTCGTTAGCAGGAGGCGCCATTTGGCCGTGGTCGGATGTGGCAACATCCCTTTGTAATTCTAATACACATTCTCAAACACAGTGCCGCTCTCCAGAACTGTTTCCCAACACTGGATTGGGTTGAAACTTACTGAACATCCAAGAAAGGACAATTTGCAACATGTATTCATGTAAATAGATGTTTCTGAATGTTTTACAGTAATCACATTAATAAAACATATCCAAAAGAAAGAAGAATCTTTAACTTTCAAAAATGAATATCTCCACTAGCTTTCTCTCTCTCGCAACCAAATTTTGTGTATGTGTAGTATAAATATAGTTATATCACATCTAGGTGTTATTTGCTCAAACATAATTTAATGGAAGTTTTCACATTAATTTTTTCAAGAAAATCCATTACATGAACTGGGGGTCCTAGGTGAGTTGGTATGGAATGACTCAGACTCAGATGAGCCAGTTAGCTACTCTGGGTTTCTGTAATGGTTTCTGGCATTATGCTAGCTTAGGCTAGGGATCACAGTAGCCTGTGTAGCGAAAATAAAGACCAGGCTGCTTACTTCCTAGGAATAATACAATATGATATAGATCATACAATTCAGTAAGTAAAAGTCACTTGTGGTTCTACAGGAAAAAGGAAAAATGTTTAATTCTCAGTCTTTTAATCAAAACATATTACACATGCATTTTAATCAAACCACATTTGCCAAACATAAATAAATATTAATGACTGCATTATTTAAAACCCCTGATCACAGAAGAGTAATTTTATTAATGATTCCAAATTTCAAAAACATAGACCATGTGGGGAAACAAGTTGACATGGTGCTTGCTTAAGTCTACAGTTGGGTATGGGTATCTTTTTTACCACTACAGCCCTGGTTGTGAAAAAACTCTGTCTTTTTCTTACAGAAACAAAAGCTATGGTGGGCCATAGCAATTGGGACCATAAACCTGAACAATGATGTTTTCCCTGGGTAGCCAGCTAGCATGTAGTGTCGGAAAGAGAGGGAGAATTGGGAAGAAAAAAAGAAAGTGACATGCCAAACTAAATCCCACAGTAGTGCCCCTCTCCAGCCCAACCCTTACCCATCCCCATGGGAACACATCTCACACTCTAAGCCCTCCCTTTGGTGACAGAACAACAGGATTTTCCCCTCTATTTTATAGGATAACAAATAACAATTTACTGCACTGCAACTGCTGCACAAAGCTAAAAATCCATTCCTGAGCAGGTGAACTAGCAGAAACAGCCAAAACAATGCTAGGACACAAAGAGCTCATAACCTCCATTTGACAGGTTTGCTACAATAACAGTATCACACATCCCTTTAAGACAGTGCTGCTACTTAAGTTAAATCAGCTGTGGTATGCAGCTCTAGTCAATTTTCAAGGCTGACGGAGGGAACCAGGAGACTGACAGCAGTTCAAGGGGGAGGGGCAGAGGAGCTTGCCCCTCCCTCCACCTCTAGCTTCAGACCAGAGAGAGAGCCTTTAGGGCCCATCAGTCTCCACCCCCAGGGTCAAAGACCAGGCAGGTCCTGGTGCCCAACAGGCCCCAAGGGGAGGCCCAGAAGTCCAGCCTAGCGCTGCTTCCAGGGCCCAGCAATGTGGCTTCATGCTTCATGCTGGCTCCGGGCGACCAGTGGGAAGGGGCCCTTGACCCAGCGCAGCACAGGCCATAAGGCAGCCCTGGTTAGGCCTGCTGGGTTGACAGGTGGTGGAGGGCAGGCTGGGCCCTCTGGCAGCACACAGTGTTACTTTAATAAAAGCATGCAGTTAGTCAGCTTGTTAACTGATGATGTTTAAAAAACAAAGGAACAGAGGTGTAGTAAGCACAACAGTGATGACCATAATAATAATGCAATAACACAAGCTAACTAATGCGTAATGGAAGTAATACTGCTAGGCTACTGATAGCCAGCTACTATGTTATGCTCCTTTTCCCCAACTAAATGGATAAAAACACAGAGGGGTCGTTCCGTACCAACTCACCTTGGATCCCCAGTGGAGATATACATTTTTGAAAATTAAAGATTCTTTGTTCGGGTGTATTTTATTAATTTGATTACTGTAAAACATTCAGCAACAACTTCTTACTTGAATACATGTTGGAAATTATCTTTAGGGTTTCTTGGATGTTCAGTACAAATTTCAACCCAATCCAGTAAAAAAATAAGTAATTGGTGAGGCTTAGAAAACAGATACAAACAATCGCAAAAATGGGCCAAATTTCAAAAATGCATAACTAAGAAAGTATTTTAGAGTAGAGAGTAGAGGTATAGGATTTTGCAAAGGTCCATGACTTTAACTGAAGTTTTGACATGAGTTTTTTTCAAGAAAATCCATGACATGAACTGGGGGTCCAAGGTGAGTTGGTATCAAATAACCCAGAGATCATCCTCCATGTCTAGCCAGCAAACATGAGACATAACATCACGAGTGAGGTTAATTACTATTTAAACCATTGCAATCATTCATCATTTGCGATTAAAACATTGAAAATGTTGCCATTACTATGTTAACTGAGAGTCTGAAGCCTGGGTACACAACTGACCAATGAAAACCATGGGAAAAAATACATCACGGTATGACATTTCCACCTCAACTCTCAGTTGAGCCTGCAGACAGTTCTTTTCAGAAAGTTGGGGTGGTATAAGTGTTCAAAGTCATAGATTTGGGAATATCTGAAAAAGTGAAACTACAGGAGATTAGACTTGTATGTCAGGCTGTCAAAACTAACAAAAACATTTCCACCAAATAAATCTGAGAAGAACTGTGTCTTTCCACAAGAAAAAGACTGAGGGCTGAGGGTGGAAATAAATGGTTACTACAGATGGGGCTGGGTGGGGAGAGAGAGGTACGTTTTAGATGTCATCTGAACTGCTTCCAAGTTTTTAGGGTGGAGAGGACTATTGAGTATATGGGAGAAATAAGAGCTAAGAGGCCTTAAATTTGAACGGCTAAAGAGGCTGAGCAGTAAATTGAGCTTCCATCAGACACCATTCAGTGACAGGAGAATTGTTCCAGCTGTGAATTTCTTTTAATATGGACAGCCCAATAGTAAAATAGTAGGTTATATAAAGCCAAATCTCCTTTGTCTTTGCACTTCTGTAAGGCTGAGCACTTTGCCCTTAGGGACCTGCCTGTCTCAATGAAAAATGAAACTGTGTTATCCAGCTTTCTGTAAAATGATTTAGGGATGAATAAAGGTAGATTGTGGAAAAAAACAACCTAGGTAAAACAGGATGGACCCTGCTTACTAGGCAAATGAGTGTTCCGTCGATGTGACTGGATTTAACTACCTTCGCTACCTTTAGCATTTTTTTTTGTTAAGGTTTCTGTTTTGTGGTGGAGCATGCATAAGGGAGGGTACCACCTTTCGTCCCGTCAGGCAAAACGCTATCTTTGCATTCCAGGGAAAAGTGTCCCAGCTGAAAGCATCTTCTCCACAGCTGGGGACATTTTAACTGCTCAGAGAAATTAGGAATTCCTAATTTCCTCATTCCTATTGAGATTCCTGTCAACACTTGGAAAATCTAGGTTGTTTAGGAAGTTTCTCGTGATAGTGTTATGAACTACAAAAGATTAGGGTAATCTGAGGCAAAGATATTATCTCAACAGTATCTATGACTAGAGGTGTCATGTATCTAAGAGAGGAACTGGGAGGCAGACTGGTGCTTAAGTTTGAAGCCAAAAGAAGACTGGTTTTATGTTCATATTAATACATACCCTCTGTACATCTTTGTTATGCTTTATTGGTAGAAAAAAAAAAACACACTCAGTTTGGCGTTTTAGTCTCTGTCTGGAGTGTGGCACCAGGAGAACTGGAATGCTGCCTGTCGGTATGAACAATAGTTCCTATCAGCTCATGTTGCATTTGTATTCTTAGATTGGTTACCCTTGCATTGTATGAAATAATGTCTCCTTGTATTACTGCTTTTTATGTTTTCCACAAAAGGGAGAGAGAAGTTGATTCAGATGTATTTTAAATGAAAGCAGAAGTACTGTTTTGAAATGAAGCCCCAGTGTTATCTAGTGTTAAATCTCCAGCTCAACTGTCTTTTTGGAGACATTGGCAAACCTAGTATGTGACGGGCATGGTCTGAAATGGCTGAATCATTTCTCAGTGTACTTCGGGTAACAGGTCTATGCGGTGTCTATGCGGTCTGGTATGATCACATGGGGTGCGAGTATGTGAGTTTCCTGGAGTAAAGCAATGCTAATATTCGTGCTCTTGAGATATCCAAACACTCTTGCTGATTAGATTGGATCACCCGTACCTTTTACATTGTAACTTGTAAATCAAATAGCTCCCAATGCAGCTCCCTGAATAAAATTTGGATTAGACATAAAAAAGAGTGCCAACCTATGGAATAGCAGTGTGATAAGATGATCAAAGAGAAAGAGGGAAAACACTGAGAGTCTCAATTCCACAAACTGTGAAAGCTCAAATTTGTGTTTAAGAAGGCAGTAAGTTCTTCTGTCAGGTGTCACTTCTCCTGTCTTCTTAGTTTCAAGTCTGCCAATAAGCATCTTAATTGTTAAACGCTCAGCTGATTCTACTGCAGCCGGCACCATTCAGCTAACCTCATGACTGGAGATGTTGAAGTGTAGGCTGATTCGCCTTTTCTCTGTATTTATGTGCAAATTACTAAACAGTCGCAATGGATGAAATTCACCATTACGATAGAATTTGCGGTGACTATGTCACTTCACGACTTTCCCCTTGATACATAGTAAAATCTGTTCATGTATATTTATACCTGTGGTAAAGGTACTAAAACAGGGTGGAGAGTTTTGTAAATTAGGCTAATTAGGTATTTAATCTAATTTGCATTAAGTGCGACTCCTGTCTTTGTGTGGGAATTTTTACAACTTCTCAAAGCAAACGGAAATTTTGCGCCCTCCAAGAACTACCCTCTGTCAGTTAGCATAACAGCAAAAACTAATGTGATATTACACAGGTTACACAGTCACAGGATAATCACACTACTGGAGGAAAGATCAAAATCAACGAACAAGTGTTCAGAAATAGAAAACACACATATCCCATGAATGTACTGGTTTTGTGTGATGCAAAAAAAGTACCACGGATCATTTTCAGGAATAGCTCTATCTACAGACAGTGAGAGGGTGGAACAAGCAGGATGTGTTAGCCACACTATAATAACCTCATTCCAATCGGTTGGAGGGATTTGTTTTAGTTTTCCTCAAAACAGGGCACCAAATGTGTAAGGATTTTGTTTCCTATACCTCACAACAGAGGGCGCCACTTACATAGAGGAAATTCTATAACATATTCTACTAATAATGGTGTAATTAAAAGAAATCAGTCTCATTAACTATAGCTATATATACGCAATTTCAACTCATAATTGAATTAATAATTATAATAAAAATTACAATATATACAGTAAAACTAATCATAATCAAATCACAACATGACACATTAAGTTATAACCAAATTAATATCGTTAATGATTGGACAAAACGTGAAGGCATCTTCGAGTTCTTCGAGCTGCAGAGGTTGGCAAACATTCAATACATATGCAATATTAAATAACACACAACCTCTCAGTTGGTCTCTGGTTTCTCTCTGGGGTCCGATGTCGTTGGTCACGTAGCGGGATCCTCCTTGCAGGCTTCTGGCCTCTGGGGACTTACAGGTCTTCGCTCTGCCGGATTCCGGAGTTTCGCGTTTGTGGAGTTCGAAGCTACCTTTTAGGCTGCGTTGAGCAGGCCGAGTTAAGTGAGAGACTTCTTGCATGCAAAGCAGACTAGGGAGAGAGTTCCTTGGAAAAATATAGTTAAAAAGTGGGTTTATCAGTTCTGAACCTACATTTAGCAAGATCTGTGGCAAAGAATCAGAGGGCCAAACTTAAAAAAGTATTTGGAGTAGAGCTATAGGATTTTACAAGGTCCAAAGAATTTAATGGAAGTTTTTTGATGATTTTTTTCAGGAAAATCCATGACATGAACTGGGGGTCTTAGGTGAGTTGGCATAACCCTTTGTTAGCCCATACCAAATACATTAATTTTGAATATGATGTCACTCCAAAATGTTGTCCTCTCAGGATGTTTAATTCATATGCTGTAATACAGTATTATGAAGCTGCACCTCATTAGCTGTTCTATCTATGACATGATCAGTAAATTTAAGTTTAATTTTTTTTGAGGTTCCCTCACTACTTGCGCTTTGCATCATCTTGTTATCTGGATGTGTAAGCATGTCATCTGACCTTTGTTTTGGGTGTCTTCTTCTGCAAAATTTGCAACAAAGTACAAAACTTGACTTCTTTTATATATAGTATGTCCCAAAACCTGTGGTGCCCTGAAATGGTTGGCTATGTATAAAATGTGCTTTAAATTCGACATGATGAAAGCAAAATGTACCGTTGTAAGTACCCTTGAATAAAAGCTACAAATTGTTTACAAACAGAGAATGGTGGAGTACAGAGTTTTTGCTCAGAATGTTATGGAGGGCACTGCATGCACACACAAACACACACACACACACACACACACACACACACACACACACAGAAACACACACACACATACACTCAAGTTAACTAATTCACTTATATTTTATACTCTATATCATCTGTATTAGTAATGCAGGCCAAATATTTCACATAAGATAGTGATAAAGGCTGTGCTGTGAAGGCCACCTTCTCAAAAATACTTGCTGCCTGACATTTCACTAGAGTCTGCAGCAGCTTTTATCCATAGTGATTACCAAAATACATGTTCTGAGGACATGCTGCTCAGACAGAGATGTAGTCTTGCCCTAACAGTACAGGACATTATGTTCTCTCAGGCCCTCTACTTAATTTCTACACCACTTATTTATCCACTTTGCATTGTGTTTCACTCTGAATCAAAGTAGATAGGTCTGCTAAATACCTGCAATGTAATGTTACATTTGAGAAGCTTATGTTTCAATTATGTTAAGCATGCGATTGGCTAGAACAGAAAACACAATGCACAGGGATAGCCCAGGATCAACTTTGGAAACCCTTGTTACAACCCATGACTGGGTCAGTTCATAATTGCATCTTTGGTATAACTTCATAACAGTTATTTATGTTTCAGTTGTGGATAATGTAAAACACATTTTGGATGAGTATGGTCACTTGTTTAGACTTTATGAACAAGTTTAATCTACACTGTGCAGCCGATCAATGCAAACAACCTGAAGACCTGCTTTTTCTGTTCTTGAAGTGAAAGTGTCTCTGACTGTTTAAACTGACTCTGTTTGTCATTAAACTAAAGGTGATTCCTTAAATATATAAAACATTTAGCTCAATATTTCCTACATTTAACTGAATATTCAGTTTGATAAATGTGTCATGGAGTTATTTAAATGTTCATATATTCATACATCTACTGTTTTCATTCATGTAGCTACACATTACCTAAATGTCATTTTCTTTAAATGTTGTATATATTTAGGAAAAGTTTTGGACATTTTTGTAAGACATTTAGTAAATGTATCATGCATTTATGTAAATGTGATTTTTTTCTCACGTTTGAAACATTTAGGTAAACGTATGAAAAATGTACTCAAAACCAATCTCCAATCTTCCTAAATGCCACAGGCTCGGCAGGTGTTCAGTGAAGACTAATTGGAGGTGAGTTGAAGTAAATCCACAACCAAGTAGGTTAGCTTCAGAGCATAAGTTGCCATAGTATCATGACCTAGAGTTAATATGGTATCACTTTTGTAACATAAAACCGTTAACAAGCCGACTACGAGCTAAACCTGCCCTCTGAGCAGCCCCTGGAATCGCTCGAAATTAGACCATATTTTGAAAATGAACCAGACTTCCATGTTCAGCTCGCTCTGCAAATGAAACACTCCCAAGGTCTAGGCCTACAAAGCCTAACAAAACAACACTGAATTTATTTTGAATTTAAGGAGTCGTCGAAGTGGCATTTACTTTCTTATTCACCGTAACTTCAGCAATTAAACACCATAGTTGCAAATATGGGTTCCCACCCACAATAAGAACGCAGCCGTGGTGTGTCGTAATGACGCCCTGCAGGTCAGTACCTGCTACAGGGGTGGGGACTAACACCACGAGACCTATAAAACACAAAGCTATTTCGCTTTCCAGAAGTAGCGTTTGAAAACGGAACAAGACTGGACTGCAAAAATGCAGAGTGTAACACGACTGGTCCTCCTGTTTTGCGTCGCCGGTAGGTTTGGAACATTTTCCGTACTGACAAATAATATGTTGGAGAAGGAATGAAGTCTATGTTCAATTGTTTTTTGTGGTGAAGTTTGACGTACGACAAAAAGGAGTATTTACTTAAGGAGTATTTATTTAAAATATGACCTACTAATATTACTTTTCAATATTCATTGAATATTTTCAGCTCGATAATGAAAATCTGTTATTTAACAAGTTGTTTTATTTTCGTAGCATTGTTGAGAGGGGCGTTTGTTAATGGAGCAAGGGAGGTAAGAGAAATATGTCTTGTTTACGTTCTGTACAAGAAACCTGTATTCTCTATTCTGAGCATTTCCTGATCAAAGTAATGTTCCATAGGCGAACTGCGCGTCATTCACTCTTCCACTGTGCACTCGCGAATTTAATCCTGTATGCGGAGACGACGGCAATACCTACAGCAACGAGTGCATGTTGTGTCTGCACAATCTGTGAGTAGGCACCGGCAACACACATGTTTGAAAACACAGCTCTTTCACAATTTCGAGGCCCATAGAGCTTCACAATTTGGTAACAAAATTTATTTTTAACTCTCTGTTGCTCAGCGCAAACGTTTGATTTGGTAAGCAAGTTTTTGATTAGCTAAATAGGACTGACATAGTTTGATAAGCATGTTTCGGATTTCTCTGTATTTTCAACAAGATGCATTCTGCCCAAATACAGTTGGTTTTAATGAACAGTGTAAACAATGCCATGAAGTACATATAGTAACCAGTCAAACCTCGGGCTAACTTTGTGCAGGTCATGGTGATCACAAATGTCTTGAATTATTATTAGTGGAAAGGTGGGTCCTGTTACATGGGAATGAACTGTATTGAAGACCGTGCATGTGTTTTTATTTTTACCTTTTAATAACCAATTTCATTCACTTAGGTTTATGTAGCTTTGCAATTAGAATCTACAGTATCCCTGAACTGTGTTTGGTGCCTGCATTTGAAGTATTTATCATGGTTAATCTGAGAAAAATTGCTTAAAAATGTATTTACTATTTATTTTCCAGAGAGAATGAAGCCAATGTAGCTGTGGCTTACGAGGGATCCTGCGAGTAATGATCACTGTGTTTTTGTGTGTGCACATTCTTTCATTTGGATATTTATGAGCATATCAAGACCTTTGTTTGGCTCATTTTATTTAACTGAATTAGGCGCTTAATGGAGGAATTGTATTCCTTAATGTGCTGTAATTCAGTGTTTGTGTAAAAGCTGAAATGTGTGCATGCGTATTGTACTTTTCCTGGATGTTTTCTGCTTTTAAATTTGCTTTTAAATGTGTAAAACTGTATGTGTATAAGACGTCCCTTTTGAGTAATATAACCTGTTTGTATAAAAATTGAGAATAAACAGTCCAGATCCTGAGTTATTGGATTTGAACGCATCTTTATTTTTGGTGGTTGGGTGATTATGAAGTTGCAAGCATATCATTTTTGGCAATACAGTTTTTAATTTTTTTTTCTTTTTTTTTGCCCTCATGTGTTTGCATTGGTTTGCCCTTGAACCTTTGGTTAAATTGACAATAAAGCTAAAGCATGCTGAAACTTGTTTGAAAGGGTTTTTGTTTACTTTTTTCCTGATGGGACAGATGAATTATCTCAGAAAGTCTCTGAATTGATTCAGAAAGTCTCTGCGGGTGAGGTGTGACTCCATTCCAGTTTTGAAGTTGTGCTTTTTCTGTGTTCTTTTGGGGATGTTCCAAGTATGTGGTTTAGTGACTAAAGTGAACAAAGTGAAACTTTGTTCAACAAAGAGTGAAACACATTTACAGTATGATTGATTTATCTTCTAGATCAGAGAACACTTTATTCATCCCAAAGGAAATTGTTGTGCCAAGGATGCTCAGGCATACAAGTACACAAAGTCAAATGAGATACAGTGCAAATTACAAGTTCCACTTACAAGAATTTATTACACTAAACACAATTACAATGTTAAAGGTTAAGAAACATGAGTGAGGTAGATAAGTAGCCTTCCAGGTAAAATAGGTCAACAGGTTGCAAACAAGGGCTATGCGTCCACAGGTTATTGCACAATATTGGTGATTACCAAATAAAAAAAAATATCGATCATCAAATGAAAACAGATAAAACCAAAAGAGATGAAAGCAAATAACGTGGCTAAATGAACTGCCTTCTTGAGGTATTGCATATTACAGTGATGTTGGAGATAACTAGCATGTTAAATACAAATAAAACTGATAAACACAGTACTTTACATGGATGGGTATTGCACATTATCATGTTATTGCACATAACACAGCTTTACATTTAGAATTACAGTGTAATGGTACAATGGTTTACATTGTTGTCGACAGTTTTAATCATTACCAACAAATCAAGTTCTTGAAAAAGGGAGAATACATGTAGTCACTGGGTGTTTCCTCCAGGCTGCATGAGGTGGTGCAGTATCTACACCCAGTGAACTTCTCCGCAGACATCTGCAGGGTTCGGCCCTTTGTCCCCTGCTCTACTCTCTCTGCACCAGATCTCTGCCCACAGGTTTTCTTACCATTATGCTGATGACACTCAGCTTTTCCTTCCTTTCCCTCCTACTTGACATCTCCTCCCCTGGATGACCTCTTCGTAACTCTGTGAGCAGAATAGCTCTATCTACAGACAGTGAGAGGGTGGAACAAGCAGGATGTGTTAGCCACACTGTAATAACCTCATTCCAATCGGTTGTAGGGATTTGTTGGAGTTTTCCTCACAACAGGGCACCAAATGTGTTAGGAATTTGTTTTAGTACCCATTGCTCAAGGCACCAAAAGTGTAAGGATTTTGTTTCCTATACCTCACAACAGATGGCGCCACTTACATAGAGGAAATTCTATAACATATTCTACAAATAATGGTGTAATGAAAAGAAATCAGTCTCATAAAATATATCAGTCTCATTAACTATAGCTATATATATAAATATGCAATTTCAACTAATAATTAAATTAATAATTATAATAAAAATTACAATGTATGTAACCCAATTAAAAAGATAAAGAAATAAATATGGGGTAAAGAAAAGCACTCATTTATTATTTTTTATATATGTTTTATTTTCTTATTTCCTGTACTAAATACATATTTTTTTGTGTTAAAAGAATGTAAAAGTAATATTTAAATGTAAAAATATGCTTCAGTTTACGTTTTACGTACCTTGAGAGACCCGTGATCGGGTTCAGAGTTCGGCCGGAAACCGGAAGAGAAGTGAGACTAACCACGAGGAGGGAGAGGAGAGAGAAGGGGAAAAAAAGAGCGTGAGGAGATGCAGGTTGCGAAAACGTGAACAGCAGAGCAAAAGACTTTAAGGAATAAAGACGTTGTTTGAGGAACGTGCGTCGAGACAAACGGACAGTGAGTCTGTTCAGTCAACGCAGCACCGTGTTTGAATAAAACGACGAGTATTCTGGAAAAGAGTGTCCGACGAGAAGCGCCGCAAAAAGCTAAGTAGCTCACGTTAGCGTACCTGACTGCCTTCACGGCGGAGCAGCTCACTCAGTCACTCGCCGAGGTGAAGCCTGTTCGCCTGCTGTGTAACCGAGCTGCATGAGAGGACCTGCAGTGAGTGTTCACCACGGACGCCACCGAGAGAACGGACGGAACGAATCGTCTACGGCCAGAGCTGCAGCAGCACGCTGTACCGCCGAGAGGACGAGGACGCCATGACTGCCGTGAGTTTGTCATTGTTTCTTCTGCGCTGTGGCGCGAAGCAGCGATTGTAGTTTTCTGGCTCCAACGAACCCAAGAATCGACCCAGGCCTGCATCACTGACACATTTGGTACCCAATTCATTTTATTCTTTTATTTTTAAGTAAATAAAAGTGCCGGCTGTAGGTGAAGTGTTTTATTTTTTTGTGCTTTTGAAACCTGAGTGCATATTGAAAAAGGACCCTTGAGCATTTGAAACTGTTTTTCTGGAGTTTATTTATGTACTGATTTAAAGGGACAGTGAAGTCTAACATTTTCACTTGGATATTTTGGGGTTTTTTTTATTTTCTGTTGAAATATTGAACGTTTAAATGATATTGCTTATGTTTATGCAGACATTTTAAAGAGTATTTGTGTTTTATTGACGAGTGCTTAGGGGGAGGTTTAAAAAAACTTAAAAGGTGGCTATAGTAAGAAAAAGTCATTTCATTATTCATTTATGTACAGTAGTGATTAAAAACAGTCGTAAAAACACACAGTTGGTTAATAAAGTAGCTTTAATAACATAGTTAATATATAACAATTCATAAATAACGTATTAGTGTTCTTGCTGACTAGCATTAGTTACCCATAAAGAAAGAGATTTCTTGAACTTAAAGAACTTGGGGAGCACACCTCAGTAAATAGACCTGACATCTAGAGGGCGCTACATAAAATGGGGACTCGTCTGGGATAGGGTTAATGAGTGGTCAAGTAGATTGTTAGTGACTATAAAATTTTTATTTGAACTACTCAACTCTTGGGGGGGGGAAAAAAGGAAAAAATCAAATCGTTAGCACAGTTCATTGAGAGAGCTTAAGATGCTAAAACTATAAATGGAGACTTGCGCTAGCAACGCAGAAGTAGTCGGTGAGCTCTAACAGTGGTGTCGCGGGGAAGGACTAGATGAGAAACACTCGTTGATGGTCTTTGTTCCGGAGGGAGTTGAGGTTGCTCAGATAGAGGCAACCATGGAAACGATCAAAGCTTTGGGGAGGGTTCGTGTAAGAGGGCGGAACTTTAACCAAAAGCTCAACCTCTTAACTGTTCTCTGTGAGTGCAGGGAGGAAGTGGACCCCAGGAAAGTCGCTTCTGAAGTGAAGCCTGATGGTGAAACTGAGGCATGGAACCTGGTCATGGTGTCTGGGGACGCAGGGGTGGTTGAAAAGCCACAGGGTTCTCCAGAGGTTGGGGTTGGAAATGCAGCCCTTGGTGGTTCTCCAGAGTCCATTATCCGTGCAGTGGGTGAGTTATTAACAAAAATGGAGAAACCGTCTGGAGAGAGCAGCAGTTACCGTTGCTTGCGACTGTTTTCAGGAAGTTTGCCTACCCCGGCTGGGGAAGAGGCATGAGAGCACTGGTTGGAACATGCGCGCCTTATGGTAGAGGAGAGCGATTGCTCTGCCAAGGAGAAAAGAAGATGCATAATGGAGAGTCTTAAAGGTCCTGCATTGGGCGTGGTGAAAGCTGTACGGAACGCTGACCCTGAAGTAAGTCCGGCGCAGTGTTTGGAAGCTATTGAGAGTGCATTTGGGTCTGCTGAGACAGGCGAGGATTTGTATTTTTCTTTCCGGTTGCTGCAACAGCAACCCGAGGAAAAGTTGTCAGATTTCTTGAGACGGTTACAGTTGTCTTTAACCAGAGTGGTTCAGCGAGGAGGACTTCCACCTGACCATACAGATCGTGCACGAGTGGAGCAACTTCTCAGAGGTGCTGTGCACTCCGATGTGATGTTGGTTCAGCTCAAGTTAAGGGAACGGAGGGAACGTCCGCCGTCTTTCTTGGAGCTTTTGAGCGAAATCCGCAGCGAAGAAGAATACGAGTCTTCCCGCATGAAACTGAACTCATCTGTGCGGTGCGTTCAGGCGAACGCAGACACCGATAGTCGAGATGGGGGGATACAAAGTTTGAAATCTGACATGAAAGAACTGAAAGTAATGTTCACGGCTATGATGGCTAAAAATAGCAAAGTCTCAGCTGATAACAAAGAAACTGAGCTAACAACAAAAGCTCTCATCACCGAGACATGTGTTGACACGGGAAGGAAGCTAAGGAAGCTGCAAAACCAGCTGACTCCTGAAAAGTCGAGAGCGTCTGATGCCCCTGCTGCAGCTTTAAGAATCGAACCAATCCGACAAGCTCAGACCGCGGCCAGACAGCAAAAATTGAGCGATTCAGATGGAAATTTCTGTTATCGCTGTGGCGAGATTGGCCACTTCTCTGCAAACTGTAGGAATCCAGAGAATCAGCGCCGTATGTCCTGGATACGGATGCGAGCTTAAAAGGGGTAGGTGCCGTGCTTTACCAGGAACATCCTGAAGGGTCAAGTTCACGGTATGCACCGATAATAACACACACCTGGATACGGATGCGAGCTTAAAAGGGGTAGGTGCCGTGCTTTACCAAGAACATCCTGAAGGGTCAAGTTCACGGTACGCACCGATAATAACCCATTAACCTACGTACTCATCACCGCTAAACTCAACGCAACTGGTCATTGGTGGCTGCATTGGCCACCTACGACTTTGACTTACAGTACAGGCCGGGGAAAGCCAATACAGACGCTGTTGTCGCGCAACATAGCTGACCCCGCAGAGTGTGAGGAATGGGAGAGCATGTCTCCCACTGCTGTTAAGTCTATCTGTCAGCGCATTCAGGTTGGTGAAACTTCACATGAGTCTCCCAGGTATGTTGAACAGTTAGGTGCATCACCAGTGTGTATCCCTAATGTGTATGCTTTTCCATCTCAGTTGCACTTGAGTTCTTTGGAGCAGTTTTCAAAGGCTGACTTGATCGATGCCCAGAAGAGAGATGATGTACTTAAGCCTGTTATGGAGGCTGTGAAACAGGGCCGTTTGGCCAAGAGGGAAGCAGGCAGACTTGTGGTGAGAGATGGACTTCTGTGTTGCTTTGGCAAGAAATGTAATGATGAGACACTACAGATCATGCTGCCTGGTGAATTTCGTGGAAAGGTTTTGCATGCTTTACATGATGACATGGGCCATCTCGGTGTTGAGAGGGTCACTGACCTCCGAGCTAGGTTTTACTAGCCCAGAATGGCTAATGATGTCGAGGACTATGTCAGAAATTGTGGATTGTGTGTGACTCGCAAAACGCCTTGCAAGAAAGCAGCTCCCTTGCATCACATTGTCAGCAATGGTCCTATGGATCTGGTGTGTATTGACTTTTCGTGAATGGAGCCTGATTCCAGAGGTATCAGTAATGTTTTGGTTGTGACAGACCACTTCACTAGGTATGCTCAAGCTTTTCCAGCTAAAAATCAGAAAGCATTGACAGTAGCAAAGATCCTAGTTAAGAAGTATTTCGTGTACTATGGATTGCCTTCTAGGATTCATTCTGACCAGGGTAGAGATTTCGAATCCAGGCTGATAAGAGAGCTCCTGACAACCTTGGGCATACAGAAGTCGAGAACAACCCCGTATCATCTCCAAGGGGACCTGCAGCCCAAACGGTTTAACCGTACATTGCTCTCTATGCTTGCCACCTTGGGTCAAGAGAAGAAAAGGTCATGGAGTCAGCATGTCGCTTCATTAGTGCATGCATACAACAGTACAGAAAGTGATGCAGCAGAGTACTCTCCGTATTACCTGATGTTTGGTAGGGAGGTGAGACTCCCTGTAGACTTGTGTTTCAGAGCATCAGATGATGAAAGTGCAGAAAAGAGTCATTATCAGTACGTGGATAGCTTGAAGTGTGAACTGCAAAGAGCTTACCAGCTAGCTAGTCAGTCCACAGAGAAGACTCACCTGCGTAACAAATGATCAAATTGTATGATCAAAAAGTCAGTTTGCAGAACATCCGAGAGGGAGATCGTGTTCTTCTGAGAAATTTGAGTTGAAAGGGGAAACACAAGCTTGAGAGCCGATGGGTTCTACACCTCATGTAGTTGTAAGTAAACTACCAAACTTACCTGTTTTCCCGGGTGAGACCTGAGGGAGGAAAAGGGGGTGTAAAGACAATCCATTGCGACCATGTCTTACCTACAGGGCAGTCAGTGAGTATACCAAAAGAGAAAAGTGGTGAAGAAGTTCCTGTAATACCTGAAACTCGATCAACAAGAGCAGGGATGAGAAAACTGAGAACAAAATCGAAAGAACAGATCCGTGAGCTCACAGAGTCTTTGTCAGATTTTGAGAGTGACAGGCCCTGTAGAAACCTTTGGGATTGTATAGACTCTTTGTTGAAAAGACAGTATGCTTCTGTAGGAAGAGAGCCAGTAAGCTCAGAAGTAGTAGTTGTCAGGGATTTGAGCTGAATGTTGAGCTGATGAGGGTGAAACAGACGACAGAGATGATCCAGGATGTCAGGTTGACACAGATACTGAGTCGTCTGACTCTGAAACAGACCTGGAGGTTAGAAGAGGTCCTGTTTGTGGACCAAAAGCAAAACTCTGATCTAAACCAAAAGCAGACAGGGTACTAAGACCTAGGTCAACTGAGAAGAGACAGGTAAAACCATTACTAAGACTCACTTATGATGAACCTGGCAAGGCCAGTGAGCAACCAATCGCAATAGTTCATAGAGGTATCATTATTAAAGTAGGATGAGGACTCCATTCCTGCCGTGAGTTTGTCATTGTTTCTTTTGCGCTGTGGCGCGAAGCAGCCATTGTAGTTTTCTGGCTCCAACGAACCCAAGCATCGACCCAGGATCGACCCAGGCCTGCATCACTGACACATTTGGTACCCAATTCATTTTATTCTTTTTTTTTTAGGAAATAAAAGTGCTGGCTATAGGTGAAGTATTTTATTTTTTTGTACTTTTAAACCTGAGTGCATATTGAAAAAGGACCTCTGAGTATTTGAAACAGTTTTTCTGGAGTTTATTTGTTTATTTACTGATTTAAAGGTACAGTGAAGTCTAACATTTTCACTTGAATGTTTTGGGTTTTTTTATTTTCTATTATTGAAATATTTGCATTTGTGTGTGTATTGTTTACTGAAGTAAATTGTTAAAATTTACCTGTTGCAATTCATTCTTCATCTGGTATCGTTTAAATGATATTTCTTATGTTTATGCAGACATATTAAAGAGTATTTATGTTTTATTTATGAGTGCTTCAGAGGGAGATTTAAAAAAAACTTAAAGGGTGTATATATAGTAAGAAAAAGTCATTTCATTATTTGTTCATTTATGTACAGTAGTGATTAAAACAGTTAGAAACATGAGTAAAAACACAGTTGGTTAAAAAAAGTATCTTTAATAACAAAGTTAATAAATAACAGTGTCTGTAGCTAACCGCCGGGGTTCGAAGCTACCTTTTAGGCTGCGTTGAGCAGGCCTGGTTATGTGAGAGACTTCTTGCACACAAGGCAGACTAGGGAGAGAGTTCCTTGGGAAAATATAGTTAAAAAGTGGGTTTTTCAGTTCTGAACCTACATTTAGCAAGATCTGTGGCACTCAATTTTTTATGCAGGACTAAATAACTTCTAGATGTGATAGAACCATATTAATGTTACTCAGAATCAAAACTTGGTTGCAAGAAAGTGAAAACGAGTGGAGATATTAATTTTTGGAAATTAAAGATTCTTCGTTTGGGTATGTTTTATTAATTTGATTACAGTAAAACAACTATGTATATGAATATATGTTGCAAATAATCCTTGAATGTTCAGTACAAACTCCAGCCCAATCCACTGAAAAATAAGCGATTGGTGAGGCTTAGAATACACATACAAAGAATCACAAAAACACTTAGAGGGCCAAAAAAGTATTTGGAGTAGAGCGATAGGATTTTGCAAGGTCCCAAGAATGTAATGGAAGTTTTTTGATGGTTTTTTTTTCAGGAAAATCCATGACATGAACTAAGGGTCTGAGGTGAGTTGGCATAACCCTTTGTTAGCCTATACCAAATACATTAATTTTGAATATGACTTCACTCCAAAATGTTGTCCACTCAGGATGTTTAATTCATGTGCTGTAATACATTATTATGAAGCTGCACCTCATTGATCAGTAAATTTGAGTTTAATTTTTGTTGAGGTTCCCTCACTACTTGCGCATTGCATCGTCTTATCTGGATGTGTAAGCATGTCATCTGACCTTCTTTTTGGGTGTCTCCTTCTGCAAAATTGCAACAGGGCATAAAAAAAAGAGAACACTAATCATCTCAGAAATTGCTGAGACATACCTATGAGACACAAACTTCAAGCAGTCATCTCATACAAAGGATCTGCAACAAAGTACAAAACTTGACCTCTTTAATATATGTATGTAACCGGCAGAATTATCTGTTGCTTTTCTGCTTTCTTTCCCCTCGAAGCCCCCAGAGGTTTTCCTGTTCTTGGCCACACTGATGAGGGTCATTTTAGTGTATATATTTATATGTACAAGCTCCATCAGGAATGTTTTTACTCTGTTTATTGTGGTTGCTTTTCTATTTTGCAGCGTGTTGAGTGCTGAAAGGTATGGGCTCCTACTCTGGTTAAAATCTTTTAAACGCCGTCTGTTCTTGGTGTTAACCTGTGTTTGCTTACAGGTGTTATAGGTGGGTCTATCATAAACCGTCTGGGTGGTATGTGAGCCCGTTCGCCACAACAGGTAGCCATGTTTCTCGGGCTCTCATTAAAACCACGCAGTGTTTGTTTCAAACAAGAACAAGACGTGCATCTAACGGCAATATTTTAATACAGGTTTCTGCGGTGAGACGGCAACCGAGTACGCTTGCGGTCAATGAAAAGAACTAGAGGTAAAATAAACTGATGGTTTCTCCTATTTATGTACCTACCAACAAGGAAATGTTGTTGTCTGAATTTATATGATGGTGTTGCCAATACGATACTCATATTGTTTGTGTCCTTTTAGGAACAGTTGTCACCAGCTGCTTTGCCTCGTTTTAAATTAGTGTTTGTGTAAACGTGTAAATATAGTCAGTGCTGTGTCTTTTATGTTTTTTTCATTTGGGTGGGCAATAGAGTGAGGTCCTGACTGCCCCCAGTGTTTTCTCTTGACCCTTATCGTGTGATGTGTCCTCTTTAATACTGAATACGCTGGTCGTTGTACTCTTTTCCCATCTTTGTTCCCCTGTCCAATAGAGTCAACAGGGGAGTGTGTTAGCCGTTTTGTGGATAGGCCGCTGGACCTGGGCCTCCCCCTTCCTCCTTCCTGCACTGCATGTGGTGTTGCTAGGGGTAAAGTGAATGTCACTTTCTTTTACAGTGGTCACCCATTTGCTGTGTGTGTAGCTGCATCAGCGTGTGTGTGAGTGTGTGTGTTAACGGGCACCGGGATCCAGGGCACAGTGGTGTATTGCCCCTCCCTGTTCCAGTGAAGGCAACCTCTCAACAGACGGCCTACCTTACCTTTTTTTTTTCCCCCCATTTATTTATTTATTATTTCTGGTGGCAGTCTGTACCCCTCTTGTGGGAAATCAACTTTTACTATGGTCTATTTTAATGATTTTGAATAAAATGTGTTTTCGAATCAACTGTTTAAATAAAATTTACCCATTCAAATCGAAATACCACATCTCTGGTAAATTCTTACAAGCTTACGTGTGTGGGAACCCTGTAGCCTCCATACTATTTGAATTTACTCCTGGGGTGGAAGTCCCTAGGTGGTGTAGTCAAACTAGTTCACAAAATACTTTAGTTGTATGTCCACTGGGTCACATATAGGATGTCCCAAAACCTATAGTGCCCTGAAATGGTTGGCTATGTATAACATGTGCTTTAAATTCTACATGATGAAAGCAAAATGTACCCTTGAATAAAAGCTACAAATTGTTAACAAATAGAAAATGGTTGAGTACAGAGTTTTTGCTCAGAATGTTATGGAGGGCACTGCATACACACACACTGAAGTTGACTAATTTACTTATATCACTTATATTATACTCTATATCATCTGTATTAGTAATGCAGGCCAAATATTTCACATAAGATCAGTGGTTCTTAACCTTGTTGGAGGTACCGAACCCCACCAGTTTCATATGCGCATTCACCGAACCCCTCTTTAGCGCATTCACTTTAACCCCTCTTTTCAAATTCAAGACATAGATATGTTTTTTTACTGGTGCACAAAATGAGCTGTGCATGAACATCACCTTGTTCAAAGAACAAAACCAACACAATGCATAAACTCACAACAAATTACATACCTGCTAATCAGTGTGACTTCTGCTGTTGCCTTTGAGAGACCAGTTCAGATATGCGTGGCTTCACCTTGGCAAGTGCCACTCTCATGTCATTTTCACAGCAAAGTCTGTTCCTTTTCTCCGTTTTTATGTCCAGCATCCTCGAAAAGGGTTGCTCGCAAAGATATGTTGTAACAAATGGTATAAAAAAATCCAGGGCTTTCTTAGCAATAACTGGATACTTGTCCATTTGTCGACACCAAAACGTTGAGAGCGTTGTTGTTCTGAAGAGTTGCTGTTGAACCTGGCTCTGCTGAATTTCAATGATTTCGTCGAGGTATTCATCATTGACATCTGCTGTCTCAACAGCAAACGTGAACGGCTGTCTCACCCATGCTGGATATTACTCTCTTGTAGGGAAATATCAGTCGAGAGACTTTGCAAGCTCATCTAAGTGCGTGGCAATTGTTTGCTTCAGTTCCGTGGATACAGAAATATCTCAGATTCCAGACACATCTTCGATCTTACTTACACAGTCGTCCAGAAGCGGGAAGTTTGCGAAGTTATTGTTCTCTGTTCGTCGTTTCCATAACGGTAGCTCTTTTTGAAAAGCCTTCAGGTGTTCTTCCGCTTCCATGATATTGACTCCACCACCCTGCATCTGCTGATTGAGATGATTGAGAGCTGCGAATATATCAGCCATGTACGCTAAAATGAGAATGAACTCAGGATTTTTGAAGCAATCTGCATGACAGTGTTGGTGCTCTTGCAAAAACAGGGCTAATTCATTACACATGGCAAAAACACGATTCAGCACCTGTCCCCGGGATAACCACCGAACATTAGTATGGAACAGAAGTACCTCGAATTCAGAGCCCATTTCTTCACACAGCTCACTGAAGATGCGGTGCCTCAGAGCACTTTTTTGCACATAGTTCACACATTCCACCACAGTTTTTAATACTTCTGCCATTTTTGGAGGCAAGGTTTTTGTTGCCAACGCATGCCTGTGCAGAATACAATGTGTCACGATGTGTTGCATCGGCCTTTACTAGCGCACCAAAACCAGACTTTCTTCCCAGCATGACTGGAGCTCCGTCCGTACAAACTGCAGAAACCATATCCCATGAAAGATTGTTGTCTCTGAAGAAGTCATCCACAAGCTTCTTCACATCGGCTGCCTTTGTTGTTGTTGTAAGAGGCTTACAAAATAAAAATTCTTCTTTTATCATGTCTTTCACATAGCGCACAAAAACAGCAAGCTGGCTTAGATTAGAAACGTCTGTGGTCTCGTCGAGTTGAAGGCTGAATTTTGCCGGGCTTGAAATCAGATCCGCGACTACTTGAGTCAAGATGTCTTTACTCATGTCTTCTATTCTGTCGCTGATGGTGTCATTTGAAAGAGGAATTTGGGATAATTTACCTTCGGCCGCTGTTCCGAGTATCAGATTCGCCATCTTTAACGCAGCTGGTTTCACGAGTGTTTCACCAATGGTGTGTGGCTTGCCCTGCTTTGCGATCAGGTAAGCAAATTCGTACGACGCTGTGAGGATCGGTTTGTTAACGGGTACAAATCCAAGAGCAGGCAGAGTGGCCCTTTCATCGAATCTGGCTCTCTTCACCTTGAATTCAGCAAGTGTTGTGTTCTTGTATTCCCCGTCTCCATGCAGCTTCAAGAAGTGTTCCTTAAGTTTTGCAGGTGCGAGACTAGAGTTGCTCAACCTGGCGTTGCAAATCATGCAGATAGGACTCTCACTCCCATCACGTTCCGTGATACATGTGAATCCATGTTGTACATATTCGTCCGACCACTTTCTTCTTTTGCCCGACATAGTTAGTATGGATTAAAATATTAACAAAGAAATCACACGACGTACTACCACGACAGTCACATTTTGACTACTGAGCCCGCGCTAAATTCTCCGCAGCACTGATTGGCCAAGCAGTGATGGCCAAGCGGGGCGTGTGTGTCATCACGAATTTACACGATAATTCAGGTGTGTCTGGACCTCCGCGGCGGAGGCTCTGCCGAACCCCTGAGACCGACTCACCGAACCCCTAGGGTTCGATCGAACCCAGGTTAAGAACCACTGCATAAGATAGTGATAAACACTGTGCTGTGAAGGCCACCTTCTCAAAAATACTTGCTGTCTGACATTTCACAAGAGTCAATCTGCAGCAGCTTTTATCCATCGTGATTACCAAACTACATGTTCTGAGGACATGCTGCTCAGACAGAGATGTAGTCTTGCCCTAACAGTACAGGACATTATGTTCTCTCAGGCCCTCTACTTCATTTCTACACCACTTATTTATGCACTTTGCATTGTGTTTCACTCTGAATAAAAGTAGATAGGTCTGCTAAATACCTGTAATGTAATGTTACATTTAAGAAGCTTATGTTTCAATTATGTTAAGCATGCGATTGCCTCGAACAGAAAACACAATGCACCGGGATTGCCCAGGACCAACCTTGGAAACCCCTGTTACAAACCATAACTGGGTCACTTCTAACCCCCCCCCCCCCCCCCCCATCCTTTTTTCAAGGATTTTGTCCATTTTTACAATTAATAAAAATCGTTCAACGTTGAATAAGGCAGTGATTATCTAACTCGGGCCTGGGGGACCCCTGTGAATGCTGGATTTGGTTTCAAATAGTTTTAACTTGAAAGGAACAAGCTGTTAATTGCTTTTAATTAGACAGTTTTATGATAGTGATGGACAATTTATTGTGTTAAACTGTGTTCTGTCAGAAATAGGCCCACATTTCACACATTGATGAATTGTCAGCCCTCTGACATTCTATTGCTATGATATAAGACATTCACTTATTATGCTGTAAGGCAAATTGTTTTTTTTTTTTTTTTTTTTTTTTTTTCAAAAAGCAGGAACATTGTAATTGACAAAATTACAGAAGGGCTAGAGGAGTCCTGATAAGTGAAAGTTTTTATTGTTTGTCTTATATGAAAAAGAATACCTTTCAAGTATGTTTTAAGATTGGGATGACTCCAAATCACATGAGTTGAACACCATTTGTTTGCTTACATCTCCAGGACTCATCAGCAACCTCAAAGCGAATATCATGGGGTTATCTAGTAGTGTAATAAATTATAGTCGGTGTTAACTATTGTTCTTACTGTAGTTTAGCAATGAGGTTTTATAGCAAGAAGAACAGGTTTTATTCCCATTTCCCACCATGCTTGGGCCCCTACTATGTGGAATTTGAATGTTCTCACATTCACATGCATTTTCTCTGGTTTCCAACCACGATCCAAAGACATGCAGGTAAGTTAGATTAGGCTTGCAAAATTGCTGGTTGGTGCATGTGTGTGTTAATACAAAAAAAAAAAAATCATTCAGTGCTTAAACTGAAATGAACTGTTCCAGTTAATAAATGTAATTGCATCTTTGGTATAACTTCATAACAGTTTTTTATGTTTCAGTTGTGGATAATGTAAAACACATTTTGGATGAGTATGGTCACTTGTTTAGACTTTATGAACAAGTATAATGTACACTGTGCAGCCTATCAATGCAAACAACAGGAAGAGCAATAAACCTGAAGAGCTGCTTTTTCTGTTCTTGAAGTGAAAGTGTCTCTGACTGTTTGAACTGACTCTGTTTGTCATTAAACTAAAGGTGATTCCTGAAATATATAAAACATTTAGCTCAATATTTCCTACATTTAACTGAATATTCAGTTTGATAAATGTGTCATGAAGTTATTTAAATGTTCATATCTTTGTATCTAGTTTATTCATTCGTGTAGCTACGCATTAACTAAATGTAATTTTCTTTAAATGTTGTATATATTTAGGAAAAGTTTTGTACATTTTTGTAAGACATTTAGTAAATGTATCATGCATTTATGTAAATGTGTTTTTTTCGCTCGAAATCAGACAATATTTTTAAAATGAATCAGGCTTCCATGTTCAGCTCGCTCTGCAAATGAAACACTCCCAAGGTCTAGGCCTACAAAGCCTAACAACACAACACTGAATTTATTCTGAATTTAAGGAGTCGTCGAAGTGGCCTTTACTTTCTTATGCACCGTAACTTCAGCAATTAAACATCATACTTGCAAATATGGGTTCCCACCCACAATAAGAACGAAGTCGTGGTGTGTCGCAATGACGCCCTGCAGGTAAGTACCTGCTTCAGGGGTGGGGACTAACACCACGACACCTATAAGACTCAAAGCTATTTCGCTTTCCATAGAAGTAGCGTTTGAAAACGGAACAAGATTGGACTGCAAAAATGCAGAGTGTAACACGGCTGGTCCTCCTGTTTTGCGTCGCCGGTGAGTTTTGGAACATTTTCCGTACTGGTAAATAATATGTTGGAGAAGGAATGTAGTCTATGTTCAATTGTTTTTTGTGGTGAAGTTTGACGTACGACAAAAAGGAGTATTTACGCAGCTAATGTTTTCAATATTCATTGAATATTTTCAGCTCGATTATGAAAATCTGTTATTAACAAGTTGTTTTATTTTTGTAGCATTGTTGAGAGGGGCGTTTGTTAATGGAGCAAGGGAGGTAAGAGAAATATGTCTTGTTTACCTGCTACACTGGAAACCTGTATTCTCTATTCTGAGAATTTCCTGATCAACGTAATGTTCCATAGGCGAACTGCGCGTCATTCCCTCTTCCAGCGTGCACTCGCGACTTTAGACCTGTATGCGGAGACGACGGCAATACCTACGACAACGAGTGCATGTTGTGCCTGCACAATCTGTGAGTAGGCGCCGGAAACACACATGTTACAAACACAGCTCTTTCACAATTTCGAGGCCCATAGAGCTTCAGAATTTGGTAACAAAATTTATTTTTAACTTTCTGTTGCTCAGCGCAAACTTTTGATTTGCTAAGCAAGTTTTTGATTATTTTCAACAATATACATTCTGCCCAAATACAGTTGGTTTTAAAACAGTATAAACAATGTCATGAAGTACATACAGTAACCAGTCAAACCTCGGGCTAACTTTGTGCAGGTGCATATGGTGATCATAAATGTCTTGAATTATTATTTGTGGAAAGGTGGGTCCCGTTAGATGGGAATGAACTGTATTCAAGACAGTGCATGTGTTTTTTTTTTTTTACCTTTTAATAACCAATTTCATTCACTTAGGTTTATGTAACTTTGTGGATAGAATCTACAGTATCCCTGAACTGTGTTTGGTGCCTGCATTTGAAGTATTTATCATGGTTAATCTGAGAAAAATTGCTTAAAAATGTATTTACTATTTATTTTCCAGAGAGAATGAAGCCAATGTACTTGTGGCTTATGAGGGACCCTGCCAGTCATGAACACTGTGTGTTTGTGTGTGCACATTCTTTCATTTGGATATTTATGAGCATATCAAGACCTTTCTTTGGCTCATTTTATTTAACTGAATGAGGCTCTTAATGGAGGGATTTTATTCCTTAATGTGCTGTAATTCAGTGTTTGTGTAAAAGCCGAAATGTGTGCATGCATATTGTACTTTTCCTGTATGTTTTCTGCTTTTAAATTTGGTTTTAAATGTGTAAAACTGTATGTGTATAAGACGTCCCTTTTGAAAAATATAATCTGTTTGTTCGTATAAAAATTGAGAATAAACGGTCCAGATCTTGAGTTATTGGATTTGAACGCATCTTTCTTTTTGGTGGTTGGGTGATTGTGAAGTTGCAAGCATATCATTTTTGGCAATACAATTTTTTTTTTTTTTTTTTTTTTTTTTTCCCTCATGTGTCTGCCGTTGAACCTTTGGTTGAATTGACAATAAAGCTAAAGCATGCTGAAACTTGTTTGAAAGGGTTTTTGTTTACTTTTTTCCTGATGGGACAGATGAATTATCTCAGAAAGTCTCTGATTTGATTCAGAAAGTCTCTGCGGGTGAGGTGTGACTCCATTCCAGTTTTGAAGTTGTGCTTTTTCTGTGTTCTTTTGGGGATGTTCCAAGTATGTGGTTTAGTGACTAAAGTGAACAAAGTGAAACTTTGTTCAACAAAGAGTGAAACACATTTACAGTATGATTGATTTATCTTCTAGATCAGAGATGACACTTTATTCATCCCAAAGGAAATTGTTGTGCCAAGGATGCTCAGGCATACAAGTACACAAAGTCAAATGAGATACAGTGCAAATTACAAGTTCCACTTACAAGAATTTATTACACTAAACACAATTACAATGTTAAAGGTTAAGAAACATGAGTGAAGTAGATAAGTAGCCTTCCAGGTAAAATAGGTCAACAGGTTGCAAACAAGGGCTATGCGTCCACAGGTTATTGCACAATATTGGTGATTACCAAATACAAAAAAATATAGATCATCAAATGAAAACAGATAAAACCAAAAGAGATGAAAGCAAATAACATGGCGAAATGAATTGCCTTCTTGAGGTATTGCATATTACAGTGATGTCGACAGTTTTAAACATTACCAACAAATCAAGTTCTTGAAAAAGGGAGAATACATGTATACATGTAGTCACTGGGTGTTTCCTCCAGGCTGCATGAGGTGGTGCAGTATCTACACCCAGTGAACTTCTCCGCAGACATCTGCAGGGTTCGGCCCTTTGTCCCCTGCTCTACTCTCTCTGCACCAGATCTCTGCCCACAGGTTTTCTTACCATTATGCTGATGACACTCAGCTTTTCCTTCCTTTCCCTCCTACTTGACATCTCCTCCCCTGGATGACCTCTTCGTAACTCTGTGAGCAGAATAGCTCTATCTACAGACAGTGAGAGGGTGGAATAAGCAGGATGTGTTAGCCACACTGTAATAACCTCATTCCAATCGGTTGTAGGGATTTGTTTCCGTACCCCTAGCAAAAGGCAGCAAAAGTGTAAGGATTTTGTTTCCTATACCTCGCAACAGAGGGCGCCACTTACATAGAGGAAATTCTTTAACATATTCTACAAATAATGGTGTAATTAAAAGAAATCAGTCTTATAAAATATATCAGTCTCATTAACTATAGCTACATATATATATATATATATATATATATATATATATATATGCGCTTTCAACTAACAATATATGTAACCCAATTAAAAAGATAATGAAATAAATATGGGGTAAAGAAAAGCACTCATTTATTATTTTTTATATCTGTTTTATTTTCTTATTTCCTGTACTAAATACATATTTTTTGTGTTAAAAGAATGTAAAAGTAATAGTTAAATGTAAAAATATGCTTCAGTTTACGTTTTATGTATCTTGAGAGACCCGTGATCGGGTTCAGAGTTCGGCCGGAAACCGGAAGAGAAGTGAGAGTAACCACGAGGAGGGAGAGGAGAGAGAAGGGGAAAAAAGGAGCGTGGGAAGATGCAGGTTGCGAAAACGTTAGCAACAGAGCAAAATACTTTAAGGAATAAACACGTTGTTTGAGGAACGTACGTCGAGACAAACGGACAGTGAGTCTCAGAGTGACTGTTCAGTCAACGCAGCACCGTGTTTGAGTAAAACGACGAGTATTCTGGAAAAAAGTGTCCGACGAGAAGCGCCGCAAAAAGCTAAGTAGCTCACGTTAGCTTACCTGACGGCCTTCACGGCGGAGCAGCTCACTCAGCCACTCGCCGAGGTGAAGACTGTTCGCCTGCTGTATAACCGAGCTGCATGAGAGGACCTGCAGTGAGTGTTCACCACGGACGCTACCGAGAGAACGGACGGCAGGAATCGTCTACGGCCAGAGCTGCAGCAGCACGCTGTACCGCCGAGAGGACGAGGACGCCATGACTGCCGTGAGTTTGTCATTGTTTCGCGCTGTGGCGCGAAGCAGCAATTGTAGTTTTCTGGCTCCAACGAACCCAAGCATCGACCCAGGCCTGCATCACTGACACATTTGGTACCCAATTCATTTTATTCTTTTATTTTTAAGTAAATAAAAGTGCCGGCTGTAGGTGAAGTGTTTAATTTTTTTGTGCTTTTGAAACCTGAGTGCATATTGAAAAAGCACCCTTGAGCATTTGAAACTGTTTTTCTGGAGTTTATTTACTGATTTAAAGGGACAGTGAAGTCTAACATTTTCACTTGAATATTTTGGGTTTTTTTATTTTCTGTTGAAATATTTAACGTTTAAATGATATTGCTTATGTTTATGCAAACATTTTAAAGAGTATTTGTGTTTTATTGTCGAGTGCTTCGGGGGAGGTTTAAAAAAACTTAAAAGGTAGCTATAGTAAGAAAATGTTATTTCATTATTAGTTCATGTATGTACAGTAGTGATTAAAAACAGTCGTAAAAAAACAGTGGTGTCGCGGGGAAGGACTAGATGAGAAACACTCGTTGATGGTCTTTGTTCCGGAGAGAGTTGAGGTTGCTCAGATAGAGGCAACCATGGAAACCCTCAAAGCTTTGGGGAGGGTTCGTGTAAGAGGGCGGAACTTTAACCAAAAGCTCAACCTCTTGACTGTTCTCTGTGAGTGCAGGGAGGAAGTGGACCCCAGTAAAGTCGCTTCTGAAGTGAAGCCTGATGGTGAAACCGAGGCATGGAACCTGGTCATGGTGTCTGGGGACGCAGGGGTGGTTGAAAAGCCACAGGGTTCTCCAGAGGTGGGGGTTAGAAATGCAGCCCTTGGTGGTTCTCCAGAGTCCATTATCCGTGCAGTGGGTGACTTATTAACAAAAATGGAGGAACCATCTGGAGACAGCAGCAGTTACCGCCGCTTGCGACTGTTTTCAGGAAGTTTGCCTACCCCGGCTGGGGAAGAGGCATGAGAGCACTGGTTGGAACATGCGCGCCTTATGGTAGAGGAGAGCGATTGCTCTGCCAAGGAGAAAAGAAGACACACAATGGAGAGTCTTAAAGGTCCTGCATTAGGCGTGGTGAAAGCTGTACGGAAGGCTTACCCTGAAGTAAGTCCAGCGCAGTGTTTGGAAGCTATTGAGAGTGCATTTGGGTCTGCTGAGACAGGCGAGGGTCTGTATTTTTTTTTCCGGTTGCTGCAACAGCAACCCAAGGAAAAGTTGTCTGATTTCTTGAGACGGTTAGAGTTGTCTTTAACCAGAGTGGTTCAGCGAGGAGGACTTCCACCTGACCGTACAGATCGTGCTCGAGTGGAGCAACTTCTCAGAGGTGCTGTGCACTCCGATCTGATGTTGGTTCAGCTCAAGTTAAGAGGACGGAGGGAACATCCGCCGTCTTTCTTGGAGCTTTTGAGCGAAATCCGCAGCGAAGAAGAATACGAGTCTTCCTGCATGAAACTGAACTCATCTGTGCGGCGGTTCAGGCGAACGCAGACACCGATAGTTGAGATGGGGAGATTCAGAGTTTCAGAGAAATCTGACATGAAAGAACTGAAAGCAATGTTCATGGCTATGATGGCTAAAAATAGCAAAGTCTCAGCTGATAAAGAACCTGAGCTAACAACAAAAGCTCCCATCACCGAGACATGTGTTGACACGGGAGTAGCTGTCCTGAAAAAACAGCTAGGGAAGCTGCAAAACTAGCTGACACCTAAAAAGTCGAGAGCGTCTGATGCCCCTGCTGCAGCTTTAAGAATCAAACCAATCCGACAAGCTCAGACCACGGCCAGACAGCAAACATTGAGCGATTCAGATGGACATTTTTTATCACTGTGGCGAGATTGGCCACTTCTCTGCAGAGTGTTGGAATCCAGAGAATCAGGGCAAAGTCATTAAAAAACTGATATGATCGTTGAGAAAAGCTAAACAGGGTGAGCCGTCTTACCCACAAACAGAAAATGGCCACACCGTCTGCGCGTTTAAGAAAAGTGAAGTGATCACTATGAAATGGGACATTCCACGAGGATTGATTGGGCCTTCTTCTGTCATTCCCGTTAAGATCAATGGTGAACAGTGTGATGCCCTTCTTGATAGTGGTTCACAGGTCACAATCATCTTTGAACATTGGTACAAGCTCCACTTATCTCATGTGCCAATCCAGCCAGTGTCCGGGCTAGCAATATGGGGGTTGAGTGACACAAGTTATCCTTACCTGGGATATGTGGCGGTGGATATGGAGTTTTCTGAGACAGGTGTGAAGGAGACCATCTCCGTCTTGGCTCTCATTTGTCTGAGCCCGGAAAGTCCTGAGCAGACTCCTGTTATCCTTTCCAACAATGCCAATCTGTTCCAGAGGCTAGCCAGACTTTGCCGAGACACAGCCGGAGTGGACATTGGGCAGACTTTGGGCATAAAAGCAAAAGCTTCCGCCTCTGTTCCGGACCAGTCAATTCTTGGTGGAGAATATGGTTTGGTAGGTTGTGTGAAATGGATGGGTCCGGGGTCTATTAACTTACCTCCTGGTGGTGAGTGTTGTGCCATCTGTGAAGTCGAGTTGAGGAGGCCTGTGGGTAAAGACATGTTGATGGTGGAAGCGTCACCAGTTACTCCGTTGCCATCTGGGGTACTTCTGCAGCCCATGGTCGTCCCTGGTGCCGCAGTAGAGGTCAACCATTTCACTGTGTTGGTTCGCAATGAGTCACTAAGAGACACAGTCATCCCAGTTGGGACTGTTCTTGGTCAACTTTGTCCAGCTGATCCAGTTGTTCCATCCCCAAAGGTCGAAGCCAAGACTGTGACCCCACCCACGCAGTTAGATCCCAAGCTTATTCAGTTCAGCGATTCACCGATACCTCAGCAGTGGAAGGATGGGCTCTGCCAAAAGTTGAGCGAGCTTAGCGTGTTCTCCGTGCATGAATGGGACGTTTGCCTGCCGAGAGAGGTCGAACATCATATTTGCTTAACCGATTCAAGGCCATTCAGAGAACGTTCAAGACGCTTGGCTCCAGCTGATATTGATGACGTGCGTAATCATCTGCAGGAGTTGCTGCAGGTTGGTATCATTAAGGAGTCCAGGAGCCAGTACGCATCGCCAATTGTGATAGCCAGAAAGAAAAATTGGCGCATCAGAATGTGCATTGACTATAGGACTTTGAACAGGCGTACAACTCCTGACCAATACACTACTCCACGCGTCGATGATGCGTTAGATTGTTTAGGTGTAAGTGGTTTTCTGTCCTTGATTTAAGGAGTGGATGTTATCAGATTGCAATGGCAGCAAATGCATTCATTTGTCCGTTGGGTTTCTACCAGTTCGAAACAATGCTTCAGGGCATTACTGGAGCGCCTGCAACATTCCAAAGACTTGTGGAATAAGCGGTTGGCGACATGAACCTTCTTCAGGTGCTAGTCTACTTGGACGATCTCATAGTCTTTGGCCGTTCGTTAGAGGAATATGAAGAGCGTCTCCTTCGGCTGTTAGACAGGCTTGAGGAAGTAGGGTTGAAACTTTCCCTTGACAAGTGTCAGTTCTGTCAGCCGAGAGTGAAATATGTAGGACACATCGTGTCCGCTGATGGCGTCGCAACTGACCCAGACAAGATACAGGCGGTCGCCCAGTGGCCTAAGAAAAAGACCTTAAGTCTTTGCGCTCTTTCTTGGGGTTCTGTGGGTATTATCGTCGCTTCATAGCAAACTACTCCTCCATTCCTAGGCCTCTCACAGAGCTGACAGAGGGCTATGAACCCACCCAGCGTGGAAGGAAGCAGGGTGTGGACAAGAACAAGACGTACTTGAAAGAGTCTGAGCCGTTCAACGGAAGATGGGACCAGTCTTGTACTGATGCATTCAAGAGCATCGTTCAGTGTCTGATAAACGCGCCAGCGTTGGCATTTGCAGATCCGAAAAAGCCGTATGTCCTGCATACGGATGCAAGCTTTAAAGTGGTAGGTGCCGTGCTTTACCAGGAACATCCTGAGGGGTTACGACCTGTGGCCTTTGCCAGCAGAAAGCTGAGCCCACCAGAACAGAAATATCCAGTCCATCAGTTAGAGTTCCTTGCGTTGAAGTGGTCTGTCGTTGATAAATTTCACGACAACCTCTACGGGGCGAAGTTCACGGCACGCACCGATGATAACCCATTAATATACGTACTCACCACCGCAAAAGTCAGCGCAACTGGTCATCGGTGGCTGGCTGCATTGGCCACCTTCGACTTTGATGTACAGTACAGGCCGGGGAAAGCCAATACAGACGCTGATTTGTTGTCGTGCAACATAGCTGACCCCGCAGAGTGTGAGGAATGGGAGAGCATGTATCCCAACTGCTGTTAAGTCTGTCAGCGCGTTCAGGTTAGTGAAACTTCAGATGAGTCTCCCAGGTATGTTGAACAGTTAGGTGCATCACCAGCGTGTATCCCTGACGTGTATGCTTTTCCATCTCAGTTGCACTTGAGTTCTTTGGAGCAGTTTTCAAAGGCTGACTTGATTGATGCCCAGAAGAGAGATGATGTACTTAAGCCTGTGTTGGAGGCTGTGAAACAGGGCGTTTGGCCAAGAGGGAAGCAGGGTGACTAGCGGTGAGAGATGGACTTCTGTGTTGCATTGGCAAAAAATATAATGATGAGACACTACAGATCGTGCTGCCTGGTGAATTTCGTGGAAAGGTTTTGCATGCTTTACATGATGACATGGGCCATCTCGGTGTTGAGAGGGTCACTTACCTCCTCCGAGCTAGGTTTTACAGGCCCAGAATGGCCAATGATGTGGAGGACTATGTCCGAAATTGTGGATTGTGTGTGACTCGCAAAACGCCTTGCAAGAAAGCAGCTCCCTTGCATCACATTGTCAGCAATGGTCCTATGGATCTGGTGTGTATTGACTTTTCGTGAATGGAGCCTGATTCCAGAGTTATAGGTAATGTTTTGGTTGTGACAGACCACTTCACTAGGTATGCTCAAGCTTTTCCAGCTAAAAATCAGAAAGCATTGACAGTAGCAAAGATCCTAGTTGAGAAGTATTTTGTGCACTATGGATTGCCTGCTGGGATTCATTCTGTCCAGGGTACAGACTCACCTGCGCAACAAAAGAGCGTATGATCAAAAAGTCAGTTTGCAGAACATGAGGGAGAGGGAAATTTGGGTTTAAAGGGGAAACACTAGCTTGAGAGCCGATGGGGTTCTACACCTCATGTAGTTGTAAGTAAACTACCAAACTTACCTGTTTTCCGGGTGAGATCTGAGGGAGGAAAAGGGGGTGTAAAGACAATCCATCGTGACTATGTCTTACCTATAGGGCAGTCAGTGAGGATACCAAAAGAGAAAAGTGGTGAAGAAGTTCCTGTAATACCTAAAACTCCATCAACAAGAGCAGGGACGAGAAAACTCAGAACAAAATCGAAAGAACAGATCTGTGAGCTCACAGAGTCTTTGTCAGATTTTGAGAGTGACAGGCCCTGTAGAAACCATTGGGATTGTATAGACTCTTTGCTGAAAAGACAGTATGCTTCTGTAGGAAGAGAGCCAGTAAGCTCAGAAGAAGAAGTTGTCAAGGATTTGAGTCCTGAACGTTGAGCTGATGAGGGTGAAACAGACGACAGAGATGATCCAGGAAGTCAGGTTGACACAGATGCTGAGTCGTCTGACTCTGAAACAGACCTGGAGGTTAGAAGAGGTCCTGTTTGTGCACCAAAAGCAAAACTCTGATCTAAACCAAAAGCAGACAGGGTACTGAGACCTAGGTCAACTGAGAAGAGACAGGTAAAACCAGTACTAAGACTCACTTATGATGAACCTGGCAAGGCCAGTGAGCAACCAATCGCAATAGTTCATAGAGGTATCATCATTAAAGTAGGATGAGGACGCCATTCCTGCCGTGAGTTTGTCATTGTTTCTTTTGCGCTGTGGTGCGAAGCAGCCATTGTAGTTTTCTGGCTCCAACGAACCCAAGCATCAACCCAGGCCCTATTGGTGAGGCTTAGAATACACATACAAAGAATCACAAAAACACTTAGAGGGCCAAAAAAGTATTTGGAGTAGAGCGATAGGATTTTGCAAGGTCCCAAGAATGTAATGGAAGTTTTTTGATGGTTTTTTTTCAGGAAAATCCATGACATGAACTAAGGGTCTGAGGTGAGTTGGCATAACCCTTTGTTAGCCTATACCAAATACATTCATTTTGAATATGACTTCACTCCAAAATGTTGTCCTCTCAGGATGTTTAATTCATGTGCTGTAATACAGTATTATGAAGCTGCACCTCATTAGCCGTTCTATTACATGATCAGTAAATTTAAGTTAAATTTTTTTTGAGGTTCCCTCACTACTTGCGCATTGCATCGTCTTATCTGGATGTGTAAGCATGTCATCTGACCTTCTTTTTGGGTGTCTCCTTCTGCAAAATTGCAACAGGGCATAAAAAAAAGAGAACACTAATCATTTCAGAAATTGCTGAGACATACCTATGAGACACAAACTTCAAGCAGTCATCTCATACAAAGGATCTGCAACAAAGTACAAAACTTGACTTCTTTAATATATATATATATGTAACCGGCAGAATTATCTGTTGCTTTTCTGCTTTCTTTCCCCTCGAAGCCCCTGGAGGTTTTCCTGTTCTTGGCCACACTGATGAGGGTCATTTTAGTGTATATATTTATATATACAAGCTCCATCAGGAATGTTTTTACTCTGGTTATCGTGATTGCTTTTCTATTTTGCAGCGTGTTGAGTGCTGAAAGGTATGGGCTCCTACCCTGGTTAAAATCTTTTAAACGCCGTCTGTTCTTGGTGTTAACCTGTGTTTGCTTACAGGTGTTATAGGTGGGTCTATCATAAACCGTCTGGGTGGTATGTGAGCCCGTTCGCCACAACAGGTAGCCATGTTTCTCGGGCTCTCATTAAAACCATGCAGTGTTTGTTTCAAACAAGAACAAGACGTGCATCTAACGGCAATATTTTAATACAGGTTTCTGCGGTGAGACGGCAACCGAGTACGCTTGCGGTCAATGAAAAGAACTAGAGGTAAAATAAACTGATGGTTTCTCCTATTTATGTACCTACCAACAAGGAAATGTTGTTGTCTGAATTTATATAATGGTGCTGCCAATACGATGCTAATCTTGTTTGTGTCCTTTTAGGAACAGTTACCACCTGCTGCTTTGCCTCGTTTTAAATTAGTGTATGTGTAAACGTGTAAATATAGTCAGTGCTGTGTCTTTTATGTTTTGTTCATTTGGGTGGGCAATAGAGTGAGGTCCTGACTGCCCCCAGTGTTTTCTCTTGACCCTCATCGTGTGGTCTGTCCTCTTTAATACTGAATACGCTGGTCGTTGTACTCTTTTCCCATCTTTGTTCCTCTGCCCAATAGAGTCAACAGGGGAGTGTGTTAGCCGTTTTGTGGATAGGCCGCTGGACCTGGGCCTCCCCCTTCCTCCTTCCTGCACTGCATGTGGTGTTGCTAGGGCTAAAGTGAATGTCACTTTCTTTTACAGTGGTCACCCATTTGCTGTGTGTGTAGTTGCATCAGCGTGTGTGCGAGTGTGTCTGTTAACGGGCACCGGGATCCAGGGCACAGTGGTGTATTGCCCCTCCCTGTTCCAGTGAAGGCAACCTCTCAACAGACAGCCTACCTTACCTTTTTTTTCCCCCATTTATTTATTTATTATTTCTGGTGGCAGTCTGTACCCCTCTTGTGGGAAATCAACTTTTACTATGGTCTATTTTAATGATTTTGAATAAAATGTGTTTTCGAATGAACTGTTTAAATAAAATTTGCCCATTCAAATCGAAATACCACGTCTCTGGTAAATTCTTACAAGCTTACATGTGTGTGGGAACCCTGTAGCCTCCATACTATTTGAATTTACTCCTGGGGTGGAAGTCCCTAGGTGGCGTAGTCAAACCTTACACTTATAAAACTTACACAAAATACTTTAATTGTATGTCCACTGGGTCACATATAGTACGTCCCAAAACCTATACTGCCCTGAAATGGTTGGCTATGTATAACATGTGCTTTAAATTCTAAATGATGAAAGCAAAATGTACCCTTGTAAGTACCCTTGAATAAAAGCTACAGATTGTTTACAAATAGAAAAGGGTGGAGTACAGAGGTTTTGCTCAGAATGTTATGGAGGGCGCTGCATACACACACACACACATATATACATACACAAGTTGACTAATTCACTTATATCACTTATATATTATACTCTATATTATCTGTATAAGGAATGCAGGCTAAATATTTCACATTTGACATTTCACAAGAGTCAATGTGCAGCAGCTTTTATCCATAGTGATTACCAAAATACATGTTCTGAGGACATGCTGCTCAGACAGAGATGTAGTCTTACCCTAACAGTACAGGACATTATGTTCTCTCAGGCCCTCAACTTAATTTCTACACCACTTATTTATGCACTTTGCATTGCATTTCACTCTGAATAAAAGTAGATAGGTCTGCTAAATACCTGTAATGTAATGTTACATTTGAGAAGCTTATGTTTCAGTTATGTCAAGCATGCGATTGGCTAGAACAGAAAACACAATGCACAGGGATAGCCCAGGACCAACCTTGGAGACCCCTGTTACAAACCATAACTGGGTCACTTCTAACCCCCCCCCCCCCCCCATCCTTTTTTCAAGGATTTTGTCCATTTTTACAATTAATAAAAATCGTACAACGTTGAATAAGGCAGTGATTATCAAACTCGGGCCTGGGGGACCCCTGTGAATGCTGGATTTGGTTTCAAATAGTTTTACCTCGAATGGAACAAGCTGTTAATTAATTTTAATTAGACAGTTTTATTATCGTGATGGATAATGTATTGTGTTAAACTGTGTTCTGTCAGAAATAGGCCCACATTTCACACACTGATGAATTTTCAGCCCTCTGACATTCTATCTTTAAGATATAAGACATTCACTTATTATACTGTAAGGCGAATTGTTTTTTTTTAAAAGCAGGAACATTGTAATTGACAAAATTACAGAAGGGCTAGAGGAGTCCTGATGTGAAAGTTTTTATTGTTTGTGTTATATGAAAAAGAATACCTTTCAAGTATGTTTTAAGATTGGGATGACTCCAAAACTCATGAGTTGAAGACCATTTGTTTGCTTACATCTCCAGGACTCACCAGCAACCTCAAAGCGAATATCATGGAGTTATCTAGTAGTGTAATAAATTATGGTCAGTGTTAACTCTTTTTCTTACTCTAGTTTAGCAATGCGGTTTTATAGCAAGAAGAACAGGTTTTATTCCCATTTCCCACCATGCTTGGGCCCCTACTATGTGGAATTTGAATGTTCTCACATTCACATGCATTTTCTCTGGTTTCCAACCACGATCCAAAGACATGCAGGTAAGTTAGATTAGGCTTGCAAAATTGCTGGTCGGTGCATGCGTGTGTTAATACAAAAAAAAAAAAAAAAAACATCATTCAGTGCTTAAACTGAAATAAACTGTTCCATTTAATAAATGTAATTGCATCTTTGGTATAACTTCATAACAGTTATTTATGTTTCAGTTGTGGATAACGTAAAACACATTTTGGATGAGTATGGTCACTTGTTTATGAACAAGTTTCATGTACACTGTGCAGCCTATCAATGCAAACAACAGGAAGAGCAATAACAACCTGAAGACCTGCTTTTTCTGATCTTGAAGTGAAAGTGTCTCTGACTGTTTAAACTTACTCTGTTTGTCATTAAACTAAAGGTGATTCCTTAAATATATAAAACATTTAGCTCAATATTTCCTACATTTAACTGAATATTCTGTTTGATAAATGTGTCATGGAGTTATTTAAATGTTCATATATTCATTCATCTACTTTATTCATTCATGTAGCTACACATTAACTAAATGTCATTTTCTTGAAATGTTGCATATATTTAGGAAAAGTTTTGTACATTTTTGGAAAACATTTAGTAAATGTATCATGCATTTATGTAAATGTGTTTTTTTTTTCTCACGTTTGAAACATTTAGGTAAACGTATGAAAAATGTACTCAAAACCAATCTCCTTCCTAAATGCTACAGGCTCGGCAGGTGTTCAGTGTAGCCTAACTCGAGGTTAGTTGAAGTAAATCCACAACCAAGCAGGTTAGCTTCAGAGACATTTAGTAAATGTATCATGCAGTTATGTAAATGTGTTTTTTCGCTCGAAATCAGACCATATTTTTAAAATGAACCAGGCTTCCATGGTAAGCTCGCTTTGCAAATGAAACACTCCCAAGGTCTAAGCCTACAAAGCCTAACAAAACAACACTGAATTTATTTTGAATTTAAGGAGTCGTCCAAGTGACATTTACTTTCTTATGCACCGTAACTTCAGCAATTAAACATCATACTTGCAAATATGGGTTCCCACCCACAATAAGAAGGCAGTCGTGGTGTATCGTAATGACGCCCTGCAGCAAGTACCTGTTACAGGGGTGGGGACTAACAACACGACACCTATAAAACACAGAGCTACTTCGCTTTCCATAGAAGTAGCGTTTGAAAACGGAACAATACTGGACTACAAAAATGCAGAGTGTAACACGACTGGTCCTCCTGTTTTGCGTCGCCGGTGAGTTTTGGAACATTTTCCGTACTGGTAAATAATATGTTGGAGAAGGAATGTAGTCTATGTTCAATTGTTTTTTGTGGTGAAGTTTGACGTACGACAAAAAGGAGTATTTACGCACCTAATATTTTCAATATTCATTGAATATTTTCAGCTCGATAATGAAAATCTGTTATTAACAAGTTGTTTTATTTTTGTAGCATTGTTGAGAGGGGCGTTTGTTAATGGAGCAAGGGAGGTAAGAGAAATATGTCTTGTTTACCTGCTGTACTTGAAATCTGTATTCTGAATTCTGAGCATTTTCTGATCAACGTAATGTTCCATAGGCGAACTGCGCGTCATTCCCTCTTCCAGCGTGCCCTCGCGACTTTAGACCTGTATGCGGAGACGACGGCAATACCTACGACAACGAGTGCATGTTGTGCGTGCACAATCTGTGAGTAGACGCCGGCAACACACATGTTAAAAACACAGCTCTTTCACAATTTCGAGGCCCATCGAGCTTGACAATTTGGTAACAAAATTTATTTGTAACTCTCTGTTGCTCAGCGCAAAGTTTTGATTTGCTAAGCAAGTTTTTGATTATTTTCAACAATATACATTCTGCCCAAATACAGCTGTTTTTAATGAACAGTGGAAACAATGCCATGAAGTACATATAGTAACCAGTCAAACCTCGGGCTCACTTTGTGCAGGTCATGGTGATCATAAATGTCTTGAATTATTATTAGTGGAAAGGTGGGTCCCGTTACATGGGAATGAACTGTATTCAAGACAGTGCATGTGTTTTTATTTTTACCTTTTAATAACCAATTTCATTCACTTAGGTTTATGTAGCTTTGCGGTTAGAATCTACAGTATCCCTGAACTGTGTTTGGTGCCTGCATTTGAAGTATTTATCATGGTTAATCTGAGAAAAATTGCTTAAAAATGTATTTACTATTTATTTTCCAGAGAGAATGAAGCCAATGTAGCTGTGGCTTACAACGGACCCTGCCAGTCATGATCACTGTGTGTTTGTGTGTGCACATTCTTTCATTTGGATATTTATGAGCATATCAAGACCTTTCTTTGGCTCATTTTATTTAACTTAATGGAGGGATTTTATTCCTTAATGTGCTGCAATTCAGTGTTTGTGTAAAAGCCGAAATGTGTGCATGCGTATTGTACGTTTCCTGTATGTTTTCTGCTTTTAAATTTGCTTTTAAATGTGTAAAACTGTACGTGTATAAGATGTCCCTTTTGAATAATATAATCTGTTTGTTCGTATAAAAATTGAGAATAAACAGTCCAGATCTTGAGTTATTGGATTTGAGCGCATCTTTCTTTTTGGTGGTTGGGTGATTGTGAAGGTGCAAGCATATCATTTTTGGCAATACAATTTTTTTTCCCTCATGTGTCTGCCGTTGAACCTTTGGTTAAATTGACAATAAAGCTAAAGCATGCTGAAACTTGTTTGAAAGGGTTTTCGTTTACTTTTTCTTTTTACTTTTTCTGATGGGACAGATGAATTGTGTCTTAAAGTCTCTGAATTAATTCAGAAGTCTCTGGTGTGACTCCCTTCCTGTTTTGAAGTTGTGCTTTTTACTGTGTTCTTTTGGGGATATTCCAGGTATGTGGTTTAGTGACTAAAGTGAACAAAGTGAAACTTTGTTCAACAAAGAGTGAAACACATTTACAGTATGATTGATTTATCTTCTAGATCAGAGAACACTTTATTCATCCCAAAGGAAATTGTTGTGCCAAGGATGCTCAGGCATACAAGTACACAAGGTCAAATGAGATACAGTGCAAATTACAAGTTGCAGTTACAAGAATTTATTACACTAAACACAATTACAATGTGAAAGGTTAAGAAACATGAGTGAGGTAGAGAAGTAGCCTTCCAGGTAAAATAGGTAAACAAGTTGCAAGCAAGGGCTATGCGTCCACAGGTTATTGCACAATACTGGTGATTACCAAATACAAAAAAATATAGATCATCAAATAAAAACAGATGAAACCAAAAGAGATGAAAGCAAATAACATGGCTAAATGAATTGCCTTCTTGAGGTATTGCACATTACAGTGATGTTGGACATAACTAGCGTGTTAAATACAAATAAAACTGATAAAAACAGTACTTTACATGGATGGGTATTGCCAGGGGCGGAGTTACCGGGGGGGCTGGGGGGGCGACGCGCCCTCGGCCCGGAGTCCAGGGGGGCCCGAAGCCTCTGTTCCAGATAGGGGGGGACCGAGCTTTCTCTTGATTAAATCTTTTAATGTGCGAAATGTGTGAGCTTATATATGTTGCCCAGTCAGGATGAGTCATGGTTGGTAAAAACTTTACAAGACTGACTTTAGTGATGTAGTTAGGTGTAAAATATGAATAAAATGACGTACTGCATGACTGGCTTTATTTTCACTCTCACATTTAACTTCATTACGTGCAAATTTACAAGTGGATCGCCGATATTGTCTCCAAGTGTATTTTGGGTAAAATCGTTATCAACCGTCCACCACGTCATCATCAGTCATTTGTCAACAGAGTGCAAGCTAGGTGTAGCATTTTTACGGACTAAGCTAAACATGAGTGGCAGTTCATAAAAGTTTTAGCATAAAAACTTTAAAAAAAAATTTAAGCATAAAAGTGGAGCGACAAAGCGCAAAGAAAAGGAAAAAAGAGAGCAAGGAAAAGCCAAATTACAAAAACTGGACACATATTTTGTTCGTCCTCCTGGAGATGAACCTGACATTTTTGTTGGCAGCGATTCAATTCTGGCAGCACAGTCTCGGAGCCAGATTTACAGGTAGCAATTCTAGCAATCACTACACCACAAACAATGTGTGAGCAGTTGTAAACTGTTGATGGTTGTTATTTCTAGTAGCCCAGCTTATATCCCCTTCTTTCTCTCTCGACTGTATAGCGGTGATGTTAGGGACTCAGCAGTTGCTTGTGTCAAAAATGTAGTATGTTTGGTTGTTAGCCCCGCTGTTGCGGGCATGTGTATGTTGTAAAGTGATGTTATCATGAGCTTTATTGGGTTTAAAGGGCCCGGTCATGTGCCCCGCCCCCGGCCCGGTACTGATTTGTTCCGCTAGTGGGTATTGCACATTATCATGTTATTGCACATAACACAGCTTTACATTTAGAATTGCAGTGTAATGGTATTACACCTCACAGCGAATTAATGTTATAATGATTGCGTTTGTGTCAGGATATGTTGGTCGATTCTCTCCATGTGGATGAGCTATTATACAGTCCAGTGGCCATGGGGAGAAAGGACCTCCTGTGACATTCAGTGGAGCACCTTGGTGGTATCAGCACTCTTGGTGAAGGTGTTCCTGTGGCTAACAACTATGGAGAGCAGGGGGTGATAGACATTGTCCATTATGTTTAGGAGTTTTTTTGGCATATAGTACGGACAGAGACCTACTGCCATCAGCTCAATGTCCGGATTGCCCTCATGTTCTTTAACAGTAATGTGTCCAGGTTTGCAGCATTTGTTGTTGATAAAGATGGCAAGTCCCTCTCCTTTCTTCTTGCCACTCTTGACACAACTTCTGTCCACCCATAGCAGCTGAAGTCAGTTTACAGCTAGCAGGCTGCCACCTGGGATGGCACCGGAAGGAAGAAAACAATGGTTTACATTGTTGTCGACAGTTTTAAACATTACCAACAAATCAGGTTCTTGAAAAAGGGAGAATACATGTAGTCACTGGGTGTTTCCTCCAGGCTGCGTGAGGCGGTGCAGTATCTACACCCAGTGAACGTCTCCGCAGACATCTGCAGGGTTTGGCCCTTTGCTCTACTCCCTCTGCACCAGATCTCTGCCCACAGGTTTTCTTACCATTATGCTGATGACACTCAGCTTTTCCTTCCCTTCCCTCCTACTTGACTCCCCTGGATGACCTCTTCGTAACTCTGTGAGCAGAATAGCTCTATCTACAGACAGTGAGAGGGTGGAACAAGAAGGATGTGTTAGCCACACTGTAAAATGTAGGGATTTGTCTGAGTTTTCCTCACAACAGGGCACCAAATGTGTAAGGAATTTGTTTTAGTACTCCTTGCACAAGGCACCAAAATTTTAAGGATTTTGTTTCCTATACCTCACAACAGAGGGCACCACTTACATAGAGGAAATTCTATAACATATTCTACTAATAATGGTGTAATGAAAAGAAATCAGTCTCATAAAATATATCAGTCTCATTAACTATAGCTATGTATATATATACGAAATTTCAACTAATAATTGAATTAATAATTACAATCATTATTACAATGTATGTAACCCAGTTAAAAAGACAAAGAAAAAAATATGGGGTAAAGAAAAGCACTCATTTATTATTTTTTATATCTGTTTTATTTTCTTATTTCCTGTAATAAATACATATATAAATACAGAATGTAAAAGTAATATTTAAATGTAAAAATATGCTTTAGTTAACGTTTTACGTACCTTGAGAGACCCGTGATGAGGTTCAGAGTTCGGCCGGAAACCGGAAGAGAAGTGAGAGTAGCCACGAGGAGGGAGAGGAGAGAGAAGGGGAAAAAAAGAGCGTGAGGAGATACAGGTTGCGAAACCGTTAACAGCAGAGCAAAAGACTTTAAGGAATAAACACGTTGTTTGAGGAACGTACGTCGAGACAAACGGACAGTGAGTCTCAGAGTGACTGTTCAGTCAACGCAGCATCGTGTTTGAGTAAAACGAGGAGTATTCTGAAAAAGAGTGTTCGACGGGAAGCGCAGCAAAAAGCTAAGTAGCTTACGTTAGCTTACCTGACGGCCTTCACGGCGGAGCAGCTCACTCAGCCACTCGCCGAGGTGAAGCCTGTTAGCCTGCTGTGTAACCGAGCTGCATGAGAGGACCTGCGGTGAGTGTTCACCACGGACGCTACCGAGAGAACGGACGGGAGGAATCGTCTCCTGCCGGAGCTGCAGCAGCACGCTGTACCGCGGAGAGGACGAGGACGCCATTACTGCCGTGAGTTTGGCATTGTTTCCTTTGCGCTGTGGCGCGAAGAAGCCATTGTAGTTTTCTGGCTCCAACGAACCCAAGCATCGACCCAGGTCTGCATAACTGACACATTTGGTACCCAATTCATTTTATTCTTTTTATTTTTAGTATATAAAAAGTGCCGGCTATAGGTGAAGTATTTTATTTTTTTTGTGGTTTTGAAACCTGAGTGCATATTGAAACCCTTGAGTATTTCAAACTTTTTTTCTGGAGTTTATTTATTTATTTACTGATTTAAAGGGACAGTGAAGTCTAACATTTTCACTTGAATATTTTGGGGTTTTTTTATTTTCTATTATTGAAGTATTTGCATTTGTGTTTTTATGTTTTACTAAAATTAAAATTTACCTGTTGCAATTCATTCTTCATCTGGTATCGTGTAAATGATACTGCTTATGTTTATGCAGACATTTTAAAGAGTATTTGTGTTTTATGTACGAGTGCTTCAGAGCGAGGTTTAAAAAAACTTAAAGGGTACCTGAAGTAAGTCATTTCATTATTAGTTCATTTATGTACAGTAGTGATGAAAAACAGTTGAAAACAGTAGTAAAAACACACAGTTGGTTATAAAGTAGTTTTAATAACATAGTTAATATATTACAGTTCATAAATAGTGTTTTACAGCGTAGTTGCCTTCTAGCATTAGTTACCCATAAAGAAAGAGATTTCTTGAACTTAAAGAACTTTGGGAGCGCACCTCAGTAAATAGACCTGACATCTAGAGGGCGCTACATAAAATGGGGGCTCGTCCGGGATAGGGTTAATAAGTGCTAAAATGGATTGTTCGTGACTAAAATTTTCATGTGAACTACTCAACAATTGAAAAGAAAATATGAAATAGTTAGCACAGTTCATTGAGAGAGCTTAAGATGCTGAAACTATAAATGGAGACTTGCGTTAGCAACGCAGAATTAGTCAGTGAGCTCAAACAGTGGTGTCGCGGGGAAGGACTAGATGAAAAACACTCGTTGATGGTCTTGGTTCCGGAGGGAGTTGAGCTTGCTCAGATAGAGGCAACCGTGGAGACCCTCAAAGCTTTAGGGAGGGTTCGCGTTAGAGGGCAGAACTTTAACCAAAAGCTCAACCTCTTGACTGTTCTCTGTGAGTGCAGGGAGGAAGTGGACCCCAGCAAAGTCGCTTCTGAAGTGAAACCTGATGGTGAAACTGAGGCATGGAACCTGGTCATGGTGTCTGGGGACACAGGGGTGGTCGAAGAGCCACAGGGTTCTCCAGAGGAAGGGGTTGGAAATGCAGCCCTTGGTGGTTCTCCAGAGTCCATTATCCGTGCAGTGGGTGAGTTATTAACAAAAATGGAAAAAACGTCTGGAGAGAGCGGCAGTTACCACCACTTGCAACTGTTTTCAGGAACTTTGCCTACCCTGGCTGGGGAAGAGGCATGAGGGCACTGGTTGGAACATGCACGCCTTATGGTAGAGGAGAGCGATTGCTCTGCCAAGGAGAAAAGACGACGTGTAATGGAGAGTCTTAAAGGTCCTGCATTAGGCGTGGTGAAAGCTGTACGGAAGGCTTACCCTGAAGTAAGTCCAGGGCAGTGTTTGGAAGCTATTGAGAGTTCATTTGGGTCTGCTGAGACAGGCGAGGATCTGTATTTTTCTTTTCGGTTGCTGCAACAGCAACCCAAGGGAAAGTTGTCTGATTTCTTGAGACGGTTAGAGTTGTCTTTAACCAGAGTGGTTCAGCGAGGAGGACTTCACCTGACCGTACAGATCGTGCTCGAGTGGAGCAACTTCTCAGAGGTGCTGTGCACTCCGATCTGATGTTGGTTCAGCTCAAGTTAAGGGAACGTCCGCCATCTTTCTTGGAGCTTTTGAGCGAAATCTGCAGCGAAGAATCATACGAGTTTTCCCGTATGAAACTGAACTCATCTGTGCGGCAGTTCAGGCGAACGCAGACACCGATAGTAGAGATGGGGAGATTCAGAGTTTGAAATCTGACATGAAAGAACTGAAAGCAATGTTCACGGCTATGACGGCTACAAATACCAAAGTACAAATCAGGGCAAAGTCATTCAAAAACTGTTAAGATGGTTGAGAAAACTAAACAGGGTAAGCCGTTTTCACCACAGGCAGAAAATGGCCACACCGTCTGCGCGGCTTAGAAAAGTGAAGTGGTCACTATGAAACGGGACATTCCACAAAGATTGATTGAGCCTTCTTCTGTCGTTCCCGTTCAGATCAATGGTGAACAGTGTAATGCCCTTCTTGATAGTGGTTCACAGGTCACAATCATCTTTGAACATTGGTACAAGCTCCAATTACCTCATGTGCCGATCCAGCCAGTGTCCGGGTTAGCAATATGGGGGTTGAGTGACACAAGTTATCCTTACCTGGGATATGTGGCGGTGGATATGGAGTTTTCTGAGACAGGTGTGAATGAGACCATCTCCGTCTTGGCTCTCATTTGTCTGAGCCCACAAAGTCCTGAGCAGACTCCTGTTATCCTTGGCACCAATGCCAATCTGTTCCAGAGGCTCGACAGACTGTGCCGAGTCACAGCCAGAGTGGACATTGAGCAGACTTTGGGCATAAAAGCAAAAGCTTCCGCCTCTCTTCTGGACCAGTCAATCCTTGATGGAGAAGAAGATGAGGTAGGTTGTGTGAAATGGATGAGTCCAGGGTCTATTAACTTACCTCCTGGCGGTGAGTGTTGTGCCATCTGTGAAGTCGAGTTTAGGAGGCCTATGGGTAAAGACATGTTGATGGTGGACGCATCACCAGTTACTCCATTGCCATCTGGGGTACTTCTGCAACCCATGGTCGTCCCTGGTGCCGCAGAAGAGGTCAACCATTTCACTGAGTTGGTTCGCAATGAGTCACTGAGAGACACAGTCATCCCAGTTGGGACTGTTCTTGTCAACTTTGTCCAGCTGATCCAGTTGTTCCATCCCTAAAGGTCAAAGCTGAGACTGTGACTCCACCCACGCTCCGCCAAAAGTTGTGTGAGCGAGCTAGCGTGTTCTCCGTGCATGAATGGGATGTTGGCCTGGTGAGAGAAGTCGAGCATCACATTCACTTAACCGATTCAAGGCCATTCAGAGAACGTTCGAGACGCTTGGCTCCAGCTGATATTGATGACTTGCGTAAGCATCTGCAGGAGTTGCTGCAGGCTGGTATCATTAAGGAGTCCAGGAGCCAGTATGCATCGCCAATTGTGATAGCCAGAAAGAAAAATGGGCGCATCAGAATGTGCATTGACTATAGGACTTTGAACAGGCGTACAACTCCTGACCAATACACTACTCCACACGTCGATGATGCGTTAGATTGTTTGGGTGTAAGTGGTTTTCTGTCCTTGATTTAAGGAGTGGGTATTATCAGATTGCAATGGCAGCAAACGCATTCATTTGTCCGTTGGGTTTCTACCAGTTCGAAACATTGCTCCAGGGCATTACTGGAGCGCCTGCAACATTCCAAAGACTTGTGGAATAAGCGGTTGGCGACATGAACCTTCTTCAGGTGCTAGTCTACTTGGACGATCTCATAGTCTTTGGCCGTTCGTTGGAGGAACATGAAGAGCGTCTCCTTCGGCTGTTAGACAGGCTTGAGGAAGTAGGGTTGAAACTTTCCCTTGACAAGTGTCAGTTCTGTCAGCCGAGAGTGAAATATGTAGGACACATCGTGTCCGCTGATGGCATCGCAACTGACCCAGACAAGATACAGGCGGTCGCCAGGTGGCCTAAGAAGAAGACCTTAAGTCTTTGCGCTCTTTCTTGGGGTTCTGTGGGTATTATCGTCGCTTCATAGCAAACTACTCCTCCATTCCTAGGCCTCTCACAGAGCTGACAGAGGGCTATGAACCCACCCAGCGTGGAAGGAAGCAGGGTGTGGACAAGAACAAGACGTACTTGAAAGAGTCTGAGCCGTTCAACGGAAGATGGGACCAGTCTTGTACTGATGCATTCAAGAGCATCATTCAGTGTCTGATAAACGCGCCAGCGTTGGCATTTGCAGATCCGGAAAAGCCGTATGTCCTGCATACGGATGCAAGCTTTAAAGGGGTAGGTGCTATGCTTTACCAGGAACATTCTGAGGGGTTAAGACCTGTGGCCTTTGCCAGCAGAAAGCTGAGCCCACCAGAACAGAGATATTCAGTCCATCAGTTACAGTTCCTTGCATTGAAGTGGGCTGTCGTTGATAAATTTCACGACTACCTCTACGGGGCCAAGTTCACGGTACGCACCAATAATAACCCATTAATCTACGTACTCACCACCGCAAAAGTCAACGCAACTGGTCATCGGTGGCTGGCTGCATTGGCCACCTACGACTTTGCCCGATTCCAGAGGTATCAGTTATGTTTTGGTTGTGACAGACCACTTCTCTAGGTATGCTCAAGCTTTTCCAGCTAAAAATCAGAAAGCATTGACCATAGCAAAGATCCTAGTTGAGAAGTATTTTGTGCACTATGGATTGCCGGCTGGGATTCCTTCTGTCCAAGGTAGAGGTTTCGAATCCAGGCTGATAAGAGAGCTCCTGACAAACATGGGCATATGGAAATCGAGAACAACCCAGTATCATCCCCAAGGGGACCCGAAGCCCGAACGGTTTAACCGTGCATTGCTCTCTATGCTTGCCACCTTGGGTCAAGAGAAGAAAGGGTGATGGAGTCAGCATGTCGCTTCATTAGTGCATGCATACAAAAGTTCAGAAAGCGATACAACAGGGTACTCTCCGTATTGCCTGATGTTTTATAGGGACTGTAGACTTGTGTTTCAGAGCATCAGATGACGAAAGTGAAGAAAAGAGTCATTATCAGTACGTGGATAGCTTGAAGCGTGACCTGCAAAGAGCTTACCAGCTAGCTAGTCAGTCCACAGAGAAGACTCCCCTGCACAACAAAAGAGCATATGATCAAAAAGTCAGTTTGCAGAACATCCGAGAGGGAGATCGTGTTCTTCTGAGAAATTTGGGTTGAAAGGGGAAACACAAGCTTGAGAGCCGATGGGTTCTACACCTCATGAAGTTGTAAGTAAACTACCAAACTTACCTGTTTTCCCGGGTGAGACCTGAGGGAGGAAAAGGGGGTGTAAAGACATTCCATCGCGACCATGGCTTACCTATAGGGCAGTCAGTGAGGATACCAAAAGAGAAAAGTGCTGAAGAAGTTCCTGTAATACCTAAAACTCGATCAACAAGAGCAGGGACTAGAAAACTGAGAACAAAATCGAAAGAACAGATCCGTGAGGTCACAGAGTCTTTGTCTGATTTTGAGAGTGACAGGCCCTGTAGAAACCATTGGGATTGTATAGACTCTTTGTTGAAAAGACAGGATGCTTCTGTAGGAAGAGAGCCAGTAAGCTCAGAAGAAGTAATTGTCAGGGATTTGAGCTGAACGTTGAGCTGATGAGGGTGAAACAGATGACAGAGATGATCCAGGAAGTCAGGTTGACACAGATGCGGAGTCCTCTGACTCTGAAACAGACCTGGAGGTTAGAAGAGGTCCTGTTTGTGCACCAAAAGCAAAACTCTAAACCAAAAGCAGACAGGGTACTGAGACCTATGTCAACTGAGAAGAGACAGGTAAAACCAGTACTAAGACTCACTTATGATGAACCTGGCAAGGCCAGTGAGCAACCAATAGTTCATAGAGGTATCATTATTAAAGTAGGTAGAAAGTAGTTCATTTTAGTGCCTAAAATGTGTAGGACACAGTTCATAGTTATAGTTAAGTATTAAAATGTTAATGTCTGATGAGGACATCTAGACGGTTAGTAAGGGGGGGATGTAACCCAGTTAAAAAGATAAAGAAATAAATATGGGGTAAAGAAAAGCACTAATTTTTTTATATCTTTTATTTTCTTATTTCCTGTAATAAATACATATTTTTGTTAAAAGAACGTAAAAGTAATATTTAGATGTAAAAATATGCTTTAGTTTACGTTTTACGTACCTTGAGAGACCCGTGATCAGGTTCAGAGTTCCTCAACACGTTGTTTGAGGAACGTACCTCAAGACAAACGGACAGTGAGTCTCAGAGTGACTGTTCTGTCAACGCAGCACCGTGTTTGAGTAAAACGAGGAGGATTCTGGAAAAGAGTGTTCCACGAGAAGCGCAGCAAAAAGCTAAGTAGCTCACGGTAGCTTACCTGACGGCCTTCACGACCAAGCAGCTCACTCAGCCACTCGCCGAGGTGAAGCCCTCTGTGTAACCTTCTATGAAGCCTTCTGGTCGGTCAGCCTGCTGTGTAACCGACCTGCATGAGATGACCTGCGGTGAGTGTTCACCACAGATGCTACCGAGAGAACGGACGGGAGGAATCGTTTATGGCCCGAGCTGCAGCAACACGCTGTACCGCGGAGTGGAAAAGGATGAGGACGCCATTACTACCGTGATTTTGTCATTGTTTCTTTCGCGCGGTGGTGCGAGGCAGCCGTTGTAGTTTTCTGGCTCCAACGAACCCAAGCATCGACCCAGGCCTGCATCACTGACACATTTGGTACCCAATTCATTTTATTCTGTTTTTTTTTTTTGTTAGTGAATAAAAGTGCCGGCTATAGGTGAAGTATTTTTTTTTTTGTGCATTTAAACCTGAGTGTGTATTGAAAAAGGACCTTTGAGTATTTGAAACTGCTTTTCTGGAGTTTCTTTATTTATTTACTGATTTAAAAGGACAGTGAATATTTTGGGGTTTTTTTTATTTTCTATTATTGAAATATTTGCATTTGTGTTTCAGAGGGAGATTTAAAAAAACTTAAAGGGTACATATAGTAAAAAGTCATTTCATTATTAGTTCATTTATGTACAGTAGTGATTAAAACAGTTAAAAACAGTAGTAAAAACACACAGTTGGTTAAAAAAGTAGCTTTAATAACATAGTAAATAAGTAACAGTTCATAAAAAGTGTATTACAGTGTACTCGCCTACGAGCATTAGTTACCCTTAAAGAAAGAGATTTCTTGAACTTAAAGAATTTGGGGAGCGCACCTCAGTAAATGGACCTGATGTCTAGAGGGCGCTACATATATACAGTATGACTAATCATAATCAAATCATAACATTACACATTAAGTTGTAACCGAATTAATAACATTCATGATTGGACAAAACGTGAAGGCATCTTGGAGTTCTTCGAGCTGCAGAGGTTGACATACATTCAATATACAGTATGTGCAGTATTTACTAACACACAGCCTTGTTTCAATTGGTCTCTGGATTCCCAGGGCGCGAAGTTGGTTGCTCGTTCGTTCTCTCTGGGGTCCGATGCCGTTGGTCACGTAGCGGGATCCTCCTTGCAGGCTTCTGGCCTCTGGGGACTTACAGGTCTTCGCTCTGCCGGATTCCTGAGTTTTTTGTTTGTGGCTCCACTCGTCTTGTAGCCTCATGACTGTGCGTCTCTGCTCTTCTGTAGCTAACCACCGGGGTTCGAAGCTACCTTTTAGGCTGCGTTGAGCGGGCCTAGTGAGAGACTTCTTACACACAAGGCAGATGAGAAAGAGAGTTCCTTGGGAAAATGTTGTTAAAAAGTTGTAGGTTCAGAACTGAAAAACCATTTAGCAAGATCTGTGGCACTCAGTTTTTTTATGCAGGACTAAACTTCTAGATGTGATAGAACCATATTAATGCTACACAGAATCAAAACTTGGTTGCAAGAAAGTGAAAACGAGTGGAGATATTAATTTTTGGAAATGAAAGATTCTTTGTTTGGGTATCTTTTATTAATTTGATTACTTTAAAAAATTCAGCAACAACTATGTTTATGAATATATGTTGCAAATTATCCTTAGGGTTTCTTGAATGTTCAGTACAAACACCAATGCAATCCATTGAAAAATAAGCAATTGGTGAGGCTTAGAATACACATACAAAGAATCAAAAAAAAACAGGAATGTAATGGAAGTTTTTTGATGATTTTTTTTTCAGGAAAATCCATGACATGAACTAGGGGTCTTAGGTGAGTTGGCATAACCTTTTGTTAGCCCATACCAAATACATTCATTTTGAATATGACTTCACTCCAAAATGTTGTCCTCTCAGGATGTTTAATTCATATGCTGTAATACAGTATTATGAAGCTGCACCTCATTAGCCGTTCTATCTGTTACATGAGCAGTAAATTTAAGTTTAATTTTTTTTGAGGTTCCCTCACTACTTGCGCATTGCATCATCTTATCTGGATGTGTAAGCATGTCATCTGACCTTTTTTTTTGGGTGTCTCCTTCTGCAAAATTGCAACAGGGCATAAGAAAAGAGAACACTAATCATCTCAGAAATTGCTCAGACATACTTCTACAGTTTGTGACTTGTCATAATGACAAAAAACCCCAAACACCTGTTTGACACGAGAGATAACTTACAGCAAATAGTCCCTGAAACAAGCAGGAGCTAAAGATACGCCTGTACAGTAGCTAGAGCATCACCAAATTTGATATTCAGTGCCTGGTGATGTCTATGAGTCACAAACTACAGGCAGTCATCTCATACAAAGGATCTGCAACAAAGTACAAAACTTGACTTCTTTAATTGTAGTTTGGTAAAACAGATTCAGGAGAAGAACTCTCAGACAACCCCTCTACCTATCATATATACAGTATGTCCCAAAACCTGTGGTGCCCTGAAATGGTTGGCTATGTATAAAATGTGCTTTAAATTCTACATGATGAAAGCAAAATGTACCCTTGCAAGTACAGTGGTCCCTCGTTTATCGCGGGGCTTACGTTCTAAAAATAACCCGCAATAGGCGAAATCCGCGAAGTCGTCAGCTTTATTTTTTACAATTATTATTTATGTTTTAAGGCTGTAAAACCCCTCACCACACACTATATACACTTTTCTCAGACAGGCATTAACATTTTCTCACATTTCTCTCGTTTAAACACTCTCAAAGTTCAAACCTTCGTAGATTTTAAAAAATAAGTGCAGTATTACCGAATGAAACCAAAGATCAAAGCTGTTTTCAGGCCCAAACATTTATTTGAGAAATAAAAATACAAACGTTTTCCACATAAATATAATAGCTTGTAGAAACAAATTTGATTTTAATGATCAACCTACGAGGATGGACACACAAGAAATTATTCATCGTGACTCGCGCGTATTTCACAGTTCCTTTGACCGTGCCTCTTCGTCCAAGCGCCACTCCGCTGTAGCGTCTTTTTCCACTGAAGGCCTTGGAGCAGGTGTCATTTTTCGGGTGAAGTACATAGTTATGGGTAGGTGTTGGCGCTGTTTTTTCTTCTGGGTGAAAAGATTCTTATAAACAGACATGCCACCTTCAATTATATTTGAGAACTGTAATGAACGAAACATCAAAGGGCAAGCTGAACACATTCTGTACTGTACAGGAGACACGGCACGATTGATTGGCTAAGGGACTGTAGACCATTCTTAATCAGGATACAGAACACAATGCGTGTTCATACGCTGTAAAAAAAGCATGCAAAATTGCACTAAAAAATCCACAAAACAGTGAGGCCACGAAAGGTGAACCCCGTTATAGCGATGGAACACTGTTCAGCTCCCATTCAGAACATACAGGCTTCCATGTTCCGCTCGCTTTGCAGATGAAACACTCCCAAGGTCTAGGCCTACAAAGCCTAACAAGACAACACTGAATTTATTTTGAATTTAAGGAGTCGTCGAAGTGGCATTTACTTTCTTATGCACCGTAACTTCAGCAATTAAACATCATAGTTGCAAATATCGGTTCCCATCCACAATAAGAACGCAGTCGTGGTGTATCGTAATGACGCCCTGCAGGGTAAGGACCCGCTACAGGAGTGGGGACTAACACCACGAGACCTATAAAACACAAAGCTACTTCGCTTTCCATAGAAGTAGCGTTTGAAAACGGAACAAGACTGGACAGCAAAAATGCAGAGTGTAACACGGCTGGTCGTCCTGTTTTGCGTCGCCGGGGAGTTTTGGAACATTTTCCGTACTGATAATATGTTGGAGAAGGAATGTAGTCTATGTTCAATGTGGTGAAGTTTGACGTACGACAAAAAGGAGTATTTACGCAGCTAATATTTTCAATATTCATTGAATATTTTCAGCTCGATAATGAAAATCTGTTATTAAGTTGTTTTATTTTCGTAGCATTGTTGAGAGGGGAGTTTGTTAGTGGAGCAAGGGAGGTAAGAGAAATATGTCTTGTTTACCTGCTGTACAAGAAACCTGTATTCTCTATTCTGAGCATTTCCTGATCAAAGTAATGTTCCATAGGTGGACTGCGCGTCATTCCCTCTTCCAGGGTGCCCTCGCATGTTTCTACCTCTATGCGGAGACGACGGCAATACCTACAACAAGTGCGACTTGTGCCTGCACAATCTGTGAGTAGGCGCCGGCAACACACATGTTAAAAACACAGCTCTTTCACAATTTGGAGGCCCATCAAGCTTGAGAATTTGGTAACAAAATTTATTTTTAACTCTCTGTTGCTCAGCGCAAACTTTTGATTTGCCAAGCAAGTTTTTGATTTGCTAAATAAGAGCATGAACTGACATCGTTTGATTAGCATATTTTGGATTTCTCAATATTTTCAACAATATACATTCTGCCCAAATACAGTTGGTTTTAATGAACAGTGTAAACAATGCCATGAAGTACATATAGTAACCAGTCGAACCTTGTGCTAACTTTGTGCAGGTCATGGTGATCATAAATGTCTTTGAATTATTATTTGTGGAAAGGTGGGTCCCATTACATGGGAATGAACTGTATTCAGGACAGTGCATGTGTTTTTATTTTTACCTTTTAACAACCAATTTCATTCACTTAGGTTTATGTAGCTTTGCAGTTAGAATCTACAGTATCCCTGAACTGTGTTTGGTGCCTGCATTTGAAGTATTTTTCATGGTTAATCTGAGAAAAATTGCTTAAAAATGTATTTACGATTTATTTTCCAGAGAGAATGATGCCAGTGTACTTGTGGCTTTCGAGGGACCCTGCAAATCTTGATCACTGTGTGTTTGTGTGTGCACATTCTTTCATTTGGATATTTATGAGCATATCAAGACCATCGTTTGGCTCATTTTATGTAACTGAATGAGGCACTTAATGGAGGGATTTTATTCCTTAATGTGCTGCCATTCAGTGTTTGTGTTAAAGCCGAAATGTGTGCATGCGTATTGTACTTTTCCTGGATGTTTTCTGCTTTTAAATTTTGCTTTTAAATGTGTAAAACTGTATGTGTATAAGACGTCCCTTTTGATAATATAATCTGTTTGTTCGTATAAAAATTGAGAATAAACGGTCCAGATCTTGAATTGTTGGATTTGAACGCATCTTTCTTTTTTTGGTTGGGTGATTGTGAAGTTGCAAGCATATCATTTTTTGCAATACAATTTTTTCTTTTTTTTTTTTTTTTTGCCCTCATGTGTCTGCCATTGAACCTTTGGTTAAATTGACAATAAAACTAAAGCATGCTGAAACTTTTTTGAAAGGGTTTTTGTTTACTTTTTTCTGATGGGACAGATGAATTGTCTCAGAAAGTCTCTGAAAATGAGGTGTGACTCCCTTCCTGTTTTGAAGTTTTGCTTTTTACTGTGTTCTTTTGGGGATCTGGGGGATATTCCAGGTATGTGGTTTAGTGACTAAAGTGAACAAAGTGAAACTTTGTTCAACAAAGAGTGAAACACATTTACAGTATGATTGATTTATCTTCTAGATCAGAGAACACTTTATTCATCCCAAAGGAAATTGTTGTGCCAAGGATGCTCAGGCATACAAGTACACAAAGTCAAATGAGATACAGTGCAAATTACAAGTTCCATTTACAAGAATTTATTACACTAAACACAATTACAATTTTCAAGGTTAAGAAACATGAGTGAGGTAGATAAGTAGCCTTCCAGGTAAAATAGGTCAACAGGTTGCAAACAAGGGCTATGCATCCACAGGTTATTGCACAATACTGGTGATTACCAAATACAAAAAAATATAGATCATCAAATAAAAACAGACAAAACCAAAAGAGATGAAAGCAAATAACATGGTGAAATGAATTGCCTTCTTGAGGTATTGCATATTACAGTGATGTTGGAGATAACAAGCATGTTATATACAAATCAAAATGATCAAAACAGTACTTTACATGGATGGGTATTGCACATTATCATGTTATTGCACATAACACAGCTTTACATGTAGAATTACAGTGTAATGGTACAATGGTTTACATTGTTGTCGACAGTTTTAATCATTACCAACAAATCAAGTTCTTGAAAAAGGGAGAATACATGTAGTCACTGGGTGTTTCCTCCAGGCTGCATGAGGTGGTGCAGTATCTACACCCAGTGAACGTCTCCGTAGACATCCGCAGGGTTCGGCCCTTTGCTCTACTGCCTCTGAACCAGATCTCTGCCCACAGGTTTTCTTACCATTATGCTGATGACACTCAGCTTTTCCTTCCTTTCTCTCCTACTTGACATCTCCTCCCCTGGATGACCTCTTCGTAACTCTGTGAGCAGAATAGCTCTATCTACAGACAGTGAGAGGGTGGAACAAGCAGGATGTGTTAGCCACACTGTAATAACCTCATTCCAATCGGTTGTACGGATTTTTCTGAGTTTTCCTCAGAACAGGGCACCAAATATGTAAGGAATTTGTTTCCGTACCCCTTGCACTAGGCACCAAAAATGTAAGGATTTTGTTTCCTATACCTCACAACAGAGGGCGCCACTTACATAGCGGAAATTCTGTAACATATTCTACGAATAATGGTGTAATTAAAAGAAATCAGTCTCATAAAATATATCAGTCTCACTAACTATAGCTATATATATGCAATTTCAACTAATAATTGAATCAATAATTATGATAAAAATTACAATATATACAGAATAACTAATTGTAATCAAATCACAACATTACACATTAAGTTATAACCAAATTAATAACGTTAATGATTGGACAAAACGTGAAGGCATCTTCGAGTTCTTCGAGCTGCAGAGGTTGGCAAACATTCAATATATGAGCAATATTAATTAACACACAACCTCGTTTCAGTTGGTCTCTGGTTTCCCAGGGCGCGAAGTTGGTTGCTCGTTCGTTCTCTCTGGGGTCCGATGCCGTTGGTCACGTAGCGGGATCCTCCTTGCAGGCTGCTGGCCTCTGGGGACTTACAGGTCTTCGCTCTGCCGGATTCCGGAGTTTTGCGTTTGTGGCTCTCCGCGGCAGAGTTCCACTCGTCTTGTAGCCTCGTGACTGTGCGTCTCTGCTCCTCTGTAGCTAACCACCGTGGTTCGAAGCTACCTTTCAGGCTGCGTTGAGCGGGCCTAGTTAAGTGAGAGACTTCTTGCACGCAAGGCAGACTAGGGAGAGAGTTCCTTGGGAAAATATAGTTAAAAAGTGGGTTTTTCAGTTCTGAACCTACATTTAGCAAGATCTGTGGCACTCAAATTTTATGCAGGACTAAATAACTTCTAGATGTGATAGAACCATATTAATGTTACACAGAATCAAAACTTGGTTGCAAGAAAGTGAAAACGAGTGGAGATATTAATTTTTGGAAATGAAAGATTCTTCGTTTGGGTATGTTTTATTAATTTGATTACTGTAAAACAACTATGTATATGAATATATGTTGCAAATAATCCTTAGGGTTTCTTGAATGTTCAGTACAAACTCCAACCCAAGCCACTGAAAAATAAGCAATTGATGAGGCTTAGAATACACATACAAAGAATCACAAAAACACTCAGAGGGCCAAACTTAAAAAAAGTATTTGGAATAGGATTTTGCAAGGTCCCAAGAATTTAAAGGATGTTTTTTGATGATTTTTTTCAGGAAAATCCATGACATGAACTAGGGGTCTGAGGTGAGTTTGCATAACCCTTTGTTAACCTATACCAAATACATTAATTTTGAATATGATGTCACTCCAATATGTTGTCCTCTCAGGATGTTTAATTCATATGCTGTAATACAGTATTATGAAGCTGCACCTCATTAGCCGTTCTATTACATGATCAATAAATTTAAGTTTAATTTTTTTTTTTGAGTTTCCCTCACTACTTGCACATTGCTGTCAAAACTCAGAGGGACCCAAGCGCAGACAGAGATACGTAATAAACAAGGGTTTATTAAGCAGCCAAAAGCAAAGTCCACAAATCCAAAATCAAAGTCCTTAATCAGGCAGAGGTCAAAACCAGAGAGACTCTGCAAAAGTACAAAAACACAATCCAGGGTGGTAGTCAAAAACAGGCAAAGAGTTCGTAAACAGGCAGGCTCAGCAAAGGTACAAAATCACAAGGCGAAGAATCAAAACCAAAAAACAGACAGGGTAATAACAGGCAGGCAGATCAGGAACAGAAAGGCTAGTAGCGCAACAGGTACTAAACACACTGAGACGAACTCGCAACGAACAAAAGACAGGGCAGGGTATAAATACACAAACTAACAAGCAATGAGACACAGGTGAGACAGCAGGGCAGGTGAAACACATGATAATCAACAGAGTAGGGAACATGGTGGGCGGGGAAAACTGAATGACAACAAAAGCACATGCACAGGGAATGAAAAGCAAAACACGGAAACAATCGAACAAAACCGACAGAAACAGAAACAATAATCCCGATCACCCCGCAGTACTGACAATTCCCCCCCCATGAACGCCACCTTGCGTTCTAGCAGGCATCCCAGGATGCTGCTTGTGAAAGTCCCTGATGAGGGCAGGATCCAGGATGTCCCGGGCCGGGACCCAGCAGCATTCCTCAGGGCTGTAGCCCTCCCAGTCCACCAGGTAGTGCAGACCTCTGCCGCGTTGACGGACCTTCAGCAAGCAGCGCACAGTGTACGCCTCGGAGCCCTCGATGAGACGCGGGGGAGGAGGGGCCTTAGGGGGTGAGCACAGGGGACTGCGGCGGACAGGTTTGATGCAGGAGACGTGGAAAGTGGGGTGGATGCGGCGGAGGGGAGAGGCAGCTGGAGGCGGACTGCCACAGGACTGATGACCTTGGTGATGGGGAAGGGACCGATGAACCGGGGAGCCAACTTCCGAGAGTCAACCTTGAGAGGAAGGTCATGGGTGGAAAGCCAGACCCGCTGGCCCTGGAGGTAACGCGGAGCCTTGGAGCGCCGACGGTCAGCGGTCTTCTTGATGTAGGCTGATGCCCGCAGCAGTGCCGACTGAGCCCTCCTCCAGGTGCGGCGGCATCTCCGGATGAAGGCAGCTGCAGATGGAACACTCACCTCCTCCTCCTGGGATGGGAACAGAGGGGGTTGGTACCCGAGGCAGCAGTGGAAGGGCGACAGACCCGTGGAGGAGGAGGGGAGGGAGTTGACCGAGTATTCGACCCACGGTAGCTGCCGACTCCAAGCCGAGGCATCCCTGGAGACAAGACATCGCAGCACCGTCTCAAGCTGTTGATTAGCCCGCTCGGTCTGGCTGTTAGTCTGGGGGTGAAAACCTGAGGACAGGTTAGCAGAGGCACCAATCAATGTACAAAATGACCTCCAAAATTGAGAAGTGAACTGGGGCCCCCTATCTGACACCACCTCCAAGGGAAGCCCATGCAACCTGAAAACATGAGCCACCAGGAGCTCAGCAGTTTCCTTGGCAGAGGGTAATTTAGGAAGCGCAATGAAATGTACGGCTTTGGAGAAATGGTCCACGACCGTGAGGATGGCTGTGTTACCATCAGATGGGGGCAAACCAGTGACAAAGTCCAGCGCAATGTGCGACCAGGGCCTTCGAGGGACCGGTAGAGGGTGCAACAGGCCAGCAGGAGAACTGGTGGAGGGCTTGTTCTGGGCGCAGACCGAGCAGGCAGAGACAAATCTGTGGACATCCTCCTTCATGTCAGGCCACCAGAAGCGTTGTCTAAGCAGAGCCATGGTGCGTCTTACTCCCGGATGACAGGCCAGCTTGGAGGAGTGTCCCCACTGCAGCACCTGGGAACAGACACACTGAGGAACGAACAAACAGTTACTTGGACAGGCACTGGGAGCAGACTCACCACCGAGGGCAGTGTGGACCACCGACTCAATGTCCCACCACGCAGCCGCTACCCAGCAGCGATCAGGCAGGATGTGACCCTTTTCAGGAGAGCTTTCCAGTGAGGCATGTAGACGCGAGAGGGCATCTGGTTTGGCATTCTTAGAGGCCGGGCGATAGGAGAGGGAGAAGTTAAAACGGGCGAAGAACAGGGACCAGCGTGCCTGACGAGAATTAAGCCGTTTGGCGGAACGAAGATACTCTAGATTTTTGTGGTCCATCCACACCAGGAAGGGATCCTTCGTTCCCTCTAGCCAGTGCCTCCACTCCTCTAATGCCAGCTTGACCGCCAAGAGCTCCCGGTCACCAATGTCGTAATTCCGTTCAGTGGGAGACAGTCTGTGGGAGAGAAAGGCACAGGGGTGAAGCTTGTCATCCTGACTGGACACCTGAGAGAGGACCGCCCCCACCCCTACGTCCGAGGCATCCACCTCCACCACGAACTGACGGGCAGGATCAGGCTGGACCAGAATAGAAGCGGAAGTGAAACGCCTCTTGAGTTCCTGGAATGCCACCTCCGCTGCCGGGGACCAGGAGAACTTAGTGGTGGAGGAAGTGAGAGAGGTCAATGGGGCCGCCACCATACTGTAATTCCTGATGAATCTTCGATAGAAGTTCGCAAATCCCAGGAACCGCTGCAACTCTCTGCGGGATGTGGGTAGCGGCAAGTCCACTACGGCTTGTACCTTCTTAGCATCCATCTGGACTCCCCCTGCTGAAATAACATACCCCAAGAAGGCCACAGTGTCCCGGTGAAATTCGCATTTCTCTGCCTTGACAAATAAATTGTTTTCCAGGAGTCTCTGCAGGACCTGGCGGACGTGACGGGAGTGCTTAGCAGGGGACCGGGAGAACACCAGGATATCGTCTAGGTAGACGTAGACAAACCGCCCCAGCATGTCACGCAAAACATCATTTACCAATGCCTGGAAGACAGATGGGGAATTAGTAAGACCAAAAGGCATAACTAAATATTCGTAATGGCCAGTAGGGGTGTTAAATGCCGTCTTCCACTCATCTCCCTCTCGGATCCAGACCAGGTGATAGGCGTTGCGTAGGTCAAGCTTGGTGAAGACAGATGCACCCTGCAGAGACTCAAAAGCAGTAGACATTAATGGCAGAGGATAGCGATTCTTTACCATGATACTGTTGAGACCCCGGTAGTCAATGCAGGGGCATAGCGATCCATCTTTCTTCCCCATGAAAAAAAAACCTGCCCCTGCAGGAGATTATGAGGGGCGGATGATACCTGCTGCCAGGGATTCCTGAATGTACTTCTCCATGGCCTGCGTCTCAGGGGGTGACAGAGAAAAAAGGTGGCCTCTGGGAGGCGTGGTCCCTAGCAGCAGATCAATGGCGCAGTCATATGGCCGATGGGGAAGCAGCGAGGCTGCCCAGGATTTACTGAATACTCCTTTGAGGTCCATATACTCTGGGGGAATGTTAGACAGGTCAGGGAACTCCAAGGTCTGCCGGTTAACTGGGACAGGTACCTGGGCGTCACGAAGACAGTGCTTGAGACAGTATGCGCTCCACTCCATTACCCGGTTGTTAGCCCAGTCTACCCACGGGTTGTGCCGGCTAAGCTAAGGATGACCCAGCACAATGGAAGCCTGCGGGGCATCAATTATGTACAGAGTGAGATCTTCCCCGTTGTTGCCCGACATGAGCAGACTCACCAGTGGGGTCACGTGGGTGACGTGAGTAAGGGATCTCCCCTTGATGGCGAGGACCTCTAGTGCTGTCTGAAGTGGGACGCGTGGAAGGTGAAGTTGGTCGACCAGGGAGGCGTCAATAAAGTTGCTGTCAGCTCCCGAATCGATCAGGATAGAAACCACCTGGGAGACACTGTCAACGGACAGCGTGGCCGACAGCAGAGGTCTGGTGGTTGGGAAATCCAGAAGAGGAGTGAGGTTAAGCTTTACCTCCCCAGTTACAGGTGAGCATTGGCCCTTTTGCGGACAGGTGGATAAGAAGTGTCCCAGGTTGCCGCAGTACAGACAGGAGCAGGTGAGTATTCTTTTTCGTCTCTCGGCAGGAGTCAGATGGGTGCGGTTGTTCAGCCTGGCTTCTGGAGCTCGGACAGCAGAACAGGAACTGGCGATTCGGAGACCGTAGCAGCAGAAGATTCACCGCTCAAACGCTGATGCTGGCTGATCCTCCGGGTTCGCTCCCTGCGACGGGCAGTCAGTCGCCCATCAATGCGGATGGCCAAGTCCACCAGGGCATCAAAACCCGTCGGTAGGTCATGAGTGATGAGCTCATCCTTTACCTCCTCTGACAGCCCTTGAAGGAAGGCGTCGATCTGGGCATCCTCGTTCCATCCACTTGAAGCAGCAACATGCGAAAGTTGATGGCGAAGTCTGAGACTGAACCCCCTTCCTGACGAACCTGGAGCCGTTCTTGCACCGCCTCATGACCTCGTCGGGACCGATCAAACACTTTCCTCATTTCTTCACAGAAGGTGGGTAGGTGGAGCAGACAGGTGAGGGAGCGTCCCAGACCGCCGTCCCCCATTCTATGGCACGACCGGAGAGGAGCGTGATGATGTAGGCAATCTGATCTGTCTGTGGGAAACCTGGAGGGCTGTAGCTCAAAGACCAGGGAGCACTGAGAGAGGAAGGAGCGGCAGGTCCTTGGCTCTCCCACGTAGGTCTCAGGAGAGGTGGCAAATGGGGTTCTCTCTCGGGTGGGGAAGCGACGGGCAGGGACGGGGGAGCAGTGTCAGCGGAAGCTTTTCGGGTCTGTCGGAGCTGTTGAAGCTGGGTGAACAGGTTGTTAAGGCTGACAGCTAAACTCCCCAGGGTCGCGTTAACAGTGTTCAGCTGGGACTGATGCCTGCCGAGAGCAACCTCTTGCAGGTCCAAAATAGCCTGATACTGGCTGCAGTCTGCTGGGTCCATTCTTGGCGAGTTCGTACTGTCAGAACTCAGAGGGACCCAAGCGCAGACAGAGATACGTAATAAACAAGGGTTTATTAAGCAGCCAAAAGCAAAGTCCACAAATCCAAAATCAAAGTCGTTAATCAGGCAGAGGTCAAAACCAGAGAGAAAAAAGTACAAAAACACAATTCAGGGTGGTATTCAAAAACAGGCAAAGAGTTTGAAAACAGCAGGCTCAGCAAAGGTACAAAATCACAAGGCGAAGAATCAAAACCAAAAAACAGACAGGGTAATAACAGGCAGGCAGGCAGATCAGGAACAGAAAGACTCATAGCGCAACAGGTACTAAACACACTGAGACGAACTCGCAACGAACAAAAGACAGGGCAGGGTATAAATACACAAACTAACAAGCAATGAGATACAGGTGAGACAGCAGGGCAGGTGAAACACATAATAATCAACAGAGTAGGGAACAAGGTGGGCGGGGAAAACTGAATGACAGCAAAAGCACATGCACAGGGAATGAAAAGCAAAACACGGAAACAATTGAACAAAATCGACAGAAACAGAAACAATAATCCCGATCACCCCACAGTACTGACAATTGCATCGTCTTGTTATCTGGATGTGTAAGCATGTCATCTGACCTTTTTTTTGGGTGTCTCCTTCTGCAAAGTTGCAACAGGGCATAAGAAAAGAGAACACTAATCATCTCAGAAATAGCTAAGACATACTTCTACAGTTTGTGACTTGTCATAATGACAAAAAACCCCCAAACACATGTTTGACACGAGAGATAACTTACAGCAAATAGTCCCTGAAACATGCAGAAGCTAAAGATAGGCCTGTACAGTAGCTAGAGCATCACCAAATTTGATATTCAGTGCCTGGTGATGTCTATGAGTCACAAACTACAAGCGGTCATCTCGTACAAAGGATCTGCAACAAAGTACAAAACTTGACTTCTTTAATTGTAATTTGGTAAAACAGAGATTCAGGAGAAGAACTCTTAGACAACCCCTCTACCTATCATATAATATATACAGTATGTCCCAAAACCTGTGGTGCCCTGAAATGGTTGGCTATGTATAACATGTGCTTTAAATTCTACATGATGAAAGCAAAATGTACTCTTGTAAGTACCCTTGAATAAAAGCTACAGATTGTTTACAAATAGAAAATGGTGGAGTACAGAGTTTTTGCTCAGAATATTATGGAGGGCACTGCATGTACACACACACACACACACACACACAGAAACACACACACACACACATACACTCAAGTTGACGAATTCACTTATATCACTTACATATTACACACTATATCATCTGTATTAGTAATGCAGGCCAAATATTTCACATAATATAGTGATAAAGGCTGTGCTGTGAAGGCCACCTTCTCAAAAATACTTGCTGTCTGACAGTCAATCTGCAGCAGCTTTTATCCGTACAGTAGACTTAATTAACAAGTTTAATCTACACTGTGCAGACTATCAATGCAAACAACAGGAAGAGCAATAACAGCCTGAAGACCTGCTTTTTGTGTTCTTGAGGTGAAAATGTCTCTGACTGTTTAAACTGACTCTGTTTGTCATTAAACTAAAGGTGATTCCTTAAATATATAAAACATTTAGCTCAATGTTTCCTACATTTAACTGAATATTCACATAAATGTGTCATGGAGTTATTTAAATGTTCATATCTTCATACATCTACTTTATTCATTCATGTAGCTACACATTAACTAAATGTCATTTTCTTTAAATGTTGTATATATTTAGGAAAAGTTTTGTACATTTTTGGAAAACATTTAGTAAATGTATCATGCATTTATGTAAATGTGTTTTTTTTTCTCACGTTTGAAACATTTAGGTAAACGTATGAAAAATGTACTCAAAACCAATCTCAAAAGCCTAACTAAACAACACTGAATTTATTTTGAATTTAAGGAGTCGTCCAAGTGACATTTACTTTGTTATGCACCATAACTTCAGCAATTAAACATCATAGTTGCAAATATCGGTTCCCACCCACATTAAGAACGCAGTCGTGGTGTATCGTAATGACGCCCTGCAGGTAAGTACCTGCTACAGGGGTATGGACTAACACCACGACACCTATAAAACACAAAGCTATTTCGCTTTCCAGAAGTAGCGTTTGAAAACGGAACAAGACTGGACTGCAAAAATGCAGAGTGTAACACGGCTGGTCCTCCTGTTTTGCGTCGCCGGTGAGTTTTGGAACATTTTCCGTACTGATAAGTAATATGTTGGAGAAGGAATGTAGTCTATGTTCAGTTGTTTTTTGTGGTGAAGTTTGAAGTACGACAAAAAGTTGTATTTACGCATCTAATATTTTCAATATTCATTGAATATTTTCAGCTCGATTATGAAAATTTGTTATTAACAAGTTGTTTTATTTTCGTAGCATTGTTGAGAGGGGCGTTTGTTAATGGAGCAAGGGAGGTAAGAGAAATATGTCTTCTTTACCTGCTGTACTAGAAATCTGTATTTTCTATTCTGAGCATTTCCTGGTCAACGTAATGTTCCATAGGCGAACTGCGCGTCATTCAGTCTTCCATGGTGCACTCGCAACGACTGTCCTGTATGCGGAGACGACGGAGAAACCTACGCCAACGAGTGCGTGTTGTGCGTGGAAAATCAGTGAGTAGGCGCCGGCAACACACATGTTAAAAACACAGCTCTTTCACAATTTCGAGGCCCATCGAGCTTCAGAATTTGGTAACAAAATTTATTTGTAACTCTCTGTTGCTCAGCGCAAACTTTTGATTTGCTAAGCAAGTTTTTCATTATTTTCAACAATATACATTCTGCCCAAATACAGTTGGTTTTAATGAACAGTGTAAATAATTCCATGAAGTACATATAGTAACCGGTCAAACCTCGGGCTAACTTTGTGCAGGTCATGGTGATCATAAATGTCTTGAATTATTATTCGTGGAACGGTGGGTCCCTTGACATGGGAATGAACTGTATTCAAGACAGTGCATGTGTTTTTATTTTTACCTTTTAATAACCAATTTCATTCACTTAGGTTTATGTAACTTTGCGGTTGGAATCTACAGTATCCCTGAACTGTGTTTGGTGCCTGCATTTGAAGTATTTATCATGGTTAATCTGAGAAAAATTGCTTAAAAATGTATTTACTATTTATTTTCCAGAGAGAATGAAGCCAATGTACTTGTGGCTTACAACGGACCCTGCCAGTCATGATCACTGTGTGTTTCTGTGTGCACATTCTTTCATTTGGATATTTATGAGCATATCAAGACCTTTGTTTGGCTCATTTTATTTAACTGAATGAGGCACTTAATGAGGGGAGTTTATTCCTTAATGTGCTGCAATTCAGTGTTTGTGTAAAAGCCGAAATGTGTGCATGCGTATTGTACGTTTCCTGTATGTTTTCTGCTTTTAAATCTGCTTTTAAATGTGTAAAACTGTACGTGTATAAGACGTCCCTTTTGAATAATATAATCTGTTTGTTCGTATAAAAATTGAGAATAAACAGTCCAGATCTTTAGTTATTGGATTTGAACGCATCATTCGTGTTGGTGGTTGGGTGATTGTGAAGTTGCAAGCATATCATTTTTGGCAATACAATTTTTTTTTTTTGGCCTCATGTGTCTGCCGTTGAACCTTTGGTTAAATTGATAATAAAGCTAAAGCATGCTGAAACTATTTTGAAAGGGTTTTTGTTTACTTTCTTTCTGATGGGACAGGTGAATTGTCTCTGAAGATGAGGTGTGACTCCCTTCCTGTTTTGAAGTTGTGCTTTTTATTGTGTTCTTTTGGGGATCTGGGGGATATTCCAAGTATGTGGTTTAGTGACTAAAGTGAACAAAGTGAAACTTTGTTCAACAAAGAGTGAAACACATTCACAGTATGATTGATTTATCTTCTAGATCAGAGATAACACTTTATTCATCCCAAAGGAAATTGTTGTGCCAAGGATGCTCAACAATTTCACAATTTCACAGGCATACAAGTACACAAGGTCAAATGAGATACAGTGCAAATTACAAGTTCCACTTACAAGAATTTATTACACTAAACACAATTACAATGTTATAGGTTAAGAAACATGAGTGAGGTAGATAAGTAGCCTTCCAGGTAAAATAGGTCAACAGGTTGCAAACAAGGGCCATGCGTCCACAGGTTATTGCACAATACTGTTGATTACCAAATACAAAAAAATATAGATCATCAAATAAAAACAGATAAAACCAAAAGAGATGAAAGCAAATAACATGGCTTAATGAATTGCCTTCTTGAGGTATTGCACATTACAGTGATGTTGGACATAACTAGCATGTTAAATACAAACAAAACTGATAAAAACAGTACTTTACATGGATGGGTATTGCACATTATCATGTTATTGCACATAACACAGCTTTACATTTAGAATTGCAGTGTAATGGTATTACACCTCACAGTGAAGTAATGTTATAATGATTGCGTTTGGGTCAGGGTATATTGGTCGATTCTCTGCATGTGGATGAGCTGTTATACAGTCCAGTGGCCACGGGGAGAAAGGACCTCCTGTGACATTCAGTGGAGCACCTTGGTGGTTTCAGCACTCTTGCTGAAGGTGTTCCTGTGGCTAACAACTATGAAGAGCAGGGGGTGATAGACATTGTCCATTATGTTTAGGAGTTTTTTTGGCATATAGTACAGACAGAGACCTACTGCCATCACCTCAATGTCCGGATTGCCCTCATGTTCTTTAACAGTAATGTGTCCAGGTTTGCAGCATTTGTTGTTGATAAAGATGGCAAGTCCCTCTCCTTTCTTCTTGCAACTCTTGACACAACTTCCGTCCACCCATAGCAGCTGAAGTCAGTTTACAGAAACGGTCGAGTCCAGTAGCCGTGTCTCAGTGTCTCTTTAGCTAGGTTAGCTCGTCCATAAAGTAGCATCGCTAGCAGGCTGCCACCTGGTTAGAATGGTTTACATTGTTGTCATTTTAATCATTACCAACAAATCAAGTTCTTGAAAAAGGGAGAATACATGTAGTCACTGGGTGTTTCCTCCAGGCTGCATGAGGTGGTGCAGTGTCTACCCCCAGTGAATGTCTCCGCAGACATCTGCAGGGTTCGGCCCTTTGCTCTACTGCCTCTGCACCAGATCTCTGCCCACAGGTTTTCTTACCATTATACTGATGACACTCAGCTTTTCCTTCCCTTCCCTCCTACTTGACATCTCCTCCCCTGGATGACCTCTTCGTAACTCTGTATGATATCACAGGTTCATTTTATTCTTGTGCCAATGACCTTGGAGTGGGGTCTCCAGCTCACCCGTAAACATCCATCAACACCATTTTCACATGTAGGTATTTGTCCTAACCCCAAACTGCACTAACTGATTTCTTGCGCCAGAAGTTAAGCCAAATTGGTGAAACAGGGTTGTAGCCTAGAGCTGTAGCTCTAGCACCACAACCCAGCTGTTGTTCAGCTGTCTTTCCTTCCAGCCTTGTCCTCCCTCCCTGTGCCAAGAATTAGACCCTACTTGTCTTTAACTATATGATTATGTATTTGTTCATTTTACATTTATTATTACTATTATTATGAAAATTTGAATAACTATTACTATTTGTGTGAGATTCATGTAAGTCATTATTCCTCATATTACTTACTATACAGCATTATAGCATACCTGAAGACACTGTTGCCCTCCCAGACTGGGGCTGAGTAACTTGGGAGTGAGCTGTTCATTTCAGCTTTCAACAACAGAATCAAATTCAGGCCTGGATATGGCTGTGTCTGTCGATTCAATTCAATTCAATTTTATTTGTATCGCATTTTTTACGAGTTGTCACAAAGCAGCTTTACGATTGATCTCTGGCCTGAAACCCCCTCACAGCAAGTCAAGGTAACGTGGTAAGGAAAAATTCCCTGACAAGAAGAAACCTTGAGCAGAACCCGGTTCAGAGGGGGATCCCATCTGCTTCTGGCTGGCTCAGGGTGTCCTGTCCTCATGTTTTACCAGGCCCCTTTTATTCCTCTGATATTGTGCTCCCCTAAAAAAGAATGACCTGTAAGCAGGGTTGACCTGGTTCGTTTATGAAGCTGGACAAAAGTGTCTTTCTATTTAAGTTCCCAAAGCTTTCTTTCAAGAATGCAGAAGGCAGGTTTTAAGAATTCGCATTTACAAAAGATCATTTGTTTTATGGAGAAGAATAAGTCAGAGAGCAGCATTTGGGTCAGCGCTGGCTGAGAATGCTGCCGTCAAGCTGCAGTCTTTCCATATCCACCAAGGCACGGAGTGAGCTGTGCTCTTATGGACCTCAAAGCCTATCTTCATTACAGCAAAATCAGGAACTACCCACTTAATTGTATGTAATGTTGCTAATGTAAGTTTCTGTATTATACTCCTGATAGAAGAGTCTGGATTTGCCATGAGTGCTGCTTACTCTGCTAACAGCACCAGTTCAAGAGCATCTGTGCGATATCCTGACTCAAAGACCCAACCGCAAAAGCAATGAGAGTATGTTACACTTTTGGATTAGTTGACATTAATTACAGGCCAATTTCATTTTTCAGCATGATGGCCAAAGGCCAGGCTAAAACATTACATTACAGTCATTTAGCTGACGCTTTTATCCAAAGCGACTTACAGTTGATTAGGCTAACCGAGGGCCAATCCCCCCTGGGAGCAATGTGGGCTTAAGGGCCTTGCTCAGGGCCCAGCAGCAATGGTGTTCTTGCTGTGGCTGGACTGGGGCTTGAACCGTCAACTTCAGGGGTCCCAGTCATGTACCTTAGCCACTAGACTATAGGCTGCCTAAAACCTACATATATATTCAATCTGGGGAGTCAATGCAGTGTTTTTTAAATAAAAGGAATGGTTCATTTTAGAGCGTTCCACGTCCAGGATGTGTAAAGCTGTGTTTTTCAGTTTGTTCTGGTTAAAGGATGACGGCTCAGAACTCGAATGACTGAAATAACAGGACTAATGCATGGATCAGAATCATTTTATTTTAAAAAAGGAAAAGACAAAACAACCACAGATGTAACAAAGTGCAAATAAAAAACAGCAGATTAAACTTGAATTTCAAGTTGTTTTAAGGGAAAGGCATTACTACACACTAAACCTTAAACTGATCTCTGTGAAGCCACACAGTGACAGAGAAAAATGGCCACATGGTCTGTGGAGGCCACAACTCCATGTCAAAGTTTGAAGTGGCAAAACCGTCTTTCCACCAACAATATAGTACACATACTTTCTGAAGTAATTCTCACACGTCACAAAAGAATACAAAACATATGATAATCACCTATGATAACCACCATTTATGAGGCATAGGTTGGAAAATGGGTCAAACATATAATATCCAATAACTGTATTTATCACAATATGCAATGTAATATCTGGGTGCTGACTGTCTACTCCAAACAGCAACAACGAATAGGCAAGTATCAGTTTTGGACAGTTGATTTTTAGGTGAAAACCTCCTCTTTTTTTGCTCTTTGTCAGCCAAGACTTAATTATTTTAATCAAAGTATAAACAAGTACTTTTAAAATTAATTCTTCAAACATTGTCAAATTATCTGTGTGACACGGTTACATCAAAAAAGATAGGGCATCCCTTCAAACATGGGAGTGGGAAGGATACACACTTGAAAGCAATATACACTCACACACAGAAACACACATGTACAAACAAACACACACAAATGTGCTCTCCCGCACACACATACACTCATACTTTAGCAAAATAGCAGTAAATATAAAGAGATTTAGGGTGTGATTTATATTTAATAAACATCACAAGCAAATATTCACACTTGAAAGTAATACTAAAATATTTTTGTGTTGTCTTGATTGGGTGAAATGTAGAAATAGCACCTACATATAGCAAACGTACAGGGGACAACCAAGAAGCATCATGGCTTTAGATCTATACTGCCCTCTACTGTTCAACTAAAGCACTCAGTTCAGATCGTTTTGCCAGTGGAAAAAAAAAAAAAAAAAAAAACTGATCTACTTCTTGATGTACTTAGTGTTCAAACAGCATTTACAACAACATTTACATTCACAATATTCTGTTGTTTCCTGTAATTTATTTACTTATTTATTAGTTTTGTTTGAAAACCCTTTCCTGAGAAGATCTTTTCTAATTTTCAACAAAGCAGCTTTGGTTTTTTCTTATACGTATTTTTACTTGAATGAGTGAGGGTTACAGGTAGGAGGCCAGGTGTTTATTAAATATTCATTTATCCGGGAGTGCTCCAGCCCAAAGCTTGAGACTGACAGCAGCAGGGCTGCATTAGTCTGGGGAACAGGGGATGACATTTCCTTTTGCTGCATCAGGTTCCAGTAAAGATGCAATAATATTCATTTAAACACAGCAAATAGCGCTAATCCTGCTCAAATAGCTCCAAGCAATGAGCGTATGTATATTTATATACATCATTTTAAAATGGCGAAAAACAGGAAAAATAGATGAAAGAAATGTGTCACTTCTATAGGAAATTAGTGCAAAGGCTTCTCCTGATAAGGCACAGTGGTGTTTAAGTCTCCATCCTATGTAGGACAGCTCAGGCACAGACAGACAGGTCCTACAGCGCCCTACCAACCCTGACACGCAGGCAGAAAATGCCCATCGTTTTTCTGGGTAACCAAGGTTCCAGTGTGCCAGTGTGTGGGGCTCATGGCTCTCTCCGCACATAAACCTACACAGATCTGATTTCTTTGTTTCCAGGGTTACCGCTACTGAAGCGTGACATATGGAATGACATACCTGGCACACTAGATGTAGTATGTGAACATCCAACTAGCTACTGCGAATGTCAAAATATACAATAACTTTATTAACATACTTACAACCCATAAAAATAAAAAGAATTTAAACCCATCAAGGGGTTTGCAATAAGGTTTAGCTTGTAGCATGTAGCGGGTCCTACAGCACTACAAGTTCAGCACAATAACCCTGGAAGAAGAAATATGGACTGCGTAGGAATGTGAGCAATTGACAAAGATGATTTAAATAGTCTTACCGTTCAATTGGTAGACCATTCAGGTGCTTTTAACCTCACCTGAGCAAACATGTAACCACACAAAATCTGTGTTTTAACAATTAAATAATGTGCTAATGGTTTCAGCTAGTAAAAACAAAATGGTTTCAAATGCCTATGCACGTCAAAGGGATGGTAACTACAGGAATGCAGGTCATGGTTGGAATTAAAAACCTGCTGGTATGAGGGTGTGGCATTCTGTGTTATTCTTTCACAATGCACAGCATGCAGATAGCAACTCACTTTTTTACTTATTTTAAAACTGGGGATGTCAGAGAGGGACTGTGTGTGTGCGTGTGTGTACGTGCTGGAATGGCTTTTTGAGCTGTGGGCTGTCACTGTGCGACAGCTTCCCTAAACGGAAAGGGAAGCAGGACTGGTACGGCCTCACCACACCGTTTCCTCAGAATACGCAGAGCGTATGCGTGGAGCAGCGCATTGCTTGGATGGATTTTAGGACCAATATCTTCCATGTATTTTTCACTAGAAAAACACACTCCTGACTGATAAATGCACTGCGTGTCAGAAGCACAACCCATGCATCAGAACTTTAGGGTATGGGACAGGTATTTAAATGAATTTTCTTTGACATACTTGGAATTCACTTTGAATTGTTCCATTTTCACTTCCAACACTCAGCACAACATGGCTCAAGTGAGAACATCAGAGTGTGTGTTTGAAATAGTGTGGTCATGTTTTATCTTCTCACAGACTGATTTCACTGAACGTGCTTATATCGTTGATGGATGTTTTATGTAACAGTGTTTTCTTATATTGTTCATGGGTATCGTATGGTGTTCTGAGCACTTGCAATGTCCTCACATTGCACAGATCAGTCTAACACACGGCATTATGCCATGAGGGCTTTACACCGTTGGCCTAACCGTTACTGTTGGCTTACTTTTTCCACTGCAAATTCAGGGAAGCTTATTATCCTCAATCGTCAAAGCTTTCCAACAAATAATTACAAAGTATATCATTTTACCCCAAACACTTCAACCCTTTAAGCACTTCCATAAATCATTCCCATTTGCACACCTCCATGACCTCTCCAGCTCTCACTCACAAGCTTCCCCCAGCTTGATACTCACTGGGTGTGTGTTCATATGAGGTTTTACACTCATACACACTCATATGTGTTAATAAGTGGTACAGGTGTACACAAGGAATCCTCTCAGTCTTTTCTATACTGTGCCCTCTGGTCCTGATTGTCGAAACATTGTCTCCTGGGTCAAAGTAGACAGTTTGTCTTGTTATCGAAGGCACTGGCAAGTCTATCACACTGATTGGATGACACAGGGCAGGTCTACCATTCTGATTGGACGGCACAGGGGATCCTGATAAAAGCCTTCTCTCACCAGACTCCTCCCCCTGGTCTTACATCAAGGACGGAATGACCTCTGACCTTTGTGGTGCCACAGGACTTGTGAGTCTGTAGCTTGACTGTAGGGTCACCAAAAAACGGAGGAAGAGAGGGAAAGACAAGTATGTCACCCTGTCAACAAGTTCACTGCCATGTGCAATGAGAGAAGGATATATATAGAGAGAGAGAGAGAGAAAGAGAGAGAGAGAGAGAGAGACAAAGGAGGGTGTGTGAGGACAGGGACACACGTGGCAGTGCAGCAATGTGGCAGGTCCGGCCCCTCATGGGCGGTAGGTCTTGATCACATCTTTGATTGGCCGACGGCAGATAGGGCAGCATGCATTGATCTGTCTCTTGAGCTTCTGGCCACAGTGGCTGCAGAGGCACATGTGTCCGCAGGTGTAGATGACTGTGTCCACCTCTTGGTCGAAGCACACAGTGCACTCGCCACTCTTGCTGCCCATAGGCACCTCCGGTGGGGGAAAGGTCGGGGACAGGGGGGGGCTCAGTGGGGAGCTGGGCGCCGTCACTGAAAGGGAGGCAAATGAAAGTCAATGACTCTAGCTTCAGATGGGCAGGGTGTGATCTGATGTAGCAGAAGGCTTTTCTGTAACTTTTCACAGTACTGTGGGATGTGTGACTTTCCAACATAAAACCAGTTTAAAGGCTTTTCAGGGGCAATTGGAGGCCTGAACATTGAAGGAGCCTCTTTGCATGCATTTGCAATGTATTTTGGTGTCACTTACTCATACACACAAACCCACACACACTATACACACATATATTTAAAATACACCTACTCACACATACACAAACTGCATTTGAGTATTACACACCAACACACACAGTTACATACATTACACACATGCGCACACACACTCATCCAGTCACACACACACACACACACACACACACACACACACACAGTTTAAGCATCATACACATACACACATTCACACCCGCATACCTAAAACATGTATACACACTCCTGTACTCACACAAACAGACTCAACTCACCCACACAAGAGCACACACATGCACTCACCCAGTGAGGATTCTGAGGCAGAGGACGATCTGTTGACACTGAAGGCCATATCGGAGTCGCTGTCATCTGGAGATCCCCTCGGCGATCCTGGAGGTGAGGTGGATGGCGGGCTGGACATTGCTGTCCCTGCAGGGTGGAGAGAGAAAAATCAGCATGCTGGCGCCCTCTAAGGGTGGAATAAACCACCTGTAGCTCTCAAACCTCCAGACTTGTGCATGGTTAGTCTGGACAGACTGACACAAAGGTAGGTCCTGCATTCCAAATTTCCTGGTTTTCGTTTCTTTGAACCACTGATTACATAATGTTTTAAATTATTATGTGTAATGAATACAGGTGACAGAGTGCTGGAGTTGGAGGGAGTTTTCCTCATAGACATTTTTTTTTTATTTGGCCATGGCCAATGTGTTTCGGCATGAAGCCTTTTTCAGAGCACCACGATTTCACCACTCAGACTCTGAACAGTCACTTTAATAGATGGAAGAAACCAGAAACATCTCTGGCACATCAGGTTTCCTACCTCTGGCCTGAAGTGTGATTCCTGACAGGAAGGTGGAGCTATTTCAGGTTGTTGCTAATCTCTCACCCATGAGAATGATGCAGATTAATGTAGCTTTTCTGCCTCACTGTTAATCCAGTGCAAAGTCTGTGAGCTAAGTTGATGTCGCTTTCAATGACCATATTTAGCTCCTTCTACATCCAGTCTAGTGAAACCTCAGGGCATTATACTTGTGGATCATTGAGAGAACATATTGCCATATGTTTTATTTAGCACAGATCCCAGCCCAAACCCAGCTCACTAACTCCAACATTGACTGCAAGACTTAAATCTGACTTGTGACCTGTTAGGTCTTAATCTTACAGGAATTTTCTACTGGCTTTCAGGAGTCACGTTAGGCAAAAGTGTCTGTCACAAATGTCTTACATAATACAGGTCAACCTTGGGGTTGGCCAAACACATGCTTGTGCTTCTCTCTTCACTCTCTTTCTTTCTCTGCTTTGTTTTGGCTATTTTTTTACAGCCCTTACAAGGCCAGACACACTGCACTGGTCACATCATTATCAAGTGACGGGAGGGTTATAGGAAAGCAATAGTATTGGTCTGATGCTCCATACAAGAAAATAAACTTCAGATCCACAATATACACACACACACACACATACACAAACTAGGGATGTTAACAGTTAATCGGTTAACTTAATCGTTTATAGGAACATTGATCAATTAACTTTAGAGATTAAATGGTTAAATGTCAATAATAATTTCAAGGAATAACCTGATTGTTACATTTTGTTGTTCATCAGCTACAGCGAGACATATCAATGTGAAATCAAATGTGAAAACTCTTAAATTTTATATTCTTTTCTCTTACGAGCTAGGAACTCTATGTTACAGAGTACGAATCCATTATCCTGTTAATGATTGTGCTTGTCTTAATAAAACCGCTCGGGTACAGGACTACACAACTCATTTAATGATATTTTTCATCGGTTCTTTTGTTTATTACAAAATTAATCCGCATTAATGAGAAACGGGTTTTGTTACTATCAGCACGGGAGTTTACCCATCCTGTAATACAAATGTCAGTGGTCCTCCTCTTTCACGCAGATTTCCCAGTCAGCGAATTCGTGTTTGTATATTTTTTAGTTATGACCTTAATGTGCGATGTGAATCCCGTTTTCTGGTTTTTGGGGCTTGTCTTGATAAAGCTTGCATAGTCTTATATAACTAATTTATTGATAGGCCTGTTTTGATTCATTCTTTTTATAGGATAGACTAGATATTATGCATATCAGTTCATCGTTATTAATCGATTAACTGGTTTCGACTACTGAATTGCACGAAATTGACATCCTTACAATACATCCACACACTTTTTTATGACAAGGCAGATGAGAAAATAGTAACTTTGTCCCTTGCAGGTGGGTTTTGGGGACCCCTGAGGCTAGGTTTTTGGGGTCCCAGGGGGTTTTTGGGGTGGTATGGGATGACATACCCAGGATCCTGAGTCTGTTGACGGCTCCATGGAGGCTGAAGAAGACCCAGAGCAGCTGGGAGGAGTCGACGCAGAGCAAGCGTCCACGAGGGGCACCGTTCAGGGCATGGTGGACCTCCCCACCGGGCTGTAGGGTAAAGCTCAACACGTCCCCAGCACTGGGGGGGGCAAAACCACGGTACACCACCCAGTACTCCTTCCTGTCCAGCAAAGCCTCGGGGTCTGCTGGCAGCTCGCTCGCACGCAGAGTCCCGGGGTCACATGACGTCACGCCAAAGAGCAACGCCCCAAAATACGGCAGCCCCAGGTGGCCCACTTCCATGAACAAGGTCTCCCCGACCTGCAGGGGCCGGTCTCCAAACACCAGCGTGCGGCTGCTGTCCAGGAAGTGCAGCCAGGCGACGGAGCGATCAGCGGAAAGCGCCACATCCGTGCCCCGCAGTGGGTGGAAGTGCAGGTCAGTGTCCAACAGGGGGCGCTGGGGGCTGGGGCGCTGGGGGGCAGGCCGGCTGGTGGCAGGGCTGCAGGGTGGCGGCAGCTGCGGGAGAGGGGCTATCTTGGCGGCAGCAGCCTGGTTGCTCTCTAGCTGGTTGTTGCTGTAGTTGACAGAGTCGTGGTTGCTCTGGGGCAGGTAGGCACTCAGACGCGCAGCACTCAGCCGGCTCGAACCCAGACTCTCCGCAAATGTGCTTTCTGTGGGAGAGGGAAGGGGGGTGTCAGCTAGGGCAGCTTCCATACAGCTTACTGCTGCACAGCTTAGTTTAACCACTGAGATACACATAAGAACACATGAACAAGAGTACATGTTATAACAAGAACAGGTCATTTAGTACATCTTGGCTTGTGTGCATGTGTGTGTCTGTGTGTGTGTGAGACACAGAGAGAAAGTGTATGTGGGAGAGACGGTGAGAAAGCGTGAGTATACGTGTGCTGACATTTATGCTATATGTAGATAATCAATTGATAAAGATTGGATAAATTAGACTGTCCGACTTATCATTTCTGCACTTCATTAAGCTGGTCACATGGGTGACCACGTCCCTATGAAAGGTAATGACATGTTAGAATGGTAACCATAGTAACAAGGGCATTCATGTAATAACACAATGGATGGTAACCATGGTGCTCATAGAATGACACATTTGGATGGTAACCATGGAGCTCAGGCCATGCATGAGCCTGCAAGAGGAAGTGATACAGGATTTACCAAATATGGGCATGCTTCTCTCAAGACCCAAAATAAACACCTACCAACATACCCAGAGACACACACTCACATGAACTCAAAACTCTCTCATACAGAAAACACACACTCTAACACAAACATGCACACTCACTCTCCCTCAAACAAGCACTCATATTTTTTCTGTTATTGTGGAATCCAATGGCTGTGAGTTGGGGGTTAAGAGAGGAGGGGTGGGGCACTATGTTTTACACGCCCCTCTCTTAGCAGGCTGCTATCTAGGTTGGGGGCTGGAGAAAGGCTCATATAGTTTGACGTTGACAGGCTTGGGTGGGTTTCTGTGCACTGCCTTTGGTGGGGTCCTGGGGGAAGAGGCGGAGCCCCAGGGAAAGAGGTGGCGCCCAATGTGAGGAGGTGGACCATGCTCACCCAACAGCGTGACCTCCTGCGTGATGCCGTAGATGTCAATGATGGCCCAGAGCGGCCCGCACACACTTAATCCACAGTGGAACAGCACGGGTTCCCCTTCATTCACGCTGTAGAACACACGGCCATGACGGTCTGCCCAGAAGGCCAGTACACTGTCGCGCAGGGCCAGCCTCTCGGGCAGCGCCTTAGCCCAGTACCCTGGCCGCGTCACCAGGTCAGGGCAGGCGTATTTGGGGATGTCTGCGGCGGTGAGCTCGCTGGGGTCCAGACTGGTGAAGCCGAATCGCAGAGCGCCGCTCCAGCCTCCGTGCACGGCGGACAGACGCAGACGCACCTTCTGGTACAGCTGCACGGGACGCTGGCTGAACGTCACACCATTACAGAAGCTGTTTCTGCGTGTGGCACGCCGCAGTTGCCCATCCAGCCGGATGTTCTTGCCTTTGGCGTGGGGATGGAACCGTGGCGACTCCAGGCTGAGGCTGAGGGGCGGAGCCGAGGTGCGGCGCTCCACCCCACTCCCTGGCAGGGTGTAGTACTGCCTGCTAGCCACTGGGCGGTGTTGTAGGCTTGCATCTGTAAGAAAACACAGGAAAAACCAATTAGCCACAAAAAACACGCAAAACACATTATAACACAGGCACATGCACATTTATACACAAGCACAAACACACACACACGCACAAGCACAAACACACAAATAAGCACATACATGGATCATTAAACTTTACACTTTGTTGAAACATTTCTGTATGACATGAAATGGCATGACTGCCTGTGTATAAGTAACACTCATAATTAACACTCTATAGTCACACATGCTGCACAGATACAGTTATTCCACAAGGATGCTCCAGAGTGCCTCACACATTAGACATGGACTTGCTTTCACACATTCACGCAATTACGTTCCAGCATGTTTCCAAATGTTAGCCATTAGGGCTCATTTGCTGGCTACATTTTCCAATTTGTTGTGAAATCATTTTTTTGTAGAGGAACATGTTCAAAAGAAGAGAAATCATATTCAGTATTTACCCCTGCTTTGGGGCAATTAAACTGCTCGAGAGGGGTAGGGGGTGCATGGCTTTCAACAGCTGTGCCAAAAAAAAAAAAAAAAAAAACTACATATTTTATTACAATGTAAATTAAAAATTGTGGGTTCTGTAAAAACTCATTAGAAATGTTGACCGTAAATTCTGGGATTTTTTGTCAGAGAGGAATGCTGCAACGGCAGGCTTTTAAACAAGACATATGGATCCTTGCCGAGACACACTGTAGACCCGTCAACAGCGTTCCTGTTTTAGATCACATCAGACAGCCTGTGTGCATTCACTCATATGGCTCACAGACACCACTGCATATTTGCATTCATGAGAACAATTCTTTTGAAAATAATTTTTATTAATAGAATAAATATTCCAGTATGCTGTGTTCTAGCAATCATTTCACATCTATGACATTTACGGGAACTTGCGAATGAATTCAAAATGCCGAACATTTCACAACACTAGTGCCCTTTTGATCTTGAATGGTCCAGTTCACAGGAAATATTTACAAGGCTGAACACCAACAGTGATACACACCAGTCTCTGATTGTGATGGTGTATAAAGGAACCGTTTCTGTTGTGTGTGTGTGTTCTGTTTCCCTTATTGTGATGGTCTGCAAAACTGCACAGCTTTATGTTGTGTGTGTGTGTGTGGTTTATTCATACTGTTTATGGGGAATAGCAGTGGCCATAATAAAGCAGGTTACAGTTTTTTTAGCTAGCAACATCAGACTTTCAATGTCATGTTTGTTAACTACAGCACCATGTGGCTAAGTACAATAGTTCTAATGTTGTTAGCGGTTACATAGCTCACATATCATATATATTCCTCTGTTCTGATCACCTCCTGACCACCTTAAAAGCTGTTGAAACTCAGCAGCCACAGAACATTCTGGAACAATTTAGAGTGCTTTTTCCCTTTAGAGAGACTTATGGCTGGCTGCAGCTTAGCTTATATGTGGTTCAGTGGACAGAGCCAAACCCCATTGAACAGTGACACTGTGCTGTGGGAGGTTTCTGTTGATTCTAAAACATAATTTCTAGCAGTTTCCGTTTAATAAGTAATGCTGTTAACCCCTGTTCCTGAACATTAGCAGCACCAGCAGTTCTATGCATTCATCTGACACATGTCCTTACACAAAAGTGTTTATCTGCTTGGAAAGAAACACATACGGACCTGTGGTTTTCCAGTATGCTTGAAAAACAGGGAATTATATTTAAAGAGCTTAAAATGGGGTTAAGAGTGAAACAGCTAATCCCATCAGCAGCAGTCAAACTGTTTTATCGACCATACATTTTTCCCCTTCCTTAGCTTTGTTACCAATAGTTACAGGAGTGTGAAACTCTCAGCAGTATGAAATGGGGAAGGAACAGATTATTAAAACTTTCTGGACAAGGAATAACTATATAATAGAGGCTCATCAGCCTCCAAGTGGCTCACGCAAAATACATTCAATTCAGTCCCAGCCACACCATTACCTGCTATGCCTGGAGGTCCACACTGCTGGAGCAACAATTGACTCAGCCTTGTGTGGGACATATAGCGGTTAAACTGGTTAAGTTTATTCATCTCATCGATTCTAGTGACCATTTCTGGTCAACCAGGTGGCTGCAGATCCATAAACAAAGTACAATCTGACTATACAGGCTCAATCTCTCCTATTAGCCTGGTAAAAGCAGCGCAGTTCAGAGTGGAGTGCCAGGTTCATATTTATCTGCTGTAAGCCTGGTGAAAGCAGCAAAGCTGACTACCTACCAGACACTATGACATGGGTGCTGTTAAGGGATGAAAACCCTGAAGAATTCAGAGGGCCTGGGGCTGGAAAAAGGAGCCCTAGAAATGTTAATCAGAGCCATCAAAAAGCTAGGGGGGACAGGTTTCATGGACACCCCTACTCTGAGAATTTGACCAATAATAATGGGTAATACCCATCATTCTCTCACACAGAGTAATAATCCCTGAGGTAATGGCCATCTCTCCCACATACACAGAGTAATAATCCCTGAGGTAATGGCCATCTCTCTCACACACACAGAGTAATAATCCCTGAGGTAATGGCCATCTCTCCCACTCACACAGAGTAATAATCCCTGAGGTAATGGCCATCTCTCCCACTCACACAGAGAAATAATCCCTGAGGTAATGGCCATCTCTCCCACACAGACAGAGTAATAATCCCTGTGGTAATGTCCACGTCCACACACACACACACACACACACACACACACACACACACACACACACACACACACACAGTAATAATCCCTGTGTTGATGCCAATCCCTCTCATTCTCTTCAAGAGTAATGACCCTTGTAAAAAGTACCATCTCTGACGCACGCCATGGGCACACTGTTTTGTGTATTTCAGGGCACAATTACTAATGCAGCTGCAGTAATAAATAAAAACACAGGACCAAACCATCACATGTGCATGGAAGTCTGCCAGCCACGAGCAGACTGAAGCTCCTGTGGGTTACACAAACACCACTGCGATTTCCAGGGCCCTGCATGCACCGGAGGGGCTGCAGGAAACATGCCTGTATAAGGGCCTCTTACCATCCCAGCCTGCCAAACACACACAACCTGCAGTTAAATTAGGAAAGAGCTGCTCCAGAGGCACTGGCGCATGTATAACCCTCTGCCTTTATATCCCCCTCTCTGCCTCTGTATTCCTCTCTCTGCACCATTTCCCTCTCTCTGTGCTCCTCTCTCTGACTCTGTATCCCTCTCTCTGTGCTCCCATCTACCTCTGTATCCCTCTCTCCATCTCTGCATCCCCATATCCCTCTATCTTTATCCCTCTCTGTGTGCTCCTCACTCTGCTTCTGCATCCCTCTCTCTGCTAATTCCATGTCAATTTCAAGATGCTTTATTGGCAAGATATGCACTGCGTCACCAAAGCAAATTGTACAAAGAAAAACAACAAGACAACCTGTTAACTAATATAAATGCACTACTGTAAGTGTGTCACACTATACATGCGTTCAATAGATCTCTCTCTATGAACACCTCTCTCTGCCTCTCTCTCTTTCCCTCTCTATTTCTTCCCCTCTCCCACTGCACCCCTGTCTTACTGCCTCTCTTTACTCCTCTCTCTCTTTCTTTCTCCCCCTCTCTCCCTCTCTTACTCTCACTACCCCCCCCCCCCTTTTCTCTCCTTCTCTCTCACAGTTTTCCAGACTGGGAAGAGGTCCCTGTAGTGTAGTCATCATAGTACCAGGTTTCCGTGGTTCCCAGCACCGCCCCAGACTGGCTCTCATGATGTTTACAAACTCTGGAGTGTTTCCTCAATCCACCTTCAGCCTACCACTGCATTCTGGGACACAATCTTGCTTGATCCATCAATCAATCAGCTTGTGTTTGTGTTTTTACTGAATCATTTCAACAGAGCTGAAAAACCCCACCGGGTGTAAAAAAAAAAAAAAATAATAATATTCTCAAAAAAGCTATATAATAGGAAAATATATGGAAAATTATATAAGACATGTAAGTTATTATTGCATCTCAGTGATAAAGTGTCTGTGCCAAGATGTTGTTCATGTCACTGTTTTTAACAGCTCTTATCAGTGTATCAGGCTCCCAGGTGACCAGCTACTCAGTTTGAAAGAACAAGCAGGGAAAATCACAAAGACAATAACCTGAATGCTGTGAGCTGAGCACAGAACGTAAATGGCAAAAACTATACAGCAGAGTGGAGTATTTACAGCACTGAGTGTGGTGGAGCATTTGTGGAGTATTTACATCTTACTGTGGTGGACCAAAACACTACCCACCACCGTTTCAGACTGGGATTGCCACATTCATCTTAAGGACAGTGTTATGATTATGAAATATTTGTTGTAATTTCAAGCCGCAAGCAGCATTTTTCACATTTTTGAGGGTGGCCCAAAGAGCACATTAACGCATATGAGCAAAGATAACATGCATACGCAAAAAAAACCCATCTTGGCCAAAAAAAATTCCTCCAAATATAGCTTCCCTGAGAACCTGGCTGGCAGTAAAGACAGGGGTGCAGATCTCATATGAGCCGAGGGTCAGGGGTGAGGGGTCAGGGGTCTGTAATGCCCGGCGGAGCTCTCTGTTCGTCAGCGTGACTCTGCTGCTATGCAGCCATTTCCTTTCCCACAACCAGCCCCTCCCTCCCCCTGTAACCCCAGTTCCCAGGCCCGCGCTTTTCCCACACTGCCCCCCACCCACCCTGCCTCATCACCCAGAGATGCGCAGGATCTGGGGAGCACATTCTCCGTCCTCAAGAAGAAAGACACTGTAAAGCACTGGTCTAGGATCAGCCCCTCTGCCCTCCATGCCAACATTTAACATCAATATACAGACCATCAAACTGATTCTGGGTCAGCACTCGCAGCTGCGTTGGCCACAGACTGATTTTTCCAACTTGCCAGATGTAGATCACTACTCATATAAATGACTCAGTCAAGCCTAATTAGTTATGAGGCCATTTGGTGCAAACAGGGGAGAAAGAGAGAGAGAGAGAAAGAGAGAAAGGGATGGAAATTCTCAGCGTCTGTTCTTGCCTGATGTGTCTCTATCAGACACAGTGTGTGGGCACGGCGTTCACAGTATTTAACAGTTCAGAGAGACATTCCAAACCCTCTTAATCTCGTGGATGGGGATTGTGCAACATGCCGTTTGACACTGATTGTTCAGAACGTTAGAGACAGGGCCTAGCTTCATGCTTAATCATTTGAGGGACACAAAATGTGAAAGATGGAGACGGAAGGGAAGGTGTGTTTCAGCGTAACAGGCACCTAACACAGTGGAGGAAGACTCTCAATGGACAGACCCTCATAGCCCTTAGTCCAGCGCTTCCTCTGCAGTAGGTCTAATTTATTACTGTCATTTCTGTCTGATTAGTAGTGAGGACAATTTCTCACACACCTTCCCACTGAAATCCACAGCTCTGGACAGCCGAAACGAGCTGTGACACTGCACCGGTGCTTTCAACGTCAGTGCCAGGAGTGTGTAGATGCAGCTTCACATACCCCCTTTTTCCCCCCAAACTCACACCGCCCACCCCCAGTGGAGGAGGGAACCCGGACAACATGGAGCAGAATGGAGGAGGTCTCCACAGAGGGCGTGAATAACAGTGTAATTACCCAGAGATCAGCAGCATCCTCTGCACTGCTGAGCAGCGTTCCCGCAGAGCTTACCGGAGCGCACTCCACTTCGCCAACGCATACAATCATGATTTTCCTGGAAAAACTTAAATCCCGTTCTAAGTGGTGAAGAGTTTTATTGGAGAGGCAAGTCCATAACCATTAGAGGCTGTGGAGAGTTTTCTCTCCTCTGATATGCACCAGATGTCCTAAATACCACCCTATTACTGTAAAAAAACTATTAGTGTTAGTTTATTTCACTTAGATGAGATCTTCCATTTCTGAAACATTGTGAGTTTTTTCTTTCTCTTGGTGACACTAGGAAAAACCCAAAAAATATATTTAAGGTCAGCAAAAACTGACAAGATGGTCTGTCAGGAGGTCTTCCTTAAGAACTGTGATGCAGTAGAATCTATGATTGATTAAATAATACTGGACTCCTATTCACACAAGTGCAATACACACACACACACACACACTGCTCAGTAGTAAATTGTCCCTTAGTTAATGGGCAGTGTCTGCTTGATGGTGGGGCGGTTGACCCTGCTTTGAATATATTATCTCAATTCACAGTACTGTTGTGATGATGCCAGGTCTAGATTAGCTTCCTGGTCTAAGAGTCCAACTGGGGTCAGACTAAGGGTCAGACTTTTGCTTTCAGGTGTAAAGTATAGAATGTGGCTTCCTTCTGAAAGGGTCAAACTGTAGGTTTCCGTTCTATGGGTCAAACTGTAGCTTCCTGTTCTGTGGGTCTGAGAGTAGCTTTCGGTTCTAGCGGTCATAGTGTAGCTTTCTATTCTAAGGGCCCAAATGTACCTTCCTGTTCTAAGGGTCAGACTCTTGTTCCCCTTTTCTAAGAATCAGACTGTAGCTTCCTATTCTAAGAATTAGATGTAGCTTCCTGTTTCTTAGTGTCAGACTGTGGCATCCTATTCAAAGGGCCCAAATGTAGTTTACTGTTCTAAGGGCCCAACTGTAGCTTCCTGTTCTAAAAACCAAACAGTGTGAAAAGTTTTGTTTGAACAGAACACTCCAGTGTTGCTTTGAGGATGGTGTCTGCTTTGCATGAGTGCAGTTGTAATTTAGTGTGATTGCATTTCTGAACCATGTGCAGGTCGCTCCAAGGAGCACTCAAGGTAATGTAGCACAGCACATTTCCTAAATTAGCCATTACTGCTAATTACACCCCAAACCAGAAATCACAGCACCACCACACACCCCAAACAGCCCAACATCTGGAAGGCCTCTCTGTGAGACTTGATGTCCCGTTCACCAGCCCCTAGATGCCTTAAATCAGACGCAGACCAGCCCTGCTGAGGCCCTGCAGTTCCTCAGCTGTGTGGTAAGGTCACTGAGACAGCAGGACAAACCGCAGGACCAGGAGACCATGAGCCTTCAGCCTTTCCAGCTTTTGACAAGAATATGAGGGATGTATGAGATTCTGCACTACAGGCAGAGCAAGTGAAGCGGGTAACATGGACACTCATCTTCTCTGGTTCCTTACAGGCCCTTTGTTTGTGGAAATGTGCAGGGATGTAGTGGTGGCAAATAAACACACACACACACACACACACACACACACACACACAGACTTACACTGTCTCTCACCCACACAAGCTCTTACAAATATACACCCTCACACACACAGGTGTAAACACACACACACACACTCATACAAACATTCTCACACATATCCACACCCACCCAGACTTACACTGTTTCTCTCTCTCACACACACACTCAGACAAACACAAACAATCTCTCTCGCACACCCACACTAACACAGACTTACACTATCTCTCTAACACACACACAATCTCTTACTCACACATATACACCCTCACATACACACACTCTCTCACACACACCCACACTAACACAGACTTACACAGGTCTATATCTCACACACAACAAACGCTTACACACACATACAACCTCACACACACTCATAAACAAACACTTATCACCTATATCCACACTCACACAGACTTACACTGTCTCTCTCTCTCACTCTCTCTCTCACACACACACACACACACACACCCTCACAGACAGGTACATGCTCTCTCACACAAGCCCAACACTCTCTCATACATATCCCAACTCACACACACTTACACAGAAAAGATTGAGTCTTTTTTTCCCCCAGAGCTTTACACAAATAAATCACTAAATAAAACTAAAGCAGATCTCATTCCCATTCTGAGGACCAATAACATCTTTTCAATCTTTTTCTCCTCCTAGTAGACATGCAGACTTGTCATGGTTTATAGAAATGTGTGTTGCAATATAAGTGCCTTCCCTTAACACAGGTAATACACAAAGCCATACCGATGGTACAAAAAGTAGTGTCAGCCCACTTAATATGTTCCATGTGCTATGTACAACACGTTTCAAACACTATACAATCCCCCAGCATGCACCTTGGTGATTTCTGTGTGTTTTCACGCTAAGCTTCAGCTACCCCCGTCCCGTCCCCCGTCCCCCCAGGCACTGACTTGATATCATCCCAAAAATCTGCATCTTTGCACCACAGAGTCATACGGTCCGCACTGTCTCCATCATGCCTCCACTCCAAACCAACTTCAGATAAAAGCACCCGTGTACCCAATGTGCCCTGCAAATTAATTTGATATTGGAACATTCTTCAGCTGCCAAGATCAAAAGATGTAACCCCAAGCAGCACGTCTGCTGTTGCTTCGCTGTAAATAATGTCTTACACTCTGGGCTACAGGAAAAACATCAATGAATGGACCTGTTATTTTATGCAGAGATCCATGGCTTTGCTTCTCCAGATCTGACCAGAAAAAAGAAAAATCCACATCTGTTCTCCTATCGAGCATTTGAATTTCAATCACAGTAATTGATTATTGGCCTGAACGAAAAGGTAGAAGAAGAAGGTGCCTATCCCTTTCTTCACTTTCAGGAGCTTCTCTGTGACAAGACATTGATATGACCCTGAATGAGCTCCACAGTCCAGGGCCAACACCCTGCAGTGCATTATGGGAGTGTCTTCCACTTTGCCCATGGGTTTAAACAGCATGTGATGACATCACATGCTAGAGAGAGAGTGAGAAAGCGAGACAGCAAGAGACAGAAAGAGAGAGAGAGAGACAGATAGAAATAGATGGGAAGTGTCCAAGACTAAGTTAGGATGTGGCTTTGATTTGATGGCCTAACGGACACAAGGCAAAGAGGCCCTACACAGACACTTCCCCTTACAGCAGCGCACAGGCATCACAAGACAACATTACGACTCTGCATTTCTCCTGCTGTGAGAGTTACTACTGCTAGGACTGGGCATTATAAGAAGTCATATTTAAACGATGTAATTATAAAATTGCGACAACTTTGAGGGGGTCATAATGGATAAACATCCAGGAATAGAGAACATGTGCAACTGCCATTTTTATAGAATGTACACTTTTCCAATTCATACAATCTGATCAAAATAATAAAACAACCAATGCTTATTTATGTGGCAGTCAACAAACTCCATATTATATCACAGCATCTGATATTGAAAAAAGCTGTGTTTTGAGATGTATAGTGATATCTCTATAATTAAGGATTCCAATAAATTCAAGATAAAAGTTCTTGATCTGAAAAACTGCTCATGCACAGACGCGCAAAGATGCACAGACGTCCATTATCTGTCAAGTGTTCTACTCTGAACTATCAGTAAATTCAGTGGTTTTACTGAAAACCCTGTTTTAGAATGTCTGTGTTCATCCAATCCACCGGCAACAGTGCTTATCAGCCTTCAGTAAAACACACCCTCCCCATTCACTCAGCCTTTGAGCTGCTCAACTACACTCTAGCACTGACGAGATTATTACAAATGGCCTTATCTTCACACGTCTGGAGCTAGGGAGATTAGCAATATGCAGGGTCTGTATGCAATGCAGGAGCAGGCTACCTTTACTATGAGAGTAATTTAACCTCATCAGTTTGTGAATAATAACAGGAATCAATTAGTGAGAGAGTTAATCAGGTATACAACTGTGGGTTGATCTGCCGGGTCAAAGTGAGCAAAGCAGAAAGCCTACGCCCCAGCTAGTCGGCTCTTTGATGTTTTATAGTCTGTCTTAAACTGGTGTTTCCCAAACATATGCCAAAACTTTAAACCTAACTCATGGTATCCATCACCTGTAATTACCGATCTGCTAATGATAAATTTGCATAGCTCATCACCTGTCTGCTAAGGCATAGTACACACAGCTCAACACTTGTCTGACAAGCCATTTACCAAAGATCTACTTATTAAAGTCTTTAGCTGGAAAAACTGAGATATGTGAGAAATTAAATTGCCAGTAAACTCTTTAGAACACCTTGCAAAATCTATCTGGTTTGACAAAGAAAAGATTATAAATGTCTTAAATAGCTCAATATTTACATTGTAATATCTTACGAATGTTTTACAAAATACAAAAGGAAAAAAAGTGTGGCGACTTTAGTTATACGTCCCTGACAAAGCCATATGAGCCTTATCTTGGCTGTTCATTTAAAACAGCAAAGTGAAAACTGAACTGAACATGTGACTCCATCCCCTCTGATTTTCATGCTCACACAATCAGGCAGAATGCCAAATGATGTTGGTATTCTCTGCACCTCTCAGTGATTATGTGGCAAATTACAGGCCTTAGAATGTGAGCTCACATCCCAAGGCCTGTGATTGGGTAAGAGGTTATAGGATGGTCTACTTCCTCATTTCTTGAGGCCTGTCTGGTGTGGTACCTTGGCCCAGTCCATATACTCCAAACTGATGATATCAAAAAATAGCTGGCAAATATATCCTGCCTTCATCACATGTGTAATGAATAGATCATTTTTGCCAGCTGCCTCAAACCAAACATTGTGAATTTGTACAAATGAAGGCAGATTTCATAGCAGAATTGTCAACAGGTGCAAACTTCAATTACAATTCACAAGAACCATGAATGAACCCCATGGTGTCCCAGATGATCAAAAACAAAAACTGGTCAGAAGGGGTATGTGTAAGAAGGCATTCCCTAATGAACTGTCAACATGCTATAGTGCATAGTAACACACCCCACATAGAGGATGCCACCAATTACAGCATAAATACCATGCCTTATCTTTATGCATCCCTCTGGAATGAAACAAGTATTCATATGCCATTGCAACATACAAACCCTGGCTGCAAGTCAGTATTTATTGTAGTAAGAATCCCATGAAACCTGGGAAGGTTACACCGGGCATTTACTGAAACAACGCTAGTTTATTAGCTGTTCATCAAGGGTACAATGACAGGGCCACATAATGTCTAGTGGCTCGTAAATGCAGCCTTTTCGTTACAAACCCTGTAGTCACGGTAATCTCACTCTAACCACGGTTCCTTGTTCAATGCAGCGCAACACTCGGCGCCCCCAGTTACGTTATCAAGCATATTTCAGGGTCTCAAATAAAACTTGAGCGTCAGCACGAGCGAGAAGACACAGTTGGGATCCTGCTAACACACATCTGCTTACAATTTCTTAATCCAGTCTTTACCCGTTCCAAGCAGAGAGAGCTAAGTGATTTTTACAAGAGCGCTGCGTTGAAATATGATGAAGGACTTTTCCTTGTCGTTATTAGCGCGTTCGCAAGAGCGCTGGTGAGTAATGGCTTCACGCACGACAGATTACCGGAGGGCGGGGACCGGAGAAACAATGCATAGTAATTGGTACCAGTTATAGTTCTGCCTTTCAATTCAAGGAAATGTAAAACAAAGATTTCATTCAGAGCACACTCATCCGCTCCTTAACACTCCATAGCAAAGATAAGTACTGTATGACGAGTAAACAACTTTTATGTGGGGCGGGGGAACATTTTTCCTCCAATTAAGTTTAAAAAAAGCCGTGCAAAATACGTCCTACAATTGAAATTGATGTTTAATGCCGAAATCATATGGAAGTTCGGATATCGACATATTTATTTGAACTTTGATCCTCATTTTATAAAGGTTTGGGAGGCTTCGAATGTAGCAAAAATATCGAGAGGTTCGGATCCAACCATCTTTTCATCACTGATGGGTATTTAAGTCATTTAAACTTGATGCCTGTTTTTCTTATATGCCCGCCTACGTTCACACTTCGAGTACTAAAATCACTGTTCCTGGGCAAGACAGAGTCTTCAGTATGATTATGGTAAAGTCTCTGACAAGCGGAGATTTTGCATATCGTGTGCGCATGTGTCAGACTTAGAGGGCACTGTCAGGAAACTGATAAACTTCACCCCTGCGCGACAAAGCAACTTGCTCCATATGCCAGCAACAACCGGCTTCATAGCGCGTGCACCTAAAAGCAACTGCAGTACATAACAATATGCATCGCAGCACCCGTTGTTTTTAATGCTTCTCATTTAAATGGAAAATTGCATAGAGTACATCGCCGGCTAAAAACGGCAATTCTAAAAATACGAATATAAAACCAGAAACTTTGGTTAACACCTGTCACAACGATGACAGGCAATTTAGAGGTTGGACAGTGCAGAGCGCAACGGCTGTCTCCATAAAAAAGCCGCTACAACATTTAACAGCTCCTAAAGATATACAGCCCCATTCACACAAAATGTAAAAATCAGTCAAATATCATCCACTCTGTCATAGAGGAACAATACATCCACCGCGGTTTGAATCAGTGAGCGTGCCTACTGTGTGCCGCTCGAATCTATGTCGTTAGGTGAAATGAATGGGTGCTACAGTTCCAGACAAACCTGTGCTGGAAAGAAGCGGGGTTCTCTCTGTACTCGGAAAGGGAGACTAACACTCCTTGTTGCCCGGAGATTTTTGATTTTATAATTGTCTTTTAACTGAGGATTACAGCTCAATAGTCCAACTAGTAGTGATGTGGATTTCGACGACTGTGGAAAAAACAGAATTGTTCTATTTGCTCTTCCTATAATGGATCACACAAACCAACGGTCTCACATGCATATATAGTCTTCGTAATAATAATCGTGTACAAATCTGAACCGCGCACAACAGCAATACACGGAGTATCCTTCAGTCGTATAACGTATCATTTAGGTGAAATAAGAAATAATTCGCGTAGCACAAAGTGGACATTGAACATGTCTTACTTCAAACGTTAAGTCCTATTTTTAGACGGCCAAACAGACTGGTCTTATAACAGAGAGGCAACTTGGTACAGTGCGCGAATTGTGGGCATCAGGGAAGGGTGATTATTATTTTGAATTTCAACCGCCGTGGCAACTGAGATTAAAGTATGCTGAATCCTTTAAATTATTGATGAGGAGAAGCTCCCTCTGAAACGCGTGTACCGTTGCTCGTCCCTCCCACGCATCGTAGGCTACAGCTAGGGGAGCGTTAGTTCTTAAGCAACCCAAGACGGTCTTCCGAGGAGATCACGCAAAGAATGCAATGTTATTCAAGTCAGGAAAATAGGACAAGCCATTTTAAAATAAACCATAATTTAAACACCGATAAAGGCACACAACAAACAAGTTGTGCACACACTGAGAAAAAACTGGAATTTAAAACATACCTATAAGCGGTTTGGGTGTAGTATTCCCCATTATTTCCAGTAAATGGTCTCCCGCGATGACAAGTGAATTCCAGCTGCACAACCCTGTCTTCCTTCCATTTATTCTTCCCAAATGTTATTTATCGGAGTTATGTCGCGACATGCCCAGTATTGTGTATTGGAGCGGGGTAAATTCGGAGGCGCTCATTGTATCTCTGTCTAAATCGCAACAGCTCTCCAAGCGATTCGCTCTCGTTGATGCTGAGCCACCCCCTTCCTCCTTTAGTGTCTTCTTGCTCCTAGACGGCGTTAAAGCAACAGCCTGCCCCCAACCCCACGGATATATTCACATGCAAATCTGACGTTTTGCATTTATCTACACTGACATCGAATGATGGTCGTTTCGCTCCAGAAATCTCCGACAACTCTCAGGACCACCATTAAAATGTCCCTTATTTTTACTAACACTTAACTATATATACATGTACATAGACGATGGACACATTACTGCAGTGATTATGTTGTTTTGGGCAATGCAAATCTGCACGTGTCCCCCTCCCCATCCACCCCCGCTTACGTCTTCCATTAGCCATAGGTTTCACTTCCTTTAAACTGAATATATTCACACATTTAGCAATAAAAACAAACGAACTCAACAACAGAATAGCATAAATAACAGAGGTCTTATTTTATTCTGGTAGCACAGCTACTGGGACTTCGGTATATCCAGAATAGAGCGATTGTTTTTATCTCGCGCATATAGTCACGGACTTCCACGCTGTATTTTATTCATGAGAGTTCGCAGCCCAGAGCAGTCAGATGGGCTCGCTCCCAGGCCGGTGTCTCAACTGTGTTTATACTGACCTGCACCATCTGACCTCAGGACCATAAATTTTGCCACACGAATCAACAGCAGATTTTGCATCGCATTTTCATTGAAGTGGATGGTGCATACCCGGGTTCATCTATCCTTTTACATAAAGCACTGTTAGACTCCTTTACCCGACCGGCACGATGATCCTCGCCATCACGAATTGTATCGCTACCAACTGCATGCCACCACACTTGACATTTACGTCTGCAATTTCGCTGCCGACTGGCGTTATTCCTTGCAGATACTTCATGAGATTCAATCCAGTATGGTATGATGCTCTTTGCCTCTCACTTTATCTCGCAACCAATAATATAAAACCTTGTTCTCAATAAGGCTGTAAATGCGCACTGCACATCAGCTGGGATGGTGAGGGACTGAATTTATCCGGCTCAAAGGGTATACAGGTAGGCTGACTGACAGAGCCGGGTGGGTAATTTTAGCAAGGGCACCGGGAAGAACCCTGATAGTCACGGTGAGACTGGACCGCAGCCAAACCAGCCTGCGTACACGTGCTCAGTCTGACAAAAAAGGTCTGTAGTGGGGGTCAGGAGTACCGCTTGTTAAGTTGAAAAAGGTAAAGTCATGTCAGCTCAAGTTACGTTGAAATTGAGTCACAGAAACCCAAATCAGAGCGACATTCTAATTAAGGCCGTGATCTCACAGTTCTTAAGACGAACCACGCCAAAGCTGCTATGCAAGTCTGATGGGATAGGTTCCTAACTTACTGCAATTACTACAGATCCCGAAGATTCAGGTTTTAACCCTGATGGCCAAGTTCCCGGATGGTTCGAAAAATAAAAAGAAGCCTCTGGTTAATGAAAAAATGTGTTCAGAAGCAAAAGGTTTTTAAGGCAACGTTCCAGGCAGTTTCCAGTTTTTGAATGCTCTTATCTTTGCTCTACTGCACTAAGGAGAGTAAAATAGGAAGTCAGATTTATGTTTGGTGTGTTGTGCCAAGATTTGTCCCGGAAGAAAATATTTAACTTTTCAAGCTCATCAAAGCAGGATTCCTACAAAATGGAGCTTTAACACAAAACAAACCAGAGGAAACACTGACACACACTTCCCCAACGGCCACTTACCAGAAAGAGACACAAGTACTTACACACGCTTGCAAACACACTCTCAATCCCATGCCACACAAATTCACACAAATGCATGCGTGCGCCTGCACACACACACACTCTACAAATGCCTAAATAAACAAACAAACACACGCACATATAACAAAAGGGACAGAGTTTGGCATAAAGTGGTCTCACAACTGTAAGCCTTGAAGAGAAAAACAGAACACCCCAGGGTCATTGACCCATTCCAGCAACAGAATAATCAGAATAGTCACCAAACATGGATGAAGAAAGCTTCCTCTCCAGCTGCAATGAAGAGACTTCACCTTTCAGTGTCAGGATAAAGAACTGAAACTCAAAATCACTGAACCCATTATTAAAAATGTAAAGGTAGTATACAAATTCTCAGTATCCTCCTATTAAGTATAAACAGCATGCACTGTGATGGCACACACCGTGTGCTGAGTAATACATGTGTGTATTTGTGTGTGTTATATGTATGTGTGTGTGTGTGTGTGTGTGGTGTGCTTGTGTATGTGTGGTGTTTACAGAACATAATGTATGTGTGTATAGAGTATATGCGCACACACACACACACACACACACACACACGCACGCAGAGACAGGAAGTGCTTCTCTGAGCTAGGCCTTGGCTGCTGTGATCTTCTCCAACTGTTTCCTGCCTCCTGACCCTAGAGTGTCTCACACAGAGAAACACACATACCTTCAGTGCAAAAGCGATCTCCTTAGTCCAGCTATCAGACATCCACTGCTCTGTGCTACATAGCCACCCCATCTTGGACTGTGGAGAAAAGCCAGATGTGTACAGGCATGCATAGGCAATGTATGCGTAACAATGGCGGTAAGGGTGTGTGATTGTGTGTGTATTTGTATAAGGGTGTACCAAAGTGTGTGTAAGGGTTTACAAGTGTATTTGAATGTGTTCTCATGTGTAACAGTGTATGTGTGTATAAGGGTGTATGTGTGTGAGGGTGTGTTTGTGTGTATGGTTGTGTGTGTATACAAGGGTGTATATGTGCATATGTAAGGGTGTGTGTGGATTTGTGAGTGTGTGTAAGGGTGTACAAATGTGTGAGAAAGGGCATCTATGAGGATGCAAAGGACACAGTTCGGGAAGGAACAAGATTCAAGTCAGAGTTTAATCACAAGCTTTTTAAAAGAAATAAAAAATAACAAGAAGAAATAGAACTCTTAGTCTTTTGAGAAAGAAAGAGCATCACTCCCCTTCCCAAGACTGTCATATGATCACCGGTGGGTGTGGTGGTTTAAGGACAGACATACACTGCCCGAGTGATTAGCCACAGATCAAACAGCAGCAGTGAGAGCCATGTGTGCCTCAGTGAAAGCATAAGGACTGATCGATCATGTGACATGTCTCTGCCCTTTTTGTTCTGGGTGCCACTCTCAGTTTAAGAGCAATTTTTAAGCAGGCTGAAACCAAATACTGAGGCAGGTACCCCAGAGAGGTCATGGGCAGCAACATCTGAGTCAAGTACCCTAGTCAATTTAAGAAATTCTAAAATGGGGCAAGGGGGCATCACACCAGTGGGTTAACAGGCAGCCTCACTGTCCGTCAGCCCCAGTGTTTCAGCCCCACTGTGCTTCAGCCACAAACAGACCTCACTGTGTTTCAGCCCCACTGTGCTTCAGTCACACACAGACCTCACTGTGTTTCAGCCCCACTGTGCTTCAGCCACAAGCAGACCTCACTGTGTTTCAGCCCCACTGTGCTTCAGCCACAAGCAGACCTCACAGTGTTTCAGCCCCACTGTGCTTCAGCCACACACAGACCTCACTGTGTTTCAGCCCCACCGTGCTTCAGCCACAAGCAGACCTCACTGTGTTTCAGCCCCACTGTGCTTCAGCCACACACAGACCTCACTGTGTTTCAGCCCCACTGTGCTTCAGCCACAAACAGATCTTACTTTGCTTCAGCCCCACTGTGCTTCAGCCACACACAGACCTCACTGTGTTTCAGCCCCACTGTGCTTCAGCCACACACAGACCTCACTGTGTTTCAGCCCCACTGTGCTTCAGCACAAGCAGACCTCACTGTGTTTCAGCCCCACTGTGCTTCAGCCACACACAGACCCACTGTGCTTCAACCCCACACAGACCTCACTTTGCTTCAGCCCCACTGTGCTTTAGCCACACACAGACCTCACTGTGTTTCAGCCCCACTGTGCTTCAGCCACACACAGACCTCACTGTGTTTCAGCCCCACTGTGCTTCAGCCACACACAGGCCTCACTGTGTTTCAGCCCCACTGTGCTTCAGCCACAAACAGACCTTTCTTTGCTTCAGCCCCACTGTGCTTCAGCCCCACACAGACCTCACTGTGCTTCAACCCCACACAGACCTCACTTTGTTTCAGCCCCACACAGACCTCACTGCGCTTCAGCCCCACACAGACCTCACTGTGCTTCAACTCCACTGTGCTTCAGCCCCACACAGACCTCATTGTGCGTTAGACACCCTAATGCGCTTCAGCCTCAAACAAATTCCACTGTCACACTTCATGACATTCAACCAGTATGCCATTTTGTGAATTTTTTTCCAATTCAAAAGTCAATATCAATATTCAATTTCCATTCCCGACATGTCACACAACCACTCACTGCCAGCGCTTACGTCAAAAAGCAGAAATGCACAAAGCAGAAGCTCTGCAATTCCAGACGGTCGGAAAGGAGGGGAGGGGAGAGATTCTCAAAATGGCAGTCGTTTTTAATCATTTTTCAAGCATATAGTTACAGGGTCTGAGTCAATTGAAATGGAACTGGTTTTATGTGGGAGCCAGCTGAAAGTCAGCTAAGTGAAAGCTTGAGTTAAAAGGGCATTCCACTTTGGTAAGACTTTAAGGTCTATAGTCTCCTTACCTCTAGTGTATCTTTATGAATGAGGTAGAATTGAACAGCCGGGTAAGTTTCATTAGCGTCATCACTCCTTAGCGGCCACGCTTAGTTGGATGTGAGCCTATACATGCAAAAAAGGAGTATATGCTGACTTAATCATCCTTGGTAACATAGGCAGACTGTGATTGGTGGTGTGTCTGCAATGTGGAAAGAAGAGAAGGCTTGTCGTCATGTGAATCAGAGTAATCGTGTCATAGCTGCCTTCCCCTTGAGCCGGCTTTCCATGTTAGGGGTGTAAAACCTGGGCTGCCTGAAGTTGACAAAAAAGAAACCAATGTTTGATGGCTCACTGCTAAATGTTAGCTGGCAAGCTGTGGGTGAAAGATGCTGGTTCCTTCAGTACTCTGACAAATGCCTTCCTATTCCAGATGAAAGCTAGAGTGTAAGTGTATTCATCTTGCCAGGTCATTTGTAAACTCAATGAGTCTAACCTGGGTAAATGAATAAATAATGCCATGTGCCATGCTGTGTGGGCGGATTCCTGTTATCCTGAGCGGCAGTCACAGGAATGCTGGGAAGACTGGTGTCTGAGTGGAATGCCACTGCTAGAGTCCTGATAACAGTATCTTTATCTGTGTTGAGGGAGCCCTGGCCGCCGAGAGTCTAGAAGCTTCCTGGAACTCTGCTGGAGAGGAACGCTATCACTCCCCACCCCGGCCCCTCACTTTGCTGCCACTGGCACCCTGCCAGGTGAGGACACCCAGCCATGTGGCGACTGGTCGCCTTTCCCCACACAACCCTACACACACACACACACACACACAAAACACACACTCCCCCGACATCCAAAAACATTCACATAATACACATGTCCCCAGACCCAAACACTAACACCCAAACGCACACACTCATATGCAACAATACCTAAAACACTTGCCCCAACACCCAAATACACATACAGACACTAGCCAACATCCAAACACACACAAATAAATATGCCTCCAGCACTCAAACATACACACACACACCCACCCATCCAATGATCAACACCTTAACACAAATATATGTGCCCAGGCACAGCAAGAGGTAGACTTCTAAAATTTTGTGGATTGAAAAAAAGAAATTTAAGGGATTTTCATAAACCTGTATTTGGAGGAGGAGGAGGAGGGGAGTGAATAATTCATGAGTAATCTACACAAACAACCTCCCAACTCAGGGCTGGAGATAGATCCTCCATTATGTAAAACTGTGTGAAAGAGACCTTTATGGCACAAAGCTGCGTGGAAAACTACAAAACCAAATAAAACTTTCACATCGTGAGAACAATCTGCAAAATCGGCGGTGCTGAAATTCTCCAGGGAAATTCCTTATTGCGTTGTTGGCCGCGGTGTCTCAGTTCTGTCTCCAGAAACAGAGGCTAAAGGAGGGCCCTGTTCTTCTGAACGCTCGCTGCCGCTATCTATGCCGCTGGGCCGCTGCCATCCCGTCAGCCCTTGCCGTCCTCCTACCGCAGCCCCAAAGCCCCTCCAAGCAAAAGCATGCTGCGCATACAGCGCCCCTTTATGCGCATGCTGCGCAGACAGTAACTCCTTTATGCACACGCACATGGAGGGGATCAGGCAGCTTCTTACACGTGACTCCCCTGAAGTGCCCAAGCTTAACACTGGAGTAACAGCCTGCCAACATAAATGATATGCTCTTTAAGTTCAAGAAACAGTAAATCTGCCACACCATGCATCCCTGTTTCACAATGTAAATACAACAGTGTGCCCTTGTTTGGTTTAATTTAGCAGGAAGTGGCCATGTTATATAAATAAATAAATATATAAATAAATAAATACTAAGGGTAAACATGTAGGAGAGAGAGAGCTGATGCTTGCTCCGTACAGAGACTGCAGGGTGGACAGAAAACAATCCCAGGAGGAGAGGCCAGACAGGAGTGGGCGTACCTGACCCTGGATGCTGAAAGATTCAGGGTAGAGCCATGTAGAGAGAGAGAGTTGCCTCAACAGAAGTTTAAAATGCTTGATCGTCACGTGATTACCGTAGACTTCAAACAGTTCTAGAAAGTTCTAAGCGGGCAATTTGAATGCGTAAATACAGAGAGACAGAAGTGAGATTTGTGGTAATTAGTAGTCAATAAATGCATTGACTTACAATATGTATATAGCACACCGACATGTGTATGTAGTTACATCAATATGTAGTTTTTTTAAAAAAGGAAAATTTGGTACTATTTGAGAATTAGTGTGAACAGCTAACGTGGTCTGCCTTGTTTACATATTTTAGGTTAACGTTACTTTACAGAAGGAGACAGGTGACTACCAATGATTGTCATGAATTCATTAAATAAATCTAATAAACTCAAAAACATGATTAGCATGTCAAGCAGTTTGTCTCCCATTCCCTCCGTGCTGTCCTTGCATATAGTCTCCACCATATGGTACACTGTGTTGCTTGGGGATGCTCCAATCGCTCGGAGAAAGTACGAATGTACGGTTTCCCCGCTGACACGGAGAGGAGATCAAATCAGCAGGAGCGATTTTACTAAAGATCACTAAAGATTACATCAACAATAAAATATATGACTTAATCACATATACATGTAATAGTAAAAAGACTCACAAAGCCCAAAAACACTCAACCCATAAGTTATTTTTTTGTTTAGGAGTCTCAAATATGCACTCTAAATCCATATCAATAGCGATATATCACAAAAAAGCTCTCTTCGTTATTATTGTGTAACGTTAGCATGTACTCCAAAAAGGATAGCCTCATTTAACCACCTCCATCCACCACTACACAACCACACACCCCAATTTTATATTTAACTGGCATTTAACTCATTCCACCCCCAAAAAACCATGTTTAGAAGCCTTTTTCTCAGATTCCACAACGTTGGATAAAATGGCATTAAAGAGGGAACAGAATTTACAATAGGCTGTTCGTGGTTAATGTAATGTGTTTCTAACTTTATCCAGTATCGTAGCCTAATCTGTTATCTGTTAACGTTTCCTAATTCCACAAATCTAGTGGGGGATAATCCACAAACATGCTTTAATTCACATGTTCATTTGATTCAGATGTGCTGATAATAATACAATCTGATTCTTTAAACTTCTTACCCTTTAAAAGTTCATCATAAACTGTCTATTCTGCTGCAACTCTAGTGCATTGCTAGTATTTGCTGATAACTTCCAGGAACTATTGAGAGGCTCAATGATCCACCATTGCTATAAAACAAATGGTCCATTGGAGTGAATTGAGGTGACACAACACTCTCTCTACATGGCTGTGGTTCAGGGTGTACCTGTGGGCGTATCATGATGTGTGTTTCAGTGGGTGTTTCAGTGTGTGTTTGTGGGACTTTCAAAGTGACAGGGCACATTTCAGGGTGTGTTTGAGGAAGTTGGGGAAGCTACTCTGAAAAAGTGTAGTTAACTAAGCAACCAATTTCTTGACACCAAAAGCAGTTAAGCTACATCACACCTACCAATAAGAAAAGTGTAGTTAACTGAAATAAAGGTACTTTTATTAAGAAATTAACTGTATTATAAATACTATACACCAGAGACACTAAAGTAATAGTGTTTTGGGGGACGATGGCATTAAAACTGATTACAATAAAAGATCAATATGGAGACAAATATTTAAATTTCTGAAACAGAAACATGTAAAGTACACATGTAAACACAATGTTTGTGAAGGAATGACTGAATGTTAACTAGCCAGATGCATTTCTAACACTTGATCATTCATGATTTCAGGAAGCTATAGCCACAAATTCACTAAAATCTAAAATAGTCCATTCCTTTGCCTTAACTGCACCCAGAATCACTGTTCCCAAATAACACACTTTGTTTATTAAAATGCAAAAAAAAATGTCCCTTGCATCGCTAAATACCACTTTGGTACACAACTGATGCATCATTGCAGCACCGTCCACTGGCCACACCCCTTGTTTTTTCATGGATTTCCTTCTTGAAAATGATTTGGTTCATTTCCAACAAACAATTCCACAAAGACAAAGAAACCATGAATCAGAGACGACTTTGAATCCTGAGATGATGTTCTTTGCATAGTTAACATAACATCCGTTAGAATACCACACATACTTTAACATAATCACACCACACACATACAGGCATAGACTATACATTAATTAATTATTATGAAATATTACATTTTATATCATATTGTATAATCAATGACTTTGTACTTTGCTACAATTGGATGTGACGTGGGTCCGGTGACCAAGAGATTACCAAAAGGATTTTTTATAGCTTTTTCCAGGTATATTCTGTCATAATAAATTGGCCATCCAGGATTGAAGTAATTCAATCAAGTACCATAGAGGACACAGACTTAGTCCCTCCACAAACCTGAGTAATCGTTAAGAATGTTTTTGTAACACAGAACTTTGTCTGTGATTGAAACAAGTTGACATGTTTTTAAATGGGAAAATTCAGTGGAACCAAGATTGCACCACTGGGGATGGCTCTTAGGCACTGAATTGATTTTTAAAGCAGTTAAGCTACCACACGCTACTGGGAAATGTAGTTAAGTTAGGAGGTCTGTTACATGTCGTTACACTGGTTTGCGGGCATTTCAGGGTGTGTTTGTAGTTTCAGATGAAGAGTGGCATGGTGGGCAACTCTGATTTCCTAGCAACTACACCATGCAGGTAATGCAGCGATGTGAAACATCCACCTCATTTGGAGTATCATAATGACCACCATTTAGCCACCAATGAACACCAATTAACCAACTTTTGCCAGATACTCTGCGATCACAGACACACTCCTGTGATCCCCAAATCCCAAGATCACACACACCCCCTTGCGATTACATCCCACCCTCCACCTCCTGTGAACAGACATGGCACTTGTGTGTGGAGCAGAGCAGCCACGAGACTATGCTAGGTGGAATTCTTATACAGGCTGTGTGACGGAAGCAGTGGAACAAACAGGACGCGCTCACTGCTACACCTGCGGTAAGTGCTGACAGAGTTTAATGAGGTAAATGCTTTGACCTCCAATGCCAACAATAAGGGGGAACTTTCCCCCGGTTTCCCTAGGTCAGGCGAGGTGAGCATCCTGTTTTTAACTTCTTGCTTTAGGAAACCTTCTCCTATATTCAGCTCGGTTCCACACATTCGGCTGAATATATGGCAAACCGTGAGACCTTCTGCATGAGACCCTTCTGCACCCAAAGACGAGGTTCAAATCCAGCCAAAACCAAGAATCACACATATCTTAAGAGGCATTCACACCAAAACATGGCATTTTTTTTTTAATTTTTCAAATTTCCAAGTTTAAAGAGGAGATTTTAATTTACTCTCCACGGTGGAGAGTGCTGAAGATTAGTGAGAACAAGCTTATCGCAGTCTGGTCAGCAGGTGGTCCATATTAGATTCACATTAGGTTCCCCATTGGTTGGTATTAGGTTGGGAATGCAACATGAATGTAGCGCTCGAGTGATTGCAGCACTCCATAGCGGGTCTTGGCGGTAGCGGGACACAGGCTCGGCATGGCTCATGACAGACAGAGTGTCTGTGGTTTGGCTCCAGGTACAGTAATCTCTCAGGACACTGACAGCCTTATTTAAACAGGCTCGCTGTCGCAAACTTAAGCAAAGCTTTCAACCTCCTTTTTTTTGGCTGCAAACATACAATTTTCCTAAACACAGCTGTCAGGCAGGATGAAATTGTATTACTGCTGCTTTGAGTTTCCACGAAACTGTCTAGTCCTCTGACCCCCACCCCAAAACCCCCACCTTCTCCAAAAGTTGTAAGGATATATATTTAAAAAAAAAAAAAGTTTTCAAATGTTTTTGTCCCAAAATACCCCTGAATAAAACCCAATATGTCTGAATAAAGTGTTTTTTGATTTATGAAGTGGACTTAAAGGTTCAAACATTATTTTTCCACAAAGAAAAGCTTCTTTTGAAGGAGGTGAACATCGGTGGATTGAAAAGCAGAAATGTCCCTTACTTCACTCCACATTGGCCGACGCTCGGATCAGCATGAGATCATCTGTCTTCAAAAACACGAGGGTCCCAGAGAAACAAGCTGGATGGACCTCATCCCACGGTTTCATGTGAGCGGCATCGTGCCATTTTCAACATTGTTTTTTATGGCTTTTCTATTATTCTGAACAGCTGTGAGAGAATTTTCCAGACTAAAAAAAAAAAAATCCAATTTGGAAGGACCCCGTGTCAATGTCCTGTGTGTTTGGGAGAAGCTGAAAGAAGGCAATGATGGATGTGTTAGACTTCTAAACCACGTTTTTGTACCAAAGGGAAGATGTACAGCACAACGGATCAGCCAAACATGACATCAAGGCGAAAACAGAGAGAAAAATCATCACAATATTTAATTAGGAAAATCTGGAGTCTTACAAAGTAAGTGATCACACTTATGTAATATAATGTGGTGTCAAAGTTATTAAAACTGCATATAACTGCTACTATGTAAGTAATAACACTTACATAGCTTTGTGCCACATTTATTAAGACTGCACAAAAGTACAGAATGTACTCCACAGTGATGCGGATGATGATAGCGCAGACTTCAGTTATTATCTTGGAATATGGGGACACCATGAGGGAATAGTGTTTTCACAATAGGGTGCACCTGGTCTTGGCATTATATTCCTTGGCCATCATACAACCCTGCAGAGCAATCATGTGACCCAATGATGGCTGCCCATACCATTACAGATCTATCACCGTGTTTAAAAGTTGGCAACAGGCCTTGTGGGTTGAAAGCTTCCTTTGGCTTTCTCCAAATGTAAACCCATCCAGATGTAGAAAAGGAGTAAAAGATGACTTCCAACAGACCATATGACTTTTCCCATTGCTCAGGGGTCCAAGTTACACCAGGTTATGAATCTTTGTCCATTAACATTGCATAAAAATGGTCTCCAAATGGCAGCCTTGCAACAAATAACAGCTTTGTGAAGCTCACACCAATACGGTGTTTTAAGACTAGATCACACAGGTATTGATAATTCGGTGTTAGCTTTTGGGAGGCAATAATGTTGGAATGTTTAGCAATTATCCTGTTAAATGCCCTTATGTCACTCAGTGAACTTCAACATGGTCACATGGTCCTCTTTCCTGATGATGCTAATTTGTGCTTGCCATGCGTTCATCTAATTTCAGACACTGCCCCCCTTGCCACATTAAACAATGCTGCAGTTTTTGTGACTGATGCTCCTATAATTTGAGCATCCACAATTAAGCCTCTCTATTAGATGCCCCATGCGGCTTGAAAACTAAAATATCGAAGTCTTGATTCTCAGACCTCTTTTATAGGTGACACGAACTATTGGAATTTAACTTAAACATGACTCACCAGTGTAGCTGCCATTGTAACTGCGATTTAGTTACTTCAACATTAAAGTCTTTTTTTACATGGTATTACCGTTTTTATGCCCACCATATCAATATATATAGGGGGTCCTCGACTTACGTCGAAAATCGGCTTACGACACGTCATAGGAACGGAACTCATTCGTAAGTCGGAATTTATACCTAAATTATACCTACATTAACACCTTAAGTCACTCACACTGTACACACAACACATGAAGGACATGTAAAATACAGTAATTAAATGAAACAGTAATAAAAAAAAAAGAGAGAACAATTCCCTACCTTTATTTCTGTGGTCGTATTTACGAACCAAACAGCTTAGGTCGAAACTAGGTTTTTTAAGTAACTTATGGGAGTGCGTCGCAACCACGAAACGACATAACTCGAGACCGTCTTAACCTGAGGACCTCCTGTATACACATTTATATATGCATGTATGTATGTATGTCTGGGCGTAATACTGTAACCCAAAACTGGGTAGTCTAAGAGCTCACAGGCACATTGAGATTTTCACTCTAGAAGAGGGATGAGTGGAGCATTGAAGAAAAAAAAGTAGAAGCAGAAATCGCTGTGAGTCACGTTGCACGTTGTTTTTCAGACACAATTGCCCTGCATCTACTTCCTTGCTGCTCCAATAACATCACCACTGCCACCACACTGCCCTGGGGTAATTGGGGTCACATGGGCAAAACCATCCCTACCTCTACTCAGGATGACCCGCAAAATAAAACAGTCAGCAAGAGCGCAACTGTACCCTTATCAAGAAGCAACCTGGTGTGAAAACCACACAGCTGCATGTCCAACAAGTCATGAAATTGCACAGTGAGACTCTTCACAATAATCACACAGTGAGGAGAGGCTTCACAATAATCACACAGTGCTCCAAGCAGTAGTGCAGCACCATGCTAACAGCACTACAGGAGAGACCTAGAATAACAAGGCTACAAGACTTTAATATAGCATAAAACAATGCTAACAGAGCTACAGGATGGAGCAAGCGCAACATCATACCAACAGCTCCACAGTAGAGGCCTAGCACAGCTAAAGTGACAGCACTTTGAGAGAGAGCTAGCACAGCATCACACTGACAGTCTAGCACATCTCTGGACTAACAGCCCTACAGGAGGGAGCTAGCGCAGTGCCTGACTCCACATTCATTGCAGAGTGATGGCACAGCACCAGACAGAGAATCTTTAAGGGAAGGGTGAGATGTCGCAGACAGAAAAATGTTGTTAGAATGTATTAATCATTGTGAGTGACAATCCCCAAAACATAACCGACGCTAAATCAGCCTAAGAGCCGCACTCACAAAGGGAAAGGCAGAGAAAGAGGTGTGTTTATGGGAGCGAGAGAAGGTGTGTGTTTAACGGCTCCCCTTGTAAGGAGTGGAAGATCAGTCCCAACAGCCTGCAATAAATCAGCCAATTACAGCCAGAGGATGATCTTGCCGTTGCCTCGCAAGTCGCGGCACTCTCAAGAGTTTAAGATGCCGTTACTAACAGGCCCACGTCTGACTGCACAGAAACCCCCAGGGCTTTAGAACATCAACAGGTATGATTCTCTATCAAAAACTTTATTCTTAACAGTAGTACTGCCATGCAAAATCAAAACACTTGAAAACATCAGAATGTTAGCTCTGATAATCCATTGCCTTGAAGACGAATTCTTCTGCGAAATGATGCGACAAAAATTTCTCCCCAAAATGTCAGTGTGACTGCTGTTGGCTGTGCAGACCTGGACCAAAACAGAGCAGAACCAGTGCATCATAGCAGTACAGTATTTTCCCCATCCAGCACTGAAAGAAAACCTTGTTCAATTCTGTCTCTTGGGTCATTTTAAGGCGGTGGCGAAATGAATCTCAAAAATAAATTTCCCCCCACAGCAGTGGAGTTCCTTCCCCTTGCCAACAGTGGCTGTTTGCGTTATGAACAATAACTGTCACTCAGATTTTATCTGACCCATAAAGAAGTGGACTTTCATGGACTGAGATTGCCTTCGCACAAAGCAGCAGTGAGCAACACAGTGGCCCGTACAGTCGTCCTGGACCGCCCGGACTGTGGTGAAAATAAGGTCATTTCTCATGTCCCACAATACACTGCACCCACTCTGGTCTCATGATGGGAGGGGGCGGGGTGTGAGCAGGGGTCTCAGGATAATTTTAGCCCGATGACAAAACCGTTTTGTTTCTGCCGTTTGAATGTTGTTTGTGTTTGCAGGAAATGGCGGCAGTAAAGACGCCCTGTGAAAGAAAAGGGGAGAGAGGAAAGGAAAGCAAAGAAGAAAAGCGTATGGAAGCAGCAGACTTTCAGCAGCGCTGTGTTGCGCTCCACAGCCACAACGGCGCAATCAACACAGGAAACCCCCAAGGGGCTCAAAGAGAGACGCCACATTCAAACTGATCCTGAAAAACATGCTCACGCACAGTCACACACAAACACACTCATACACACAGTCACACAAATATATATACACAATCACACAGATACACATACACTTATAAACACATAATCTCACACACTCATTCACAGCACTACACACACATACTCACTTAAATATCCACACACAGACGGTATCTGTAAACTTTTAATATGATTATATATGATTTATATGATTTCATATGAAATGATGCACATGGATTATCTATAACGCAAATTACTGTACAAATGAGAATCTTCTGTTGTCTCATAATGTGGGAGATTTGTGAGGTAAAGTCCACCCTGTGCCCCATACATGAGTAGCCTGGCATGTTGAATCTGAGGAGACAAATTCAGGCCCTGGAGGACTGTAGACTGATAACTTAAGAAAGCAAAAGTCAGATGTGCATAAGATTAATGACCCTACCCAGCTATCATTAGGCACTCCTTTAATTAAAAATTAAATTAATTGCCTTTTCTTTGCATTTCACTGTCAGGCATGAGTCTGTCTGTGCACAGTCGAGAATGCAGACCCCATTCCAAGCAGCACAGCTTCAGGTCGCACTCTGCTCTCAAGGCTACTATGGGAGGTTAGGGGGTCCAGAGTGGTCGAATTTACAGATTCTTACAGATGCAAAGTGACACTGGTCTTTTGTGCAAGAATCAGACCTGTGCATTCTGCAGCCACCTTTACCACAAGAACAGAAACCACGGACATTTAGTGCAGAAGGGAAACGCAGACAACAAGGGCAGACTAATATTGATCTTTTCAGCATGTGTGACATGAGCAGCTGTTGGGCTGAAAGTGAAGCAGATCTCAGACGGGACAGCTGCTCCTGGCTGTGAGTAAATGAATGATAAGACAGACTGTGCTTTCCTGTCCGTTTGCCCTCACAGAGCGCAGGCTGTGTCCCGTCTCAGACATGACGTACTTATCTTTTGTGAGCTTTCTCCTGGATTTGTATCTGGTCGCCACAGTGAGAGGACACCATGCAAATCTTTACAGTTAGAGGACATATATACATCTCTCAGTCTGTCAGTCTCCAAGTTGTACTTGGGTGACCACACATGATCAGTAGGGTGAATCTAGAAACTGGCCAGGATTGGTGGTTTGGGTACAGCTGCGGAAGATCTTGTCTGGTTGGGGTCTGGATTTGTGTAGCGAGAACTAACCCAGAGATCAGAGGTTATGGGTGACTGCGACCACCACATGCCACGACATTCAGCTGCTACATTCAGATACAGCTGGACGGAGGGAATTGGAGGATCTGAAATCTGAGTAAAATTAGACAACATTTTAAAGGCTGTTAAGTATGTGCAGAGACAGTTGGGGTTCAGTCTCTCTAAAACACAATTAGAGACCTCCCCAGCTCAGCCACAGCTGTGTCTCTTGGGGACCATCAACCCCCCCATGAGTCAGAAGGGGGGTTAATTGATAAGCTGTCGACAAGCGGAGTGTGTGTGAGGGCCAGATCACCCATGCACAAAAAACACCAACTGCAGTGACAAGAAAAAATAAATAGAAAAAAAAATAAAAATGAAAAAAATAAACAATTTTGCACTTTTACACAACGCACTCAAAACAACATCTTATTCCCTTTACCCTGCAGGAAGAAAACTCTGGAAAAGGGAAGGCTGCACTGGAAATGTTAATTATTCATTTACACCAACACCACCTAAAAGATTTACGTACTTTACCATGGCAACACTGGTACCTTCTCCCATCATCATTTACACAAGAAATCTGCAATCTTTCATGTAATTGTGTGTTTGTTTTTTTTATTACTATTGCTGTTTTACTAATAAAGAGAGGATTTATTGGTAATAGATCTCCGTTTTGTTTAATTTACTTACAGTACAGGTAATATGCATCCTCAGTATATATTTTCCTGTAGAGTCGTGTCTTCTGCATGTCTTGATTTTACTTCAGATATGAAAAGTGCAGAGAAAATTGCTGACCTTGGCCTTCATCTGGATTGTGACTTGTGTGTATCTGGCATTTGCCTCTTCCCCAACTGCTCTGAACACACAGACCTTACCTCTGGTCATTGTTAGCACAGATCTGTCACTCAGCTTTACACTGACTGACAGCTCACCAAAAACACACAATCACAGAACTGAAGGTCAACAGCAAAAAAAAAAAAAAAAACAGACGTGTACGTGCCCGTAACACTCTGAGCCAGTGGGGCAAGACCATGGTTGCTGGGTACCTGAAGACTTTGGTTTTTGTGGTATGGAACAGTAAATGATCTTTACTATGTAAAGTGGGACATTTACAATTTTTGATTTTGTCTATGATTTAGGGTGCCACTGAGATGCTGAACGCATGGTTCTTTGGAGAAGACACACAGGACTGAAGCACTGAGTCAACATGTCAGAGTGCCAGAGCTACTAATCACTGTGATAATCTCAGAGCAGCAGAACTGCTAATCATACCGACACTCTCACAGCTCCAGCAAACTGCTACTTACTCCACTACTCTCAGAACACAAGTATATCTTTGATTACACTGCTAAACTCAGAGCACCAGAACCACTAATCTCATAGTGCCAGAACTGCAATAATCGCACTGCTAATTTCGGAATATTAGCAAACCACTAATAGCACTGCTACTCTCAGAGCATTAGCAAGCTGCTAATTGCACCAGTGTATCAGTAATTTTACCACTGCACTCTGTGTTAGCAAGTCTCTAATCACACTGCTACACTCAAAGCACCAGAAAACTGCTGATCATACCTCTATTCTCAGAGTGTTAGCACACTGCTAATACACTGCTACTCACTGCACCAGAATGGCTAATTGTACTGCTACAAACCCTGGGGAAAGGAACTCCGCTGAAATCTATTTGTTCATTTCTCAAAGATTTCTTGACAGAGACAATAAACTCAACAGCCACCCCAGCACATACTAGCCCTGTTAGTCTACACCACATTCATCACACTTTGATAAACACAGAAATATCACTGCAATCACTCAGCTATGTTCACCAAAACCAAAGGCTCAATAAATCTCCCCTACTGCTGGCAGGCTCGCATTACAGTGTGTTTTTGGTTTCACTTGCAAGGGTTAGCACTTGACAAATACATGGCATCAACACAGAACAAGAGCAGAAAGTGACTTGGAGGCAGACAAGCCCCTCACACTACATAAGCAGGAGAGGTGTGCTCTTTACTCCCGCTTTAATTAAACATGTCAGCTCCAATCATGTTACTGCCAGAAACAAAGCTTGTTTGTATTATACTGTCAAATCACCACTCACTGAAAAATAAAAAAAATGCAAATTTCATTTGATTAGCTTTCAAGAGTGAAAACACCCCATAAATGTCAGTTAATCAGAGGACTTAATCAGCATCAGGGGAGTAGCTTTGAATGCGAAATTAAGTGGCCTCTTTGGGAAAACAGTGGGCCAATCAGTCCCTCTAGGAAAGGACATGGACCAAGTAAGTGAGCGCCACCTGTCATATGAATCTCCTCTACCCTAAAATAACATCTCAGCGGGGCTCTGGGTAGTTCACACACTAAGACATGTGTTTGGAGAGCAGACGTGAGCCCTGTGACTGGATGTTTGAGTCCCAGCCATTGCTATAACCAGCTATGGCCAGAAATCTGTATTGGCGAGACAGCAATTGGCTGGGGAATGGTAAGACGGCAAGCCGGTTAAGTTTGTTTGTCTCATTGCTCTCTGGTGGCCACTTCTGGTCAGCCAGCGCTTGTTGATGCATGTACCGAGGATAAGGCAGGCTTCGTCATCCTCCGATGACACGGGCAGCATGTAATTGATGGTGTGTCTGCAATATGGAGAGAAGCAAGAGCTGGCTCTTCAGATGAACTGGAGTCACGTGTCACTTTATCCTTAGCCTGAGCCAGCAGGAACAGGTTGCTGCGGCGGACTAAACAGTTTGGTTGTGGGAAAATGGGTTTAAAGAATAAATAAATAACATCACTGGTCTAGAATAAACTCTGTGCTTTATCACTGCTCTACAACAAATTCTCAGTTGTTCAGGCTCTGGAAAAAAAAAAAAATGTTTTTGGCTAAACTTTTTGCCCCATTTGATTCTACTGTAAGTGGGAACCCTTTGGAGGGAAATTCCTGTCATATGCTGTGTGAGACCCAGACTGTCTCAGGCTGTTCCAGACTGTTTCAGACTGTACCAAGGTGCCTCAGACTGGTGAGTCAGTGGACACATCAGACGGCAAGTTAAGGTCAGGTAATGTTGACTACACCGGAACGATAACTGAATTTCTTAACAAACCAACACTGATGCTATCAGTGTAATTTGAAGAGATTGGAATGGGGACAAAAGGGGGGACAGATTTCACTGAATCATTGTTTCTAACACCAGCAGAGCAGCCAGTGAAAGCCACCCATAATCCTCCAGAATACATTTTCACTTCTAAACTGTTGCTCCAAACATGAGTCCTTTATTTTGATTCTTTGATTTTAAATTCTTTGGAAAGGAAAATGAGTGAAAATGTGAGTTTGTAAAAAACTGAAGGAGAAAATGTATTATGTATCTTTTGTTAACTGTCCACGGCAATTCTCTTTTTCCTTTATTTACCTGACACATCAATACTACAATCCTTAAAATGACATGTGCATTCATTTTCTTTTAACAGCAGTGCTATAATACGCAATAACATTTACCAAAATTGCATTATAATTCTGGTTCAAAGTTTGCCTTTTCGCAAAAGAATTTGGCACAGGTTTAATCGGGAAATTATGCATACACGCAGGGATATCTTGGGAAAAAGGAACTCAATCTCTTTACTGAAAACTGGCAGCTTCTCCAGCTCAGACAGATTTCCTGCTGGAATATGGGTAAAATTAGACTCTCCCTTTTACACACAGTGGGAGGAGGGAATATAAATCTCTGTCGCCTTTTCACAAAAATAGCAGGTTTATTTATTCATGTTTTTAAAACAGAGAGTTTTAAAATTAAAAACCATGAGCCACCAAGAAGGACCCAGCTGAAGCCCAGCTTCTAATCGGAGCCTTGCGGGATAACTGTCTGTACGTTCATATGCCTGTCTTTCTCACTCCTCTCGTCATTGTTCAGCTTTTCCTGAACCAGAGCCTAGACCCATTGCATTCCTCAAGCATGCTTCCCTCCTTTGGAATGGACATTTCTGCTTCCTTTCTTAAAATGTGCACCTGTATGGGGAGGAGTGCGGTGATGCTTAAACATGCTGTTCAGGACAGATTGTGGGATGGATTCAGCCTGAGGTCCTCCGCGTACTTGAGGCAAAGCCCAAAACGCTTCCCTGATTTGCACATTTCTATTTCCAAAAAGCACTGATGCAGATAAATAAAGGCATTTTTATGAATGCACCACAGAAGCTGTGAGAGCCAGTCAGTCTGCAGCGAAGGAATATTGTTGTTGGACGTTGGATGCTTTGGCTTGTTATGGGTGTCACTACCGGCCGCTGAGCCCAGTTTTTACATTAATAAAGAGCTGAACGGCAGATCGCAATGGAAGAGCTTATTCTGCAGCTATCAGGCACACAGGTCCCTTCTGTAAAGGGGTTTCTGTACTGGATTATAGGATAAGACAGCGAAGGTGAAGTGTAGCTAGCAAATGAAGCATTTTCTTGTACTTTGTTAGCACAAAAAAGGTGTTGTTGTTCAGCTAACAGGCTAGCTGCTGGTTGTGTGACCTTCTAATCTCACTTGGCACCATTGTAAAACTTGAGAGACTGATGTTTCATTTCATAATGTCTTAACATTATATTCCTTCATTACATCAAAAGATTCCAGGCAATTAAACACACACACACTTCCCTTTGACCTCTGTAAAGAAATATTAATGTTCCCACTGTGTCTGAAATTTCCTGCTTTCACATTTTTCATGTTTTTGGTTCTGCCACACCTACTCAAAAGAAGATTGTTGTTGGCCCTTAAATTAACCTCAAACAGGTGATGAACCGTGAGGTAACATGCACTTGACCACGACAGTCAGTGTTCAGACAAAGAACTGCATTTTCTATCTAACAGGCCAAATTCTATTTTATTTTAAAAATAAATCACAGACTGCTTAAAAACTTCCACAGATGGCTTATGGGCCATAGTCTGGACACCCCCACATTCAATGACTGCAGGTTACCCTGAGCCCAAAGAGTATTTTTTCAGCATGCCAATATTCACTAATCTCCAGACTAATCTAAGACTGCCCTATAGCTATGGAACAGGTATAGGTTGATAGTGGCAGCCATAGCCTCAAACCTGCATGTAGGTAGCTCAAGAGCACATTGTGGAGTTGCTCTTTGCAGATGATTAAGTTCCTTTCTCCAAAAGATACCTTTTGTAACATACTGTGAACCACTTCTCCAAGGCAGGCATGGCTTTTGGCCGAACCATGAGCTTGAAGAAAATGGAGGTACTCCATCTATAAATTCTACGCTCTGCCGGCCATCAGTATCACACCCATCTAAATGTGGTGGATCGCTTTATGCTCCTGGGCAGCACAATATCAAATGATTCATCAGTCACAAGGGACAGCGACAACAGACTTGCCACAGCCAACAGATCTTTTCATCGACTGCACGGATGTGTCTGGCACAATCATTCACTGTGCCTGTCCACAAATTTCCAGGAATACCAGGCAGTGGTATTTTCCAACTTACTGTACAGATTTGAATCCTGGATCATGTACAGGATGCACCTGAGATTGCTCATGCATTTCCACAAACAACGCCCGTACTCGAGCATAAACAGGTGGCAGGACCACAGCTTCCAGTAGCATCCTATCTATTCTTCTCTGTTGACAGCTGAACTGGGCTGGCCATGTACATTGCATGAGGGACAAAAGACTGCTAAGTACCTCAGAATACCTGAGCATTTTACTCCCAGGCATTCTGAGGTACTTGCTGCAAACGACCCAGGACTCGGAGGCACATGGCGGATGAACACTGTTGGTGCCTTGCCCTGACCTAAGAAATGCGTCCACTTCCTGGGGTCCAGGGCAGCTGGCAGGGACTCCTGGCACTCTGCAATCAATAAAGCAGAAGAGGAGAATATGCGTGAAGCGGCAGAGAGCAAGCTGAGGGCCGGAAAAGGCAAAGTCCTTCTTAAAACCACGCCAAGACAGGAGTTACTCTGCACATGCTGCAAACAGAATTTGTCTTTCATGGACTGGCCTGTTGAGAAACCAGCACGCTTACCACCAAGAAAAAGACCCCATCTCATCCCATAAGCCTTCATGTGCATCTTGTGTGTGTGTGTGTGTGCATGTCTGTGTATGTAAGGGAGAATATGTGAATGAAAAAGAGTGTCTGTGTCTGCATGTATTAGTGTGTTAATGTTGTGTGTATAAATCATGTATATATTTGTGTGTGTTGGTCTGAGTATATGCATATTGCTGGTAAAACATACCAGCATACAGCAGATAACTTATAATACATATCTGATATCTGTTGGCAACTAGTGGATAGCACATAGCTGATACAGAGTATGAATGGAGCTCAACTAATACCAAACGGCACATAGTGGATCATGGATAATGGATAGCACTTAGCTGGTAGCGGATGGCACAGAGTGGATAATGGATAGTGGATGGTGCATAGCAGACGCTCCTGTAACACTGTACGTCTCTGAGACTTCTCACATCTTTTCCACTGGTGGAGGCCAAACTGGGGATTACATAAGGTGTCGGCTCCCTGCGCCAGCTGCCCGCTATTACTGAGGCAGGATTTTGGCGCCAAATGGACAGGAACCAGTTTTGACGCACGGGCCCAGATTCGGACGGCCGCAATCCTTCATGGCACTGAGACTGTAGATCACTGGTACAGTAAACTATGTGCACAGGACTCCAGCTTTATTTCCTTTTACTTCCAAAGCCCAAAATCCGGGAATATATCAGTCTTTCCCTCTCTAGTAAAGCCAAGATATTGAATTTAATACAAAGTAAAGCAGAAGTCATAATCTGTGTGGCGTGAAATTGGATTTTTTTCTCTCTGATCTCTTGCAGGGGGTTTCCAGAATGAACGCATGGCTCAGAATGGCGCTGCTAACGTAAGAGAACCCCAAATATAGACCCCAGAAACACAGCTTTTGTGCCTTTAACAGATGGGAGATATCAGCCTCACTTCCTCCCATAGTTCTACTGTGCCAGCACTCCGACACAGCCAAAGGAAGCCAAGAAACACACAGGGACAGAGAGACACACACAGAAACAGGGACACAGGAAATAGGACTAAGAAACCTGAGGAAATATGACCGCTAAATACAAAGAAAGACAGTGTTGTGCTTTTCTTCTTTAGATTCTTCACCTCTTGAATCGTTTTTCTGCTTGAAACGCACCTGACAGCAGTGATGTGTGGACTTATGGGAGAGTGAAGCAATACTTTCAACCAGGCATTGCCTGGGAGTGGGAGCTCTGTGGCGGCTGGCCGAGGCAAAAGTATTACTGTTACCTGAGCATGAGTCTGACTGGCCACTGAGCCATGAGTAGTGGCTGTAATACAAACCCCTATGTGCAATAATGTGATATAGCACAGTCTCACATGCTATACATCCAATGTTGCAGTGCGTATAGCTCTGAGCCACTCTCACTTACAGGAAAGCCTACTAATACGACTGAATCATCAATTCTGAGGCTCTCCTTTCGTAAAACAATAAACAAGGGTATTTTCCAAACGTTCATCAGTTAACAAGAATGCAAACTGTTCCAAAAGAGTAGTCTCGTTCCTGATCCAAATGCGGTGAGCGAGGTACGGTAAATCCAGACGTGCCGTTTTTACATTTTTATGGGAATCTCTTTTTCTCCGGAGTCCTGCTTCTAAAGCCCGTAAAACTAAGCAGTGATTACCCACATGTGCTCCTATTCAGCACATGGCCTGAGATCTGAATCATATCCTGCCCTTCCACCACTACTTTGTGTGTGTGTGTGTGTGTGTGTGTGTGTGTGTGTGTGCGCACCTGAATGCACTGTAATGCACTCTATGATCCTGGACAGTCCACATATAAAGGAAAATGGAAAATAAATACACATTAACAATAATAACAATGTCATAAAAATGTTAACTAAACGATTGAGGGGTTGATTTCCTGTGTAAACCACATGCAAATAATATTACTGGGGTGATCAACTAGCAAAGTGCAAAGAGGACTGCCTATGTTAAAACTGAAAGTTACATGGATTTTTCATTTTTACAGGTTAGCTTGAATGACTATTCAAAATCAGGCATCCTTACATTACTTCACAAAATTGAGAGTGGTTGATTAAATACAAGAGCATGTGTGAATATGGTTTACAAAGCAATTTTGGAAAAGGTAATTGCATGTGCAATCTAGCACCAGTGAAAGGCAGGTACTAAAACCCACACAAGTGATAAGATGAGGACTGTTGCAGGAGACATCCTAACAACCAAAGACCACATTATAGGGAAGAGGCATTTTCCACTCCTGTAAACATTTTCAGATTGTCAGGGGCAAAGATAATACCACATATCAACAATACATATCACCTATCTAGCAATGTCATTTTGCAGCTTCTAGATGAAATAGTAGGTTGTTCTAGTGTACTGCAACTATTGGGCTGTGGCACATATGAACACAACATGTGTCCATTCTGTTCTTACAAATGAAGAGTGTGAAAACACATTTGTGTTGGGAATATCCATAACTGAACATTCTGAATGAATAACAACATAAGTTAATTAACTGGCACATTTAAATGAATGCTCAAAACATAGAAAAACAGAATTTTACATCATGCACAGTAAGAATAAATTTCTTTATTATATTATTTATTATGAAGCAAATCTTGTTACAAAATACAAATACTGCTAGTAACTATGGTTAAAATAAATTCAGTCCTGAAAATGTATTACTTCTGGCAGACAACCAGTGTAACATTTAGTAAACAAAGGTCAAGAACCCTCTCCAAAAATCCCTCCTTCAAGTCAAGTCGAGTGGCGGCCAATAAGGGCAGATGTGTTCCTCTTATATTCTTTCACTGTGAAACATTTTCTTAAACTTCAGTTCCTATATTAGCATTTTAGCTCCCATAGCCAACATGGCAGTTTTGCTGTCCTGTACGATGAATCCACATTATTATTATTATTATTATTATTATTAATTTAAAAAATGATGCTCAGAGGCAGATCTCCGAGATTGTTGGGAAGACTGGTGAGGTTTAATCAAGTGAATGGCAAATTTAAGCAGTTTTCAATGACGCTAGCTAAAATTCCTCGGCGATTGCGAATGCTACTTTGTGGTCCATAGTGAAACGATAGTGTTTGAAGCAAGATCACATTATTTATAGGAAAATAAATTCCCTTCAAAACACATTTTTCAAAGCGAATGTATCCGATTTGTGGGTTCAGGCATATATTGGGCAATAAGGTAATTGGTCTGCCTTTAAGAAAATACAAACAGGCAACTCCACGATGAATATGAGGGTAAGTCAAAAAGTATTGCTACTATGGGTCCAGTTCGTACACGCGCGGGTTTGTTCCAAACAAAACATGTTTAAACATGTCTGAGATCAGTAGATGGCTGCAGACAAGTTCTCTCATTAATACACTTGCCTTATTCTCATTAGGGTGCCTTAAAAAAAGAATACTTGGAAGAAAACCAATACTAAGGTCAGGGCTAACATCAAATTTTTAACAAAACTCAAGTGGACATCTTCCCAAATCATTTTGGAGGGTTATTATGAAGTATTTTTTTTTTGGGGGGGGGGGGTTTAAAATTTGACTGTCACAGTAGAGAGGCAGACAGGAAATGCTGGGAGGAATAGAGAGGGGAGGAAATGCATGTGTGCAGCAAAGGACCCAGGCTGGACTTGAGCCTGGACCGCTGCGGTGAGGCCTTGGCCTTGTGTGGCATGTGCTCTACCAGATGAGCTACTGGGGCGCACCATTATGAAGAAGTTTTAAGAAAACTGAAAACTGCATTGGTGAGGACAAAAGCCAGGAAAGTTGCAACGAGGGACTTTTTTCCATCACGACAAAGCAACTGCTCATTCTTCGATTGCAGCAAGGGCTGTCCTGTGAGAATTTCACTGGGAAACCTTACCCCATCCACCCTACAGCCCTCATCTTGCCCCTTCAGACTTCTTTTTGTTCCCAAAACTCAAAAAAAAAAATTTAAAAGGAACACGATTTGAGTCCCTCGATCATGCCAAAACTGCCATTTTGACATGGGGCAAATCAAAGAGTGCAGAATTCTTCAGGGGAGGAGTAGAGAGATTGGAAACACTGCCTTCAGAAGACCTGGATGGAGGATATGTCAAGAAATAATAGCTTCACATTTTGATATTTTTGCTTAATAAAGATTTCTATGGTTTTGTAGCAATACTTTTTGACTTACCTTCATATAGCAAAGACAATGTAAATATAACATATAAATACATATAAAACATATGTATAATATTTATTAGTATATACATTTTTTGTTCAAATATTGATGCATCTCCTCTAAGTACATTTGCAGCCCACTTCCTCAAAACTACATTAGCAACGCCCACAAGCTGGCTGCAAGTGACAGCTAGGCTACAACGACAAAGTCGCTGCCAGCGTGAGCTCAGGGTTAGGCTGCAACAAAATCCCAGATTTAGAATCTGAATAAACTGAAAATAAAAAGCAAAATAAAAATACATTTACCTAATACTGTTTCAGTTAAGTTTTAAAGAGCATTCAGTAATTAAAGACAGAGGTGGGTAGCAGTAAGGCACAAATACCAATTAAAAGATTTTAGAAATACTCAAACTTCCATTACAATAAAAATTTTTAAAGATTTTTACAAGCACCTCAGCACCCTTCTTATTTCCGAACATTTCGACATCTGCACAGCTGGCCTCTGTGAATCACACTACCAGTAATCAGATCCCAATCAACATCGTGCACTGCCCTAAGATCACACAGAGCCTGGAGGTGCTCAAAAACACTGCCCTCAGCTCTTTCAATAGTGCACCCCAAAGGGGAACTTTTGTGGCTAATATTAAACAGGAATCCGTCTTGAAGAAAACCCAATTTCAGCTTTCCCACATCATTAAAATTTATGACACAATTTGGGAAATTGCTCCAGAACCTGCCGTGTGGATCCTGTATCCTGAGCTGCTCGTTGCTCGGCTGATTCTGGAATAAACAGAATCCAAATTCTGCTGGGATAAAGTGGATAATGCCTGCGGTTTGAGCTGCTCTGTGTTCCGCTGCCATTTCCATAGATCACTCTATCCCTGTGCGTGCGTGTGTGTGTGTGTGTGTGTGTGTGTGTGAATGCTTGCAAGAGATAGACTGATCTGTGTGTGTGTGTGTGTGTATGTGAAAGAGAACGACGTGTGTGTGTGTGAGCATATGTGGAAAAGTGAATGTGTGTATGTGAGTGTGTGCAAGGGAGGGACAGAACTGTGTGTGAGAGATATAGAAAAATAGTTGTGTGTACCTGCGTGTGCTGGAGAATGTATCCATGAATGTGTGTATAGTACAAATATATATCTGTGTGTACATGCATTTGCTCACTGTTTTGTCACTATATTTTCCTATGATTTTGCTGTGTTGTGTTGTGATGCCGCCAGGTTAATGTGCTTAACACTGCATGCCTATGTTTACAAACATTTTTACTCCCAACAAACAAAAGGTATGCAATATATCACACATGGGCAACAAAACAGCTATTCAAAAGAAAATGCAGTACATAAATGTTTAGTTTTAACAACAAACCAACAATGAAAAAATACAAGTGCAGCTAAATAACAACACTTGAGAAAGCCATGCTTACAAAAACCATTCAGTTTATCTTGTAGCATTGAGCTTCACAGATCTTATTTGTGGCAGTGTCATAGAAAGGGCTTGTGTTAGAGGGGCTGCAGGATGGGGCGGGGGCGGGGCCAGGGGCTGGGGCTGGGGTTCGGGTTCGGGCTGAGACAGGGTGAGTTAGTGTGCTGATGACAGAGGAGGATCAGCCGCACTGCAAATTCATCCATGCTACAAATAACAACAGAGCGATGACAACAAGTCCGAAATCTGAACAGAGCAATAGGAGGGGCTCTGAGGAGATCAGGACACCCAAGATGAGGGAGACAAACAGATTCTCTTCACCGGTTTTACAGACCAGAGCACAAGTGGCACTGGGGCCCTGTAGCGCTCAGTATTTGGGAGCCTGTACGTGTGCGCTGCACCCCACCCTTTGGTGCGGGACAGTACCCAGTGTGGAATTACAGAAATTATGAAGCTCATGGGCGCTTATGTAAGGCATCACTTCCTTCCTGCCCACGTTTCATTTTCCCCTCTATTGATAGAACCACCTGGTCGCCCGGCCGTCTGAATTTAGCCTGTCTGCCCCCCCGGAATGTCCGCTCACACCCCCACTGGCTCCCCAGGGGAGACACAGACTGTCCAGGTACTGAGCTGTGCTGATGAATGAACTGGGGACAGGGGGGGTTGGGGGGTGGGTTTGGGCAAGAGACGCTTATAGCAGGACCTCTACCCCCCCCCACCCGCCCCCAGGAGGACAGCTCTGCAAACAAGGGCATGTTAGGATGGGGAGGGACAGGGAATGCTATGGAAAACTCTAGATGACGGTGGAACGCTACAGAATGCCACAAAATGTTACAGAACACTTCAGAATGGTATGGAATGTTACAGAATTCTACAGAATGTTAGGCAACACTACAAAATGGCATGGAATATTACTGAACACTAAAGAATATTCGAGAACACTACAGACCACCTCTGTCTTTCACTTCTGGTTCTTTTGGGGTTCTGGCTTCATCTGTGTGGGAACATTTTGCACTCTTCACAAGAATCACAAGAACATAATGAGAGTACATAATGACAAGAACAGGCCATTCAAGCCCATCTAGGCTGTACCTACAGCAGAGTATTGAGCACTGGGCCAAGTCTAGAAATAAGCCCTACAAGGACACAAGCAGTCAGTCAGATCTGCCTACCAACTACAAGTCATGCAGAGCAAAATTTACATTCATAATACTACAGTTATACAATTATTCAGCTGATTAATTCCAGGAAGTCTAAGTTTAAAAACATGAAGTGTCCAACAGTGTTTGTAAGGGAGTGCGCATAACGGGATTTAATGGAAAATATGAGGCTGTTATTCTCGTCAACACTCAGGAGTGTTTCCATCGTGATCAGTCTTACCAAAAGTCTCGACACAAAGGCAGGATCTCAGAACTGTAATAACAGCTGAGTTTTCTAGTCCACTGTATCAGAGCTGTAGTAACAGGTAGAGTGTTTCAGTGTTGGAGCCTCTTTGTGGTTGGAGGCAGTACACAAATCTTTTCTCATGAAAAACTGCAATGAGCCGAGGAAGTATCCCAGCATCCTTCAGCCCCCTCCCACAATTTCCCTACAGCGTATTCTGTGCCAGGGCTGAGGACTCACGCTCAGGGCTCCTCCAGACAATGACAATGACAGACACGGCTGACACAGATTTTATTTCCTACAGAACGTTCCAAGCTCCCAGCAACGACAGACACATGGAAAGAAGAAAAAGGCAAGCCTGGGGGTACATAGTCACATGGCGGGATGAGCTCATCCCGAAGCTCCGCCCCTAAAGGGGTCTCCTGCCCTATCGCCCGCAGTTGCCCCCAAGTAGTGTGCGTATTTATGTATGTGTGCATGAGTGTGTGACTGTGTGAGAGAGAGCTGACGCATGTGTGCATGTCTGTGTTTGATTTGCAAGTATGTGAGTCACTTTGACCATGTCCCTGCTCCATTGTTGCCCCCCAGTCTCAACCCACACCCCCTCCCCCCCGTGTCCACCAGCTGTAATGACCCCTACACACGAAGTCTGCAAAATTTAGAAGAGCAGTGACTTCTGTCTGTAACCGTCTCACTGACTCCACATTTAAAGGGTTAATAAACGTTAACATTAATAAACTTTTTTTTCTTCCTGCTCATTGCATGAGTCATTCCCCCTTCACATTTTAAAATCTTTTCATGTTTACCATTAATATTATTAATGTATACTCCACCCACACATAAACACAGAAAGGCTTAAAGGAATTCTTCTTTTCAGTATCGCATATAAGAGGAGACAAAAAATTATGTGTCCCTTCTTTCAATCTGAGAATTGAGGAACAAAGAAATGAATAAGTCCCCATCAGCGCAGAGTAAATCCTGCTGATGCAGCAAACTGGCCCGTGTAAGGAGGGTCTATGCACAGGGATGTGCCACTATCCGCATAAGGAGGGTATATGTGGCTCTGAGACACACAGTTGGCGCTTCGCCTGGTTCAAAATAAGAGGAAGAGGGAAAACAATGTGTGTGTGTGGGCGCGCGCGTATGAGGAACAGAAAAAAAAAAAAAGCCAGAAGGCCACAGAAGTCAGCATGACCCCCCTACCAGATTGGGAAATCCCCTTTCTGAAGACACAAATAAGTAATGAAGACATTGAGTTTCTATCCAGTCTTCCAGAGAAGCGTATTTTTAATTTGCTTGATAAGGACAGGTTCGTGAGATGTACAAGCTGAAAACTGCCTCCTCTGCCCTTAAGTTTCCTTTAGGGAAATGTGTGTGTGTGTGTGTGTGTGTGTGTGTGTGTCTATGTGCGTGCTTCCATGTGGGTCTGTCTGTGTGTGCATGTGTGCGTGTTTGTGTGTGTGCATCCTGTCTCCAGGCCAGAAGAGGTGACACATACCTTCATGGTGACCGAACTGCAGAATTTATGACGCTTCCTGGAGAGGCTCGCAAGGCAAACAGCCACTCGCTAAACCGGCTCGATGTTTACTGAAGTATTTGTTTTGTGAGATTATTCTGTAACAGGTGCTGTGTGCCAAAATAAGAACGCATTTTCTATGTACAAACGATCCGTGTCTGAACTTAATCAGCCCCATTAGCGGCAGGGCCCAGCTGCAGGATTCGGTAACCCACAGGCCTGCATTCCAGCACAGCTCTCTATGTGCATCATCCTAGCTCAACCTTCCATTCGCCGTTTTCTAAAGCTGATTTACGACCTGCGCTTGTATTGATCAGGACTTTGGCTGGCACCGCACGCGGTGGTTTTTGAGTGAGGGGTTCAAACATTGAACAGCTCAGACGTTGTTACCTTGTGCCACGTATGATCTCACTGGTATTAAAATCTTAGCCCTCTAAGGCAATGCACCCAAGGATGAAAACAAATGGTTTTTTTGGTAATAAGTTTCTATCCAAATATTGCTGAACCAAATTATTCTGCTTCAGTGCTCCCTCGTCTGATGAGGTTTCTCTTTCACCATTCCTTCATTTTCCTCATTTTTATGAGCTTCAGAAATCTGGTGAGGGCTCCATGGTTTTCATCCAGTGACAGTCCCTGAAAGGGGTGTTTATTGGCGGCTGAGTCAGGCAGCAGCGGGGTAGCATGGCGTGCTAACCCAGCATCCAGACTGCCTGTGCATTTGAATTGTGTCATTTATTTAGTGTTTAAAAGAAACAAGCAGCCCCAGATACACTTCCCCAGTGTGTTTAAAAACATTTTACGGGCGTGGCTACAAGGGGGTTGGGGGGGGGGGGGAACTCAGGCAGGCTTGCCATCAGCTACAGCAGTACCCATGTGCGGACACAGAAGGGCAATGTTATGGCCGCGCTAGCGATGATCTGGGGAGGGTGATGGAGACTGACAAGCACCAAGGTGGGGTGGGGAGGGAAATCTGCCCGCAGGCAGAATGAGGGAACAAGGCTGGTTACAAACTCTCTGCTATGGAGACTCACATTTAGGCCCTGCAAACTCCTGTGTGTTTGTGTGACTGTGTATGTGTGTTCATGCTCTGTAAGAGTGTGTGTGGGACTTTTACCCCACTCTAGTACTTTAGCAATCTTGTCCCCGGCTTAATGCACTTTGAGTAGTAAGTCACTCTGGATAATGCCTTTAATGTAATGTAATGAGTGTGTTTATGCACTGGAAGCTCCTCTGTGTGCAGCTACAGCCCAGTAGAGGGTGCAGTGGTGGGGTAAGGACCTACTCTCATAACCTATGGGCTTACATGTTTAAACCTTGGTTAACTTAAGACCTTCAAAAAGTGATTTTTTTAAGCCAATATTCAAGGTCTACAAACCTTGCAAGCTGCTAATTTGCTAATTTAATTTTGGAGATTTTACTCCAGTGCCATAATGCTACTCTATGTACCGTCCTGTAACTGTGTGTAAAAGCCCTTCTGTGAAATGAGGTGTGTGTGTGTGTGTGTGTGGGGAGGGGGGGTGCTTGGAGAACGAAAATGTCACAGTTAACTGCCCTCTGTCTGACAACCTCGCTGTGGGTGACACGTGTCAAACACTTCAGCCATGAGAACCAAATTACCATCTGCCGAGTAGAGCGCCTAAACAAATACCTTACACCCAATTACACCCAAGGCCAGAAAGAGAGAGAGAAGAAGGGAGAGGGGGAAGAAGAGAAACCATCATAGTAAGTCGTCAAATACTCAAACCCAGCTTCATGGTTGGCATCAAGTACTTGAGTACTCAGGTTTAGGTTTCAACTTCATAATGAGGATCAAGTACTTGTAAATTCAGAGTCAGCTTTTAACCCCAAGCAGTATGGAATAACTCCAACTCCTGTGTTCGACTCTCCGTCTGTGTTCAGTAACACTTCACTCTCTACTGAAAGAACAACATCAATAACAGAAACAAGGATGAACGAATCAATCTGTAACATACGATCCATGCTGAGAAAGCACAAGGGCAGTGGACTTTGATTACTTTTAATTTCAATAAATAAAAGAGCATTCGGCAGAACACTTGTTAAACGCTCATATTTTCAGCTCTGTGTTAGATGCACTTTAAAATGTATCTGAGGTACAATCCCTGAATAAACCTACATGAGTCCAGCAATGGAAACCCTTTCCGACCTCTCGTCCCCGCCAGGAAGCACACTGCCGCTGTATAGCTGCGATTCTGTTTTCCTATGATTCAATCCGTTAGTTTTGGCGCTCTCCACTGTCACAGTGCTCCAACAAAAACAGACGATGCCTCCAAATAACACCAGTGAAAAGATAAGACACGGAGGAAGGATTTTTATAGGTATGCATATCGATTTCCTCATCGATACTGAATGAGCCTCACCTCGGGAGCACTCAAAGTTTCCCTGAAGTGAACTGTTGCACAGAGAGCGCCCAGCTCAGCCAGGGCAGACGATGCTGACACAAGGACAGGAACAGCAGGAAAACGCAGCTGGGGAGCTTTATAGGACGGGTCCGACCCTACGGGACCCTTCATATCGGACCACTGACAGCCTGGGTCTTGGTTCTGTCTGATTTTTATGTGACGTTACTTCAGCACAGACAGACAGACACGCACACATACACACTGCACGTCCTGAGAAAGACGGTAAGGAAAGGGAAGGGAACTCTGCTCCGACTGGCCCTGACTCCCTTGTGAGTGTATATGTGTGTGCGAGTGCGAGAGTGTCTGTGTGTGTATGTGATGGTGAGTACAGAATCTGGTTCTGCAATATTTCAGCGCCTCTCCTAATGTGTTCAAGGCGGGTGTCAAACAGGAAGTCCATCATCCTGCCCTGACGTGTAGCAGCAGTATCCTGCCCTGATGTGCGACTGTGTCTGTAGATAACAGCTACACACCCAGTCCCAAGGCACACACACACTTACACACACACACCGTTTCTGTGCTGGAGGGGTTTGGGCTTGGTTCTGGGCTGTAAGGTTGACCTTGGTTCACAGGATCTTCATAGCCAATGAAAGCTGTTCTTTGGTTCTGCTAACCCTGGCCTAACATCAGGCTAACGCTGGGGTTACGTTGGGGAAACACAAGGATAACACTAGCCTAAAACTGGGCTGATGTTTAATGCACTGCATTCTACAAAACAAGATTATCTGTGTATGTATGTCTGAACTTGTGAGTGTCCATTTGTGTGAGCTTGTTTGTATGTGTGTGTGTGAGTGAATGAGAGAGAGAGAGAGAAAGAGAGAGTGAGCAAGAGCGAGCGGTTGTGTGTGTTTATGTGTCCTACTGAATGTGTATATGTACGTATGTTATTCATTTCAGTGACCACCCAGGGGCAGTTGGGCTCTCCCTCTGAACTGGGTTCTTCTCAAGGTTTCAGGGAGTTCTACCTCACCATTGCTGCCCTAGGCTTGCTCTCAGGTCCAGCATCTATGTAAATATGTTTTGTGACAATCTGTGTTGCAGAAAGAAGTGTTGTACAAATAAAAAAAATGAATTGAATTGAATGTATGTGCGCGTGTGTGCTTGAGAGTGTATGTATATACATATGTGTTTGTGAGAGTGTGAAAGAAAATGTGGGCATGTGTGATTGCGAGTGTGTATGCGAGACAGTGTGTGTACGTTTGTGTATTTGTTTGTGTTTGAAAGACGGTGTGTGTGTGCACGTGTGTTACACAACCCTTAAGATGACTGCGACAGGGGTCTGGGTGCTCTATTTCATCTTTAACTGTTCTGCCCCCCTTTTGCTCTCCTGGGGGTGTGTCTGTGACACGTGCGGGGGGCAGTTCCTTTTGGGGGGGGGGGGGGGGGGGTCTACGCATGCTGGAGTAGTGTTAGGGGGACAGGGGGTATTTTTAGACACTGAAATGGGCAAACTTCCTTCCTGTACACATATCTGATCTCCAGACACAGATCCCTTACACTCAGAGTGTCAGGCACATGCTGTACTTTACACCCATGCTCGCATCTAAGGATGTGTGTGTGTGTGTGTGTGTGTGTGTATAATGGATACAGTGTATGTGTACAACGTGTGTGTGAGAGAGATAGAGCATGTACAGTGCTGTGAAAAAGTATTTTACCACTTACAGATTTCTTCTGGTTTTGCTTTTTTGTCACATTTAGATATTTCAGATCATCAAACAAATTTTAATATCAAAGATAACCTGAGTAAATACAAAATGCAGTTTTTAAATGATGATTTCATTTATTAAGGGAAAAAAGCTATCCAAACCAACCTGACCCCATGTGAAAAAGTAATGGCCCCCTAAACCTAATAACTGGTTGTGCCACCCTTGGCAGCAACAACTGCAATCAAGCGTTTGCGATAACTGGCAATGAGTCTTTCACATCGCTGTGGAGTAATTTTGGCCCACTCTTCTTTGCAGAGTTGTTTTAATTCAGCCACATTGGAGAGTTTTTGAGCATGAACGGCCCGTGTAAGGTCATGCCACGGCATCTCAATTGGATTTAAGTCCGGACTTTGACTAGGCAACTCCAAAACCTTCATTTTGTTTTTTTTTTTAGCCATTCAGAGGTGGACTTGCTGGCATGCTTTGGATCATTATCCTGCTGCATAACCCAAGTGCGCTTGAGCTTAAGGTCACAAACTGATGACCAGACACTCTCCTTCAGGATTTCCTGGTAGAGAGCAGAATTCATGGTTCCATCAATTATGGCAAGTTGTTGAGGTCCTGAAGCAGCAAAGCAGCCCCAGACCATCACACTACCACCACCATGTTTGACTGTTGGTATGATGTTCTTTTTATGAAATGCTGTGTTAGTTTTACGCCAGATGTAGCAGGACGCACACCTTCAAAAAAGCTCCACTTTTGTCTCATCAGTGAGGCCTGCGGTGCTTTAGATGTTGTTCTGGGTTCTTTTGTGACCTCTTGGATGAGTCGTCGCTGTGCTCTTGGAGTAATTTTGGTAGGCCGGCCACTCCTGGGAAGGTTCACCACTGTTCCATGTCTTCTTCATTTGTGGATAATGGCTCTCACTGTGGTTCGCTGGAGTCCCAAAGCCTTAGAAATGGCTTTTTAACCCTTTCCAGCCTGATAGATGTCAATGACTTTGTTTCTCTTCTGTTCTTGAATTTCTTTAGATTGGGGCATGATGTGTTGCTTTTTGAGATCTTTTAGCCTACTTCATGTCATAAAAGTTCTATTTAAATGATTTCTTGATTCTGGCAGTAATCAGGCCTGGGTGGGGCTAGTGAAATTGAACTCAGCTTTCCACAAAATGTGGTTAATCACAGTTAATTCATGATTTAACAAGGGGGGAGGGGGGGCAATTACTTGTTTTGGTTTGGATAGCTTTTTTCCCTTAATAAATGAAATCATCATTTAAAAGCTGCATTTTGTATTTACTCAGGTTATCTTTGATATTAAAGTTTGTTTGATGATCTGAAACATTGAAGTGTGACAAAAAAGCAAAAACAGAAGAAATCGGTGAGGGGACAAATACTTTTTCACAGCACTGTACATGTGTATGAATACGTGTATGTTTGAGCAGGTGTGCGAGTAAGAGTGTGTGTGTGTGACAGAGCATATATACATGTGCATGTATATTTGAAGGTGTGTAAGGGTGTGTGTGTGTGAGACAGACAGAGCATATATACATGTGCATGTATATTTGAAGGTGTGTAAGGGTGTGTGTGTGTGAGAGAGAGACAGAGCATATATGGATGTGCATGTATATTTGAAGGTGTGTAAGGGTGTATGTGTGTGACAGAGCATATATACATGTGTATGTATATTTGAAGGTGTGTAAGGGTATGTGTGTGTGTGTGTGTGTCACAGTGTTAATTTCAACAATGAAACCGATGACCATGACCATTAGTACCAAGTACTTATCAGCATGAAAATAACCTCAAAAAAAAGATAACTAAACTGTGGACACACCGCCGTTTACATACCGCCTATGTCATCAAAGAAAGTACATGCTTGATTCCTGCATCTACAGGCAACAGGCCAATCAGTAGTGGCCTGAGATGACACCAACAAACCCAATTGGGTCACCCCCCTACCTATCCCTGTTGAGCCTAGGCCAATTGTTGCCTCATCAATTCAGATCTAACTTCCCTAAAACAATAAAGGCTTGGCTAAAAATGAGTCAGCACTGTACTTGTGGTTGACACTCAGTCATTTTTAATAATGTCTTTGTGTACGTTGTTTTAATTCACCTTTTCATTATAGTTTTTACTGCCAGTATTGTAAGAATGTGTTCATTTTATTGACTGGATGGACCATGTCTGCGCACCAAGGTACTGGTGTTGGAAATTGGCTTTGGCTATAAACACGTTTGCAAAGCATCATGCAGTACATTTGCAATTGTTAATGTTCCCTGTGCTTGTCCCTTATAAATAAATAAAATAATTTTTTAAAAAACTCCAGCCATAGCCAATAATGACATGGCTGGGACTCAACACTCAACATTGTTAGGGTTAGGGTAAGTAGGGCAATCATCTAGGCTGTCTGTGGTAGAATACATCAAATATACAGCTCAGAGCATTAGCAAAACTAAGAATGGTGAATCGACTAAGATGTGACTGAAACTTTTTCAAAAACACTGGACTAAATCTAGATCTAAAATAAGCTGCCAAAATTAACACTGGTGTGTGTGTGTGTGTGTGAGAGTGTGTATGGTTGGGTGAGTATAAATGTGTGTGTACATCTAAATGTGTGTGAACGTGTGTGTTTGTGCTTGTACTTTGGTGTGTGTGTGCCTGTGAGTGGGAGGTTGTTTGTATTTACTCATGCATGTGTCTGTATTTGTGCGTATGTGCTTTTGAGTTGTGAGTGCATGCACGTGTATGTATGTGTATGTACATGTATGTATGCATGCTTGTGAGTTGTGAGTGGATGTGTGTGGTTGGGAGTGTGTGTGTGTGGGGGGGGGGTGGGAGACTGTATGATGTTACTAGAGGTGACTGTCAGACCCAAAGCCGCCACAGAGCCTTTCCACTCATAACTGAGACAACTCCTGCTTTCGCTCAAACTGTCCCTCTCTTCTTTCTTCCTCTCCTCTCCTCGCCCCTGGCCTGAAGGCTGTTACATTAACCGTTGTGACCTCCTAGGGAGACAAACTGCAGCCAAAAGTGATCACGAGGCAGAGAGAGAAAAACTCCACCCCCTGCCAGTCGTTGTGAACTCCGCTATTACTGCATCCCACTGAACTCCGCACTCACTCCCTTGACAGATTGGTGTGTGTGTGTGTGTGTGGGGGGGGGTATTTAAGGGGTGCTCCAGGTTCTAAAACTGCAGGTATGTGGTTGGACCGGCGCCGAATTCAGCGGCACAACCTAGCGAGCTGACAGCTTTCACAGATGCTCTGGTGTTCCACGATTTGGCTGTCGTATTATTGGCATGTGTTCCGCGCTGGAAGGAACAGCCAAAAGCGCAAACAGGAACACGGCAACGTGTGCAATGTGTGCCTCTGCTGCAGCCCATCACCCAGACACACTGCACCAAACACATTTATGCTACATATATTATGCTACAATATTGCTTATGAAGGCTACTGGTTCGCAATTAACATAAGCTTCACTAAAGGCAACCGTTTCCTCCGATACAATTCAGCAATACAGACTGAAGATGCAGGCAAAGGAATGGAAAGCAGCAGAGAGAGCACATAAGGGAGGCTGTTTCTGCACTTTAAGATGTGCTCCCATGGCAACCCATTTATTTCATCCTAATTAACAAAAGCTACAGCTGCTGTTAGCTGCATAATCGCTTCTCATGATTGGATTATATATATAAAGTTACACAAGAAACGGGCATTTACCAGCCTACAATGTATTTACAATCATAATTATTATGCAATAGGAATGGATGTGTGGGGGGGGGGAAGGCCAGCCAGGATATCAGTGGGTTGATACATACACATTCGGGCCCGTTTCCCCCTTTAGAGAGGGCATCAGAGTACAGGAGATGGGAGAGTAACGCGGCACACAAACAGTGTTCTTTACAGAAAGCGGCTGATTGTTTCCCGTCGGGCTCCCAAGGAGTGCCTCTCAGGTGCTTCCGCGTTTGGATCTGCCCTATCGGGGGTCATCCTGTCCCTCCTTCCTCTCTCTGTGACATTGACCGTGGGATGGGGGGGGCGTTTGAAGTCCGGGGGCGTGAGTTTGAGGCGGAAGCGTGATGCCGGGCAGGAGACTTCCAGGAGCCTCCGGGCTAGGGGGCCGCTTCCTTCACTGGGGGGACTGAAGCATCATGAGAAGTACCTTCGGGGGCTGGAGGAGTCTTCCTCATGGCAGGCCTGGGGCCCACATCTCTCCCTCTCCATTTCCCTTTCCCTCATCCCCCCTCACTCTCCATAATCCATCTCTCCCTCCCTTTCCCTCTCCATTCATCTCTCTTTCTCAATCTCCAATTCAAATATGCTTCATTGGTATGACAGGAAAAGCCTGTGTTGCTTGAGCATTAAGATACACAGGTGATTTGAACAACAACCCCCCAACACACACACACACACACACACACACACACACACACACACACACACACACACATTCACCCCATCCAGAACATACATTTTCCCTCTCTCCCCATCTCTAAGTCATTGCCTCTCCCACTCCTTTTATCCTGGGGGGGGGGGGTTTGTGCAGGCAGGCGAGTTCCAGCACTTCATCATGCGAATGGCTGAATGTCTACAGAAACTAACTAAATCCTCCATGCCCCCCACCCTCCAGCCAAGTGTAAACAGTTTAGAAATTTGCCTACAGTGGAGTTCAGCTCTGTACACAGCCCTAAATCACAATATCACAGAGTGCACAAAATACACATACTGCTTCCCTGTTAAGTTATAATATCATACAATAAACAAGCTGCCCACATATTACCACAGAATTTCACAGAACTAATGCACTAATATCGTATTAACACGCACTATCATAGAATGAACATACGCCACACAATATCACACAGCACACATAATTAGCAAAACAGCCTCCATATGTTTACACAATATCACAGACTAAAAATAGTTTCCATATTAACACACAATATCACAGAACAAACACACTAATGTTATATAAACACAAAGTGTCACAGAGGGAAAACACGCCACACAGCATCACAGAGTACACACATATAGCAAAAGCAGCCTCCATGCAAACACACAATATCATAGAATACACACACTGGATCCATATTTACACCTGAATATCTGTGTGCTATTTACGTCACCAGCATTCCCAGCCTGGCCCATTTTCAGCTGATGTATGTGTGTGTATCGTTCTGAATCTGGCACTTGACATGTCAGCAAGTCAGAGCAGCCACTGATACTGAGCAGAGACATGACACACAGTCAGTCTCTTATTCTGCCACAAGGGGTGCCACTGAGCCCACCTCCAATAGGCCCGCAAAAATAAGAGGTACAGTATTGATTAATTCCATGATCATAATTCTTTCATCAAAACTCTCAACATAAATGATATTCTCTGCACATGGTACATGTCTATAGACCAAAAAGGAGGTCATTTAAAAAATCTGACTTTGCATGTTTATTTCAGCGTTCTGTGATGTTCAGCAACTTGTCTCTTGCTTCTTCGTTAGGGAATATAAATAAGTGCCAAAACAGATTTATGAATTACTTATTCTACTCATTTACTCTGCAAAGCTGTCATTTTGAAAAGTGATTTAGCTGAGTCAGTCCACTTCTAAGAATATGGCTGACGTGAATTAGTTTCTGTGCAGCATTTTACCTGTGACCATTATGTAAAATAATACATAAAATACAAGTATACTAGCAGCGTCATATAGCATAAAGCATGTGGCAAGTCGTAGTTTTCAATGATCATGACAAATTTTTGTCATTTTTGTCAATCAAATTTCAATCCAAAGTGAAGCCTAAATATGTGATCTAATTATGTCAGCACAGATCATGTTTCTTATTTCCATTGAATGTTTTATTCTTTGTAAGAGAGAGCAGTTTCCAAATTCTTCCAGAAGACCAGCAGTTGGGGCACAAGTAATAATCAACAAAAATCATTTACTTCTCCCTTTAGATGAAACAGAGGAAATTCTGACTGGTGAGTGGGTACAGCAGGTAAAAGAGAGATAATTCTGATTGGCCTGTGCTAGTTTTATTAACAAATTAAAAAATTTGTCTGACCGATTCTTGATTCCATTGCTCTTTATGACATTTGACAATACTTATTAGATGATTTGTGGGGGTCAACTAAAATTTGTTTCCATAAAAATGCAAACTTACAAATTCTGGATTCCAAAGTCCGAATCATACGAGTCTTTGAAATTTTCTGCTTACTGGAGCTTCATCAATTTTTATCTCTGTCAAGGGCAGCTTTTGCTTAAATAATATTTTGGATGAAGTGTTTTGCCAGTCCCTCAGCATAATGAAGAATTCATTTGAAATCTGAATTCACTTCAAAATGAATTGCCATTGATTTAACTTGAAACGAGTATCAAATAGATAGTGCTGACCCAGGTCACAAAACACATGGAGGCCCACTAGTAGCCTGCTGTGGCCACTGCTGTCGCTCCGCTAGTATGTGGACTATCAGCATGCAGTAGACAGTGCAGGCACAGAGTCAAAAGCAGGCAGCTGAGATAGGGGTTAGCTGTTGAGAGAAGTCAGTGTAAATGAAGTGAAGGGAAGTGAATGCACAGAGGTTTCTGAACACTGCTAACACTCTTGCACTTGATGCCACATCCAATGCCGAGAGTCTGTTCACTTAGGGAGGGCAGGTATTGTTTTGGCATGCGTGCCACCATCGAAAAATAACCATTGTCACATTGCAATTTCGGTTGTGGGCGCCTAAGCCAGTCTGACATTGTCTCAGTGGGACCTTGGTCACTATGTTACTGAGGCTAAAGTACCAGGACACAGTTAGCAACTACACTGGTGCTAAAGCACCAGGCTGCAGCTAGTGTAGTGTCGGTATTACAGCTAAAGCACCAGGTCATACTTAGTGTAGCATCTCTATTAGTGCTGAAGCACAAGGACATTGTCAGAACTGCATTAATACTAGAGATAAAGCACCAGGTTTCTACTAAAGCTAAAGCGCTAGGAAACAGCCAGCACATCTCAAGAGCTAAAGCACTGGGATACATTTAGCATCTCTACAAGAGCTCAAGCACCAAGGCACAGTAAGCATTTCTACTGGAGCTAATTTGGGAGTATTCTGCTTTCCCACAGCGAGAGAGATTCTAATTCACCCTCCTTATCTGTCAGATGTGCAGAAAAGGCTTTTCTAAGCACAAAAGGGGGGGGGTTTCTGTTCAGGGCTTCACAGACAGTACCAACTTTTAAATCCCAATTAAAAACTCATCTTCATAAATTTGCTTTATATTCTTTGTAACTATTCTTTTCTACGCCTGATATTTCTATATTTTCATTGTCCTCTGATAAATTTGTTAATGACTTGTGTTGCTAAATTTCCACAGCTCATAAAACCTGCTTGTGTTGTAACAGGTCTTTATTTTCATACAGTCACTATATAAATAAAGAGATTAAATCCCACGTCCTGTTTACGATCCACACTATATGTTTATTTCTGTGCTAGCAGAGCTGTGGCTAACAGGAACTACCTTCTGTCTATGGTGCCCACCGATGTTACATGACAGAGTCACTGTTCTACATACTGCAGGCAAAATTTGTGTTCTAGCAGATGCGGCAAACATTGGCGTTGTGTAACCATTCCGTATTGGGGCTGCGGCAGAGAAGTGTTATTAATTAGCATGTTTATGCATCATAAATCATAAACACACGAGACCTGAAGAGTAGTGTTGCGGGTGACTCCATCTGCGCCCACTGCTCACATCAGCCAGGAGTCCCTGCTTTCAGACGAGTGCTGCCTTCCTGTCAGTTGGCACTTCTGACCCTACATGGGTTGTGCAGGAGGTTCACAATAGATACAGGAACCAACGGGGTGGTGACTGGTCATGAGACCCCAAAATAGGATACCCTGAAAAGATTCTTTTGAACCACGACTGAACAAATGTCTGCCCACAGATGAGCAGGGGCCAGGGCCAGCGTTCCTAAGCTTCCAGTGTCCGCGAGGAGCCACACAGCCTGCCCCCTACTGGCTGCACAGGGGACTGCAATACAGCAATGCCAGCCCACCTGGCTGATCAATGAAACACATTTGTTTTTTCCCCTCTACTACCAACATAAACATCAGGGAGAATGCAGTTCTGAAGTGAGGAGAGTTCAGAGGGAGAATCATTTGAATTACATAAAACTAAAGGCTGGCCATTAGGTTTTAATTTCATTACTTAAACTATTTGTGATTAGTGACAGTGAGTCCTGAACTCCTACCCTGAAATCTTATTTCATTAACAATTAAACAGCTTAACTAATAATTTAATATAAAATACTCAAATAAAAGCAAAGGAGTCCCAGCAGCTCAAGGCTCTCAGCGCTCTGCTCCATATGGGCCCCATACAGCATAGATCAAGGTGTACTGTCAATATACTCTGCTCTGCCCCCTGCTGCCAGCTGTCGATATTACACCTGCCTACCTCATTTCAGATTCACCATGTGACATGCCACATGTAGATCGAAGTCATTGAATGCATCGCTATGGTATTAGACACCAGCTCGATAAAATTGATTAGATGACCCTGACAGCTTGTGAAATAGTCAGTGACGATTTGGCGTGGTTTGGTGTGATGTCACAGAGGAAGCACTACTTGCGGTGTTTGAATGGAGGCAGACCACATTAGCAAAGGACAATCCGAACAGCAGGGTCAAAGAGAATGTGTTCTCCTCTTGTCTGCAAAGCAAGCATTTTTATACTGTCAGACTGTAGTGTGGAGAAGTGGGTGGGACTCTGGCCTCCTGACCAATAGGGCTCAGAGCTGAATGTCTTCACTGTTCATTCTTGACTTCCCCACTTGGTTAAGGTGCAGGGAGGAAGCAGATTGGCCGCGGCAGCCTCTCCTCCTGCTTGGGTAGATGTAGCACGGCTCTTTGTCACACTGCCCCTGACAATCACAGCGTTTGGCCCCTTTTTGAATAAATTGTGTACTGTAGGTCTGGGCCTGTGAGCACGTCATTCCCAGGGCAGAGTGCGTCAACATGCTATGCTCCAAACAGACAACCATCACTGCGGCGTCTCACCTTCTGAGCTACTGAGACGACTCAGTGGAGAGACCCGCAGCTGCACTCAGCTGGTTAAGATACTTCACTACACCACAGAAATCCTGTAAACACAGATAAATCCACAGCACAGGAACCCTGTAAACACGGATAAATCTACTCTTATTCTGCTTCATGGCTCTCTCTGTGGAGCAAATATCTGGACAAAGCCAACTACCACAGGCATCATTTCTCTGATGCTTCACTGTGTTGGATAATCTGTGCTTTGTAGACTCTGCATTTTAGATAATCAGTGTTACAGATCTTGTGTTTTAGATAATCTGTGCTTTATAGGCTCTGTGTTTCTGATAATTTGTGATTTTCAGATTGCGTTTTAGATAGTCAGGTCTTTACATGCTATGCGTTTTAGATAATCTGTGTGTTACATAGCCTGTGTTTTAGACAATTTGTGCTTTATTAAATCTGTTTTTGATAATCTGTGCTTTGCAGTATCTCTGTTTCACAAGCCCTGCTCTCTGCTTTACAGAGTGTGCTCAACACAGGGAGACTGCATCTTTTGAAAACGTATACATCCCACGACCGTCAGTAGTAAAGACTCACACACATCAGTTAGACACACACCCTTCACCGGGAGGCATTTTTATATCTATAGTAACGCTGTAAGTCACATGGCATTGGGGCCACTTGAATTATCTGTTCAGTTTTTTATGATTCTCTATGGTGGACCTGACCTGGCCTAACATTGTCTTATCCTTTTATTCTGAATTTTTGATTTCCTTCAATAATTCAGTTCGGCAGCAAACACAAGAGAAGGAGTGCAAACCAACCACTGCGTAATCCCCCTGCATTTTACCAATGGAGCAATGGTGCAGTTCCTCTGCTGGCCACCAGCCTGTGCTATAGAGCTGTGGGGTCACTCATTCTGTGCCACAGTGCTGTAGTCAGTCAGTCTGTACTACAGTACTGTTAGAATCTCTCAGTCTGTGCTATAGTACAGCAGTCACCCAGTCTGTGCTAAATTACTGTTAGTGTCTCCGTCTGTGCTACAGTACTGTAAAGTCAATCAGTTAATACAACAGTACCTTAGCCTCTTATAGAGCACTGGGGTCTCTCAGTCTGTCCTACAGTAAAATCACATTACAAATATGGGTTATGATGTTGCCATTTTGCCCTGACTTGTGGTGGCTTTGCATGTATTTTAGGAAGAAGTTCCATGGGTTTTAAGTCAAGAATTCCCCACAGTTAGTTCCCCAAGAAGAATTCGTTTTTTCAGTGTGTTAGGGGATAGAAATTACCTGTTCAAACAGTAACTAATGGGAACTTTGCCAAGCAGTAACCGATGCGCCGTGACGCAGATCAGTTAACTGTAGAATACAACATCCCTCTGCCTGCCTCGCCCATCGGCTGCGTATAAATAATAAATTGCATCGTACAAACTCCGCTGCGCAGGAGTGCTCACACAGTACCACCAAAGCAAACCAGAAAACTCTAAAGAAAAAAAAAAAACAGCCAGCTATACAGAGTAAGCTAGAGTCCATAAATCGGTCGCACTCACACACGTGCAGGCAGCCATATACAAAACTGGCATGATCAATATAACAGTTTAAAAAATATACATACAGCTAGTTGAAATATAAATTAGTTAATTGACTCACCAACTCTGCAGCTAGAGTGTTGCCATCGGTTTCTTTTGACCTGAAATGCCACTTCATATAGGGACGGTCGATTCCACAGGCTGGACGATTCACTGTTCCCCATTTCCAGGTTTTTTTTTTTTTTTTTTTTTTTTGGTCTTTGCAACAAAGCAGTAAATTCAGTTCTGGGTCACAGTACCATAAAGCAAAACATACAGCGAGCGCACAGATCTGCCGGTCAGTGCTTTTTGAAACGCGGACTCTAGTTACTGGTACCCTCTGTGTCTCCTCTGTCCGATTACCATGATTTCAAAACCAAAATTGAATAAGATTTCAACAGAAACTCCCGCCTGAACTTTGTTTAAATGATAAAAATAACAACACGTGGATATTCTCCCTTCTCACAACTGTCCAATAGCTGCGAGAGACTCGTCCCACTCCTGCCAAGGGGCCGGATTTGGCAAGTGTTTGTGTGAGCTCCGATTCCACAGATGCTCGTACTGCGACTGTGTCACTGCTAAAAAAGGGTCCCGTGAATACCATTGGCCGACATGCACATTGCCGAAGGCACGAAACGATAAATTTAAGTTAGTACAGTCATTCAGAAGATGAATTTGATGTCTCAACTGAGAGTCCCAAAAAGCCGAGATATTAAACAGCGTCGCACATACAACTGCAGTCTGTTAAAGGCTATTTACAGTGGTTATAAACACGTATTGCGTAGACTGCATTTCAGTATTATTTTTATGGTTTTGTCGAAGATAGTTTTAGCCTGCTGATGTTGTATCTTGGCTAACAGTTCAATTGTAAAACGCTGACTGTAAATGTTTTATCGTTTGTTTATAATTACATTTACGTTTGTTCTTTAGTCCTGGTCTAGAAACCGCCCACGTTTTATTTTACAACATGCTATAGTTGAGTTTTGTTGTTGTTTAATCCTATGTGTATTGCACTGTAGCCTTTAAGAAAAATCCAGTTTTTTAGTATCAGTTGGGTTACTTATTACGTCATTTAAGTTTAAAAGTAAACACTGATTCCTGCAACGGTCAAAGAGGCACATGGTATTTGTGTCAACACGATTCATCCTGATAAGAGTCAAAGTGGGCATCGTGTATCCAACGGTTGTCATAGGGGCAGTGAATGAAAACTGCATCCTCATACTTTGTCTCAATGAATTTAATACGTTTGTAAATGGGCATATACATATAAACAAATGTAACAATGTGATACAAATATTTAATGGAACCGCAAAAAAAGCTATAAATAAACATGTGATGCATCGTTACAGTCACATGAACCCTACCTATCTGTGGCATTTGGAAAGCGTTTATGATTGACGGCGTCACCTTAAGTGGCCCAAGTGTTGAGGAACATAGGGTGTGCATCTGGACACCAGTTCCTACAGATACGATTCAATGCATTCGGAATCCAGAGCTGGCACACTTCAGGATAGCATCAGGTCCACACTGGAGCACCTGTGCAGTGTTACCTTCATTAAGCTGTTAAATATGAACATTTGGGTGTGGGGTCATGTTAAAACGCAATAGGCTCGCTAATGAAAAACAGCCGTTTCAGTTCCGCTGTTTTCCCTGTAAACAACTTTGTCTGAAGTTCACACTTTCCAGAGTTGCCTTTAATTAATTACACATACATGCGCATGTAACTGGATTTATGCTGTATTAAACACAGCGGCCAATGATATATTTTTATTTTTTGATGTATGATTTATACCATCCAGTTTACCTGAACCAATCACTGATTATTACAAAAATCTGATTACTTTGAAGAGAAGTCATGGAACTGAGATTTTATTAATGCCTTGTGAGGATGAATCGATTAATTTTGGAAATGTAACCAAAAGCGTCCCGTTTTAGTTATTATTACACGATTTTTGCAATAGAATGGATTCATTGGACAATTACGTTTTCTGGAGAGTATTGGCGCGAAGAATTAAACTTTAAGTACCTGTTAACCAACAGTAGGCAGCGCCAGTGCACCATCATACGGAAACTCGTGTCGCAAAAAGTCAATTCTTTTCGGCTCAGCAGAGGGGGCAAGAGAGACGCGAGGAGAAGCAGAAGTGGAAGAGTGTGAATGTACCTCATCTGACCGTTGAAGGGTGGTATTTCACACAAAGAACATCCTTGCTGTGACAAATGGCATGATGATGCAGTGTTATCCAGTCAACTAATGCAGATGATTTAGACTTTGCACTTTTATTTCCTATTCATAAGTAAACTCTAGATCAGTGTTCCTCACTCCAGGTCCTGGTGATTGACAGTATATTCTTTTTTGCTCTTCCTCACCTCACATTACACAGCAGGTTTAGAACCAAGAAATTAGTTGTGGTGAGCTAGCCATATAGTCAACTGTGTCAACTGGTCATTAAGAGTTGAGTTACAGCAAAAACCAGGAGTGAGGACTACTGCTCTAGATTCAAACTGCAAGGTGAACTCAAATTAGCACTAATGTTGAGAGTACATAAAGTCAGCATGACTCTTGGACTTACAGCAAACATGAATTTGCATAGGTGTGCTATGTCAGATACATGAAGTTAGGTACAGATCCAGTCTCTAAACTGTAAGAAGAAACAGATAGAGTGTTACTAGGGTCAGACACATACATCTATATCCATTTTTTCAGTAGAGACCAAATCTATGTTCTATGTACAAGAAACCTTGGAAAATCTGTGTAATGGAAAAAGTTGTGTTTGTGGCAGATGTAGAAGGAAAAAAAAACTGACAACAAACCTGTCATTGCACCCTCCTCTAAATTAGAGCAAAAATATATACATGAGTAAATTCACATGAAAATGATGTTTCTGTGTAAAGGAAGTGTCCTCATTTGCATTGCTGTGTATTTCTGTGAGACAGAGCTAGTGATACCAGACACAGCATTTCAGCGGCTGTAAAATTTATGACTAACAGAACGGAAGGCTGTTGCATGCTCCTGCTTGGAACGGTGAAAAGGATCGGATGGAGTGCCCCTGGAAATTTTTGGAACTTTCCAACTGAGACAATCTGACACCTATGCCCACTTTCCCCCGCGATTGGCCAGGTGTGTTTAGATATGAAAACGGATAGGGTTTCCATTGGTTTGTTCATTTTTAACACAACAACTTCTGCTTCCTTGCTGAGAGCTGTCCATGTCTACCTTCAAAGAAACACTTTCCAATAATGTTAGTCTGTATCAACACCTGTTTGACTCTTTGGGCCGCCAGTGCAGAGACACCCAGAAATCTCCAAATAAATGTTGGGAGTTCGTTGGGCTGTGGGCTGTGGGCTGTAGGCTGTACTCTAACCCAGACAATAAACACTTGTTCACTCTCAAGAAGAGCTGAAGTGGTCTACAAATTTTATCTGACATTGGAGCAATAGCACACTTTAATAAGGTTTCTAAACCACATACACAAAAGCTATTAAGTCAAAGTCGAAGACCCTGCTACATAGCTAGGTCACATATTTTGCACCATTTAAAGAGAATGGATACAGTGTCTCAAGGGAATTGATAAAAGACTGCAACATTGTAGTGTATTTGTCATGAATTGGTTTCCACTTCTCATCTCATCAAGCTGCTGCTATAAAAATAATGAGAAAATTGCACTCGTTTTAGCTCTAAATACCCTACTTCTTACCACTTACTATTTCCACACCTCTCCATGTCAGACAAGTCCTCGTACCGCCTTTGAGTTTAGGTAGTTAGGAAAAAATAATATTTTTATAATAATAAAGTTTTTATGATAATAAATAATAGAAATAATATTTTATATGAGTAATTTGGGTGGTACAAACTGTCTCATGACACATTGTATTAACTGGTTTGTTTGAAGAAAGTTGAAGCCTTAAATCACACACACTGAGAGAGTTAGAAACATTTATCGTTGTTTATGCAGGGATCGTGCATAGATGAAGAGTATTCCAAACGCAACTGGGCTCTAGGGCAGTTTGACCCTGCTGACGGTTTGACAGTCGGCCCTGAGTGCAAAAACACCTCCTGGGGGAAACAAATTAAGACCCCGGGGTGCTGCCATTGACTGCTAGCTGAAGAGACACTGAAGGCAACTGCAGTGTGCCATTACCATGCCGACAGTAACTGTCAGGGAAGTGCAGTGTGCTGTTACTGTGTTGGTCAGCGTCAGTTTGTTGATTAAAGAAAATCTACCAAATGTGCCAGAGAGGAAACAACATCATACACCATGTGCCCTCAAACACTACAAGGCCCCACGGGAAGATTACTGGGTTTAGCCGCTTTATTATCAGGACAGAGTTACAGGGTTTAGCCGCTTTATATCAGGACAGAGTTACAGGGTTTAACTGCTTTATATCAGGACAGAGTTACAGGGTTTAGCCGCTTTATATCAGGACAGAGTTACAGGGTTTAACTGCTTTATATCAGGACAGAGTTACAGGGTTTAGCTGCTTTATATCAGGACAGAGTTACAGGGTTTAGCCGCTTTATATCAGGACAGAGTTACAGGGTTTAGCCGCTTTATATCAGGACAGAGTTACAGGGTTTAGCCGCTTTATATCAGGACAGAGTTACAGGGTTTAGCCGCTTTATATCAGGACAGAGTTACAGGGTTTAGCCGCTTTATATCAGGACAGAGTTACAGGGTTTAGCCGCTTTATATCAGGACAGAGTTACAGGGTTTAGCCGCTTTATATCAGGACAGAGTTACAGGGTTTAGCCGCCTTATATCAGGACAGAGTTACAGGGTTTAGCTGCTTTATATCAGGACAGAGTTACAGGGTTTAGCTGCTTTATATCAGGACAGAGTTACAGGGTTTAGCTGCTTTATTATCAGGACAGAGTTACAGGGTTTAGCCCCTTTATATCAGGACAGAGTTACAGGGTTTAGCTGCTTTATATCAGGACAGAGTTACAGGGTTTAGCTGCTTTATATGAGGACAGAGTTCCAGGGTTTAGCCGCTTTATATCAGGACAGAGTTACAGGGTTTAGCCGCTTTATATCAGGACAGAGTTACAGGGTTTAGCCGCTTTATATCAGGACAGAGTTACAGGGTTTAGCTGCTTTATATCAGCAGGGTTTGTTCTTGAAAAAAGGGTCTCCTTTCACATGACAATACAGACAAAGGCAGACCCACCAACGCTGGAGGGATGACACTCGGGGGAGGAGAGGCCTGTGATCTCTGATCACTGCTCCAGTGTGTTAAAAATGAGATGTTAGAATGACGCACTGTAAAACGCGTGTGGTTTATTTATAGCAGATAGAGTCAGATGCACCCAGCTTGATTTATAGTGTGGGAATCACATGTGTCTGGGCTAAATGTGGCAGCCGTATCGCATTTCTTGTTTATAGATCAGCCGCCATTCAGTTTGGTGTTTGCCGTTTCCCCTAACAGAGCTGCACGCAGCGACACTGCTATGGGCTGAGTATAACACTAATATGACGTTACATTACATGACCATCATTTAGAAAACGATCTCATCCAGAGGGGCTTGCAATATGGGAGAACGTATGTGTGTTCACTGTATTAATATTAGCAATACTGTCAGACACAACTGACTATACTGCCAAACCAGAAGGTATAGATGCAGCAAACTGCTGAGGACAAACAATACATTCATACTAAGCCAGTATAAGAAAATTATAACTATAAGTGCCATAACCAAAGCCACAGACTACCATAACCTCAGCGAGGACCGAGATACAACCTGAAACAGTGAGCCTTCAGTCTTCGTTGGAAGATAGCCAACGATTCAACTATCTTGACTTTAGTGGGAGGTTAGTTGCACCACTAGGGGCAAGTAAAGACAGGCATCATGGCAGGGAGGTGCAACTTTAAGTATATCCACACTGTGGATGTCAATCAATAAATCTGTCAATCAAGATAACTTAACATTTCCAGAGGGATAGCTTTAGAACCCGGACGATCGAGGTGTCCCTGAGCACTGTGGTGTTCATCTGGGAACAGCAGCTACCGCTGCAGTGATCACCACGCCAGGGTATTAGACATTGATCAGATTCTCAGGCAAACATTTGCAGATAATTTATTGTCGCGGTTGAGCACAGTAACTGGATATGCTTCTGAATATCAATCTACAAAAGAAATAGATGGAAAATGTGCTATGTGTGTAGAAGTTTCTTTTATATGAAGACTTTCTCATACAGGTCACGTTCAGATGGCTGTGTTCTTGCCATTGAAAGTCCTGCCATGGCGAGAACTGAAAAACAGCTGCAGATTTTGTGTGACCACACCCATAGAACTGTTTTAGTCTGGGCGTATATCACTATGGATCAGTGTGAAAGTTTCTGTGAGTTTCCTATCTCAACATCCATTGTGGAAATAAAGTTAGAAAAATGATTTCATCTCAAATGAGACTATTATTAAATGCATTGAGCTAAGTGAGAGTAGCTTTTTCTCCCGCGTAAGTAAGGAGACTATGAAGAGCGGTGTTTTTCCATTTAGCAGGTTTGCAGGTCTAAGGCTATTTTGAGCTCCGCGCACGTCTGAGTGACATTTTGTCCCCTCTGTTTGGGTATTAGAACTTTAGGTCAGTCAGAGAATTTGACCCCCACCCCCAACCCAACCCGAAAAATTGTATTTCATGTTCTGTCTGTGGTGTATTCTGGGGGTCAGTCAGAGGGGGGAGTGCAGGTTGGCATGGCTGAAGCTCTGTGGAATGACCACTGTGAGATCAGCTGTCAAGAGCGCAGCCATTCTGGTATCCGCTCTTGACAACTGATCTCTGTGCTTGGCCCCTGGTCTGGCCCCTGGCCTCTCGCTGGCCCCCATCTCTCTAGGGCTTTGGAGTATTTTAGGACACTACAGGCCTGGAGTGTCAGGCCTGAGATTAGCTCTTTTACAATGTGCTAAGAGTCCAGTGTTTTTCCATGCACAGCTAATGCCCATAGAGGTTGTGTCAAATAACTGTGCAGAATGCACCTCAAAATCACGTATTATAAAACCAAATCAGCAGCGTCTGTCAGAAGTCTGCACCTCAGTACCACACAGCATTAGACGAACAGAACGGAATGAGTACTTTACAATTCCAGCCAAACATAGTCACAATGACAGGCTTGCAGATGTAAAATGCATTAACATAATATAAACTGTGCGAAATGCTGGCATCCCAAACACAGTAGTCACAGCAGCCATATGTTTATTTTTATTTTATAAATGTAGACATTTTCTTCAATTCTTTATTTGTGTATTCATTTGGTAAAGCATCTATGTTTATCTGTCTGTCAATCTTTTAATTATCTGTCCATTTATCCATATTCATTAGTTCCCACTGAACTGAGTGGTGTCTTCCCCTGGATAGGTATTAGTGTGCCATATGTGCTGAAAACATGGGTTACCAAGGGTTTAGTACTATGGGATAGCAGTCAGGCCCTGGCCTGGTCTGATGTAATTAATGCTCCTCTAATTACTGGCATGCGTGAGCAGCTCACATCTCTAGGGCTGGCTGCGCTCCTAATCCTCTAAAACACTGCATTAATCTGACAGTTTACACCTGAGCCTTTCACAGCCATATGCACCTGCCCCACAGGAAGTGATGCGTAACACCTCACTCTCTCATCGAAAGAACTGCTCCCACGCTGCATTGCAAAAGCAGGTTAAACAAGGGTCAAACCCTCGCCCTCTGCGTATGCTGCCGTGCACTCTTTTGTTTCAAGGTAAAACACAACCTCATTCACCAGTTCGTAATTCAGAAGACTATAAACCACAACACCATATGTATGCGGGTAATGTCGCTTTTAGCCATTGTAAGCCTGGTTTTATGTACCATTGCAGACACAGGTAGTTATAATCTGGTAGGGTTTAGATGCAGGGTAGTCTTCCATGTTTGTTCCTATCTGCTTTAAGTATGCTTTTGTAGGAAAGACCCCCAGCCAGTATCCCTTGTCACCACCACACCCTTCCCCAATTCTTCACATTCAGCATTTATAACTTTCTCCATATGGTGTTCATTTCCCTGTGTTATTCTATTGTATCTTCAGGTACAGTACATCAGAGAAAATGGAACCCTACTTTGAAACAGCCACACCTCCCCCCCCCCCCCCCCAGCAGAAAGATGAGCAGTTCGGCTCTTCTCAAACCTAAGTCCAGCCGAAGTGAAGAGACCCATTCGCATGGACTGTGAAAATAGGGCAGGAGGGAGGAAGTGCGGAGAGGGCAGACGGTTATATAAGTGTTCCCTCTGAGAGAAGGACCCACTTGGTGCGCATGATTCAGGTTAGCAGGGTCGCCGTGGCGTCCTCGCTCGCTGTCAGAGCAAATGCTTTCCACCGTCTGCTGTTCTGTAGCACTCCTTAGGTTTTATATTGCATTGCTGATTCCCAAGCCAGGGCTTTGATCGATGGAGTCTTTTTAATGGATTAAATGACCCCTGAATCTCCTACTGGATCCCATTTCCAAGCACCCATCCAGTCATCTACTGAATCCTCCTATCAGTCATCTGTTGAAACATCTACCGAACCTGCTTTTGAAGCCCCCACCTAGTCACCAACCTAACCAACAACTGATTCCCATACTTAAGCCATAAAGTATATCACTTATACATATCTAATGCTCTGAATCCATTCTCAAACCCCTCTGAGTCCTCTACTGAATTCCCCCACTGAATGACGCACTCAATTATTTATTTCACCTACCAAAATGCTAACTGAAAAACACCTCCACAGCATTCCCGAACACTATTCTGCAGTTACTGTGTGTATGTTGATTATCTGCTGATCCGAGGCTCATAACTGCATATAGCTCAACACACATTTATTCTCTCTGTGAACTGTTAATGATTTCCAGGCGAAAATAAATTCTGGTATCAAAATTTAATTGTGAGTTTTGTGAGTGATGAGTGTTCCCTCCTGGAACAGTTATGTAGCTTCTTTCCTCCGTGTGACTCCCTCGTACCCTGTAAGCATTTGCGTTTCCTGCTCTTATTTACTCAGGATAAGTTCTTCAGAAGACGGCCTGGGCTTCACTAGGCCACGTTTTCTCAGGCTCCGGTATGAGCGCCGCAGAAATGGCTCTAAGGCGTATCGCTGTCACATGAACAGGAAGTGCTCATGAGCCACTCGGCCTTCGGCAGGCAGGAAGTGGCCCTGTGTCAGCTTCGATGGGCTGTGGTCCAGCCCGACTCACGCACAGGAAGCGGCCGCACCCTTTCTCTCATTGCATCACCTCACATAGGAAGTGCCTGGGCACAAGTGCTGAGAGCCACAGATTACTAGCCAACTAAAGCACAGCCCATATAGCAGCAAGCAGCTATGTTTCCCACAATGCTTGGTTCACATCCCTACTTCTGCTGAATGTCATGACGTGGGAGAATAACATTGGTCGGGCTCATAGCTGAGCAGTATGGCTCCCAGGCTCACAGTCAACTGAGCAGTAAGCCTGAAGGCTGCTGAAAATCAGCTGAGACGACAGAGCAGCCAGGGTGATCATTTTCTAAGCAGTGAGGCAGCAGAAACCAGTCTTGTCGTTAGCTCAGCAGTGAAGAAAATGGCTTCTGAATGCTTCAAAAAACTAGTTTGTACAATGTGTCATACAACATACATTTTATGAACTACCTAAACTCAAAGTTGATGCGAGGAGCTATCTGTCGCAGAGAAGGGCTGGAGTAGTAATGGTTAAGAAGTTGTTAAAGGTAAAATGGATGTAATTTTCACTTTTTTGTTTTCTTTTCTATTATTCTGTCTTTTATATTTCTGTTACACAAAACAACACAATAAAAAGAGATAATTGTTAGGTAAGCCAGATGCGATGAGAAAAGTGGAAACCAATTTGAAGCAAATGACGCTGTGGTCTGTGATGTTGTGGTCTGTTATGTAAACAACAACATATACTGCGAAGTTGCATTCTGTTATTCAAGCCCTTGTAACTAGTGGACACCATTAAGAGGAAAAATGTACAGTTGGCCTACCTTATCTGCTGGTTTGGCATCTGCGGTTTTGACCAACTGCAGTTCGAAAATATATTTTTAAAAAATCCAGAATATTCTTGAAAAAGAACATTTGAAATTCCCACGCACAGCATATGCTATAATTCTGTAGTCAGTACAATTTATGTGGGTTTTAGCAGTTCTTAGTAGTACATATAGGTGTGGTTTCAAGTTGTGAACACGTATAGGGTAAAATTATATCATTTTATATAAGTGTCCTGAGTGACCATGGTTTTTGCACATCCATGGGGTCCTGGAACCATATACCCACAAATAAGGCAGGCCAACTGTATATAGTTATGGAAGAAAACATCTACCATATGATTGTTAGCTTGAAGTTCTTTACCTTGTTGGCTATTTTACTTTGATTTTGGAAACAGTTTCTTTCAAGGTATTCATGGTGAGCTCTCAACATAGTAGCAAAAGTACCTGTGTGAAGAATGAACAACAGAGATTTTCCAAACCACTCGAACGCCACCCATTTCATGCTTAGACACACCTGTCCAACCACTGTGAAAAGTGGTCATAGACATCAGAATATCTGTTTTGGAAAGTTACAAAACTTTCCTAATGCATAACTCCCCAATTCAAGCACCTCTTTGAATGACACATTTAGATGCTAACCACCCTTCTGAACGGGAGTTTGTTTAAAGTGTGCCGCTGACTTAAGTACTCCCCCTGGCTCGTTTAGCTGAGAAGTGAGGCTAAGCACCCCCAGACCTATAACTGGCTGAGTAGGTCTTTTTATTAACTTGGTGTCACTTAATCAATAATACACTGAATTGTAACTTCAAGCATCAACCTTAGCAGAGAGTGCTCCAAAAAATCATATCAACCATTCAAGCTAAGTTGGCATAAAACATGCTAACCCATTGCACTTCCCAAAAAACATTTTAACCTATGTCATGAAACCTGCCCAAAGTATAGTAACTCAAAGTGCTGAGCCTGCTCAAAACACACGAACTCACCTAAAACAGGAAAACATTTTCTACTTGGTTTCTGTGCGTGTTTTATCACACAATAAATATACAGGTAATTTATCAGTATCAGACTGAATATGCAGGTGAGGGAGGGGAGGGCCAGTTATGTGATGAAACCATGGCAAGGAAATCCTGTCTGTCGGACAAGAATACTTAACTCACCAAAGGGGGAACACGTTTAGACTGAGACAAGAGGCCATGCACATTCCTGTCATTGTTGAGCCGATGGTATCAGGAACCGATCTCTCTGATTGTGTCTGCGAAAGGCGCCAGACAAGAGTTACAATGTAGGTTTATTTTGGAGGAAGGGCTGGTCATTCCCAGTGCAAACTCATTCACACACCCACACACACAAACACACACACACACCTCTGTAAGAGATGTGTTTTATTGGTTGTGTGTAAGTGGTGTCAGTTATTTTTTGATTGTGATGTAGGTGGGGGCAGCCTGTAGACCAGTGGCTAAGGTACATGACTGGGATCCCCTGAGGTTGGTGGCTCAAGCCCCAGTCTAGCCACAGCAAGAACACCCTTAACCATTTCACTTTGGATAACTTTACTCTTTGTACGCCAACCTGTCTTACAGCTTAAACTTCCCACTTTGTCCAAGTACAGGAAACAATACACAATGACATCCTGTCTCAAAGAGCTGCAACTGTCTTACCAAGCAGAAGGGAGATCCCAACTCACTTCACTAAAGTACTGACTCAACTGTGGAACTCCAGAAAATTCCATTCATCGTTTTTTTTCTTTAAAATCATGTTACGTTGTCAAGACAGGTGACATACATTCTGGAACGAATAACAAAACATATATCTGACTGTGTGTGATAGCACACATGCATGCGAGAGTGTGCCTCTGTGTGTGAGTATCTGTGTGTTTGTGTGCGTATGTTTTTGTGAGTGTGCATTCATGTCAATATGTGTGTCATAGTGGCTTGATGACAGCATCAGATGAAGACATGGGCACAGGTTGTTTCATCTAAAGTTACACCTGTAGTAACTGCCAAGGTTTATGTTTTAAGACACACAAGTATGTAGTTTTACCATTTAAAACAATTCTACAACCAGATAATTAGTACCAGCGATTGGTCTTCATATTTTGTACAATGCTCAACAGTCAGTGGTATAAAATATTTCTCCCTTTTTATTAGCTCTTTATGTACAAATAGTATGCACACAGCATTTTTAAGTCTTAACATCTGCTTGTAGGAAATGTATGTGCTTTTGTGTTATTTTATAAATGTGGTCAGGTTACGTCATCAGGATTGCTGTATGAGCTCAGTGAGGTATAGAGGAATGGGGGAGGGGGGGTAAGTGGGTGTCAATGTTGTGCTAATTTGCCACTCAAACATATTTTGCGCTGTTTGGTGGGTGTGTCTGCTACAGTCTTTCAGCGAGAGCAGCCGCACGCTGAAAGAGCTCTCCTCTCTCCTCTTCGCGGTCGCACTTTTCCCAGACGCCTTGCAGCTGCCACCATTGTGCTACTCGTGTGGGAGCATTCAGGGTGATTTACACCACAGAACCCCCCCCCCAAAGTTTACACACAGAGGGGGCTCTGTGCTGCTGGGACAAAAGGGGACCTCCTCACACCCCCAGATTCATTTAACCAAGCCTGGGGATTCCCATATACCCACAATCCTCTCAATACCTCAGTCAAACTGACCCACACTTCAGTTATGCACATACAGAGCTATCACACATACACACACATATGGTACTATCACACACACGGACACATACACACTACATTACATTACAGTTATTTATCTCTTATCCAGAGCTACTTACAAACACACACAGACTATTATACACACATACTGTACTCATCATGCACCCTGCTCCATTCATACGCACTGACACATCCATAAACAAATTCAAACACACACACATACAGCCACACACATTCACAATCACAAACAAACACAGACACACACACTCAAACAATAGCATGTCAACACACGGAACAGTTTGGGAGAATTGAGGCTAAACCTTTCACAAATCGAAGAATTTTATGCAAATTTTCCTGCCCTGACACAAACGCCACAGTTATCACGCTGTCCTCCGCTTTCTTACTTGAATGCTCTGAGTTCCTGTTTGTCAGATTCACATCCTTCCCTCCTGTCTCTCCCCCCTTCCTCTCCCTTCAATTGAAATGGGGGCCTGCTTTCAGACTCTGTATCAATCAGCCAAAAAATGAGTGCACACACTGTGAAAAACTCAAAACTGAAAAACAAGCCCCTGCCGAACATAGCTGTCTTTTGATATTGGGACCTTAGCCCAATATCAAATGTGCTGGGGTGAACATACACCTCTCCTAGGAATCAAATCTCCAAAATCTTTTCCCCTTGAGGTAACAGCAGTGGTCAGCATAGCTGGTTGGATTCCAGAATATTCCACAGTGTGACCCATAGCACATAGATCAGCTCCCTTTTGACCATGGACTCTGCTCTATAGACACCGGACAGAGTGAGTGAGAGAGAGCATTCTCATTCACTAAACTGAACACCCACACACACGCAGTGCTCTCTCATTCTCTACACTGATGCATACACACACGCACGCACACACACACACACACACAGCTCTTTCATACTGAACAAATACACACAGCTCTCTCATTCACTATATTAGACACACATATAACAATTAGCCTTCCAATGATACTCAGTACATAAATGTAGCTGGCTGGCTGTAGCTTTCAGCGAAATTTAGCTATTGTTAGCAGGTGGTAACTAGCTAAAAATGTCTATTTTCAGTTGTTGGGACTTAGTGTTCTGTTAATTGAGGAAAAAAATAATGAATACTGCTACCTCGATAGGTAGTAAACACTGGTTGTAAATCTACCTTGCAGAGTAATGCGTTGACCCTGACTCCCAAGAGATGGCTGTCCGTATGATAACAGATTCACCACCATGTGAATTTGGAAATAGGCAGGGCTCAAGTTGAAGGGGGATGTGGGGGGGATGCCATCCACCTTGGAAAAAATTTTGACCACAACCACCCCCCTTGTAAAACTGTCTTCTCCCTTCCCATCCCCTTTCTTTAATGGAATTAGCTATGCTATTTATGACCTAATCGGTAAAAGACAAACCCTACCAGCGATTGTTCTGTATCCTCTGTGCCTTTGTGGCTTTTGATTTCGTATTGCTTATTTGCTTTGAGCCTGCAAATGCACGCTTCTCATTGGCTAATGCAACTTCACCATGAGTTTTGCTTTGAACGAGGATTGCAGATATTACAGGTTAAAATGGCTAAGCGACCAACTCAGCAGGACCTTATTTTGAGTGAAGAAGAAGAAAACAACAGGTGAGATGATAATCAGTCTCATATATTATTATGAATAGTTAATATGGCCCTTATGTGACAAAACTTTGGCAACAGCTCAGCCCATGTTTAATCTTAAATGAGACCATTGCAGATAGTAATATGTTCACATGTCCTTCGTTTGAAACGAACATGTGAGCAATCTAACATATTTATTGGCTTAAAATAACATCAACGACTTTAGATTCTAATGACAGGGTGATGTATTGAATGTAAAAGGTATATTAAGCAGTAACTTGTATTCAATTGTGATAGTGTCGAGGTATGTTTTTGGAATCCTGTGCAAGTAATATCATTGTTGTTATTATATAAATAAAATAATTGGATTGTTTTTGATATTAATAAACGAGATACAGGTACATTTTCTGTCTGTTTTTCTTATGATTATGCATGAATATGAAAAAATGTAGGTATATACTACCATCCTTCCACTCTGAGGTTGACCATCCCCCTTGAATTTTTTTTTTACAAATCAACCACTAGAAATTGGCAATGTTACTTCTACACCATATTACTTTTTCCCACTGCCATGAAGTCCAGGTTTTGTGCTAAGTGGGTCTAGTTATGCTTTGTGACCTCACAAACAGTTGAATGGCAGCCCTACCATAAATATCAACATTGCAAGGCTCATAATTTACATTTTTTGTTGAGACTGGGTCACAGGGGTGTACATTCAGTTCTGTGTTCATTTTGATACTTTGTGGGTTTTGACAGCCATCCTGTTAACTGTCCATCTAATCCACTTGTGACCAGTGTTCTTCTTTCCTGATCTTCCGATTTTGACGTCAACAGTTCGACCTCAAAAATATGTTAGATCTCTCATGTTTGTTTACACACTCCCATATCGAAGCGTTGATTATTAAATGTGTCTCACAACAGTAACATATTGGCAATTTAATAGTGACCGATTTAGATGTGTAGACTCCTTTTTAATTGAAATGTAGTTACTTCAAAGCAGAGGGTCTTTCATTGGTGATTCATATGTTTGGTATATAGACACACAAACTTAACATAATAGTTAAAAAGGCATGCAGTGCCTAGTGCCTAAATGGAAAATTCATAGGTTTGTGACACCTAATTAGAAACAGTGATCTGGCCTTTTGAGAAAAGATAGTGTTTTTATCACTAGATACACAGATGCAGGCCTGTTTTATTCAACACCGTGATGTTTATGTTGTCCTGTTTAAAGCAAAAACATGACACTAGTAACAGTAGGCTTAATATAGTGCTTCTGTGTTTGAGTTGAATTTTGCTGTAGAGATTAATGTTATATTATATATTAATGTGTATAATTATATACACTATATAAAAAACCTCATGCAGTATAGCCTGAAGGTTAAGAGCTATTTTGGGAACTGTAAAATAGGAATATGCTGAATTCATATTTTTAAAATGTATTATACATGGTGATTTCTTACACTGTGTGTTTCACTTTGGTTACCTGCTTTCAGAGGTGATTGCTCTATGGTTATGAGATGATTTCTGTAAAGTGTGGCACAAAGACAAAAAGACAGTGTTTCAGTTTTGTATAAAAATTATTTAATTTCACGGTATAAAATGTTTAACAGGAAATGCAAAAATATATAAGAAATATATTACTTTGGTTTATAAATATTACATATCAAACAGCTTTTGCGAGTGGGATCCGCTTAAACGTGCTTTTTGGGCACCACTGTGCAGGGCTGCAGCAGTACAGAGTTGTGAGGTATTCTGCGGTCATGTTCGGTCATGTTCTACTGTCATATTTGCGGCCATGTTCAGGCCGTGGTCATCTAGAGAGTTCACAGAACATTTCTAAAAGGCAACTGCTGGCATTAGAGAAACAGCACCGTCCTGCTGGCTGAGAGTGGCCCTGCTGCCGGTCATAGAGAGTATACATTCCTTTGTTTACTGAACCCAGATGGGAGTCATGTGTGGTGGTAGCCAGATAGCACTCAAGTACAGCGAATGATGTCATGACCGTTTTGAAATAAAGCAGGACCACTTAAAATGCGAAAACAAAAACAAACTAACATACACATAAATAAACCTGAGAGGACAACAGCAGTACACAGTCATGTCTTTGAGGCAGCAAAGGGTCTTTCCCCCCCTTGCGCTAGCTTAATCCAAGAAACATGAGCACGGTTGCCGTGGTTGCCGAGGATGACCCCCGTGATCACATGGACATTCAGCCTGCGGTACTTCAAAGCCGAGGCTCATCTGAATACAACCCCCCCTCCCCCAACCCCCCATTATGCGCTTCTGTCACACATAGGGCTCTCTCTCCGCCGGGGGGGCGAGGGCAAGGCTTCCTTCAGCTCAGTCACAATACTGCCATTCAGCTCCACTGGACCGTCCAACACCATTGGTCCCCATGGCGTCAGGGGGCGTGGACTAGTGCTTCCATGGTGCGGCATGACCGGAGCTCATGCGTAACCTTGGCCTGTGACAGGGGTCAAAGTCCTATAATGGCGAAGGGCTAGTGAGTGTTTGGCAAGAGATCTGCTCAGAGCCGGCACTGCAGTGAGCCCAACACCACGCCCCGGGCCGGGGTAGTCAGCAGGAAGGTGAGGTGGTGATGGGACTGGTGAGAAAGGCCAATGGGCTGGCTGCCGCGTGAACTGGGAGGGACACAGGGAAGTTAAAGACAGTAGCGCCGGACCCAAGGGCAGGACTCCCGGCTTCGGCGGAGCAGCTGGAGGACGCCAGCACCTGCGACTCGAACTGCAGCAGCTGCCCCATGAAGCTGAAGTTGGGCGAGATGATGCTGCGCCTCTGCTTGACGAACTCGAAGGCCTCGTCCAGCCGCACACGGTTTGTGCGCATCAGGTATGCCAGGCAGATGGTGGCGGAGCGCGATATTCCCGCCTGACAGTGTACAAAGACACGGCCGCCGGCATTACGTACAGAGTCTGAAGGGGGGAGAGAAAGAGGGAAGGGTCAGTATAGCACAAATTCCACAGTCATACATTGCTGAGGTCATAATCAGTGATGTCATAATAAATGAGGTAATAATCAATGATGTCACATAAATAAACAAAAATGGGGTGAGGTCAACAGGTGTGAAAGTCCAAGTGATGGAAAGTGTGCTCCTCCCCCTCCTCTGTTGTCTCTTTCAGAGGAAATAAAACCGTTATTGGTGCTGCTCCCCTCCCCCATTTCATCTCATTAGGGGACAGGAAGAGGAGGCCAAGTAGGGGGGCAGGGGGGCTCCCTGCAGGGTGGGCTGACAAAAAACAACACAAAAAAAAAAAGGGGGGGAGGCAGCGTGGGGCGGGACACCCTTTATGGAGCCAGAACAAAGAGCCTGGAGGCCATTGAAATGCACCCCCCAACCCAGGTCACGGCCCCACAGTTAACATGAGAAAGGGCCCCCCCTATCCCCGACAAGTGAGGTAAGCCCCCATCCCCATTACCCAGAGGGGGAGATGGGCAGGACAGCTGGCCGATTTGGAGGGAAAAACCCTGGATTTGAATTTAATTCAGCTCACAGCAGGGAGTGTTTCCGTGGGAGCTTCTGGACATGGACTGGTGACATGTGTCAGTGTGTTGTGTTGGAAGAAGTGGGGGGGGGGGGGGGGGGGGGTGGGGGTTGGGGAAGGTTTGTAAAGAAACTCACCAATAAACTCAATGGCCTCGTTGAACCAGGAGCTGATGTCGGCTTTGTGGTTGTCCTCCACTGGAATGCTCTTGTACTGGTAGTGTGCCTCAAAGTGGTTTGGGCAGTTGGCGGAGACGTTGATCAGCGCAGTGATGCCCAGCGTGTCCAGCATGTCCTTCCGTGAGGCATGGTAGGCACTGCCCAGATACAGGAAGGGAAGGATCTCGACGGGCCCACCCTGAGCATCCCAACAAACAAAACACCTTTTTAAAAAACATGCTCAAACTCAACATAAACTCAACATAGACTGGTGCTGTCCCAACTGTATGTAAATGTAAATCAGTTAAATGATTTTTGGAGGGAAGGCCATGCTGTACAAACATTCTTTTCGGAGTAGTTATACAAACATTACATCTTACAGACTGTAAAACACGAAAAATGGGCACGCAGAATCGTCTGAAGCTTACCTGATCGTAGAGGGGGGTGTTGCAGGAGCTGCATCCGGACTCCGCGCTGTCGGGCTGCGAGTTGGCGCTCAGCGGCAGACATAATCCCTGAGGAGGAGCCGGTTTGGTGCACATCTCGGGATACTCAGAGGAAAACGTCTCAAAGCCACCTAAAAACACGGGCGAATATTTATAACCAAACATCTCACAGCTGTTCCGAGTGGTTAATTTTTCGTTGTCATTTGTCATTGACTACCAACACGCAAGAGACCAGTTGGTTGACAGCTGCTGGCCAGCATTTGTTTGTCACCAAACAGGCCGTTTCCGTTCTGAGTGTTTCAACGTAGCCAAGGACGTTATCGAAGCGCAGAGCAACAAATTAACTAGACTACTACTACTGTAACGCTGTTGGATACACTTCTCGAGCTGTCCGATTATTACAAACAAACATCTCGATTATTTAATAACGTTATTCGCTCAGTGTCGGTAAAGCAGAATTACAAGAAAAACTGTTGTAAACTCAACTTACCTTTAAGCAAAAATACGCTGGCTCCACATGGGTCGCGACATAAGGCCGTAACAGCAAGCATTAAAGTCCCGTCTTTTTTCACTTGGTCAAAGTCCAAACTCCGATCATCGAGAAAAACCACTGCCTCATACTTCCCAGATAAGAGGCCGTTCCTAGTCTGCTCGTTGGGGATAATATGTTCCAGACCCAGGCCACCCCTGGCTCTGCGGCGAACGATGGTGCTGAAACGCACGTTGGTGGAGCCGGGGATATGCGAGGTGTTGAAAGAAAAGAAGGACCGGCAGTCCAGCACGAGGCAGCCCTCTTCGTCCCCCTCCAGCAGATTTCGGAAGGTGGCGCAGTCGATACTGGGAACTTCCATTATGACCATAGTAGTGCGACGCGCAGAAAATGACAAGTCTAAATACATAAAAAATTGAGTTTTCACAAAATTATAAGATCCTTCTAGTGCCGTTGGTCGTTATCCTTTGCTCGAAAAACGGTTTATCCAAAGTTTCCTTTTCTACAGTTTAGATATGTCCTTCAGGCGATTGCTTCTTTGTTCCTAGGTTAGATAACTCGCTTAAAATTCTGTTTCAGAAATAAATAAAAAAAAGCAAAACAGAAAATAAATGTTGCTTCCAAACGGAACAAATATAGGTATGTATTGGTATCAATGTGAATTCGTGTCTTCTTCGCTACGAGCAAAGTTCTTTTCGCTTCTTTCTTTTGAGCCGTCGGTCTATAGTTTTAGTACGCAAGTTACTTGAATCTGACTCCCTTTTCTCTGAGCGCTTTATATCCTGCTCTTTATGAATTGGAACTGTCGACGTCAGAGCCACGCCCCGCCCCTCTACGTTCCCTGCCCGAGTGAGTTTGCACGTACGTCATGTGTAAGGCTGATCCAAAGCAGCCAAACCCTAGTGGCAAAGAACGCACGAACTAAACAAAACTGAACTGGTGCTGCTTTTGCCTGAGGCAAGGCCGGGGGTGTTTTCAGGAGCTGATATAAAGATTTAGCTGTGCAACTTTCAAATTAAATGTCTAAAAACGTATTTAATTCAGTAGATTCTCCACAGTTAGGCAGGTAACTCTTTAATATAACTTTGTGAAATACCCCAGTCTGCACACAGTAGTGCTTTTATTTGTTGCTATAGTTATCTTTTTGTTTCTTTCTACTGATTTACAGCAGACTTTTAGTTATAGAACCTGATCTAGGCTGATATGTGGCATGCACACAGACCAGTAAATTGCTGATCAACAACAAACAAAAGAAGAAACTCCAACAGCACAATTATCTGTTCTTTGTCTTACGATTATGAAAATATCAAAATAACATGAAAACTGTGCTTTACCAGATAGGCTCTGCTTATTGAGCCCTAACCCCCTGTTATGAAGCCCAAGGGCCTGCATCAAATAAGGAATACCACCAAATTTCTGAAGGAAAATTCCATGATGTTATTGTTTGTTGTGCTTTTTATTCTCTTCTTCAGATGAGAGCTGACAAATATCGAGACAATAAGCAAATTCCTGTCATGGCTGCAATAAAAGTTTATACTTTGTTTTTATTAGGCAGCAATATGGAGGGTTTGAGGAGGAGCAGAGCGAAGGTGAACCATAAAAGTTAATGACTGTACAACAAGCTGAGCTCTGGTAGATTTCCACGGAGCTGAAAACAGGCTGAGCGGGGTAAGGGCTGCGGCAGCACTGAGGCAGGTGGAAGCTGTGCTGCCAGAGAGAGGCAGCTGTTTGTTTACTCCTCATGGCTGGCACCAGTTTAGCAGGTTTACGCTCAGCACTATTGAGTGTAAAGTATGGTGACAAAGTCAACATCATCGTTGCTGTTTGGGGCGGTATCTCAGGGCTGTTGTAAACATGTAGGACACTGTTTTTTTTTTTTCTCTTTCTCAGACGATGTGATGAACAAAAGGACAGTGCCTGTCCCCACTCTGTGCCAAACGCCGAACACCCATTTGAGACTCAAAGCCTCACACCTGAGCGCTCTGCTACACTTTTTCTTTCTTGATTATTATTTCACGATGTGCCCTCGGTTTTACAAAGAATTGCAAGTGAAACCCTGCCACATTCTGACACTTGATTTCGAGTTTGTATCTAGAGCTTGTAAGTGGTAGCAATAGCCACAAATCAAATGGAAACCCAGTATGTGCTGCTCACACCAACATTCACCATCTCTAATTCTTAACTGCACAAATCATTGAAATTTCTAATGTCTACATTCTTGATAGGACTGGTGTCAGACTGACACAGCTAAATGCTGTGTAATTTACACACACAGTCATACAAATGTATTTCACGAAACAGAACCAATATAGGTGTTTGATGTTACAGGCTAAAGTAACACATCAATCCAGCCCTCCAGTCAAACCTACACACGTCAACATCTTTTTCCTCAGGCATTCAGGAGAATGGAAGTTCACACAGCAGTGTGTGTGGCCACAGGGCAGTGTGTAGCTGAGCATGGCAGCTACGTAATAAACTGTGCCACCCTTGCCCTCACCTGCAGGTCACTCCAGCTCCTGAGTCAGCGGGTAAAACTAATCTCTCTCTTTCTCTTTCCTCATGTTCAAGAACAGTCACCAGAGAGCTTATTTATGATCTGCAGGTGTGTTTGGTTTATGTGATGCTGGCCTTTGGCCCCTGCTTGCTGGAGACCCACAGTATACTGTTTTTTTTTTTTTTTTTTACAGGTGTATGAAGAACAGTTTCTTTTGTGAGACTGAAGGGGGAAAACAATGACATCAGTAAGATAAGGCTTTGATATAAAATGTATTAGTAACATTTTAAACAAGGTTACTGTTACAATTCAGGAATGCTTCAGTGTGTTACTTATGTATGTGGACAGTACACTGTATGTAAGTGTATATTACAACAGACACACATAAGAAAAATATCCTTTTCATTATATATATAATGAAAATAAAACAACAACAAAAAAATACAGAATCTATATATATTGATTCTGTATAAAATATAGATTCTAAAATACAGAAACTATATATACATATATATAGTTTATCTTTTTAGTTTATCTTTGGTTTTTGTGCTTCAATAAAGGCTTGTATATCAAGTATGTAGGACAACCCAAACTGCTCCAGTAAGTAACCACACCTTCTCTAAATACAATGGAGGATGTAGGTGTGACATTGTGCTGGTGTTCAGGTGGTACCATTACCTGCCCTGAGGTTTGATTTTATCACAGGTAACACACACTTCGTCACAGTTAGACCTGTCTTTATCAGGACAGTGTCCCCCCCCCAAAAAAAAAGAATGTGGCTGCGCTTCTAATTGTCAGATGGAAAGGCATAATATAGGTCATTACGTCAACCCTGCTTTTCTGCTGCTCACACTCATCCAAACTTACTGGAGCACTGCGTTGGAAACCAATATGCACTCTTTGTTTCTCCAAAACAGAGAGAGGATAAACAAAACAGAAAAAGAAAAAAAAAAAGAACTGAGCAATAACACAAACCATGGCTTGCAACAGTGGCAAAGGCTATGCAGGAACCTGTGGTCAGCTCTTACTGTCAGGGTGAGGATGAATCAGTCTGAAAACTCGAGCTTTTGAACAATGACGTCACAGCAGGGGGAGGGGAGGAGGGAGGTCTTGATACAATATGTACTTTCACATGCTTCCTGTACAAGAAGGGAGAGCTGTGACCATACATGTGTGTTTAATTTAGAGAGGAATGAGGTTTCTCAATGAGGCAGAAACTTCTTGGAATACACGGCGCAAAGCAGTTAGTCCAGAGAGAGAAACTTGGTGTACCCAAATCAGCCCCTGTAAGAGAATGTGAAAAAGATGACATTTGCAAAACCAGGGATTTGCCTCTAAATTTGTGTATCATCAAGGTTATGCTAGGTCACACGTTTCTCACAAGAACCTCACCAAAATTGCCAGGAGTCATACAGTTTGAATGTTCTTGGTAGGTTATATTGAACTGTCTAGAGTTCCTTAGGCCTGTCCTCAAATGTTTATTATATTGTTTTTATAGAGAAGTATATTTCCAGAACCAAATAGGAAGATTTAAGTGTTGTATTGAAAACCTAAGTATTGATATTTTCTTTGACAGTAAAACAATGAAGTTTAATGAACAATGAACAATGTTAAGGGTTCAAAGTCCCACAGGACTACAAACATACTTAAACTAAGTATTTAGACATGCGAACATGGCAGCTAACTTCATAACGTAATCTCCGCACTAAATATAGCTGTACTGCTGTGTTGTTGAAATGCAGTTGTTTAATACTCCAAGCAAATAACAGAGGAAAATAACGGGAATACCGCTACATGATTCACTTTCAGTTCAATGTTCTGTGCTCATGTGCTAAAAATGCCCTGTTGTGTCAACCTGACGAATCCTATGATTGCTTAAATCGCAGTAATAGACACATTGTGTAAGGGGTGTGTCGGTGTGTGTGTTTATGTGTGTCACAAAACAATGCGATGACCTCAGAGCATTCGCGCAGTGAGTGATGCCGTTCTTCTCTTCTTTCTCACAGCGTTGAACGCCGAAAGGGAACTGAAACTCTCTGACCGTGACTGGCGTTTCCTGAGCGTGGCCCTCACCACCGATTGCTGTTATTACTCCACAGTTTTACCGTCATGGCTCCGAGAGGGCAAGTGGGGAAGTACAAGGCCCATCCACTTCTCTCTCATCCCTCCATTCATCCAGGAAGACTATTGATGAATGTTCTGTTTCTTGTCAGTCGTCATCTCCCCAGGTCCCCTTCTTTGGTTTCCCTTCTAAACTTCTAAAGATTACCACAGACATCAACATTCGTTGTACATTGAGCAATGCATTTGGTAGCTTGCACGTGTTTTTATAACTTGAATTTTTCCAGTATTTTATTATTTTTCTATTTTTTTACACACAACAGTGTTTTAAAAATATTACACTTTTAAAAATATTCAGTCTACTAATGATGTGTGTTCTCCGTCGAAACATTTTCTAAGAGAGGAAACAGTCATAAGCTTGAGAACCCGCAATGCTGACGTGTGGATGTCGTTAGCTGCACGGAGTGGCCGCAGTAGCGCACCGGCCATTCTGCTTGTCTAAATTCTAAATGTGCTGTCGAGATGTCATAACACAGGCAGAAAAAATCTAAGCTTTATTCACAGATATTTAAAGAACTTGGGACGGATAGACATACCACTGTGGGCTTATATAAAGGGACATTGTTGGACAGCCTAAACATTATAATATTTGAATACATTAACCCTGCCATTTTGTATGTGAGCATTAACACGACCGGTTATGGAGGCATATCTTGTGGTATGCAGATTTCTGTTAGCTGACATAGTTTCCCGAATGAACAAGAACAAGCTAGAACAAGAATAGTACAAGGTTTTCTACATTTGCGTAAAACCATGAGGCCTATTCACCTGGTGGATGAGTTTTGACGGTTTTCGCAGCTTCTATAAACTCCTGTAAATACGCTCCTTTCCACTGTCGCGTTGAAGTTAAGTGGTCCAACACCTCTTCGTTCAGTCTGTCCTCACTTCGAATCTACACGTCAGTGCGAGAAAGCACACCAAACGGAAATACGCGTAGAGAGTTAGCATTTCTGCAATTGTAGAATAGAGAATTCAGGTTACATTAAGTTAATTACGCAGACTAGCCGATTATTATTTCTAATACAGTATTATGAAACATATATTTACAAAAAAATGTATTGCATGTTATGTTCCATGGTATTTCGTCTTTGTGAAAATCAACGAACCAGACAGATGAACATACCATAAATATGTAAGTGAGGTGGTAATATAATTTTCTTTCCCTGTGAATGTTTTTGTAGCTTGTTTCAGTCTGTGCTCCATCTAGTTATTCTGGGGCCTACTGGATCACAGGACCATACACTATTGTAGAAAATACCCTGGCAAATAAATCAAAAGACCAACGAGCTTGTGCCATAATTAAAATGAGATTTTGCTTCCTCATCTGTGTTTCTTAAATGCATTTTATATCTTTTGTTAGACAAGTTATTAGACCATCTTTTTCTTAAACAAAACTCTAAGCTTTGTGTGTGCCAAAAATGTGAGCTGAAGCAAGCTGAAGTTGTCTTAAAAACATGTCAGAAAAAGACAACCAGCTGATCCATCAATTTGGGAAATGGAGTATTGTGGTGGTAAGCCTACAAGAATGGCAGAGACAAAAAAAAAGTGTAGTTTTTGAATTCCATAGGCTGTGGCTTCTCTAAAAACCTGCCATGGAGAAGTAGCCCATATTACAGACAAACCAGTTTTGTTGCGAATGGACTACAAGGGAAGGATAAAGAAACAAAAATTTTTCAAGAATTTACACTGGGTTACCAGGTTACAGTCTGTGTGCTCCAAATTCACACCAACGGAAAGCCAAAATAAAAGTAGTTACAAGAATAACATTACCCTTCCCCAACAAGCAGTTAACAGAAAAAAAAAAAAAAAACAGATTAGAAGACGACAGTGGAGTGAAAATAAATCAAGAACTGGGCAATAGATCAAGGCCAACCTCATTAGAACAACCCCTTGTTCCTCCTATTGCGCACACTTCTAGAAACATTTGAGACCTGCCAAACGTCCCCCAGCCCCTTAAACAATAACTTGACAAAACTCCTTGTACCCTGCTAAAAACGGTTGCCACAGGATTGCTAAAGTGTAGACTATAGCTCTGTAGAGTGTTACCTATTTGCAAACCGCAGTTACCAGAAACTGTAAACGTGTTCCTCTGCCTGAAAGGCAAAGCGGAAATAGAATTCCAGCCGGGCATCCTGAACAGCCAATCGACTTTTGCAAAGCGTCCTTAGCTGACGTCACTCCCGGTGAGGGTAGCCGGCAGTATTGAAGTGAGGACCAGAGTTGTCTGGTTATCTTCTTTGCATTTCGTAGGTTATCTTTTTTAAAAGAACTTGTTTGCAAAATGACTTTTGATGTGAGGAGGTGAGTATTGGAACATGCTCGTTTCATTTTTCCCATTGTTCTTAAACGTAGCGTGTGTATTTCAGTCTGCCCCCATACCTACCTACCTAGCTTAGCTGGCTAGCGATCTAGCATTGTTACTGTAGATAACGTCGGTTTGTTCGCTAACATTAGTCAACCTGAAGAACGCGTTTTGTTAGCTTAAAGGTAGCTGATTCTAAAAACCGTTTGTTTTATTGCACGAAATCATAACGGTACATCGCTAGGAATGAGCCATTGAAATAATGGCATTACCTACATTTTTGTCATTGCTAAGCGCATACCGTGTGATAACAATTGTAGCTATATTGTTTGCTGCAATTATTGTGAAACAGATGCGGTAAAATTATGAATGGCTAACTGAGTGATTACCTTGCGAATCAGATATCCTAGTAAACTATATGTATTCTATCACTTTCCACTCAGCCAATGAATTATCCCTTGATAGTGGCTTTGGAGTATTTCAGACCCTATCTATTTAGAATATGCCGTTTGTACATTTGATGTATTATTGCACAATGTTATCCCAATATATCTATGTCTAAACTTAAAAAATAGTATTAACAAGTTAATTCTGGACACACTGCAGCAGTGTCGCCGTTAGATTACTTTTGAGGTGCCGTAACAATGCATGGGTTTCAAAAATATCTTACTTTTGAAAAATAAAAAAATAAATAAAGTTATGCTTCTGGTCATTTACATTAAATGACCCAGTAAGTGAAAATTGATACAGAATGGGTGGATCAGCGCGTTTCGGATGATATTTTAGATAAATGAGCGAGTATTACAGGAGGTGTGTCGCTCTTTCGAAGAGTATGTAAGTTAGGTTAGCGATAGCGCTGTCACACCCTCAGGATGCAAACAGGACGCGGGAGCAGCCTGGCAGCACGTTTCCTGGAAGAGAGCGGGTTATACGGGGTTAAGCACCGCAGGGACATAGGGCAGTGTGAAGGTGCTCTGACGTGCACGCACTTTGCCATCAGTAATTCTGGACTCAATTTCCCATCAGCTACGGTACACACTGTCGAGAGTGGGTGGGAGTGAGTGTTTCACCTCAATTTGGGAAGGTGAACTCTTAAGATGACCTGGGAGTCTGCTAGGCCAGTGGCATTTTTTCTCATACCATGCCACTAATGGCAGCAGTGCCAAATTAGAATTAAACACCGGCCATCTTTTTCTTGCAGTTATCAGCACACGACAGTAAAATATACCATAATAGTGAATAAGGGAAACCCTGGTTGTGTCTGATAGCGCAACAGGGGCTGAAGGAGCTGAGCGAGTGCTCTGTAGGGACTGACTGTGAGTGTTACAGGTTGAGTGTGTGTGCTGTAGAGGCTGAATGTGAATAGTACAGGCTGAGTGTATGTGCTGTAGGGAATAACTGTGAGTGGTACAGGCTGAATGTGTGTGCTACAGGGGCTGAGTGTGTGTGTGCGCTTTAGGGGCTGACTGAGTGGTACAGACTGAGTGTGTGTGCTTTAGGGGCTGACTGAGTAGTACAGGCTGAGTGTGTGTGCTGTAGGAGCTGACTGCGTGTGGGACAGGCTGAGTGTGTGTACTGTAGGGGCTGACTGTGAGCGGTACAGACTGAGTGTGTGTGCTTTAGAGGCTGACTGAGTGGTACAGAGTGAGTGTGTGTGCTTTAGGGGCTGACTGATTGGTACAGACTGAGTGTGTGTGCTGTAGGAGCTGACTGCGAGTGGGACAGGCTGAGTGTGTGTGCTGTAGAGGCTACCTGTGAATAGTACAGGCTGAGTGTGTGTGCTGTAGGGACTAACTGTGTGTGCTACAGGGGCTAAGTGTGTGTGCTTTAGGGGCTGACTGAGTGGTACAGACTGAGTGTGTGTGCTTTAGGGGCTGACTGAGTAGTACAGACTGAGTGTGTGTGCTTTAGGGGCTGACTGAGTGGTACAGACTGAGTGTGTGTGCTTTAGGGGCTGACTGAGTAGTACAGACTGAGTGTGTGTGCTGTAGGAGCTGACTGAGTAGTACAGGCTGAGTGTGTGTGCTGTAGGAGCTGACTGCGAGTGGGACAGGCTGAGTGTGTGTACTGTAGGGGCTGACTGAGTAGTACAGGCTGAGTGTGTGTGCTGTAGGAGCTGACTGCGAGTGGGACAGGCTGAGTGTGTGTACTGTAGGGGCTGACTGCGTGTGCTACAGGGGCTAAGTGTGTGTGCTTTAGGGGCTGACTGAGTGGTACAGACTGAGTGTGTGTGCTGTAGGAGCTGACTGAGTAGTACAGACTGAGTGTGTGTGCTGTAGAGGCTACCTGTGAATAGTACAGGCTGAGTGTGTGTGCTGTAGGGACTAACTGTGTGTGCTACAGGGGCTAAGTGTGTGTGCTTTAGGGGCTGACTGAGTGGTACAGACTGAGTGTGTGTGCTTTAGGGGCTGACTGAGTGGTACAGACTGAGTGTGTGTGCTTTAGGGGCTGACTGAGTAGTACAGGCTGAGTGTGTGTGCTGTAGGAGCTGACTGAGTGGTACAGACTGAGTGTGTGTGCTTTAGGGGCTGACTGAGTAGTACAGGCTGAGTGTGTGTGCTGTAGGAGCTGACTGCGAGTGGGACAGGCTGAGTGTGTGTACTGTAGGGGCTGACTGTGAGTGGTACAGGCTGAGTGTGTGTGCTGTAGGAGCTGACTGCGAGTGGGACAGGCTGAGTGTGTGTGCTGTAGGAGCTGACTGCGAGTGGGACAGGCTGAGTGTGTGTACTGTAGGGGCTGACTGTGAGTGGTACAGGCTGAGTGTGTGTACTGTATGGGCTAAGTGTGTGTGCTTTTGGGGCTGACTGAGTGGTACAGACTGAGTGTGTGTGCTGTAGGAGCTGACTGTGAGTGGTACAGGCTGAGTGTGTGTACTGTATGGGCTAAGTGTGTGTGCTTTTGGGGCTGACTGAGTGGTACAGACTGAGTGTGTGTGCTTTAGGGGCTGACTGAGTAGTACAGGCTGAGTGTGTGTGCTGTAGGAGCTGACTGCGAGTGGGACAGGCTGAGTGTGTGTACTGTAGGGGCTGACTGTGAGTGGTACAGGCTGAGTGTGTGTGCTGTAGGAGCTTACTGCGTGTGGGACAGGCTGAGTGTGTGTGCTGTAGGAGCAGACTATGAGTGGTACAGGCTGAGTGTGTACACTTTAGGGGCTGACTGAGTGTGTGTACTGTAGGGACTGACTGAGTGGTACAGGCTGAGTGTGTGTGCTTTAGGGACTGACTGTGTGTGTGTGCGTGCGTTAGTGTTAGGGCTGAGAGTGTGTGCTGTAGGAGCTGACTGCTAATGGTACAGATTGAGTGTGTGTTCGATAGTGGCTGAATGTGTGCTCCAGGGGTAAATGTGTATGGTATGGGGTGAGGCAGTGACTAAACTCTGATGCATGTAGCTCGGGCCCAGCGGATATAGAAAGCAAATGTTGCCCCACTCATCCTGTCTCTGATATCATTACCACGAAAGAAGATGAATATTGTTGGAATTGTCTTTCTACTTCTGTTCACATGTTTCCCATGTTCTTTCACTCCCCATTTTAAAATTTAGCCAGCACTTTTTTTCAAAATGCTCCACTTGCCTGCCAATGAGATGTAGCAAAACTCTGATTTAGTTCCTATCTGGTATGAAAGTTTCATGTTAAATTGTTGGCAAGGGGCACCTACAGGACCCATCCCTGCAATTCTCCAAACGCAGATCTCTTAAGGCCTACCCTTACCTCCATGGTTATGTAAAAAGCGTAGCTCTTGAGGCCATCCTGAACATTGTCTCAACATGACAGACTAATGACAGCCCCTACCAGCAAACTCCTGCCCCTCCCATCTTCCAAGACTTTGCCTTAACTGACATGTGACACCAATATAAATATTGTTAAACACTGATAAAGAAAGGAAAAAAAAAAGGATTCACAGAATGAAGATAAGCAGTAGTGACTGGAGACGAGAGCAACAGGGCTGGCTAGTTCTGACGTAACGTTGGGAGTGACTCTACTTCTCGCCTGGGAATTTCAGGTACAGTACAAGAGAGGGAGGGATGTTTGATAAGAGTGATAAGACACCGATCTGTTATTGTGTTGGGGTTTTTCCTCTGAAAATGCCGCTCGAAAACTGGAACTGGTGAAGTCCAGGCCCTGGCTCTCCTCTTGTGTGTGATAAGCCTCTATCAGGTTCGGTAACCCCCATCCCCCCTCCCATAAAGGCGAACGGCGAGAAAATGTACGTGCGCGCAGAGAGAATGCAGAACTGCGCTGAAGGCTGCTCTATGCAGCTGAGCTGGTTTAGCAGGATTCCTGTGGGTCGTTGTAATCCCTTAGAGATGTGCCCAGCTGCAGCCCCCCAGGCATGTAATCACAACCCATACACAGCACATACTGACGTTAGCAGGGTGGAACGTTTCCTCTTGTTTTAAATTCTTTTGTATGTAACCCCCTTTTAAAATATTATTATCTCGTTATCTTTGGAATAGGTAGCTTTTTAGGTAGAGAACAGGTGATCAAACATTGGGAAATGTGCTTACTTAAGTGTTTCATTTCTTTAAGCATAAATAAACACCCCACCTCAGCGTAGATCGTCTCTTTGGATGGAGATGTCAGTCTGCAGGTTTGAGTCAGTGGGGCCCTCCGTCTGTGGTGTGGTGGGGAAAATTCTGTCGTTTTTTAATAAATATTTCTGTTACTAAAAAAACAAGTGAAATATGTGGTGTGCTCCTTGCTTGCGTGGCTGGCTGGCAGAACAGGAAGCACGATTTGCATATTTGAGATCTCAGTCCAACGACACTTCGCACCCATCTACTCGCACCTCTGGCAGCAAAACAAGGAAGTCAAAACATAACCCAGATATGGTAACTATAGTAATTGTCACCATGTCACAACAGTGCTGCTACAATTCCCCATTTGTTGAAACCTTGCTTAACTTTAACCAGCAGTTAAGGTGTAGGGTAATATAAGAAAACAATACTTGTGTGTGTTTGCATAAGATCCAGTTACGTCCGATCTGGCTCCTTTTAAAATTTGAATGGTTGGGAAAGCTAAAATTTAGTTTTGGCAGAACCTCAGCAGAGCTCTCACTGTAAGCAGGCAAACTGAAAACCTAGGAAGCTTTAAAAGGTCAGGGCTTGGGCCTGCATTCGCCGGGGACTCTGAGTAGGAGAGCTGATCTGGATCAGATTTCTTCTGTTCTTTTCCTTTATGAGCTTCAAAGCAGAACAAGCCCAAAGCTCCCCTGACATCCTCACGCAGGGCAAGCTTTAGGGTTGCTGTGTGGGATCGTGGTTTAGGAATTTGACTTTCAGCTGGAGGGTTGCTGGCTGAAATCCTTTGGGGGAAATTGCTTTTTTGTTTAGTTCCGAGGTGCGACACTTTAGCTGGACTTCCTGTGTTTTGAGCTCTGCAAGCTGTGTCGCCCTGGATCTGAACTGTAAATAGCTCTTTTCGGTTTTTTCATAGCCTAATGACCCAAAATGTTTTGTAAACATTGCTCAGAGAATGCAATAATATTGCCAGATTTGATGGCCTGATTTGTGGCATAATGCAGGTAATTTAGTTAAACTCTACCATGTGGAAGTGTAATAGAATGGTTAGACAGGCTTAGAGATTGCAGGTTCAATTCGCAGGTAGGGCATTGCTACTGTAACATGTGATTGCTGTTTCCTAATCATTTAAGAGACCCTAACTGACCCGAGCACAGGGCTGTAGAGATGTACTGAAGCTGTTTAGATAAAAATGTGGAAAGTTGGAAGCTGATCTGTGGCAGCAGTGCAGATCCCTGCCGAATTGAAGTCATTTCATGCATTCACACTGCGGTGTGTTTTACACACCGGGCCATCTGTGACTCTCCATCTGTTTCACTTGCATTACACTCACTCTGAACACAGCAAACAACAGCTGTGTGTGTGTGTGTGTGTGTGTGTGTGTGTGTGTGTGTGTATGTGTTTTCTGTTTTGTGTTGTGTGTGTGGTCATCTGCATCTGTGAATTTATGTGAGTATAAAACTGTATGTTTGTGAGTATGTGTTTTTGGTTGTTTATTTGTATGTGTCAGTGTGAGTGTGTAGTTTCTCCGTGTGTATATGTGTATGCGTTTCAGTGTAAATCTGTTGTTGTGTGTGACAGAGAGGGATGACATGGCCAGTTTTGTAAAGATTTATGGTATTTGTTGTGTTTTGGGTCATGCTGCAAAACAACAAAGTGACTGCTCACAAAATGAAACCAAGAACAACCGGAAAAAAGCACAGGTCTGAGTTTGGTTTCCCCCACAGTGACAGTGTGTGTCTGTGTCCGTGTGCAGGACTCAGTATTCAGGAGTGTTCACTTCTCAGCTGGCACACCAGATGCGTGTTGCTATGTTGTACCAAAGCCATTTAGGGCTGTTGATGTCAATTCACTGAACCTTGTCAGGACCCTTGTCTGAAATGGAGCTTGAATATGGTCCATTTGAGGTTTGAAAATGTTTCATTAGATTAGATAAAACATTAGAACATAAGAATATATAATGATGAGACAGGCCATTCAATCCATCTTTGCCAGGTAACATGATTGCATAAAAAGAGCTACGGCAACTCCTAATTGACTTGTGGAATTAACAAAATTGTTGAGAGAGAGGGAAGAGAAAGGGGAGGGGAAATGGGGTACAGGGAGAGACAGAGTGGGTGGAGATTTGGGGTACAACAAAGCAGTTATTACAGTTATTATTGCTAAATCTGCCTTTTCTATTGTGTTACATCATGGTTGCCTAGGTGACACAAGGAAATATTATGATGGTTATAGTTCTGGTCAAAGCCCTGTGTGTGTGTGTGTGTGTGTGTGTGTGTGTGTGTGTGCGCGCGCGCGCACGCATGCCAGCATGTGTGTATGTCTTTCTATCTCTATGTGTGTAAGAGTGTGTAAGTGTGTATGCAAAAGCAAACAAAGCCAAGTGGAATGTTCCAGTCAGACAAGTTTGGATAGCTGGTGATAGTATTTTTAGCTCCGGTGCAGTCACTCTCGGTGAATTTGAAGGTCCACCTGCCAATGCTGTGAAATCATTTGGAGTGTTCAGTATAGAAAGGTCGCTTAATATTGTGACAAAGTGCATAACTGGATCAAAAGCACTGATTTTTACGTGTGTATTTCCCAAAAAAGTTCCACTTAGAACTGATGGGGAAGGTGGGGGGGGGTGTGGGGGTACACATGTAAGTACAGATGCTACGTGGGTTAATTGTCGGCCTGATGCGGGAGAAGTGTAGCTATGACATAGGCACAGGCTTGAACCTAGTGTAGCAAGTATTACTGGAGCACTGGTAAAGAATCACAGGGATGCAGGTGAAGTGTGGCCTGGGCACTGGAAAAGTGTAGCCCTGACATGGATGAAGTGTAGGTAGGACATGGGTAGTCCTGATGCTGGTGTACGTTACCCCTAATGCAAGTAACATGTTCCTGGGTCACCGGTTAAGTGTACAGCCTAGGTTTACCAGCGCTGGTGTATTTCTGTGGTTATAGTTGACTAGTTTTACCACTGTGTTCATAGCTGTATTTCCTACGGCATCGCTGCTGTTACTCTCTGATGTTAGTATGGGCCCTGGTGTAGCCATCAGCATGGGAGAGCACTGTGGTTATGCCGAACTCCCGACAGGAAGTGATCGGAATACTGGTGAAGGTACGGGCCCCCACCAGCTCAGGTAAGATTGAGTTCACTTCCTGTGAGTGCGAGCTCCGATCGACTTTAAGAACACAGCAATCCTGTGTTTGAGGAATGGAACAGGAAGTACCAAACCCCCCACCCCCCCACCCCCCCACACTTCCTGCTGCATTGCGTCAGCCAGGATTATCTAACTGCTGGAGGAGTCCGCTCAGACGGGCCTGCGGGAGGGAGGGTGTGGAGGTTGGGTGGTCCGGACGGGAGGTGTGTTCTGGAGTTTACCAGGACGGTTTCAATGCCGAAAAAGGGAAGAGCGCGGCAACATGAGTGGCAGAGCAGTCAGACCATTGAGCAAGCGGAACAGTTTGTGAGCAAAGACCGGTCCTGCCAGAGTGTTAAATATTTACACTTTCAGACATTTTAAAGAAGCACGATGCCAGGAGTGTGAGTCTCCGCTCCCTGTGGTAACGTAACAGGCCTGACACGAGCCCCATGAGAGAGCTTCCCCACCACACATTTACCTCGGCAGATCTGATTAATGATAAAACACTGATGGACTCTGCATGTTCATCTGATATTCATCATCAAATCTTGGATTTTATATCCACAAATTGTAAGTTCAACTTAAGTTCCACATGGCAGTTTGCTGAAATATCCAGATTTTTATTTAATCTAATTGTATTAATTTGTGAAGTAAGTGTAAAGCTATATCTGAAGCTGAAACAGAGTTAGTCTGTATCTTAAGCTGAAACAGTGTTAGTCTGTATCTGAAGCTGAAACAGTGTTAGTCTGTATCTGAAGCTGAAACAGTGTTAGTCTGTATCTGAAGCTGAAACAGTGTTAGTCTGTATCTGAAGCTTAAACAGTGTTAGTCTGTATCTGAAGCTGAAACAGTGTTAGTCTGTATCTGAAGCTGAAACAGTGTTAGTCTGTATCTGAAGCTTAAACAGTGTTAGTCTGTATCTGAAGCTGAAACAGTGTTAGTCTGTATCTGAAGCTGAAACGGTAGCAATGGACTTACAGAGCAGATAACGCCCTGGTCTCAGGGTGCAGTGAATGAGTGAATATGATGGAGTGAGTCTGATCTTAGGGTGCAGTATATATGAATATGTGAGGCCTGTGGAGTGCACCACTGAGTAAAATTCCATGATCGTCTTTTGTAAACATAACGGCTGCAGAAACGCACTGTGGTGCTTGACCCTCAGAGAGAGTGGACATCTCGTACTTTTTGAAGCTGTTGCCCAAGAAGGAAAACAGCCCCCCCCCCACCCTTGGCTGGGATCAGGTTTCCGCAGAGCCAAAGCAAACTGTGGCAAGTGTGTGACCTCTGCATTTTTGCGGTTGGAAAGCTGTGTTTCTATGTGCTGCCGCAGTGACGCAGGGCCACATGGTACAACACAAACGCACAGAGGTCAGCTGACCCCTGAAGCTCTGGTGTGGACAGGGTTAAAAAGAGAGTGTGTGTGTGTGTCTGTGTGTGAGGATCACAAAGGTTTTGGTGGGGGGGGTGGTTGTTGGTGTGGCTGGCTGGGGTGGAGGTGTGGGAGGGAGCGTGGGGGTGGGGTTAGGGTTAGGAATGCTAGGCCTACGCGATCCTCCGTTCTGCCTTCAGGCCGGTGTTTTTTTTGGTGGCTGCATTCCAGGAGGAGCATTCCGGAGCGCTGCGGTAATGCCCCTCGGAATGCTGGGAACAGGCTGTGCTTTCACGCAAACGCACACACACACATACAGACACACACACATCCACATTCAGGCACTCATGCGCTCATTATGCACACAAAACCGAAAAACACAGACATACACTCATGGGCAAAACATACACAGGTGTACAGTCACACACCACCCACATGTGTACACTCTCTCACTAACATGTAATCACACACACACATGCATATGCTCATAGAAAATACACATACACAGGTATACACACATACACAAAACAGCCCTCAATGTTGCACCAGCTCTCTACATTTCCATCCTGTCTTTCACCTCGCCTTTTCCCCACTCCCTTATGTTGTGTTCTTTTCTCCTCAGGTTTGATATCTACAGGAAGGTCCCCAAAGATCTAACACAGCCGACGTACACAGGAGCTTTCAGTGAGTTTCCCCCCGATGTACCCTCATCCCTAACCCCTGAGCCTTGAGGTTTGACCCAGGACTTATCAATCCTGTTCCTAGCATGCTGTGCCGATGGCTGGTTTTTGCTTTCACCAGAAATTCCACCATGAGTTCAGACCAAAGAAACGGGGGGAAGTGAGTTAACAGTGTAGTAAACTGCTCTATCTGATCAGTTAAGTGCTGGGTAACAGACACCTGTATACCCTGTGGCTCTCTGGGAACAGACCTGATCCAGGGACCCTTGGCCTGACCATAATTCTCCTACACAAGCACACATGCTATCTCACATGTGCAGTCTCTCTCTCACACACACACATATACATTTACTGCCTAGCTAACGCAAACCTCAGTCAGATGGGTATGATGCTCACTTTTTTGCTCCTTGTCACTCTTGTGTCAGTAAAACCATTTCCACATGACCAATTAATCACCGATTAATACACTCCAAACTATTTGATTCCACTGTGCCCCCAGTAAAGGGGCGTAGCGTTGTGACAAGTGCTATTTCCCAAACCCTCACCTGTCCTGCTGTTTAATCACTTATTAGTCTGTTCCAAAATATTCAGCGTCATTGTTCCCGTTTCCTCGTGCTGAAACATGCTGCTTACTCACTCTGCTGGCCCGAGATGACACGGTGAGCATGTGACCTGTCCCTCACCAGTGTTTACGTAAGCACAAGGCGTTGCTCTGTGTTGAGATTTATTAGTCTTTTTTTCCTTCAGTTTGTTTGCGGAAGTGTCATAGGGGTGATATCATGTGACTTTAAGTACAGGTACATTCTCAAATACACAAGTTTGCGCAGGTCGACCTCTGGGAACTATGGAAACCACTGCCCCAGAGGCCAAACCAGATACCTAAGCAACTTGGTTCAAGCTGTCAAAATTATACAAAATAAAACAAATAGGTCCACATATTATTGTAACACCATGTTGGTAAGTCAAACCCAAATTTAATTTAAGTTAATCCAAACCAGTGTACAGTATTTACTGTTTGAAAATTGGAAGTGCAAACAGAAACCGCAGGATGTAATAATGATATAGCACAATAATAACACAACAGTTGTAACTAATGCATTTGCAGTGAGCTAGGTCTGAAAACCTTTTCATATTTGTAACACTTCACAATCAGTTTCTTGAGTCTTGCCAAATGGGTCAACTGGGTGTCTATTTGTTTGCGCCCATGTTCAATAAATCATCTCAACAGACATGCTGATAAGTGATCCCATGTCCTTATTCATCATTACCTACAATGCTAGTCCCAGATCAGTGCTCTAACCTGTTGGAACATGACTTGCCTACATACCTGCGTACCTGCACGTTGATCTGGAGAGCCACAGGGTGGTTTGGCTTTGTGAGAGGACAAGCCACGGCCTGCGGAAATGATGACATGTCCATCTCCTTCAATTAAAATATCTGAAATTGGATTGGGTGTGCCTCTGTATCGGTTGTTTACTAATTTAGTAGCTGTTGAGTCACAGTTCCTCATAGATGATGTGATTTGGGTGTGTCCCACTCCCTATGGTCATGGCAATTCTTGCGAGAGAACGAGCAATTGGCTTTTGCTGCTCAGTCAGGTGAGGGGAAGAGATGTCTCCTGGGGGGAAGAAACATTCCACGCTTCACTGTCCAAACTCTCCAGAACATTCCTGAGTGGATTTAGGGCTCACATGCTGATTCCTGACCTCATGTGAAAAGAATCGCGCTTTCTAAGGACTGCAGCCTGATCTCGACTCTGCGCTGGAGATTATGAAAAACAGCTTACGCTCACCCATCCATATTTGTGCTGAACATCTTAAAAAGGAAACGCTTCTTGATAAATTCACATGTTGTTAAAGTGTATATTATCAGCATTGACTAAAGGGAATATTTCTTATATTTTGGTTTCACAATTTAGAAATTATGGCACCTTCTATACATAACCCACATCAAATTCCAGGATGACATAACACCTGGAGCACGTTAATGTTACGCTAATTAAAGTTATGTTTATTGCTTTGTCACATGTCCTGTTTCACAAGCTGCATTGGCAAAGAGGAACGGTCTAACGCCTGTTAAACATGGTGAAGGATCTGGTGGCCAATGGTATGGGTGGCCATCATTGGGTCACATGATTGGTCTGCATGGTTTTATGATGGCCAATGGGAATAGGAAGCCATTTTACAACATCATGTATACCCTATGGTACAAACCCCCATTCTCCCTCATGATATCCCCATAATCCAAGGTGATAACACCCACACATGAAACATACTGCTAAACAAATTTGACTGGTTTCATTAACACAAGGGTGAAACCTTCCAGGTCCACCACAATTACTGAATCTTTCTGAGATGCTGAGGAGCAAAGAACATACAGTAAATGTTCATGTCTTTTATCCCTCAAACAGCTTTTCTCCAAAATCCAACTTGAATCAGTTTAAAATGAATACATTCCAAGAAGGACCAAAACTGTTCTTAATGCAAAGTCTGGGTTAGCTCCTAAGTAGTCCAAAAATATTTATATAAAGGTTTCTATTTCTGTTATTTTGTCCTTTAAATGTATGCATGATGTTTTGTTTATGCGTACATGTATATGTAAGTGTGTGTATGTTTGTGTGTTTGCTCTGTGGTAACTCCTGCGTCATGCTATCTGACACTGCGTAGCGTTGAGCTAATCGTTACCGAGAGGAAACTGTGTGAAACCGCAGCAGCGCAGATAGCACACACTGTTACACTGCTACGCCCTGCATGCACGACACTGCTACTCAGACCCATGTCAAGCATCAACATGGCAACCATCACAAGCTTCTCATTGGTCAGAGTAGAAGGGACCAATCAAATGCATACAGGCTTGCCTCTTGCTGATTAAAAGAATAATCAAATGGCTATAAGCCTGTTTTTTTTTTTTTTTTAAACCTGTGAGGGGACCAATCAGGCTCTTGTAGGCTTGGTTCTTACGCCAAAGAAAAATGAGTTTCCAGGCCAGCAACACGAGAGCAAGCCTCATGAATCACAAACACTCAGCTGATAAAGCTTTTAATTAAGTTTGACAGGAATAACCCAGCATGTTCCAGCTGGGTATTTACAGAAATCTGGAACGTTCCAAAGTAGAGGGTGTCCTTTTTGGCAGACTTCCGTCTTTACAGTAGAAGTTATTAATACCCCAAAAATTCAGCTCTTAAACAGAGCGTTGGGAGCTTGACGCAGGATGTGATCAGTAACTCCAGAGGGCCATGTGGTCTTTGAGACGGGATTTAATTACATTTGCGTATGAGGGCAGGGGATCATGCTGATCTGTCCAGATTCGTCTCTGGCTGCGGATATGTTTCTGGCTTCATGTGATTTACCTGGTTTCGTTTCACACTCTGTTTCCTCAGTTGCATGTGCCATGTTTTCTTGGGGTGTCAAGTAACCTGAACCTCATGAATCTTTAAAGCAAAGCCAGCTTGGTTCCAGCTCTGCAGTTGGAAGGGGGGGTATAATGAGCCAGCCTGGTTCCAGCTCTACAGTGGGAAAAGGGGTATAAATGAGCCAGCCTGGTTCCAGCTCTGCAGTTGGAAGGGGGGGAATAATGAACCAGCCTGGTTCCAGCTCTACAGTGGGAAAGGGGGTATAATGAGCCAGCCTGGTTCCAGCTGTACAGTGGGAAAGGGGAATAATGAGCCAGCCTGGTTCCAGCTCTGTACTGGGAAAGGGGGTATAATGAGCCAGCCTGGTTCCAGCTCTACAGTGGGAAAAGGGGTATAAATGAGCCAGCCTGGTTCCAGCTCTACACTTGGAAGGCTGAATAATGAGAGAGAGAGAGTGCTGTATCTAACAGATTGATTGCTTTCTGTCTCCACAGTCTCCATCTGCTGCTGTGTTTTCATGCTCTTCCTCTTCTTATCAGAGCTGACGGGATTTATAGCAACAGAAATGTACGTATTCACACCTGGCATAGAGATTGTGTGCGTGTGCGTGTATGTGTGTGCATGCGCATATATACACACGTGCACATAAATGTGTTGCCTTCACTTGTATCAACTCTGTCAGTATTATAAATAGCATAACTATCTTATGAATGGAGTGTGGCCCATAGGGTGTAAAACAGACACTGGCTTTATCCTGCAGTGCTATGTCTGGCCTTTAGATGTAAAACACACACTGGGTCTCCCCTGTAATACTATGTGCATGGCCTCTAGCAGTGGTTCCTAAGCTTGCTCCTGGAGTACCACTATGTGGTTGATGTCATGCCGAACAATCTGTCTATAAATTAAGGTCTATGAAAACGTGCTTAATTTGCACAATTTCATGCTGAAACAGGTCTAATTCAACACAGCCATTTGTTTTGCCATTGAACTCCATTTTCCATAAATGTATCCACACATTCAGTACTAATGAATTTCAGCTTCATGTCCATCTATTAATAAATACAAAATCTCCTCTTCCAAAAGAATCATTTGCCAAACCACATTACAAAAAATGAAAGCATTAATTTTATAACAACCGGTGTAGCTGATGAATAGCCCTTAAATTAATTTACAATATTCATTGTTCGTTAGATGAATTCATGTTTCTTCTGTTGCAATTTGAGTGTAAATCATTACCCATTTGAAAGTATGAGCGTCTAATTGAAAGCTGCAGTTCTTTATGCTTCAGGAATTACAATCAAGTTTGAAATGAAAACCACCATGCGCAGCGATACTCCAGGGCAATGGCTGGGCACCACTGGTCTGTAGGGGTGGGAAACAGAAACTATAAATAATGTAAAATTATAATAGGTGAAAAATGGAATACATACGAATATGATTGTGGAGAGCAGAGCTGTGATTGATGAGGTGTGCCACAGCACTGCCGGTGTTTATGGGAAACGGGACAGCGTCTGAGCCTCCGCAGGCCCCCTCCTGCTGCCCTCTACTAAATATTTAAACGAAATGAGCATGGAATCAGAATCTTTATTTAAACATGGTTCCCATGACCGGTCCCCTAAAATAACCCTTGCGAGTATGCCTTTGGAGGTGGACGTCAGCTTCCCCTGAAAAAACTCCAAAGATGATGAACAGGAAGAGTCAGAAGCAGGAGCTGCCAGACTCTTTTGGTTTGTTTAGCGCGGTGCAGGTTAAGTACATGGAATGATTGATCCTGCAGGAAGGGCTGAGGAGAGCCAGGCTCGTTGAACGGTGACGAAAATCCGGCGAGTTCACGGGATAGATCGCATTCCCCGCGTGTGTTTGTGTGTGTGAGAGTGCGCGTGTGTGTGTGTGTGTTGTGTTAGCCCTGTACAGGATGTTTTAGCTAATTAAGAAAGGAGAGACAGGAAGGAGGTTTTGTCACTGCAGAATGGACAGGCTTGGCTGGGCCTGTGTCTGGGCTGGGAGAATGACGCAGGTGAACTCATAATTCTTTAATGAAGGACCTACAGGTAGCATGACCGGCACATCTCACCCACGCTCGGACACACCGACTTACCGGACAGACATGAGCACACTGCACTGACACATCGATACAGTGCGAAATTGACGCACCACAAGTACAGATCAAGCAGATAAACAGATGCACAACGCTGACGCTGTGACAGGCAAAACCGATACATGGACACACCAGACTGACACATGGACATAGCAAAAACAGCAATATGTGCTGCAGTTCTGCAGTTGTCTTTTCAGAAACATCAATGATGTAAACATTTTATAAAAAGCAAATTAAAGAGTGGGTGAGTGTGAGTGTGTGTGTGAGTGTGTGTGTGTGAGTGAGTGAGTGAGTGAGTGTGTGTGCGTGTGTGCGTGTGTGAGTGTGTGTGAGTGCGTGCGTGCGTGCATGTGTGTGGTGTCTGACTCTTTCTCTCTCTTTCGCAGAGTGAATGAGCTCTATGTGGATGACCCTGACAAAGACAGCGGGGGGAAGATTGATGTGAGTTTAAACATCAGTTTGCCAAACTTGAACTGTGATCGTGAGTATATATATACATATATATAAATACATCTCTCTTTCCTCCGTAACATTTCAGTGTCTCCTATCTTTCCTTTCACCTGTCTGCACATTGTGTGGTGTTTTAAATTTGAGTGGCCATTCGAAATGTCCTGTTTCTGTATCTTAAAGACGAAAGTGATGTGATCACCCTGACAGACACCTGTGTGTACGTGTGCGTGTACACGTGTTTGTGTGTTTTGCGCACGCATGTTGAAATCAATCACCTGGGATTACATGAGATAATGCGTAACAGTAACATTTTGACCGCAGCATTGTGTAAGACTGACTGTTGTAGTGCAAGACTGCAAAGACACTTTTAGGCTGCTAGTGTTCCGGTTCAGTGTTACGAACGCATGATACAACCGTCAAAATGCAGCATTACCTTGAGCAACTGCTGTGCAATCATTTTGAAACTATGTTTTATCAGTTTTACACAAGTAGCATGTAACAGTAGCATGGCTGCAACTTTCCGAAAATGCTACAAAATGAACTTTGCCCTGAGTTGGACATTTCACAAATCTGGGTTTTCAAAGTGTGTACCACATGAGCAAAATACCAGATGAGCAAAAAACTGTCTTTTTGTCAGTGTGTCCCCATTCTTTAAAAGACATTGCTAGACTGACATGTCATAATGAGAAACTGTGTAGTGTTTCTTCTCCTGTCCTATAAATCCCATAATTTCTTTGGGTGGATTTGCCTATCACCACCCTTTTTACATGGAAAAACCTTAGGAGAGCAGGTTAGTAAGCAGTCTAGCTCAGGCTCAGCAAAGTCGTTTGGGATTGCTAGATGGGGCCTGGTATGTATACCTCCCACTGTGAAAATCATGTCTGGTTTAATTTCACCGCAGACAAGCTCCGTCTTAATTGCCAAAGATGTAGTCCAAGTCCGCAACCAAAGTGATTTTAATAGACCTCCATCTTTCAGGTTAGACACAAACTAGGTCTGATGCATGGCCTCAAAAGTGTCCACCCATTAAAACTATCTTGTTTAAATGTTTTCAATAAAACATTTAAAAAATTAAAATGTGCTCTGCTCTTGAGGTTCTGAGGATTTGTCATGGGTATGGTTTATGTCCACAGATTTCACGCACACAGTACCTTTTTGGCTTTCCTTCATATGTGTCATGTATGTGTGACATATCACATGTACTGCTTTACTTACTGCATATCCATCTAGGTGTTTTCAGCTGCTGCTCCTGGATCATCCAGACCCCACAAGATATAACCATGATTTAAAAGCATATTTTACCTTCAGGATATAACCCTGTTTTGAGCACATTTAGACCCTTCTAACCCTGATTTAAAAGTACATTTACCCTACGAGGAATAACCCTGAGTTTAGGCAGATTTAGAACCTACAGGATGTAACCCTGATTTTTAAACTCCTTTTGATATTCCAGGTGATGCAGTGGTTTTATGGGAGTGATGTCACGATCTCACACTCATATATAAATACACACACACAATAACAACGATAATATTCTCTGTTTTAGAAAATATCTCTCCTTTTCCTTCTTTCTCTCTCCCTCTCACCCCTTCCCTTCTTTCCTCTCCCTCCCTCTCTGAGCTCGGCGTGTGTGTAGCTCTGTGCTCTGGCAGGCTGCAGTAATGGCAGGCTCCATGCGTATTACACAGCATAGAAAGCATTCTCTGTGACACACTGCCACGATCCGCCCAGAACCCAGGAAAAGGAGCAAACTCCCTGAGTCCAAAAATGGGAAGAATGTGTGAGAGAGAGAGAGAAAAATAAGGCCTGTGACTGAAGCTGCATTTGAGGCCCTTCTCCTGACTCACAGGCCAGCCACAGCAAGCGCACGCCAAACACACTAAAATCACCGCAATGTACTTCATCCTTTCACACCACACCATAAACACACTCACACATGCACAAACACACACACGTTCATGTATACACACATACGTACACAAACATGTACACCAACATACTCAAACTCTCACACACGCATACACATAAAAACACACTCACACGTGTTCAAACATATGCACGTTCATGTGGTCTTACCCACACACAAACATACACACACATATTCAGCTGTACACCCTGTACCACATTTACACACATCAAAACATACACACACTCTCATCCTCACACAACTCTGTCTCCTCTAGCTTGCCGTCCACCGTTATGTTCTGAGTGCATGTAGAGGGTCAGTGCCGTTGGTGCTGACTTGGTTGTGCAGTCCAATACAAGAGCCATACGCTCTGCCACTGGTGGGACAAGTGAGCTGGGTGGTAGACATGCCCACATGCTCGGTCACACAAACACACACACACACACACACACACGTTCCGATTGTGCGTAAGATGCACCTCTGGTCAGAGCTGGTCATGACCTTTACTTAACCTGGAGTTACGAGTGGCTGACTGTGGCATTTCCACATTTTGCCTCCTTCTGCTTGTCGCAGGCGTTTTTTCTCTGAAACTTACGCTTAGTGTGGCAACAGCCACCATTACCGGAAGCTTTCGCACAGTGTGCTAACACAGAGCTTAACACGACTGCCATCTCACCATTTTTACACGCTCCTCCTGGACCCCAATTTTACAGGCCTGTCTGCACCTCAATGAAACAAAGACCTGTTTTCTATCTCTTTTCTCTGACCTCCCTGACTATTTATTTTGAATTTTGCCTCGCGACCCCACATCTCCAAAGCTGGAGCAGGAAGTCCCACCCACTTCCTGTTCTTCTGAGGGAGGGGTTTACTCAGAAAGAAAGTGGAACTGTGACCCTGTCTCACCCTCTTCCTCTCTCTATCACTGATTCTCTCTGTCTTTGCTCAGGGATTAATGTTGAGAAAGTTTAGTCACTCCTAACTGTAAAATGATTCCAGCTTACACGTGTGTGTGTGTGTGTGTGTGTGTGTGTGTAGTGGAACGCACAATCACAGTCTGTGTGTCAAGGATGATGGTGTCCTCAAAAAAAAAAAACAACTGTAAAATGAAAATAAAGCTGAACTACGTACTGTAAAGACAACCAACAAGCTATAGGATGAAGTGATACTTTATGTAACCTACAGTATAATTAGTTTGTGTTGCATGTGTATATGTAACTACATAGTGAATCAAATGAGTTTTTCCAATTTCGTACTTCTCATTTGCCTTTGAAATGTTTCTGTCCATGTTACCTTGTTTGTGTTTAACTAAACTTTGCATTTCAGGGGAGCTCAGTTTGTATGTCACAGTTTTATGTATCAGAAGTCACCAGCACCATATTCAGTGTCACTCTAGCCTTCAGCCCAGCCACTCTTTATGTAACAGGAAACAGGAAATGGGTGTGCATGTGCCATATTTCCTACTGCTGTGTTAACCTGTCTGTACACTATTTTAGGGCCCTGTTGGTGCGGTGTGTGTGTGTGTATTTCGTATGTGTGTGTGTCGTTGGTGGTGTGGAAGCTAAAGCACTGAATGCAAAAGGTCTGCAAAGGTCACCGTGTGACACACCTCGCAGCAGCGGAGCCCCAAAAATAGCCACAGCTGTGGTCCTGGCTTAAGCCGGACCGGATCTTGGTTTAGGAATACCTGCCTCACCCCCACACACCAGCCTATCCCTTGGGAGGGATTTTGGGGGATTTACAGAGAGGTGTTTTAGGGTCTGGGGGGGGTCTAACAGAGGCCAGGTTTTGGGGTACATTAGACCTGCCAATAGGGATGGGTGATAGAAGAGTAAATGTAACAATAGAACGATACATCAGTTGAAATGTCGGTTAAGATAGGGATTTCACTGCCAATAAAGCATCATTGCATAATGGAAAAATATATTCATATCTATAAATATAAGCTACTGCATGAAGCAGTGAAACACACACTGCCATTTAAAAAAATAAGAAGGTTGGGAAAATAATGTTGGAGTAGACCATTGGGTTTAGAATTGCATGCGTCAGCTGTCCTAACTAATAAGTACATTTTTTGTATTTTGTTTGGGCTCTACAGTGAATCACTCTCTAGGTATTTTCTGAGTTTTGTGAGGGCTCGCACGTGTGGAATGTACCTGACGTATATACGTGTGGTAGTCTAGTTTGTTTTCCTTGTTGGGCAGACCTGCAGTGTGTGGGGGTAGTGCAGAGTTCTACAGGGGAAGCTGAAGAGAAGTCCAGACTTTACCTCATGTGAAATGTATTGTAGTTAACATTATCGCTGGGATCTGGCATGGAAACCTTTTTGTTTGATCTTGTACCACTTCAATAGTTTATCTGCTTCAGTAAATAAAATTGGCTGTGGATGTTGTAGTTTTCTTTTCTCAACATTTCACATTTATAATTTTTTTTTCATCATTTCAACAAGAACAAATGTATGCGTGAATGTGGAACAGATGATACTCGTGCCTGCTAGCAACATGTTTCCACCCACCTCTCACCACGTCCTGGGTTTGACATTACAAGTCCTCTGCTTGCCATGACTAGTAAAAACAACATCTATACCTTCATATATACGCTCACCATCCAAAATTACGTTTATACAGTCCTATGAATTTAATGGTGCACCGCTCACCCCTGTCTGCCATAAACGGTTTCCCCGGCACCATGTTTCGACCATGTGTTGGCACTGTTTGCGAAGCCCTGGCCACTGCTCACGCCCAACTCCTGGGAATAGTACCCACAAAACATGAGCAGTCCTGAGGCTGTCTGATTGGTCAGTAGACCATGATGCTAATGATGATGATTTACATATATTTCTCTGATCATAATAAGAAATGTCTACTCCTCTAATTGGTCCTCATGTTCCCCAGTAGATCACCATGCAAGTGGGCCATGTTGAGGGGTCTCCATGACAACCCACTCTGTTTATGATAACGGCTGTTGCCATGGATATTTTGTGTTTCTGTCCTGCTGCAGCTAGAGCACCCATAGCTCTCAGACAAAAGAGTCTTATCTCTCTCTTTCTCTGTCTCTCTTTCTTCCCCCTCCCTCTCTCCCTCTCCCTCTCCCTCCCTCTCAGTGGTGGGGTTAGATATTCAGGATGAGATGGGTCGGCATGAGGTGGGCCACATAGATAACTCCATGAAGGTTCAACTGAACAATGGTTATGGCTGCCGCTTTGAGGGCAAGTTCAGTATCAACAAGGTAAGGACTGCAGACCTTCAGCGAACAACCACAGCCAACTGTACGCTAACAACTAACTGCTACAAACTACGACCAGTTACACCTGATTACTAACAACCAAGGCCAACTACACCCAACCACTAACACCTAACCACTACCAACTAAAATCCCACTGTCCCCCAATGGCCACAGCCAGCTGCACTGTAGGGCCATGACACACCAAGCCAAAACAACAGGGCTGACTATTAGATTGCTTAAAATTGCTCCACAACGCCCATGCATTTCAGGCCCTTCGCCTGTTAAGTAGGCAGCCTCCCATGTTAAGTAACACACCGCATAGACTAAAGCCATTTCTATGGAAAATGAGCAACCTCCTGTGGATTGATTCAGTCAGTTGAACAGTGCATGAAAGAGCTTACTCTCTCTCATCATGCTGAATTGGGCCAAAGACCACCTATAAGGGCCAACTGTCAACAGTGTGGGACACAGTACGGGCGACAATTGGCTGCAGATGCTCGGCAACGATCTGCTTGTTTTTGTCATGGCACCAGGTAACAGTTTCAGTCGTCTCTATCCAGTGGCTAACAGTCATGGCCAGCTCTACCCAGTGGTTAACAGCCACAGCCAGCTTCACCTGAACTTGAACAGAGAACCACTACCAACTGCAGGCACTTGTACCTGAGTGGTAACAACCACATGCAAACAGCAGCAAACTGGACACAGGCGAATGCTACCAGCTACAACCAGCTGCAAATGAAATGATACTACCCCCTACAGGCTATCACTGCTCTGTGTGACGGCAACTGACAGCAGAGCATTGCGCCCAGCACCATGTGTTTTTGGGGGAAGGTTGTTAGCACATGGGTGACGGAAGGAGTATGTGGCGAACACAGTGTCCCCCACACAGGGACATTGTGTTCAGTGGAAATAGATTTTTCTAAAATCACATTTGGACTAAACAAGGAAGGACTGAAATTGCTGCGAGAAGATTGTAACATTTATTTTGCTGCATGAGTCACAGGGATCTCAACAGTAACAGGCCCCCATGACGCAATTTCCAGTGTGTTCACACTGATGTGGACATAGTGAGCAAAATTGGCAAATCCAGTATTGAACACCAAACGTGTCTCCCTGTGCTGCATGAGTTTAGGGATTTGGGGTGCATTTGTGGGGGGGTTTTGATGTTCAGATGAGTTTTGGATTTTGGGGTACAGCGGTTACCCACAATGCAGTTGATGGATTGATAAACTGGAAGGCTGTAAGTCTGAACCCTTAGCCAGGCTCTATTGCTACAGCAGAAAAATGAAGCTTAAACTGAAGTTAAGTATTACAATATGAGTCCCTATGATTGCATTAATATGTTATCACTAGGCATTGTTTTAATATGTGAATGTTTTATTCATATATTATGAGTTTAATGAAGTCTGGCCTGTAATGGCTTGTAAGAAATGTGGTCAGGTGTTTGTAAATTCATATTAACAAGTCAGTACAGTTGCATTAATAGCCTGAAACATTCCGATTTTTAGGTGACCTGGTTGAAAATATGACCAGCTTAATGATGCAGCTGAGGTGTAATTAAAAGAATGAAAGTGGTAGAGGTAAACTTGAACTTGTGTTGTGGCAGGTCCCAGGAAACTTCCACGTTTCGACACACAGTGCGACGGCGCAGCCTCAGAACCCGGATATGACGCATGTCATACACAAACTCGCCTTCGGAGACAAACTGCAGGTGAATACCCCGATAACCAATCGCCTTTCAGACTTGAACATGTGTGTCTGAAGTGTCTGAAACAATGAAACCCTGCTTGGGTGTGCATTATAATGAGCACGCCATAACCTGCCTGTGTCTGTGTAGTACTGTGAGAAGGGTGTAATAACTTGTGTGTGTAATAATCGTGGGAAAGGTGTAATAACGTGTGTGTACAGTCATGTGAAAGGGATGTAAAGCCTGTGTATTTGTTGTTCAGTAAAGAGGGTCTAATAACCTGCGTCTGTGTATGTATTACAATAACAGTGGTATTAATACCCCGTGTGTATGTAGTACAGTAATGAGTATAATAATATGCCTGTGCATACATAGTACAGTAACGGGTATAATACCCTGTGTGTGTGTGTGTAGTACAGCAACAGGGGTGTAATAACATGCCTGTGTGTATGTAGTACAGTAACACGGGTCTAATAAACTGCCTGCTTTTGTGTATTACTGTGACTTGGTCGTAAGTCGCTCTGAATGAGATTGTCTGCTAAATGGCTTTCATTTAATGTAATGTGAGTGAGAGTGCAATAACTCTCCTCCAATCTCCTATTTTCCCCACCAGGTCCAAAGTGTTCAGGGAGCATTCAACGCCTTAGGAGGAGCTAACAAGCTGGAGTCAAACCGTATGTACACACTCACACACACTCATTCACTCACATATATTCACAGGCTCATTGTTTTATATTTTCATGTAGTCAAGTGGAGTCACCTAGTGGTTTACCAAGCATAAACACAGTTAGGACAGCACAGTCAGAGTTTGAGTAAGAAGCTGTGTGAGAGTGTGAACTGAGTTTGTTTATCTCCGCAGCTCTGGCCTCACATGACTACATCCTGAAGATCGTTCCCACCGTCTACGAGGACATGAGTGGGAAGCAGAGATTTTCCTACCAGTACACCGTGGCCAACAAGGTTAGACTCTGAATTTCCTACCAGTACACCATGGCCAATAAGGGTAGACTCTGAATCTCCTACCATAACACTGTAGCCAACAGAGTCAAACCTGTTCCTTGCAGCACAGTGGCCAATGAGGTTAGACCCCAAACTCATTATGGCCAATAAGGTTAGACCTCAAGTATATTGTGGCCAGTAAGGTTAGGCCCTTAGCTTGCTGATGAAGCTCAGGGAATACAAGCTTGCTGTAGCAAATGAGACCTGGATTACCATCTGTGTCATATGACTTGTCTTATTTTAGAGGGATGTATTTACCTGCTGTTTCCAGAAGTCACAGAGGAAGCTGTGTTGAAGATGACATTTTCCTAGGACCAGCTGGGCACATTTAAGGCACAAAAAACGAACTGTAAATCTCATAAGGGCCTTAAGAGTCCCCAGCTGGTCTTGGTACAGAGCCTGAGTGAGTGTTCGTGTTTCTGGACTGACCACAGTTAGCAGTTGTGACTACTGGATTGCGTTTGACTGTGTTTGATTGCGGTTGTTTGTTGGCTGCTTGTAGTGGTGGTTGATTGTGTTTTGCTGGGGTTGATTGTGGTTGACTGTGATCGTGTTTCTGTTTGTAGGAGTATGTAGCGTACAGCCACACAGGAAGGATCATCCCCGCTATCTGGTTCCGCTATGACCTGAGCCCGATCACCGTCAAATACACAGAACGACGACAGCCTGTCTACCGCTTCATCACCACGGTGAGTAACCATAGGCAACCGGGGACAGTCCAGCTCAGTTTGGGCTCGGAGAAGAGGGCGGGCTTATTTTCCCTGCTGGCCAGTGTTTAGTTGTCCGATACATAGTGAGTAGGGGTGACACAATTCACGGTTTTGGCGTCACGGTTTGGTACATTTTCAGTTCAACAGGGAAAACAAAAAAATGTAGAAAATAACATTTTTGTCATTTATTTTGAAAAATGAAACCATTCAACAGTGACTCCTGGGCCACAATTCTGACTGAGTTAAGGCACTCTAATATTGACATATTGTCAGTAAGAAAAAATAAATAACACATGCAATAAACACAAATGTCAGTAATGCTCCATCGTAAGCATCCTCTGACCTGTTGATAATTCCTGAACATCTGCAGCTTGCGCTCGTTCATACGGGACAGGAACGATGGACTGGCTGAAATTCACACGTGTACGCACGTTGCAGCAGAGCTCAAGCACTTTGACCATACTCTTGAATCCTGTATTCTCCACGACCGAGTATAATCACATATCGGCAATGATAAACACCCCTATAGCATTGGTTATTGCTTTGGCACGGTCTGAATCTGCAGCGAGAGGCTACTTGAACGCTGTGGGGAGAAGGACTCGCCTTCCTGCCTGTTTTTGTCTCGTTCTGCTACTCGACACATTTGGGTGATGCCGTCGTAAATGACACGTTTGAAGTGTATCCATAGACAAACCTGACTTCCGTTGAACAATGTTGGTGCACAGTTTGACACTGACAAAACTTTCAGGGTATTACTCGTGCTGTAGAGTTTCTGTTCCGCGTGTGTGAGTAGTAGACAGACTAATTTGACAGTAATTGTTTGAGTCACAGAGCGTACCGAACAAAAAAAGTCACATACCGAACCGAATGCACGTACCAAATGCACCCCTAATAGTGAGACAAATGTCCTTTGTTTTGATTGTTCAGTAATAGTTGTTGATTGACAGCATGTTGTAGCTGTGCCTATATTGGTTCTCATACATTTGCTGATGGCAAAGCCCCACCCCTGTCTCTGCAGATCTGCGCCATCATTGGCGGGACCTTCACGGTGGCGGGAATCATCGACTCATGCATCTTCACTGCCTCCGAGGCCTGGAAGAAAATCCAGCTGGGAAAGATGTCATGAGCCTCCCAGCCAGCGGTGGCGCCACTGAGCTCAATTCACCACCCTCCTTATTTATACCATCAAGGCCTGTTTAATCAACACCCCCCCCCCCCCCCCCACCTTCCCTCCAAGCTTCTGTCAGGGGGGTTGAAAATCAAATGCGGAAATGTTACAATCTTTGTACGTCATCATGGAAGTGTATTTCTGTTACGTTCTGTGTCCAGACTTTCTTCATCCCTGCAGACACAGAGTCCAAATCTGTCCCGTTTGTCATAATTCTCTGATAGTCATTTGCCAAAGTAAAGCTGTAGTATCTCCTGACAGATGACTTGTATTAGAGATTGCTTTGATTGGCAGAATGTGAGTAGAAAGGCGAATCTGACTTCCCAGCATCCCTGTCTTTTAATTTATTACATTATGAGCCCCCACTACGAATGAAGGACTTTTTTTGTAAAAAATAATTTTTAAGGGAAGCCACATTCCTATCACTTCATGAAGAAAACGCCAAGTGTAAACATTACTAAACCCAATACGATGACAAACTTTCACACCACTCGAGTTTGTGAAGGACTGCATCTTTGCTTTATGTATATGTATAGAAGAGCAGTGCCCCCCCCCCACACCCACACATACACACACTCACACAGATACATGCATGCTATTTTCTCTACAGTTACAGAACACAGTTGTAGTGCAGTTGGAGTGGAGTTGCAGCACAGATGAAGCAGAGTTGCAGTAGAGTTGGAATAGAGACGCAGTGCAACTATTCTCAGTGTGCAGATACTCTCTGGTGTAGCTGTGCTATTTCCTTACCCTCCAATTGGGGAGGACCATCAGGACAGAGGCATCACAAACACACACACAGCATGTTGATTATATGCATTCATCAAGTCTATTATTTGCAGTAGTTTTTTTTCCCAAATATTTTAGTAGAACTACTAATCATTCATCATAAATCGGCCAATGCGTAGTTGAAACCATACCTTAGTTCAGTGGATTTAGTTGAAAGTTTTCAGTCTCTCTCTGGCCTGCTTTCTTTGTGTTTTGGGGGCAGATGGAAGATGAAATTGCATACATTTGACCAACCCACCATGTGCCAAATGCATTTTCAATCTCAGAGTCATTTATTAAGTGCTTGTGTTGAAACTGCTGTTGTACAGAGACTCAGAAATTGACAAAGCTGGGTTCTCTCCCTCCTCATACAAAGTAGTGTTCCTCCCTGTGAAAGAATGTGTTACATGGACTATTGCTTTATACGGTACCATTGACTATTCTGTGTGCGTGTGTATACAAATAATATATATGTGTATGCCATTTTTACATCAGAATTTTTGTTCAGCTCATGCTTTGAGTCCCTGGTACACAAAACTTGTGTATATAATGGAGAGAGAACTTTTTAGGTTCCACTTTCTGTTCAGTTTTGCTCTATCTTATGATTAACCGTAATTTTGGATCTAGTCTGACCAACTCATTCACCTCTATATGTGCATTTGATGAGCATCACCTGTTTTTTAGCTGTTTTTTTTAGTTTCGGTTTTATATCTGGTGGCTGTTTTGCAGTTTCTATAGTCTAGTCATTGATAATCTCTAGGAATTTTTGTGAACTGATTTATTGTGAGGAAGGAAAAAATGGTTTGCTGTTGTTTTTGTAACTGGAAATTGTGATTTTTTTTTTTTTTTTTTTAAATTATTTCTTTAAATTGCCTGTCGACAGCCAGGAAGGGAAACCGCTGTAAAGGGAATAGGAGCATTTTATGTTTTAGGAGTTGGGATGTGTGTAATGTTTCTCGAGCGTTAGGTGTGTGTGAGATGCTGAAGTGGGGGCACCAGCAGACATATGGCAGGTGTGGTGCCGTAACTTTCTCCCGTACACATACAAGGCGTTTAACCAGGAGTGGGTGCACCGGCTCATCGAAAACGAGCATTTGGGAAGTGATATAAACAGCATCATACGCAGCCACACGGCTACTTTCTGACCAAAAACAAAAAAAAAAAAGAAAAGTGGTTACAAACTCTATTTTCTATTTTCGGGGAATACTGTGATTAAGTGGTATTAAAATCTCTGTAATATGATTGTTGGTGTGAAGTTTTCCAATTATAATTTCTAATTATTTATCATCAACTGTAAGATCAAACCTGAGTGATGCTAGTGACTTTCTGTCCAGACACATCTGGCTCTCGCTCTTTCATGCTTGTGCGCTCTTGCCGTCTCTTAGTTACTTCCAGCACAGATGAGATTGAGGTCTTTAGCACGATAATGGTTCAATGGTACAGAATACCTGAGAGAGACCATAAGAGTGCTTACCATGTCTGTAATACACAAAGACTTGGAAATGGAGTGCAGCAGTAGAATTCCAATATATTAATTTCAGCTTCAAAGTTGACTACAGAGTTTCAGATCTCATTAATGCTGCTCTACAACTTCTGGTCAGAATACATTATCACATTCAAAGTAGTTTTGTCATTTTGCCACTTAAGGTAAGATACATGTACAGTGAACATGACATTTTAAAGATTAGCGATTTTGACTAAGGTCATTATGGAACCTTCAGGAAATTTGTCTTTATCCAGGTCTCAAAAGTAAAACGTGCCAAAAACAAAATTAAGAAACAGATATATTGCTTTATTTATTTGCTTTTTTGTACAAATACAAAACAAAAGAAGCTTACTCTCAGGATAGATAAACGTAACGATTTGTGATAAAATGCATAAAAGGATTTGGCTGGTCATAACTGCACCACCCAGAGGCCAGGCAGAGTATTGCAATTTGTGAGTAATTATTTTGTACAGAGTTCAGTTCAGTGCTGGAGACTGTAGCCAGGCAGGGCACAGTTAAGGCATGGTGGTTAATCTGTGTGTGGCTCACTTCCTGTTGGCCATATGGGGGAATGGTGGTGGCTCACTTCCTGTTGGCCGTATGGGGGTGTGGTGGGGGGGATCTATGGGCTGCCTGAACTCTCAGACCCCCCCTCGCCAGGAGTGGAGAAGTGGCACAGCCCCTCCTCGGACAGCTGGCCGTACTCGTTGTTGTAGAAGGTCTGGCCGGACAGCTGGCTCAGGAATGGTGGCCGGTGCCTCGAGCCCTGCCCCCCACTGACCATCACCTGCTCTGGACTCCTGCACATCTGCTGGCTGTGGAGGGAGGGACGGATGAGAGGAGATGGAGTTTGAACAGGAGTTGTAATTTAAATTTGGCCATTAATCCATGCATGCAAGAACATTTAACAAAACGGCAGAGACAGATGATCTTACAAATCAGAACGATTCCTCTAGGGGGCTAATTCCATCATTAGTGCATCCCGTAGCGGAAAATCTATATCTGTCATTGAACAGTTAATATGTTTATGAGGAAGGATGGATTGGTTTTCTTTCAATTTTTATAAAAATATATGTAAATATGAATTGTAAAACTGTTACAGCATCTTTTAATGAGGTACAGGCAGGGTAAACACTCTGAGATTGGGATCTCTGTTAGAACAACAGAACAAAGATGAAGTGCTATCCATTACGATAACAATAATCATGACTGTTCATGCGACAGACAGTGGTACCTTCTGTTGAGTATTCCACTATGTTGGTGCTCAAGTCTCTCAAACTCCTCGGAGGCCAGAACCATGCCGCTGTCCGTCTGACTGTCCTGCGCAGGCAAAACATAGACACTCCTTACATGCACACCCCAACATATATACCGTTATCTACACACCTGCACCCTTTACATCAGAGTGCTTCAGTCATATGGCTGAGGGTTAGTAGTGATTTGGTTTGGTTGGCAAATTAGGTGGGTTTGGGAGTTAGGGTAGGGCTTGGAGGTTTTGTTCGGGAGTTATGGTAGGGTTTGGAGGTTTGGTGGCGGTTTGGGAGCTCACATGGTGTGTTTTGGGAGATGTGGGCTCCAGAGGATACTCCTCGAACGTCTTCACTCTGGTGTGGCAGATCTTCGAGGGCTTGGCGATCACGCACCCAGCGAATGGCACGCAGTTGTAGTATCTGCAGAGAGAGCGACATCATCACTGCGCGCCAACATTCTCATCACGCAACGATCCACACACTGCAAACATGTCACTCATCAAACTGATCAGTAGGGTGTTACAGAACTGTGTTACAGGGTGTACCTGACTGGTTTGGGAGCTCAATTTGTAACGCAAAAAGTTCAGGTCCCAAGTGTACAAATTGATAGTGCGTAGACATGTAAAAATGTTCAATTCACTCTGAATTAGAGCAGCTGCTAAATACCTACATATAAATGTACAGTATGTTACAGGGCAATACAGAGTGTTATTACAGCATGTTATACGCATGTTACAACAAGTCACAGCAAGTCACGGCGTGTTAGAGGGAGTACCTGATTGGCAGTGTGTTGCAGTTCAGCCTCAGCTCCTCCTGGGATGGTGGTCTGGAGGAAGCCTGAGAAAATCCATCATCCTCTGAACTCTGAGACACATCCAGGGGGAGGTAATCTTTCCCTTCCTGGAAAGAGAGAAGAGAGAGTGAGAGGGAAAGACAAGGAAAGCGCACTGTGCCAGTCACACCGCTGTTGGGATGACCAGTAATCAAGTACATAATAATGTGCATTTATATGGGGATTCAACTGGAAGACACTTTTGTTCAAAGTGACTTTATGGACAAACAGAAAGTGCAAGATAACTTTATATTACAAGCACTGAAACGCAGAGTACACTATGAAACTGGAGGAGCAAATAATGATAAATGTCTTATATTACAATAAAAGCAAAACAAGCTTACATAAAATGTATTAAAGAATGCATCTCTGCAATTTTAGGTATTATTGTAAACTAGACTTCCAAGTCTGCCATGGATCTGTGGTCTGAGATCTGAGAAGAGACAGTCCCTGGCAGAGCATCTGGAAAACATGTCGTTCTTTTGGCATAGGCCATCTGCATGCTTAATGTTTCCCTCAGATTTCCGAAGGTGGGTTTGACTGGCCCAAAAATAGGCCACTAAGGAAATGGTAGTTTGTCAAGCTCATAGTTATGATGACATAGTGAAAAGTAATAGCTTGTCAGGCTCATAGTTATGATGTCATGATTATGAGGTACAGTTTGTCAGGCTCATAGTTATGATGTCATGATTATGAGGAACAGCTTGTCAGGCTCATAGTTATGATGTCATGATTATGAGGTACAGTTTGTCAGGCTCGTAGGTTTGAGGAGTAGTTTATCAAGCTTATAGTTATGGTGTCTGTGTTATGCAGTGTAGTTTGCCAGGCTCAAAAATAGGATGTCATAGTTATGGGGTGTATTTTTTAGTCACTGTAGTTGGCCTCACCGGCAGGCCATTATCTTGCAGCAGGTCCCCCAGGATCTCCACCAGGGCAGGGAACGTGGGCCGTTCCCTTGGCTCGCCTTGCCAGCAGGCCAGCATTATCCGGTATCTGCCAGCAGGGGGAGATATTTCATTCAAAACTCAAACTACAACACCCCCACAGCTGCTGGATATTCCTCATCTTTGGAAGTTTTTTTTCTCTCTCCTTCCACAGTCTTTGTATTCTTGCCCTGCTCTGTTTAGCATGGCAGCTTTGAAATTGATATGGTTTATTAATTTTAATCTCCCACCCTTCAGAACATAAACACAGTTGAGCAACCACTACTCTAGCCTGGATTTGAGACCAGTGACCCAGAGACATACAGATTCATGTGAGGATGAGCTAGTTTGCCAGTTACAGGGCACGGAGGGAGAAGTCACTAAAACAGCATCTCTAATCTGCACAGTTTAGCATAAAGGGCTGTGGTCTGTAGCAGAGCTACTCAATGAAACTAATCAGCGAAACCAGGTGCTGCTGAGTGTGGTTAGTAAGAATACTTCCAGACACAACCCCTGGGTACCTGGGGTTGAATAGCCCTAGACTAGATGCAGGAATATTTTTGGGGTTCAGTTTAGTAATGAGGGTGCTTCGGACGTCTGGGGTCAGACTCACATCCCAGGAGAGGCGTTGTCAGGAGCGCGCATGCGCGTCCCGTCTTTCAGACGCTTACAGAACTCCTCATCGATCTGCACACCAGGGTATGGCGATGCCCCTGCAGAAGAGGAGGAGGAGCAAGACAGAGGTGAGTTAACTCTTATCAGGCATTTCCCTGTCTGCTCAAATCAGGGATCCCCAACAGGGGGTTTGCGACGGTACTGTAGGAGGTTTGCACGATTGTTACTGGTCAGCCTCTTTATAGGAAGAAGCTTCTTGCTTATGTGGGAACCCCTGGTCTAAGCGATAGTTTATGACAAAACCTGTGATCCTTAGGGACCAAGCCTGGACACCAGTAAAGGCCTTTAATTGGCTGGTGTTGCCTGAATAAATCTACAAGCTTGGCAAAAGCTGTAAATTTAATAGAGTTTAAATGAGCCCACTTTCAGGACTTGACCATTATTTTTTTTAATTAATCTCATGAACTTAATGATGGCAGGAGGTTGAGAGTGATAGTACTATCCTCCAGCAGAGCTTCATGCAGATGAGTCAGCATTCTGTGATCAGCAGTAATCAACAGGATTTTTTCAGCCTTTAGTCTAAAGGAGTCATATTTTTAAAAACAATTTATTAGTAATTCTCAGGTGTCAAATGACAAATGTGAAAATACTCAGTTGAAATATTATGATGACACTAATATAACAATGAGTAAATGTTTTTGAAAGAATAAATATATATGACAGTAGCAACTAAAGAGTGTCTTCATGAATAGTGATATTACCTTGCAGGACTGAATAACTTGCAGGACTGAATTACTAAAGAATAACTAAAGTAATTGACTGTTTACTGGAAACAGGACTGCACCTTTTAACCTTTGACCCTTGCCCATGTGACCTTGGTCCCTCTCTTACCCAATGAGAAGATTTCCCAGAGCAGCACACCAAAGGACCACACGTCGCTCTGGCTGGTGTACACCTTGTCAAAGATGCTCTCTGGAGCCATCCACTTCAGAGGCAGCCGGACCTGTGGAAAAGTCATGTCATTAACCTGAGAGAGGCAGTGCAGAGTATGTGTGTATATGTGTGTGAGTGATGTGCATGTTTAGTGTTCAGGGTTTGTTCTGTATGTGAGCGGAGCTCTATCTTACGTTGCCTTTGCGCACGTAGTCGGGGTCCTTGTAGATGTCTCTAGCGAGCCCAAAGTCACAGATTTTCACCACGTTATTCTCAGACAGGAGGATGTTCCGCGCTGCCAGGTCTCTATGTATACACTACAACACAGAGAGAGTGAGTGCATTACAGCACAGAGTCAGTGAATACACTACGCTACACATAGGTTGAATACAACACAGCACAGATGGAGTAAGTACATTACAGCACAGAAACAGTGAATACACTACAGTACAGAGACATTGAATACACAATAGCACAGTGAGAGTAACAGATTTTTGCTGATCGTGCTGTTTGGCCCAATTGAGCTTCCATAGCTGTGCTTTAGCAGTAGAGTAAAGCAGCAACTCAAGGATCTATATTTGAACTTACAACACTCTGGGAAACCCCCATTCTGTACCACTAAACACTATAGGCAAGTTTCACAAGAACAGCTGGGAATGGTAAATACAATCTCGATGTGAGACATGCTAATGATACTGTGATACAAGTAGCAATTAGCATATCGGTACCTTCTGTTGGTTTATACCACATCTCATCACTTTTTAAGACCTAATAAAGTGTTTTGAAGTGGTATGAAGTGTAGGTGGAGTACTTTTTACTTTCCATGTAAATCCTGTTCATTTCCATGTGATCCAAAGGGGGGCGCCCTACCTTTCGAGAAGCCAGGAACTCCATCCCCCTCGCCACCTGGAAGCTGTAGCATATCAGATCCTCTACTGTCAGAGGAGTCTTCCACAGGTCATCCACTACAGAGACAGAGAAAAGGGGAGGGGGGGAAGAAGAGGGGCAGGAAGGACAGAAAATTGAGATGGGGTGAAAGAGAGGAGGGGAGGAAGAGAAGACATTGAATTTAAATAGAAAAATACACTTGAAAATAATTCAGTATTGATATATATTGGACTCACCTTTCTCTGGAGTGGGTGGAGTTTCCTGCTCCTGCTTACTATTGGCTGGTGAAGGGGTGGCATGGCCTCTTTGCTCCATCTGCACCGCCTCTATCATGCGGCGCACCTGGTTCCTCGTCTTAGGGGAGCGGTCCTGGGGTCACAGAAGGGTTACAGGGAAATCACAGGAGTTCCCTTGAATCCCCACCCACTCAAACCCTCCCTCAGACATCTTAGCCTGCAGATGGTAATGACCCCACTGACTGATACAGCTCAAATAGCTCTGCAACTTCCTGAATAATTAGAACCATCCTATAAATAGCCTCTTCCTAGAGACAAAGGCACTCGCATACAGCTGATGTTTGCCTGAAGTTTGCCAAATGTTCAAATGTTTCCTGTCTGCTTCCACTGCCCTACCGAAGGAGTCTAGAGTCTTATCTGAGAAGCACTCAAGGCGTTAGTTATAACGCCAAACTAAAAAACACGAGATTCATCTGATCAAGATCTTGTCTGTCAGTTTAGCACCTGTTTTCGTGCTGAAAGACACAGCAGGTGTAAAATGTGCCAAACTTTTATTCTGTATTTTTACCCTGTACGGCAGAGTGTGAAAAGTGTGTGCAAAGCTCTTACCCTGTACGGCAGGAAGAACTCTCTCTTGGCTCGCAGGTAGTTGGACAGGTTTCCATACTTGCAGTACTCCACAATCACCATTAGGGGGCCTGATGCCAGACACAGTGGAGTTGAGAGCATGATGTTCCATAAGTATGGGCACATTTACAAAGATATAGAAAAGATGGCCTGTGATGGGTATTGCAGTTGTGTACATGTTCACTGCTTGGTGAGTATGTGTGTGTTGTGTGCTGACCATTGGGTTTGGTGTGTGCGTGTGTGTGTGTGTTGTGTGCTGACTGTTTTGCTTGGAGTGTTAATGTGTGTGTGTGTGTGTCTGTGTGTGTGTTATGTGTGAATGTGTGTGCTAACCGTTTGGTTTGGTGCACGCTCCCAGCAGATTGACCACATTCAGGTGATGGCCAATGTGGATCAGAATCTTCAGCTCTGACATCAAAGCTTTGTGCTCACTGGCAGTCGCTCCCTCTGTAATTAGTAATAATGAGTAACAATAATACTCATAAGGAGTAAATAATAATATATACGTCATAAATACATACACACACACACACACTCATGCAGGGAAACATAGACACATACAGACACTTCACACATACACACACACACTCACACAGACCATCGTGGACAGCTCATACATACACATGTAGACATATATAACATACACAGTGTTAGGGTCTGCTTTCTGCCTTTCCTACCTTTCAGCATCTTCACTGCCACCGTGTCCAGGCTGCTGGTTTTGCTGATGCCGATGGTAGAAGCTTCAATCACCTTCCCAAAAGCACCGTGACCCAGCACCTTCCCTGCGTAACCACAGGGCATTGATAGTGTGTAAATTTACGGTGCAGAATGGATGTTGCAGAGAGGGGGGCATGTGAATAGATAGTGCAGATTTAGGGGATGTATGATTGGATACTTAAGAGTGAGGGAGTGTATGTAGCACACTGAACATTGCAACATTTTAGGCTCACTTCGCCCCATGTAGGAGTTCTGTCCATATTCCGTATAATGTGAATTCACTGGTGATATGTCCAGAGGGATATTTAAAGTATGAGATGAGGAAGACGGGTGCTCTGCCAGCAGAGGGCGCTTGACCTCACCCAGCCTCAGTCTGTCCCGTGGGATCTCCCACTGGCTGGAATCATACTGCAGGTATTCACACTGGTCCTCCAGGGGTACCTCTCCAGGGTCCATGATAATGGACAGGTATCCAGTCTTTATGTCAGCTGGGTTCGCCTGGGGAAAAAAGGCAACGGTCTGTATAGAAGGGGAGGAGCTAAACAAGGCCATGTGACACTGAAGAGGAAGAAGCCGAGGTATTTTATTTATTTATTTATTTATTTGGGGAGTTTGGAGCGGGAGGCTCATTCATAATGTCGTCTTTGTACTGCAATCAGCAGGAGAAGCGCTAAGCTCTGGGCTGTGGCTCTGCACAGCTTTGGCTCTCAGTAGGAGCTCAGAGCTCACGCCGCCACACACCTACACTCCCTAAGCCGCTTATTTCTGTGTCCTGATCTCTCTACATCAATAAATATCTTTATCACAGCGCAGAACAGCTGTCTGAATCAGGACGTAGCTGCCTGATGGAAAAGCCCACTGATGCAGTGTCTGTTTCAGTCTGTCGCTGTCTGCTGCGCCCCCGTGCTCTGATAGACAGTGGCAGATGAAGGACAGATGCTAACAGATGCTTCACTGCTGCTTGCCACAGTAGCTTTCTCATGTCCAAAATCAGACAACCTCGTCTGTGCATCACAAACATGGCCTTGTCTGTGCAGCACACACACAAACAGCCTCTATCAAAGTGATCTTTTTCGGCCTGCTACAGAGGACCAGTTTTTCCCCAGGAACGGAACACAGGAAGACATTCGATTGGTTCCACAGGACGGTCACAGTCATAGCCAACCATTCGGGGGAAGGACGTTGCAGGGCTCACCCGTTTCACATTGCAGAAAATTAGGATGAGGAGGGCCCAGAAGAAGATGGCGATGACCCCCGTGCCAATAAGGATGACAATCTCCACGTTGGTCTTGTCATCTGAGCCTGGAGGAGTACAACAACCAATCAGAGGGTCTGGATGAGCATAACAACCAATCAGAGATCCTGGAGAGGCACAGTAAACCAATCAGAGAGCCTGGAGGAGAACAGTAGCGCATCAAAGAGCCTGGAGGAGCACCACAACCAATCAGACAGCCTTGTTTGCATGACTCTGCTCCTCATTTAGAGGAGCTCCTCCCATATACCCCTGACGCACACGCCTACATTTCTCCAGTCTATGCCCCTCCCCCAATGGAGTGACACACTGCACCCACAGCTCTGCTACTGCCTGCATCATGGGAGTTGGGACACAGTCATATGTAAACGCACATATTTACACACACATACACACACTCACATGCACATACAAACATGCACACACTGACATACACACACTCACACTGCATAGAGTAAAACCCTGCCAAAGATTATAAACACCCACACGCAATCCAGTCCTGCAGGCTGCAGCTTCATTAAAGCGGAGCTCACAGCTTTCATCCAAAGCCATTCATCATAAACATCAAAAACACCATCACACAAAAACTATTCACAATACTGCCTCTAGGGGGAGATCAAGCACAGCGATTCCATTGTGCCCACAAAAACATTTCGCTTCATTTTTACTCATAATGTACTTCAAAGCTAAATAGAAAAACTTTCACTAATCTTTGAAAATTCAGCATTTATGTCACAATCTGTGGAAAAGGAACAGTGACGACTTTGCTTTCCCAAATATGTTAATTAATTTTGACTTTTGTTGAGTACTGTAAGGTTTAACAAATTAGAGAAGGTAGAAGACACATTAGTACAGAGGAGCAATATATCTTCAATTATCTACAAAGTGTGAATGTTTTTTTCTGCACAAGTATGGCACTGTGCATGAATGTTTGTGCGCGAGTGTTTGTGTGAGTATGTATGCTTGTGTATGTGTGAGAGAGAGTGTGTGTATCTGTGTGCGTGTGTGTGTGTGTGTGTGTGTGATTTGGTGAGACTCTTACCCATCACGGAGACCGTAGCGGAGGAGCGTATGCAGCCCTTCTTGTTGCAGGCAGTGCAGGTGTAGCGGCCCGCGTCCTCCTCACGCACACGCTGGATACTCAGTGTCCGATTCAAGTCCTGCAGCAGAATCCCTGCACATCCCAGAACTGTCAATCACACCTTCCCGGCCGCACTCCCGAGCAAACACACCATGCATAATTCCAGAGCCTCAACTGTGCCTTCAGCCACACATTCATAACTTCAGTGAATGGGGAAGATATTCCTCAATCTGGCAACCTGTTCGTTCATAAACCTTTCATTATCACACTTTATTCAGTCCAGTTACCATCCACATCCATTTACAGAAGAATCCCTCTAATAACACACACACGCACACACTCACACTCACACATATGCACATTCTCTCACATACACACACACTAACATACACATAAACAATGTACATGTATACTCACACACATACACACACTCTCACATATTAATGAACTCAAAAGCATACACAAATTCTCACATATATACACACAAACACACACATCCTACACACACTTGCACACTCTCACTCACCCACTCACATACTCATCTGTACTCCAACCCCAGAGTATTTCCCACAGCTATTACTCAACAGCATTCCATAAGAGCACATACAGCTATTGTCAAGAGAAATCTGCCATTCAATCACTGTGCATGAGAGAGAGAGAGTGTGTGTGTGTGTGTGTATGTGAGAGTAAGGATGTGAGTTTATGTGTGCATCTGACGAAATGTGTGCTGAGGGTGACTTAGAGGGTTAAGTATTCCTGAAGCCAGTCATTTCAAAATGTTAACACATTGGCAGGGGTGTTTGTGTAAGTTTGTCACGTGTAGGTTTTTTGCAATGTAAAGAGAGGGGGGAATAGGAGAGTATATATACATACCAGCATGTTTGTGTGTGTGTGTGTGTGTGTGAGAGAGAGAGAGTAAGTGAGAAAGAGGTAGAGTCAAAAGCTCATTTTTCTCTCATTCCTGAAAAGTTTGAAACATAATTTGGTATTGTAAAGTCGTCACTACTCCTGTGTCATTTTTTGCTCATTCCTGTTCAACAGAGCGTGAAATTAAGAACAGAAAGCCGAGTGCCTCCGTTGCTCGTAGAAGGCGACAAAAACAAGAGGGAGGGTGGCATTACAGCTGTCTACTGCTTTTATTAATATTTATACTGTCTACACAAGAACACTGAACTAATGTTACCTAATGTTACCACTCTTCATGCAAACGGCCTGTTCTTTTCACAGCGGGTCAAAGGGGAGACCACAGCTCCAAAACATGCGCTCATCTCCACTTTCATTCTGTCCTTTTGGCTCAATCTTCATTAACATTTCCCAGGTTCTTCCTGTTTACGGCCCCACCAGAGTCAAAGGAAATACAGCAGAATGCTGAGCTTCCAGCACTAAACCACGGGAAAATAGCACCTCTATTTCCACAGCAGAAAAATAAAATGCCCTAAATACTGTAACACAGAGCAAGCGTTCATTGACATAAACAAACACACATACATACACTTGTGTGCACATGCACGCCTACAAACAAACACAGAGAGAAATACTCTAGCAGCGTGATAGCCAGGCTTCAATAACACCAACACTTGTGTTTTGAGAGTCCAGGCAGGGAAATGGCCAAACGCCTACTCATACGTTAGCCAATTAAATCAGGCCCATCACTAATGTGAGCCAGTGATAGGCCACAATAATACTCAGTCATGTAGCACAAGCCTCATGAAGCACACAAGCTTCATTGAAGCGTTGCTTTCCTGACACTCAAGCTTCATGAAGCCTCTCTCCTCTGACACTCCAGCTTCATGAAGCCTCTCTCCTCTGACACTTGAGCTTCATGAAGCCTCTCTCCTCTGACACTCCAGCTTCATGAAGCCTCTCTCCTCTGACACTTGAGCTTCATGAAGCCTCTCTCCTCTGACACTCCAGCTTCATGAAGCCTCTCTCCTCTGACACTCAAGCTTCATGAAGCCTCTCTCCCCTGACACTCCAGCTTCATGAAGCCTCTCTCCTCTGACACTCGAGCTTCATGAAGCCTCTTTCCTCTGACACTCGAGCTTCATGAAGCCTCTCTCCTCTGACACTCGAGCTTCATGAAGCCTCTCTCCTCTGACACTCGAGCTTCATGAAGCCTCTTTCCTCTGACACTCGAGCTTCATGAAGCCTCTCTCCTCTGACACTCGAGCTTCATGAAGCCTCTCTCCAATGACACTCGAGCTTCATGAAGCCTCTTTCCTCTGACACTCAAGCTTCATGAAGCCTCTCTCCTCTGACACTCAAGCTTCACGAAGCCTCACTTTCTTGACATTAAACTATACGGCTATTAAACAAATCGTGGATTTTTACAGAACAGCTGGGGTGAAGCACACAATGGTACAGTACCAGACATGAGGCACTGTGTATTTTAGGATGTAAATGGGAGTTAAACTCACCGTACATGGGATATAGTAGCTGAGGGCTGTAGGGGTTTTGGGGTGCAGTGAGGTTTTGGCGGGAGCAGTGGGGTTAAACTCACCAGACATGGGGTGCAATGGCTGGTTGTCTTTGAACCAGGAGATTTGGGGTATGGGGGTCCCTTCCACCTCACACTTCATCTGCAGGGACTCGCTCACATTCACAGTCTGATTGGTTGGGTTATATTTGTAGCGGGGGGGCTCCAGAGCTATATGTGATGAGGAGAAAAAAAAAAGATAACAGCACAATAAAAGTGACCCTCCTTGCACCTGTTTCTTTGTGTTCAGTCACCTTGACACTAAGTACTGACAGTCATTTATCACAGAGAGACAGACAGCTATAGCAGAAGAGCAGGTAGACACAATTATTATAGCTTCCCAATGACCTATTTGTCCTTGTCCTTAACCATTATTGCATCATAATTAGCTATTAATTTAAACAAGTATGAGTACCACAATAGCCTATAAATCTCTGACCTGTTTCTCTGACATGGCTTCCCATGTCGGATAAGTCATTAATGATGTAAGCCATGTAACGATAAGCCATTTAATATTGGAAAGTCATGTGACGTTGGGCATGTGATTGACAAGCACCTGTGTGCGACAGGCATGCTTTATTGACATCTCTCTGTGATTGGCCTAATTGCGTAACTGAAGGGTGAGTGATTGACAGATGTGATTGGCAGGCGCGTGAGTCTCTTACCTCTTACGGGGATGTATTTGCGGTGGCATTGCTTTTCTCCGGTGCGGCGGTTCTGCACCTCGCACACGTAGTTGCCCTCCTGGTGCAGCTGTATGTTGGGAATGCTGAGCTCCAGGACCCAGCTGTTGCTCCCGGGTTCGAAGGAAAGCTGACCTTCCAGCCGTACGGCGTACAGGTGCAAACTCCTGCAATCCAGGAACAGCGGCTTCCCGGCCTCATCCTGCAGGGCCCGCGGGTCCAGCCGGTACCACTGCAAGCTCTCGTAAGTGTAATTATCGGCACTGCACTTCAGCTTCACCAGATCCTGCTCTAGAGGTTCCTCCACTGGCTGCACATCGATCCCAAAGCCTTCTGGGATAGCTGTGGAGGAAGGGTCACAGAGAATCACAAAAGCCCCCGCCTACTAAACTCAAAAAGCAGTCACTGAGAGTCATAATCGTACTCTCGAACACAGAGACACAACATCGACCAAACTCACAGTCTGCAACACAGAATCACATCCAGTAACACAGAGTCATAGCATTAACACAGAGCCACAGCCAGAAATACAGTCATACAGAGTCACAGCCTCTAACAGATGAGAGTCAGATGATGAAACATAGAGTCGTGGTATCAAACACTGAGTCATGACCACTGACAGAGTCACAAGCAATAAGGAATGAGACTTGATCATTCTGAAGGGAGAGATGTGATCCTTTAGTTACTTACTGGTGACATAGAAGTAGATGAGTCTTTCGTCTTTTCCCACCTTGTTGTAAGCGGAGCACTTGTACATAGTGGATTCACTGGCATTCTGAATCTCCACCTTACTCACCGTCTGTGAGAGAAAGAGAGAGCCCACTGTGAGCACAATACACACTCATACTCATACTCTCTCTCTCTCTCTCTCTCTCACACACACACAAACACACACCCTCACACTCAAACACTTATGTACACTGGACTGTGTTTAAGAGTTTCTGAACTTTTGTTCTTGTGTTTTGGAAAAAAGATTTGCTAGTTGCTTTTAAAACTGACTATACTGTATAAAATGTTTTTAAAACGAATTATTGTGATTAAACCTTCAATAAAAACATTTTTGGTGAATGTCTGAGCCAGACCACCACCCCCACCCTGAACCCCACACATTGCAGGAAATGACCTCACAGGTGTGCCTGAAAACAGGAAGTGAGTGCTCTCTTGCTGCATGTTTATTTCCTGTCCCTCCAGGAAGTGTGGGGAGGAAGAGGATTTTAAATGTTTCTCATGTGGAAACAGCAGTGCACTTGGCCTCTCTGTCCCTTGAGGTACAAACATACAGCAGTGCTGACAAACTGGGAGACCTACATATACCTGTCACAAATCAACTCTTAACATAGGTCACGCTGAAGATTGAGCATTCTATCCTTTTACATGATAGGAACAGGTTCCGAGTACAGAAACAAGTAATATCCAGTATCAAGGCAACATCATTACTGTATGGTTCACCTGACACCTTACTTATTCATATGGGGAATATACAGTTGGTAGGGACTATCCTGTTGCAGCAGGATGTAACGCGCTAGCCAGGCAGCACCTTGTTCCTTTCATCGACCAGCTCAGTCCAGGTTTCGATGCTCTCAATGGTGTTCACTGCATTTTCTGAGTCCATCTCCTGCCAATTCTGACACTCTGGGATTGGATCTCTGCGCTGCCGACCCATTTCCGCCCTAGGGGATCTATACACACACACACGCACATACAGAAGTTATTTTCCATTTCATAAAGCCATTAAAATTCGCCACGCTATTGACTCAGAATGGACCAGGGGGAACTCAAATGAGAATGAACAGATATTACCGAACCCAGGGAGCAAAAAACTCATTTTATTTCAATTTAGTTAAAAAATAATGTCCATCCAAAAAAAAAAACAATGAAAAAAATTACAGAAAACCTGTTACACAATTGATTTCAACAGAGCATTATTAGTTCTGTCTGCGTCTTTTTTTATTCTGACAAATCAAACGCAAACTCATTGACATGCTACTTCCTGGCTACATGCTCAGCAGTAGGAGAGGAGCATTGTGATGAGGAGGGCAGTATATTTAGGGCATACCGCTCTCAGTGAAAATGACAAGCATCACATGACATGGGTCCCACAGCTGCACTCCCATAAATACTGCAAGTGGAGGATGTGTGTTTGACCCTCTGCACCTCAGCTTGAAACCACATAAAGCCACACACATATGTTTGCAGAGGGAGGCCACCCTGGCAGTACAGTTGTGCTGAGTCCGTTCAGTATCTGGGGGCTGTTTTGGGGGAAATACGGTCCCTCTGGGAGGGGGGTGGCACAGTCCTCAAGCGCTGGGCACGGCAGGGACTGTCAGGACGGCCCGATGGATCGCTCCCTTGTCAGGAAGCGCCTCTCAAAGCCCAAAGCCTTCCTGTGTTTGAGCAGGGGTAACTAAGGATACACGCCAATGGGGGGCCCCGCTCATTAAACCTTAAACACCTTAGACCCCTCCCCCAACAACAACAACAAAAAGAGAGGAACAGCTTTACATAATATGAAGAAGAGGAAAGAATGACGGGAGGAGAAGGGAAGGGAGAAAGCAGGATGAAGTGAGAGCTGGAGCTCAATGCACAATGTGTGTGTGTGTGTGTGTGTGTGTGTGTGTGTGTGTGTGTGTGTCTGATGAGCACAGGCCCCAGGATGTTTTCTGGGTTGGTGATTGCCCTTTTGCAAATCAGAGGTAAAACTCTGGGCTCATCGGAGACAGTCACTCTGACTCACACTCAACCCAAAATTCGATTTAAAAACCCAAGGATTCAAAACTCTAACTATTTAACAATTAAATGAGCCAACAAGCTAACAATCTAATAATTAAACAATGTACCTAATGATAAACAAATCTAAAAATTTAACAAACAAATTATTAAAAAATATAACAGCCATAGGATCCTAAAATCCAGTGATCAAACACTCAAACAATCAATAGAAACAATACAATAATTTAACAGCAAGGCAATCTAAAAAAACAACAATGTAAGGACTCAGCAGTCAAATGCTCGAACATCTTTACTCTCAGATTGTTCTTAAATTTGAGCAATGCATTCGAAAGCATGGAGTAGGCATTTATCTTTACATACTGAGGCCATTTAGCAAAAAATGGTGGATGTAGAGAATTGTTTCAGCTGAAGAGGAAAGGATTATGTTGTGTTGGAAGAGGAAACAGATTGGCTTAGAGCTGTCAGCACTGACATAGCTCAGCCTTACTGACACAGCCCTGCCCACTAACACAGCTCAGACTTACTGACACAGCCCTGCCCACTAACACAGCTCAGACTTACTGACACAGCCCTGCCCACTAACACAGCCCAGCCTTACTGACACAGCCCTGCCCACTAACACAGCTCAGCCTCACTGACACAGCCCTGCCCACTAACACAGCCCAGCCTTACTGACACAGCCCTGCCCACTAACACAGCCCAGCCTTACTGACACAGCCCTGCCCACTAACACAGCCCAGCCTTACTGACACAGCCCTGCCCACTAACACAGCTCAGCCTTACTGACACAGCCCTGCCCACTAACACAGCCCAGCCTTACTGACACAGCCCTGCCCACTAACACAGCTCAGCCTTACTGACATAATAATAATAATAATAATAATAATAATAATAATAATAATAATAATAATAATAATAATAATGTGCATTGACTGAGTAATGGAGTGTGTGTAGCAGGGCACGAGTGGGGTGTGGGTGGGCTGTGGTTCTGTATAGGTGTGGTAAGGTGTAGGTATGGGTCTTACAGGCTGCGGCGGGTGCGGTTGGGACCACAGGGCCCCCAGGGCCTCCAGTGCCAGGTGATGACGGTCGGGGTGGGGATGCCAAAGGCCGTGCAGGTGAGGGTCTGTCGGCTGCCTCTGCGGTATGGGTTTGTGGGAGCTGATGTTTCTTTCTCATATATCTGAGGGGGAACTTCATTGAGACACACAGTCTGAGCACCAACCATATCCCAACCACATATGCATATCCTGCCAGCCAAGCACACAGATACAATCACAACCATATGCCCACACCACAGAAACCACAAATCCTCAACTATGGCCACTGCAAACATCAGTAACATTGAATAAGGATGAAGAGTTAAATTTAGATAGATTTAAGTATGGTCAAAGCATCACACTACTCAGACCAAATGAGGACAAAGCCATTGGCTGTCTCGTTTGTTTCGTAGTTACCGTTGACTACCAGGGTAAGACTGAGCCTTTCCTCCAGCAGGGCGGCGCTGTTCTTCAGGACGATGGTGTAGTTTCCTGCATCCTGTTGGCACACCTCTTTGATCTCCAGGGCGTGATGCTGGTACTTCATCCGGTTGAACTCGGGCCGTTTGTTTATAAGCTTTCCGTCTTTAAACCTGAACATTGATTTGGATTGTTTTCAGACTTCAGTCATGGTTTCATGCATAGAGATGCACCACACCGGTCTCCTGTACTCACCATTGAGTTTCTGGTGCAGGGTAGGCAGACACTTTGACAGAGAGCTGAAACGTCTTCTGGCCAGCAGTTGCCTCCACCACCCGCCCATCTTTATAATACAGACTGATAAATGGCTTTTCTGCAATACAGAGAAGTACACCATCACTACACTATCACTGCATTGCATCATCACTGAGATATCAACTAAACTACAGCCTCGCTAAACTACATCACGACTGTGCCATTACTACACTGCAAGATGAGTGCACTGTATAAAGATATTACAAACTGTGTCACTGTGTACACCAAATACTCAGTACTCAGTACACAATGACAGGACGAGGGGTCAGTACTGTGCACTATGACCTGAGTGGATGGGACAGGGGTCAGTACTGTGCGCTATGACCTGAGTGGACAGGACGAGGGGTCAGTACCGTGCGCTATGACCTGAGTGGATGGGACGGGGGTCAGTACTGTGCGCTATGACCTGAGTGGATGGGAGGGGGGTCAGTACTGTGCACTATGACCTGAGTGGATGGGACAGGGGTCAGTACTGTGCACTATGACCTGAGTGGATGGGACAGGGATCAGTACCGTGCACTATGACCTGAGTGGATGGGACGGGGGTCAGTACTGTGCGCTATGACCTGAGTGGATGGGACGGGGGTCAGTACCGTGCACTATGACCTGAGTGGATGGGACGGGGGTCAGTACTGTGCACTATGACCTGAGTGGATGGGACGGGGGTCAGTACTGTGCACTACGACCTGAGTGGATGGGACGGGGGTCAGTACTGTGCGCTATGACCTGAGTGGATGGGACGGGGGTCAGTACTGTGCGCTATGACCTGAGTGGATGGGACGGGGGTCAGTACTGTGCACTATGACCTGAGTGGATGGGACGGGGGTCAGTACTGTGCACTATGACCTGAGTGGATGGGACGGGGGTCAGTACTGTGCGCTATGACCTGAGTGGATGGGACGGGGGTCAGTACCATGGATGGGACGGGGGTCAGTACTGTGCACTATGACCTGAGTGGATGGGACGGGGGTCAGTACTGTGCACTATGACCTGAGTGGCTGGGACGGGGGTCAGTACTGTGCGCTATGACCTGAGTGGATGGGACGGGGGTCAGTACCGTGCACTATGACCTGAGTGGATGGGACGGGGGTCAGTACTGTGCGCTATGACCTGAGTGGATGGGACGGGGGTCAGTACTGTGCCCTATGACCTGAGTGGACAGGACGAGGGGTCAGTACCGTGCACTATGACCTGAGTGGACAGCTGTAGGCTCTTCTCCACACTGCTGGCTCGGCAGGTGTAGGAGCCCGTGTTGCTGGTGTCTGCAGGATGGATAGTCAGGACATTGGATGCTTCAGTGCTATGCTGCAGCGGTGTGCGGTCAGGCTGAATGCTCACGGTCCGGTTAATCTTTATCTGCAAAACAACACGGTCATTTACTCCGTCATACAAGCAAACTGTGCACCATCATACCCACAAGCAACAGATGTTCAAACACATGGTCTACAAACGGTAGACACATATACATACAGATACACACACCCACACACACACATCCAACACACTCACACCTTCACTCATAAAAATTCACAGTCAAACACATAAGCAGCACACATCGCTAAAATGCAGTACACTTAAAATGGCCCCTGGTATCATAAGCGACACCCCCCACCATCCTTCCAACCCCTGCACCCTCCTCTGCATTATGGTGTACCTCTCTGCCCTGGTACAACCACAGGAAGTTGACACCAGTGTTGTGCTCCACCCAGGCTGTGCAGTTAAGTGTCAAGGTCTCCCCTGCCATTAGCTCCACAGACTTCTCAGGAAACAGCTTAAGATCGTACAGCATGCTTCCTGCAGGGGAGGAGGGAGGCAGTTCCATCCTTCAATCAACCAATCATCCAATTAAACAATTAAAATAATTTACACATCAACCAATTAATCAATCAATCAACCAATAAACACAATTAACCTATAAATCAACCAATCAATGTTGTACACCACACCATAAGTCAAAGCATTTACTTGACTAAGGCAGCCTCAATGATAGCAACCTCAATCTCATTTCATTTTTAGATTTTTTTGTCACATTTCTGTTGTGGAAATATGTACAGAATATTATTTATGTAGAGGGATGTTGGCCTTTAAAGCAGGTCCAATTAAAACAGCATTCCTTTGGTTGCTGGTGTGGAAAAAGAAGCAGAAAGCAGATTGTTACAGAGCGCACAGATATTACTGTGACCCTGGATCACTGTGTGAACCCATGTTTATTTTCCCTGTCTATGGCCTCTGTCCACCCCCTGTCTCACTGCTCAGAATGAGTCGTTTTCATGCTCCTCAGACAGTGATAGGATTAACAATGTTGATCTTGGCTCTCAGCTGCAAACAGTGTGAGGTATCTACAGAGTTATAGCGGGGGGGAGAGAAAAGGTAGAAAGAAAGAGAAGGAGAGAGGACCTAGAATCTTGAGTTCAACACTGCTGCCAAAAAAGGTTCTGCAAAGTTCAGTTTTAATGAGCAGAAACTCAAATGAGCAGGCAGTGTGGTCCAATCCCCATTGCTCTCTTTTAGCCCCTCAGTCTGAGCAAATTGACTTTTAGACTCTGTTTTGAGCCACCCAGACTCACCTTTGTGCATGTTGAGGAAGGGAGGGAGATGCCCAAGAACCAATAACAATCATAATTATGGTCATCATGTAACACAATGGATATACACAGTGGGATTTATAAAGGAACCAAACTGTTTTATTCTCAGGTCTGATGAAGGCCAGTCCTGCTCTGTATCGAGTCTCTGTGGGGTCTTACCTGAGTGATGCGGGGGGCTCGTGCGAGGTCTTACCTGCGTGATGTAGCAGGTAGAGGCCAGACCAGAACTCCCTGTTGAGGAGTGTGGCGTGGCACATGAAGCCCAAGAGATAGGGCCGGCTCTGCACAGCCTGGCTGGGTACAGACCAACCCTGCTTATTGCTCCAGCTCAGGTCCTTATCCACCAGCGGCACTTGAGGCTGCTCCATCTACAGAGATAAGCAATATGAGTATATAATAAACACAGACACACACACACACACACATGCACACACACACACATACATTCACACATGCACACAAACACACACATACACACACAGGCACACACATGCACACACACACACACACACACATACACACAAACACACACATGCACACACACACACACATACATACACACATGCATACAAACACACACATACACACACAGGCACACACATGCACACACACACATACATACACACATGCATACATACATGCATGCAAACACACACAAACACACAAACACACACACACACACACACACACAGGCACACGCACATGCACACACATGCACACACACACACACACACACACATACATGCATACAAACAGACACATTCACACACAGGCACACACATGCACACACACACACACACAGGCACACGCATATGCACACACATGCACACATACATACACACACACACACAAGTACACATGCACGCACACATACATACAAACAAACACACACACACACACACACACACACACAGGCACACATACATACATACACACACACATATATATACATACAAACACACACACACGTATACACACACAAACACTTGTGGAAGTATGAAGTTTGGGGGTAGGGTACAGGGTGTTTGGTTTTAGGATACAGAGTATGGAGATTTGAGTGTTGGGTACAGGGTTTGGGGGTACGGAGGCAGGGCCATACCAGGTAGAGCGTGACGTTGAGGTCGGGCACAGACACCAGGCAGGGCACCTCTATGTGCGACGCTGACCGCGTGACAAAGATAGTGCTCAGCTCCGTCCATCTGACAAACGGGTGCTCCACATCTGTGAGAGAGAAAAGTTCTGTTAGCTGTTACCTGTTCCAGTATGTCTGCCTCCGTGACAGGTGAGATGGCTCTTTGCCTGCCGGCTACTCTGCGCTGGTTCACTGTGCAGTGTGGGGGATTCATCTGATGGTGCAGCAGAGCTGCGTGGCAATGTGACAGCCAGGGTTTATGTTTCCTTTAGGGGGAACACTTAAAAACAGGAGCAGAAGCAGTGGCTCCATTATGTGTTTGACACGCTGACAGACAGCCGACGGCCTGTGACGGTGCTTTCGCTAGCCGAAGCCTTTTTAATTGTGATGAAGCAGCATGGGTGGGGTGGCTTTTCACAGGTAACTGAATTTCCCTTGCTCAGAAAGCCTGCAATTTATCCCCCCCCCAAAAAAAACAAATCCCTTCCATCTGAACCATATTGGCATGGGGAAAGCCTGCTTGCCCACCCCCCCAGCCCCCACCTGCAGCTATAGTCAGAATATTCCATGCAAACTGTGTCCCAAATGCTAATAACCTCACTCAGGTCTGGCAAAACCCCTGTCCTGAGCTGGTGAAAGTTCTTGCTGGTATTGTATCCCTTGATGAAGATGTTTAATGGAGGTGGGGGGGGGGGGGGGGGGGGGGGGGGGGTGGACAAAGCTTGGGGTTGAGGAATTAATGACAACAAAACAAAAGCATAACAGCAAAACATCGCAGAAACGTGTTTTTGCAAAAAAATCAGATGACTTTAATTAATTATTTAAATTTAGACTGTGATTTTGACAGCTTCATTAGCTGGCACCTTTTCTTTTGGGAGTATGGTGTACTCGACTATACAGGCTTCTTTTCCATCACCGAGTCACCCCAAAACAACTGTGCTGCACCCCAGCTTTTCCTCAGCATGACTCTTAATGCAGTTGAGTCCTACTCCCATCGGGTCCCATGTGTTTGAACGGATGGGGGGAGGCGTTTCATTGGGCGAGTGAGTACACTAAGCATACAGCTGTTATATCTAATGTAATGTTACATAATCTAATGCCTAATGTCATGTTTAATTTCAATACCAGTCTCAGAGCCAGGTTAATGGGACTGTGTTACGGTTAATCTCTACACTCCATTAAAAGATCTGAAGAACATTTCTGACCACGCTCTAAAAGTCACATAAGTCACTTCTGGGGTACAGCAGTGATTGGTCATTCTGAATGACCCTGTATAAATGATCCAATCAGGAGATTACCCAAACAGCTCAGCCCAAACCTCACTGTGACTTTGATAACTCTACACCCTTCTTCCTTGAACCCCAAATATTTACATACACAATTCAGCCGTGGATCTGTGTCCCACAGCTACCAGAGAATAGAAACCCCTTTGGGGTCCTCGGCACCCAGAGGGCAGGGATTAATGCGTTTGACCCCTTCACCCCAACGGGAACTCGCTGGGCTGCGGTTGCGCCGTGGAATACGTACACACGCAAATGAAAAGAGTTGAACTTTAGCAAGGACAATGTGGAAGTGATGCAAAGTGTACTGTCAGAGAGGAGCATGGGAAAAACCCCAGCCCTGCATTCAGGGAAATTCATAAATCAGGCCTTTTCCTTTAAAGTTGAAATTCCCTGAGTTCAAGACACCGTCTCGAACCTCTCCGAGGTTAAAATGTCAAGAGGAGCCCTGACACACATCCAGGCACAGCTTGCTGAGATTCCTGCTGATGGGACGCCGGTAACTCTGAGCGCTTCGAGGGTTGTGACAGGGTAGCTGTGGAAACAAGCCCCGCGTGGAGAGTAGCGAGAGACAGAGCCACGCCGACCGTTATTCCCTCGGATAGATTTTATAAACATTTGATTTTCTCTTCTCCGTTTTACGCGCAGTTTTGTTTGCGTTTATTGCAGTATAAATAAGCTGACAGGTCGTAAAAATGTTTGGACACAGAGAGGCAGAGGTCATACCCTTTGGCATGGAGCTAATTGAAACCTCAAACACAGATGTTTTTAGGTCCTGATGACTGTAGCCTCTAACACCCCTCCCCTCCCCCCTGGGAAATACAGCTCTCTCCCTGTGCAGCTTCCCAACAACCCCTCTTAGCATCCTAACCAAATGGACCATCTTCTAACTCGCTAAGAAGTTTCTCTATGTTTCGTCTATCTCACAAATAGAGAGGTTTATCTCTGTCTCCTCCACTGTATGTTTGATGCTTGCTAAGGGGAATGCAATGGGAAAGCTTAAAGTTTACCAAGAGCTCATGCCAGCCTAATCCAGTTCTATGAGGAAGGGGGACTAATGAGCCAGCCTGATTCCAGCTCTACAGTGGGACAGGGGGTATAATGAGCCAGTATGGTTCTACCTCGACAGTTAGAAAGGGGTACAATTAGCTAGCCTAATTCCAGCTCCACAGTGAAAAAGGGGTGTAATGAACCAGCCTGGTTGTAGCTCTACAGTGGGAAAGCTGAATAATGAGCAAGACTGGTTCCAGCACTAGTATAATGAATAAAGGATAAAATGTGATTAGAGTGATATTTTGAGGAAATTACACTGTAGCTTCATACCTGCCAGTAAAAATATTCTCATCACTTTACTTTTTAAGTAAAAATAAATAAATAAATTAGAGTGAAAGTTTGAAAACCTATCTGCAGCCCGTGTTTCTGTTGGAGTGTGCTTGGAGTGCAGGTCAATCAACAGGTCCTCTGTGGAAACACTTCCACAGAGAGAGTCAGGATTCATCGCTCTCCTAATCTAATGGCACTGCGTAAATTCATGTGTGTGAGTGTGTGTGTGAGAGAGTGCATGTGTGAGTGTGTATGAGGCTGCGTATGTGTGTGTGCATGTCTGTGTGTGTGTGTGAGTGTGTGTAAGGCGGTGTGTGTGTGTGTGTGTGAGAGTGCATGTGTGAGTGTGTATGAGGCTGCGTATGTGTGTGTGTATGTCTGTGTGAGTGTGTGTAAGGCGGTGTGTGTGTGTGTGTGTGTGTGTGTGTGAGAGAGTGCATGTGTGAGTGTGTATGAGGCTGAGTATGTGTGTGTGTGTATGAGGCTGAGTTTGTGTGTGTGTGTGAGTGTGTATGAGGCTGAGTGCGTGTGTGCGTGTGTATGAGGTGGTGTGTGTGTGTGTGTTTGTGTGTGTGTGAGGCTGAGTGTGTGTGTGTGTGTGTGTGTGTGTGTGTGTGTGTGTGTGTGTGTGTGTGTGTGTGGCTGTGTGTGTGTGTGTTTGTGTGAGTGTGTATGAGGCTGAGTGTGTGTGTGTGTGTGCATGTGTGTGTGTATGAGGCTGAGTGTGTGTGCGCATGTGTGTGAGTGTGTGTGTGAGGCTGTGTATGTGTGAGTGTGTTTGAGTGTGTGTGTGAGTGTGAGGCTGAGTGTGTGTGTGCGTGTGTGTGAGTATGTGTGCGTAAGTGTGAGGCTGAGTGTGTTTGAGTGTGTGTGTGTGTGAGTGTGTATGAGACTGAGTGTGTGTGTGTGTGTGTGTGAGTGTGTTTGACTGTCAGGGCAGAACAGTAAATGCTGAGGTCCTGTTTCCTGGTTGATTCTTGATAAAAAGATGAACAGGACAAACAACACATGTGGGATACTGCTGACTGGGTTTGAGGCCAAATAACCCAGGAGTCTGTTCTTTCTGTACTGTGACAAAACTGATTATAGACTGCACACAGTCTCTTATACAGGAAAGATTACAGACTGCACACAGTCTCTTACAGAGGAAACATTATAGACTGCACACAGTCTCTTATAGATTAAAGATTACAGACTGCACACAGTCTCTTACATAGGGAAGATTATAGACTGCACACAGTCTCTTATAGATTAAAGATTACAGACTGCACACAGTCTCTTACAGAGGAAACATTATAGACTGCACACAGTCTCTTATAGATTAAAGATTACAGACTGCACACAGTCTCTTACAGAGGAAAGATTATAGACTGCACACAGTCTCTTATAGAGGAAAGATTATAGACTATTCATAGTCTGTTCATAGTTTCTTATAAGAAATAGTTATAGACTACACATTCTTTAATTGGGTAAAAACTACAGACCACAGTTTCTAATAGGGGAATGATTACAGACTGCACTTTCTCTTATCAAAGAATGATTATAGACTGTCTCTTCTAGAAGCTGCTGGCTGGGACCTCTTACAGCTCACATATTCAGTTGTGCAGCGGCATACTTCCTGATGCAGTTGAGAGGAGCTTGTCACTATACTTTGCTGAAGGGAGTAACGCAAGGGCTCAACCTATAGCTATACAAATATCGGGAATTTTATTCCTCAAATGATGTGGTATGGTACTGTCCAGAAGAATAGCAGTAAGAAATTATTCTTTAGCCCATAAAGTCTGTATCTAGTAACAATTTTATGAGAGATTTTATCGCGAAATAAAGTCTTATATATGGCCATTATATACACACAATATCCCTTGGAACTGAATCCTAATAAATGAATGTTTTAAACACAACTCATATGTGTTAAATAAAAAGTATAACTATGTGTTTTTTCCAGCAAATTCAGTAAATTATCTTTCCAAAAGAAAAAAATCCTATATGCTGAATGAAAAATTAACCATCACATTCTGCTTCTGGGCTGTTAGTCAGTGTCGTAGTGGTCAGTTATTTTTCTCCTCCATCCGGGGGTGGATGGAATGGAAGCTCTGTTGAAGCTCTGTGTTATCAAACCCCTGATCTTGAGCAGGCTGATAAATATTTCAGCTGGCAGGACAGCTGCTGGAGAAACACACTGCGAGTGCCCCTAAGGGGGGCAGGGGTGGGGTGGGGGGGGGGTTATTTATGGCCACAGGCCTGTGTGGGGGTCAAGAGTGTGTCGGCCAGCATCTGAAAAAAAGAGCTGACCCCAGAGCCGTGTGTGTTTGCTTTGGACGGTCCAAAGCCACGGTTCTGAAGCGAAGGCCGCTTATCCACGAAAGTTTATTTGACCTCCTGCCTCACTGTAGCCCGTGGTGTCTCCGTCTGCACAATAGATGCTTCAGTCCTGCCCCCGCCAACCCAAATCTGCTTTCAGGTGTGGCTGTGCTCCCAGGTGTCTCGTATCTCCATTCAGCCTCGTGTCAGTGCGGTTGGGCCTGAACCGGCTGCTGATTGCAAGAAAACCGCAAAAACCTGCAGCCACTGTGGCCGTCTGAGCAAGCCTGTCATATATTCAAATGAACAGAAGATAAAGCATGTATTGTAATTGGATTCATTGTAACTGGATTAATTGTACTGAACGGTGTGCAGAGAACATATTGTAATGAATTGTGTGTAATGAGTCTGTACTTCAGCTGGAACTACAGGATCTGTGCCAGTAGCATAGCCGGGAGCGTTAGAGGGTTTTAATTAGGGCAGAAAGTGAGGTGGGTTGTACTTCTACCACTTTATTAAATCTTTGGTTTATTCAATATTAGGATCCTTTACAAGCGTTAGCAAGTTCCTGAGGCTAAGCAAACACCCCGTAGACCATCTCAGCCAAACGGGCAGGCCTCTCTTTGATGTAAAACGATCTCTCAAACAAGAGATCCATTTTCAGCTAAATGTCTGTAATTTTCTTGTACCCATCCCAAGGAAAAGAGTGAGCATAACATTGGGCAGTGGAGGGTTTTGGGGGGGGGGGGGGGCCGTAAAAGTGGGGTGTCGCCACACGGCAGTCTGGGGGCTTAGCTGCACCCCACTCCAACTTCAGCAGCTCAGCAATTTGCTGACTGGGCCAAAAGATTATAACTATTTTCTGAGCCAGAAAGGACTGAATGTGTTCTCACAGTGAATGTGTGGCTCATTTTAAATGATTATGTGATAAAGGTCTTCTTGGTGCTAGGTTTTTAACGCTCTGTATTAGAACTGTGCTGTGAAAGGACAGTTGGTGCTCTGAAGTAATCTTTTACCCATCAAAGCCAGCCAAGTTATATAAAAGTAATAATAAACAAATTGGGTCCGAGATTTAATCAAAACCACAGACAAGACATCGGTAAAGAAATCTTTTTTGCTGTGACCAGCCATATAATGTCAATACAAGGCTCCTATAAGGTGACAGGCAAGTTTTCATCCATCTTGTAGCACTTTGTTAAATTGCGTTTTTTGCATCACACCTGCATTAGTGTGTTTCCAGGCAAGATTCAAAGCGGTTTTCACCTGGTCTAGCCAGCTGGCTGAGAGCAGGAAATTCTATTGCCGTGGTTTCACAACCTAAAATTCACCTCTTTACTCGTGCTTATCCAAAGACTGTAGAGCGACATGAAAGTCACATGTCACCTGTGTGTCATCTGTGTAGCCCCTAGTTTATTACAATATTAGGCTGAGGTTCGTTGGAAATGAAAAAGGGTTAAGTCAGGCTAATACCAACATTTTTTTTAAAAGCCACAGTGCAGGTTAAACTTGTGGAACACATCTAAGCCATCTGACAGCCTGTGATATTTGTGTATCTATATTGCCTCCCCAACATCCTGAGAGCCTGTGGTCTGATTTAATTTGTTGCATTACAGTTCATTCAAATTGTTCTTTTTGCTGAGGTTACCATATAATCTTTCTGAGTGTTCAGCACAGTGTCCACCAGCAGAGGCCAATAGGAATGGAGGGAGGGTAACTGGGGGTTATTGGGGTACAGGTTGTTGGGGTGCAGTAGGGAGGGTGGGACAGGGTTATTGGAGAGAAGTTGAGGGGAGCGCTGGGATAATGGGGTGGAGTGGGAACTCACCCCTGACAAAGACGTAGACGCTGGCGGCGGTGGTGCCATCGATAATGGCTTTTATGTCACGGTAGAAGCAGCGGTAGTGTCCAGTATCGTTCCCGCAGGCGCCGGTGAGCTGCAGGGTCTTGCAGTACGGCCGGCCGGATTCACCTTGGCAGTCCTTCACCCACAAGGCGCGTTGCCCTGGCAACTCTGCCACCTGCGACCGCTCCTGCCGCTCTGCCACTTCGTGCCGCTCCACAGCCACTTCCTGCCTGCTCAGCGAGCGCTCAGGCCACGCCCAATCCAGAGTGCGCTGTCCCCTAGGCAAAAGGACCCAGACACACAAAGACGATGTCAACACAGCCCTGAAACGCATCTTCTCCAGGCATAAGAAACAGCCACCCGAAGGGCCGGATCTCTGATATCTATGGTCAATACAGGACTACAGAAAGCTGACAGGCTATCTTTCACAGCCTGTTTTCTCTCTCTGTCTTTCCCTTGCTACCTCTCTCCCCAGCTATACTGTGATATGGACATGGGATCTTGGACAGACATTGAATAAAACTTTTGTCAAGGTCTCCCAAGGCTTGGTGTTATCACTGAAATGACTTAACACTGTTAGCACTGACCAAACCATTCTGTGCAGTCACCATGAACAGGGCAGCTTGTGGCTGATCTGGGTACAGACAGCTGACAATTCTGCTCCATATGCCCTCTAGCGTGAGTTCAGGCACAGCAACCAGCTTTGGCTCTGACCCAAAGCCGGTCTGCTCCCAGTGACGGACGGTCTCCTCAGGTAACAATTAGGAAGTTTGTTGTTCCACAGTGTTCAGGAAGCTGCAACCCCAAGTGGATCTCTGTTGCACACTCTCATGACTTGAACCACAGCACAAACTCTGAAATCACTCATTCCAAAACTCCAGTGGGAAGAGAAAATTCCTACATTCCCCAATATTTTCTCCTGTGTGAAAGCCCTATCTATCAGATCACACTTGGCACAGAGCAGAATGGGGAAAATGAGACTGATTTCCTCAATAACCAGGTTTCTGAACCACAATGACACCCCGAACATGAGCCATGGGGTTTTTCAAATGCATAATCGTTTTCATGAACGACTGTGGGACCAGCAGCCAAAAACATTATTTTTCTTCCAAAAGGCATGTACTTGCTACTGCTACAAAACTATTTATCCCCGGGATTCCTGGCAAGGCCGACCGGGAAGGTTTCAATGGGACCCGAGACAAATAAAGTTACTTTCACCTTTTCATCCCCAACCTTCAAAACACGTCGTTAGCACTTCATTTGGTGACGCCTCTTGCTTTATCGTATCATATCCTTGTCAAAACCTTACGGGACTTTCACAGTGAGCCCCGCTGTGGGTGCCATATTAAGTCAGATTTCTGTTATTTCTCTAAACTGTAGCTGTACATTATAATCCTGCTGAACATTCATTTCCATTTCATATGAAATCCAGAATTCCATCAGATAATTTGTAAAAGCAGAGATTTCCCCAAACCTGCATGTAATGGTCAGTGTGTCATTGGCGTTAATCACAAGGTCTCCTGTTGGGCTGTCAAGGGTGGGCGGAGACATAGAATATCCAATCACCAGACCTGCAGGGAGAGAAAAAGGATGCATTCAGTGGGGAATGGGGAGGAGAGAGAAAGACATAGAAATAGAAAAAGAGAGAGAGAGGAGGAGAGAAGGATAGAAAAGGAAGTGGGAAGGAAGAGAGAAACAGAGAGATGTGTTGCTCATATGCATTTTTTCTCAGGTAAATTGGCATTTCCTGATTAGGGAACACACCGTGAGATAAACATTGTTCTTTTTACTTGGGGGAGAGGGGGCGTGTCTCACATCTGTGCTGCAGTTTAGACCTCGGGTCACAGCTCATCCATTGCCGCTGCGCTGACTTGCTTCACCCCTCCCACCCCCAGCCCCCCCGCCCCTCCCCGACTCAACACGGCATAATTACCCCCATTCAGACCCCCCTGGGTGTTATTAGGCTGCGAGAGCTGCGCCCTGGAGTTTATAAAAATGTCAGCCTGAGTTATGCCACACCTGGAGATCATTAGCACTGGAAACACGGCAGCGGGGCGAGGGGAGCCCAGGCGCTCGCGGGCGGGCGGGCGCGGGAGACCGAGAGGGGTCGCGCAGCCCTCGTTTATTTAACATGCGAAAATGAGCGATGGCGCAGGGTTTAAACGCGGGTCGAGCAGCAGCCACACGTGCAAGCGATCCCCAACCCCCAACCCCAACCCCCCCGTCCTGCCTCCCATCCTGATCCTGTTATAACAGTGTTAATAAAAACCAAGCCAGGATCTACTGAGGAGAGCACCCCACCACTGTACCAAAACTCATAAACGTTTTGTCTTGTTTTAGGGTGTGTGAAAACAAACCTCGAGAGGGCCGTTTTTAATTGTGTGAGTGATCACAGCACAGTCACACAGCAGTACAGGGGTGTGAATTTCAATTCATATGACGCTCATATACTACATGGCTCTGAAGACCCGACAGTTGACCCCTGAATCTCACCCAGAGCTCAGTATGGAACTTCAGCTCTCTCTGTCTCAATAAACAGTTACTGCAGGCAGATCGCTTACAGACTGCCAGATTGACCAGTATTAAACATCTTACTGTACACACCGCCTCTTATACTTCATTTCATGTACATTCTTTGAAAGAATAACTTGAATGTGTAATTTTTGAATGTATTAATATGTGTTCAAATCCTCGTGCGTAAGCGACTCAGTGATGATGTGGCTGTGATCTCACATTCAGCATCCCGATGTCACATCTCAATGACTGCCTAGACATCTGAGTACTGCTATAATCAGTATTCTAGACAGCCCAGGGCTGTTGACCATAATCCCATTGCATGGCTGTGTGAGTTACTTCTGCTCTGTTCTGTGAAAGGTGGGTATAGAAGTGACCCTGCTCAAGGTACAGGTGTGTATACAGGTGGTGCAGCTCCAGACACAGAATAGGGGTGGAAGGATAACCCTACTCTACACACAGGTATGTATAGATGTGACCCTGCCTTCCGCAGGCTTCCACTCACAATATGCAACACCTGCTTTGGCCCTCACTAGCTGACACATAGGCACACAGCAGTTAAAGAACCAGACTTGTAACCAGAAATGTTTCAGGCATGAATCCCAGGTCAGGTGCTTCCTTGGTTACTATGGTCCAAATACTGTTGGGTAAAAATCCAACTACTTAATTCAAGTCCAATCAAAACAGATTGCAGATTATTAAAATAATAATAATGTACAGATTTGTTTTTATATGCATCGTAGCTGCCATTTTAGAATAATCCATGATTAGACTAATAGAGATACTCTACGTGTGTGAGTGTAATTGTTTTACATATTTTACGTATGTAAAATAATGCATACAATATGTGGTTTATCCTATAATGTTTGGAAAATAAGATGTATAAACTATTATAGAAGACAGAGCAAAAAGCTGGAAAGGGTTTGTCGACAGGAAGTGATATCATTAACCCCTCCTCTTCCTCAGGCCTGATTGACCCCATTGCTCCATGACATGGCGGTGTTCGGCCATGCTGACTGAGATGTCGCTGGAGCAACCCGCCTGCCCCAGAAAGAACAGTACGTTTCCCAAGGACGATTTGACAGCAGCCGAGCGTGACTCAACCCGATCCAACTGCGCCGTGTGTAGCCGTCAGTCACGCCCGGAAGGCCTTGGGCCACCGCGTTCCAGATCCTTCAGACACTTCCTGCTGGCACACGCACAATAGAACACGCTCACGCTTCTGTAAATATTTGGTGCTCGGCTACAGACCCTAGGCCTCTCTGTCTATTGAGGAGGCTGGTCTGAGATGGGGGGCAGAGAACTGCTTTTCTCTAATGCCAGATTGCTAATCCACCGAGGTAACCTCTACAACTCACTCCACTTCTGCCTCCGATTCAGCTTCTTGTTTTCTTTCTTAAGCTTATTCAAATGGCCATTACATTTACTGGAAGACAGAGCCTCGAACTGGTAAAAATGTAGTGTGGAGGAGTAACAGAGTCATTTTTGGCTTCTCTGCTGGACTCTTAGAAAAACATGCAAGCGCTTCCCAAGAGACGAACATTCAAAGTAGATCTCTTCCACAGCTCAAAGCTGTGTAACATCACGATTCTCATTACATAAATACCTTACATAATGATTTTACATAAAATCCCAGTTATTCTCTTGATTTATATTTACCATTCCTGATTTCCATTTTAAACATGGCCTCCTATATACACACCAAAAAAGATCATTATTAACCTGAAAATGATTAATGCCAATTTCAAAAAAGTCAGATAAAATCATTGAAAATATTATTATAAAGCAGGGAAAGTCATCACTGGGGAAGAAGGTATGAGGTACCAACTATCTGTGTTGCCCTGACTACAGAATTTGGATGCTGTACGGACAGCATCATCACTAACCCACCACCCTCCTGTACCCTGACTAATTTTGGTAGCTGATTCAGTTGCTGCCGTCTTTAAAACATTTCCAGAGCAGGACTGTTATTTGGAGTTCCAGGACCCCTCTGTGTCTGCATATAGACAGGATACAGACAGGGACAAGGCCACGGTCTTCAGGTGCCATGCACGACACCAGGCCAGGGAAACGGCTTTGCTCTGAGCTCATATCTCTCCCTCTCTTTCTGTCTCTCCCTCTCTGTCCCTCTCTCTAGCTCTCCTGCTTTCTCTCTCCTTCTCATTGTTTATATCCCTCTCTCTGCAAATCTGGAATCATGTTTTGGCCAAAATACTGAATTCTGCATTAAACCCAGTAATTTTTCTGTCCTCATTCAAATACAAGAGCCAAGCCAATACATCATCCTTTAAATTAAGTGGTTTATTTAAAAGATGATGTATTTGACCATTTTTAAAAAGTTAATTAGACGAGTGACATGTGTGCTTGTTCAGGAATGCCACAAGTTTCTTGGCAGGAGCGGAGAGATTATTTTGTCTGTTGCAGCTTGATTAACACTTCAGGGCTTTTCTGGGCACAAGGGCCAAAACAAAACAAACAAAAAATCTGATAGTTCAGAACAAATAATTTAGAAAACCAAAGGCCAACTACATATGTGTGCACACACACATACATACACACACAGGCACACAGACATACATGCGCACACACACAGACACACACGCACACACAATGCTTTGGGTGAATGACAATATCTTGGGTCCCCTGCTTGTCTGAGGACAGAAAACAAACACAAAACTGTGCAGAATAATGACCGCTTGGCCCTGAGTGTTTATAGCAGGGTCCCAGCAGGGGGTTAGGAGGGGTGACCTCCCATTTACAGACACCGCTGGCTGTCTGGGTTGCGCCCCCCGGTGAGGGGGAGGGAGCGGCTCCTTTTGCCGGACAGTGAGGCAGGAAATCCCCCCGAAGGATGCATCACACCTCGTCTATTTCAGGAATGATAGATTTCCTACCCTCCCTGCACAGGACGGAGAGGGAAGCAGCAGCATTCCTCCGAGAGTGCCAGAGTGAGAGCACCTTCCCCCACCCCCTGGTCCCCTCAAGTCCCCTACCCCGCCCCCGTCCCTGATTTCACGGTTACACCTTCCAACCGCCCAGGGGTACAAACACACGCTGTACCCACTGCTATTCAGTCACACTGCAGCCACTCTGCAATCAGGCTGCCATTTGTATGAGAGCTATTACCTATTGTTACTTGTTACTTCACACGTTTGTTTCTGAAGTCCAGAAATTGTTGATTGAAGTTTTTCAGTTTTCATATTGACAGCTAGGTAACCAAAAATGGGAAAACTGCTCCTTGCCTAGTTTAAGGAAAAGCTAAAATTGAGCTGAAATTAATATAGGTAAAGGTATATGAGCTAAAGGTGAGCTAGCTAAAAGTACACTGGCTGCAGGCGAGGTAGCTAAAGTTAAGGTTGGTGATGGTAAGCTTGCTAACGGTATAAGATGAGTTTGCAGCAGGAAGATTAGTCAAAGATGAGTTAGAGGTAAGGTGACTATAGGTGAGCTAGAAAGTTAGATAAAGGTAAGCTTGCTGAAAGGTAGCTAAAAGTAAGATAGCTGAAAGTGAGCTAGCTAAAGGTAAGGTAGCTGAGGGGGGCCATGGATCCATAAGGAATTCAGCAGAGTGGCACAGCAGACAGATGGAAGTGGGAAATCTCAGATGACAAAACAAAAGAGGAGTGCAAGCTGAAAGGGGAGAGCAGGATCTTGTTTGACGAGGTCGGGGAACAGGAGAACGGAATTCGGCATTAAGTGGGGCGAGGAGTGAGTGATGATTTCGTGGTAGCAGAGGCCTGGCTGATTGATGTGTTCAAACAGCCGAATCGTGCTGCTGGATCTGGCTTTCATTAGAGAGGCTGCAGGGCCCAGTCACCCCAAAAACCACCGTGAGAACACCCCCCCCCCCCCCCCCCCCAACATAGAGTAGAGCTGCCTCCATTAGTGATTAGCCTCGCCTTTCTGTCTGTGGGCCATAGGGATGGGGTGGGGGGCAGTGGTGCTTTCAGTTTTCAGTTCTCCCCACAAACGTGGTATGAGATCTCCCCTGATTTACAACAAATGATCAGGAGCCACAGACATGTAACACCAAGCTGTCAAACTAAAACCAGGCGATCTCTCTACATCTCTGTGCTGTCAGCCCCCTCATTTAAGATACTCCAAAACTTTGGGCTGGGGTTTGGATGCACTTTCTCCCCGTGGCATGATACCAGGTTTGGGCGAAGCCCACTCAAGCACAAATGACTGGGTAAGATTGAATCATTAAAATCAGAGCTGACTCTTCAGCATTCGGGGATCTCATTACCAGTCAAATCTTTCTAACAGAACAAACAAGTGCAACGAAACCTTCAGGAACGGCTAAGCCAGTGTAGGACTGCTGGACAGGGTTAGGGTTACAGGAGAGAAAAAAATAAAACATACTCTACCAACCTCCCATAATTCAACAGCAACACAGACACCATTAGAGTCTGCCACAGCCTGCCTGGGTCGGGATCATTCGGCCTGGTTAATCACTATCAGCAAAATTGGGAGTCATGATAAATTTAGAATTGAGGAGATTCACATTTCAGAACCCCTGAAACAGAGTGGACTCAGTGTGAACAAACAACTCTCAGACTCTTTCTACTGTAAAAAGATGAATTTAGAAGATACTGTTCTGTACGTTCATGTGTACTGGTTTTCACACCAAACTGCTCCAGGACCTGCAGTCACAACCTGGCCAGCTCTCTGTACAGGCAGCCTGGAGATTCTCACTGACCAAGAATGTGAGGCTTGTTGACGGCCGGAGAGATAGGCCCTGTTTCCCTCCTGCAGCCTCAGCTAGAGATCCTCAGTCAGCAGGACCCAGTCTTTACTCTTCCTCTGCTGTGATACCGAAGTGAAGTGACTTCACTCTCTCTATTGTTTGTGCTGCATGACTCACACGTGTCCCCAGAATCTCAGCCCCAGCTCAGCTCCCGCAGGGGTGCGGCTTCCTGGAGAGGGGCAAGGGGTGACCCCTTCCTGAGACCCCATGCTGAGCTTACAATTCATACTTAACCGAGTCCCCCAATGTCACTGCCTGACCACCCAAAATCGCAGACCGATGTCTCAAATTCACTATCTAACCTCTAGATTCAGTCAGTCAACCCAAACTCCTAATTCTCTCTGCAACCCGTTGTTGAAACAGTGTTTAAACGGAAGGTGTAGAAATGATGCTTATAAGCAACCCTTTACTTACTCAACTAAACCATGACAATCCAGGCAGGTGTATCAGCCTGCCCATGAAACCCTGTATATCCCCACATCTCCGTCCGTCTCATCTGCATGAGCAAGCGTATCCCTCAAAACGGTAGGGTCAAAGGTCATCAGACATCCACAACTTGTTTACGGCACTGTCTGAGCATGCTGACTGCTTAAGGTCAAACAGGTGAAACTCTGCATATTACAGTCCTGAATACAGATTAAGACGGAATGAAAATACCTCCCTAGTGCACATTAACCGCTGCCACTGAGTGAGGTTTTTATTGGATGAATCGGCCTCCCTCGGGACTGAGCTGAGCAGCTGTCTGGCTGTATCACTGCAGTGTCACACCTAGATTCTCTAGCAGTGCTCTGCTGCCAGTATTCAGAGCCAAAATGAAATCCTGCTCACATGCAGTCCTGAAACTTTCATTAGTTTCAATATACGTACTTTGTGGGGTGCATCGATACTCTATTAGTGGCTATCTTCTAAGACGGACTAATGGCCCACCTCTTCAGACTGCATCATGGCACGACCTCCATCCCTGCCATTTCATACTTGCTAATTCTGTGTCATGGATAGGTTTTTTACTATTATGGTTAAATATACTACTGCTTTAGTGCTTTTGTACCTTTGCACTCTTTTCTCTGGGAGCACTGTTAGCCTATACCACTATTGCTCCTCTTGTGGTTGCCAGAGTTATGTTGGAAGTTACTCTGGACAATCTCTTTAATGCGGTGTAGTGATATGTACTGGATTAGCAGTTGACATTAATGTTGTGAGCATAGATTGTAACTAATTTTCACTAGTAACTATTCCAGTTCTCTGTTCAGGAGCGTGAAATTGTAGCAGAAACAAAAACCCTCTAGATATTACACAAAGGCTCTGTACAGGACCACGGCAGGTAATTCGAGCAGAGTGAAATTATACTCATCTCTGGAACCAGTCAGATTGCATCCTCCACAGAATTACACCCATTTACTGTATGAAGTATGTAACAGAATATTAATTTGGTAAAAAAAAGAAAAAGTCACAACATATTAAAGTTAATTAAGGATGTGACTACACAACAGTCTGGCCCTTCAACTCTTAAGAACTATAATAACCCACTGGAGATAACATACACCTAGCAGCGAACAAGACTTCCCATCCTTAGCAACCACTCAGCTGTTTTTTTTTCTTCAGAGAAAAGGCAAAGATTGATTATTATGGGAGGACCGGCACTGGTGCATGTGATGATGGCGGGTTTACACAGCTCAGGCAAGGTGTGGTTTATGGGTCTTCTGGCTCCACACACCACGCATGCTATTTAAGAACAACCTTGCTTTGTTCTTAAAGCAACCTTCACTTCCATATTCGATAACTATAATGAGAAAGTGAGAAAAGAGGTGTAATTCAGGTGTCTAAAACGATTGAAAGGCAGTGCGTTCCCACCTATGCTGCCATTGTATGAAGAAGGGTCGTGACAGTTGGTTTCAGGCCTGCACTCCAAGCCTTAAACACAGAGCCTCCAGCTGATCTCATGCAATCCCACACTGGCATAGATCACGGCCAATCCCGCTGACCCATACCTTAGCTGATCTGCACAATTTACTTCCTTGGGAGAATTAAAATTCTTAAGATGCGTGTCCGAACTCATTCACTCGCCAAGCCACACCCTGCTAGCTCTCAAAGTCAGGATGATTCATGCTCTGCAGAATTGTATTTCTTTGTTTTATTATTTCTTTTTTTCTGCTTTTCTTCTTTTGCTTCTGAATGTGTCAATCTTGGAGGGGCCATGGAGGAGAGCTCATCTGGGGCTCTTCTGGAAAAAATAACAGGGCAGGGAGGGAAGACGACACTACACAAACCTCAAGGAGCCACTTAAGGCCCCGAGCCAAACGTCCACAGTCAGAAAAGAAAGGTTGGGGGGGGGGGGGCAATAGTCTGGCTTCAGGTGACGGGCTTGTATAATGACTGCCTTTGAGATCTTTCCTGTCTTTTGAATTTTTTAAAAAACTTTTTTCATTTAATTTTTTTTAAGCGTGAAGTGAAATGTATGACAGCTCTGGGAGAGAGGTCTGCCAGATATCAACATTTTCCATATGGATACATGATTATGGAGCTGACTAGAGCTGTGTGTTGGGGGGCACGTTATGGTAAGTGAGATATATTGCGGCCCACTGGGAATCTACTCATCCAACTTCCATCAGACCGTCAGCCCGTGTGTTACCAATTAGCCATCATTCCCTGAGCTCACAGAGGGACACACTGCTGCCGAGTGCAACTAACATGCGATTAGCTACGCTCTGATTGGTTCCGCTCTGTGAAGTTTGTTACTGTTTAGGAGGAGCAGTCCTTACAAACTGGGGGCTGGGGCTCTTCACGTTCCGTTGTGGACCAAAGCTTACACGTTACGCTCACACTCCAGGGAGGGGAGAGAGACCCTCTTTCATCTCTGATGTTCCTCCTTCATGGACAAAATGTTTTTTTATCAGTTTTTTTCAGCGACAGACAGATTAGAAATGGAACATGGGCAAATGTCAATGCATAACAAACAAAAACACCAACATGTTGCACCCTCCATATCACCATGTAACATCCTACTGCCAACATGCCTGGGAGAGGAGAAGATGTTGGCGGCGGGATTCGGAGGGGAGAGAAAACGTTTGAACACCGGAACATGCACTGAATTCACACCTCAGGTCATTTTATTCCGTGATCCAGTCGCAGCTTCCCATCATTCCCTGCTGCTGCTCCGAGCTCCAGACCTCGAGTTCTCCCACCAACAGACAGTGATGCCGTGGGTCTTAACATGCATCACACATGTGCTGGGGGCGGAACCATCGGCGCTGTGCGTCCCTGATCAGGACAGCATGGGCTCAGGAAGCCAAGGCTTTGCGTTCATATGGGTAAGATCTGGCATGCATATGGTGAGAGCCTCACTAAAGCTAAAGATAAAAATAAACACTGGTGGTCTCAGTGTATAAATGAATTACTATGAGACTAGGAAGGGGCAGCTCCCCCCATATGTGTTGAGGCACTGAGGAAGATGAATGACAGCAAACCGTAGGTTACCCTCTAGCCAAGGTGGCCCCCTATTTTGTGGCTCCTGAATAGTGACCAAGGCAACCCACTTCAGCCCCTATATATTTTAACATAAATCTGCTACCAGCATCTCATTTGATACCGCCACACCAGCTAAAGTTCACATATCCGAAAGGCCAAGTATGTGCTTGTAAAGAATGCAAGAGCCTGACTCTCCCTACCGGGAGCTTTTCAGTTTCTCTCTCTTTCTTTCAATCTCACTCTGTCACTTTCAATCATTCTTTTCCTCTCTTTTTGTCTCCCTCCCTTTTTGTCTGTCTCTCTATCTCTCCCTCATCTTTCTCTCTCTTTCCTTCAGTTTGTCTCCTCCATTTCACTCTCTCTGTCCTCCTCTTGGTTTCACTCTCTCTCTCTCTCTCTCTCTCTCTCTCTCTCTCACACTCTTTTTCTCTCAATTTCTATGGTTCAGGGACTCAAGCAGACAGTTTTACAAGCATGACAGGAATAATCAAGTTTTGCAAAACCAACCTCTCAGTGTCTCTCTGTTTTGAATCTCTCTCTCCTTTTTCCTCTCTCTCTCCCACCTCACTGTGTTTCTGTGTGTCAGTCTCTCTCTCCTCTTGTCTATTTTGGTTTGAATGTGATTTTTTGTTTGCGTTGTCAAGCTTGTAATATTACAGTTCGGCGCTATCTCTATCTCTTTGCCTCTAATTCATGGCTTCAGTAATTCCTGCTCGATTTTCACTCAGTCAAGCACATCCAACCTCTATAAATTCTGTGTGCACAAACCCACAACCTGCCTGTTCATACTCACAGCCTGTGTGTGCATACTCACAACCTGCCTGTTCATACTCACAGCCTGTGTGTGCATACTCACAACCTGCCTGTTCATACTCACAGCCTGTGTGTGCATACTCACAACCTGTGTGCGCATACTCACAGCCTGTGTGTGCATACTCACAACCTGCCTGTTCATACTCACAGCCTGTGTGTGCATACTCACAACCTGCCTGTTCATACTCACAGCCTGTGTGTGCATACTCACAACCTGTCTGGTCATACTCACAGCCTGTGTGTGCATACTCACAACCTGTCTGGTCATACTCACAGCCTGTGTGTGCATACTCACAACCTGCCTGTTCATACTCACAGCCTGTGTGTGCATACTCACAACCTGCCTGTTCATACTCACAGCCTGTGTGTGCATACTCACTGCCTGTCTGCACATACTCATAACCTGTCTGTGCATACCCAAAACCTGTTTGCACATACTCAGAACATGTCTGTGCAGACCTACAGCCTGAGTGTGCATATCCATAGCCTGTCTGCACATACCCATAACCTGTCTGCGCATACTCACAGCCTGTCTACACATACCCACAGTCTGTCTACACATACTCAGATCCTGTCTACACATACTTACAACCTGTCTGTGCGTACCATTCAGTCTACAGCCTGTCCCTCCATTATGCTTAGGATAAAAACACATTTTTTTATGTTATGCTCCTGGTCCAGGCCCTTGTTCTCTCACCTCTGGATTACTATAACTTCCTTCTCATTCCTCCTGTATGCCCCTAAAAAGCCCTTCACTAAGTCAGAATTCTGCTGCAAGAATTTCTTCTCAACCTTCCTAAGTGTCTTCAATTTACCACTAGTTCAATTTACCACTTTACCACTTACAAAATGTACGCACCCCTCCTTGTCTCTCTTCACTGGTTACCTGTTACAGCTCACATTAAGGTTAAACACAGAGCAGTGAATTGAACGACTCAGCCATAGCCCTAGGGAATATTGAAGGCCTTTACCGCACAGGCCTCTCCAATCTGCTAATACTTAATGGCTAACTGCCCCCTCTCTGCATAGCCACATCATCCTGTCTTGGTATATCTGTGCAAAGACCCCCCAGTGGTGGAATAAACTCCTCACTGATCTCAGCACAGCCATATTATTGCCTGTATTCTGACACAGGGTGAGGTCTTTCATCTTTTCAAGACTGCACCTTAATCCCATTTGAGATTTGTCATCTATGGTTTTGAGTCTTCGTTATGTTTTATTGAATATACTAGTGGTATTTACGGGTTGTGGTATAACTTAGACTAGCGCAGTCAATTTGTACAGTAGCTTAGCAATGCTACTTATGTTCTTAATGGTTTAGAAAAGTAGTTAGCTAAGCTTTGGCACTATTAATTCGATTGGCTGTCCTCCTGCATTATAAGTCACTCTGGATAAGAGCATCTGATAAATGAATGTAACATAATGTAATGTCTGTGCACACCTACAGTATGACTGTGCATACCCATAGCCCGTCTGTTCAAACCTTTAGTCTGTCTGCACATACTCACAGTCTGTCTGCCCATACCAACAGCCTCCATGTGGAGTACTTGGCGCAATCATGACTTTACAAAAAAAACAACCTAATAGAAACCCCGTGTTCGTTTTCTTGTTACTGAGTTATACCCAGACCCACCTTACTTTTATTTACTTTACTATTTTGTTTCCAATATTAAGTGTGAAGGAATTTCACCGGAGTTATGGCCTGTGGTGTAAAGACCAAAGCCACTTCCCTCATCACACAGAGCCCTGCTCCCTAATTACCCTACAGCAGCGCCAATTGTGGCACTGTCCCAATTCAAACTGCAACATCAGAATCCACCTCAAAAAGCAAACTGGATCAAACTGGATCAAACCGGATCAATACTGAGCTGCAGACCAGGAAATTTCAAACTATATGACATGTAAAAGGAAATGTGTGGAAGAGTACAGACAGCTGTGATTTTGCCCTTGTTTCTGGCCTTGACTGTAACTGCAAAGCTGTGCCCTATACACACACACACACACACACACATGCAAACACACACTCATCTAATACAAACACACACACAAGCAAACACACACTCATCTAATACAAACACACACACACTCACATACACACATACACTCATCCGTCTTCACAGCAGGGTGAATGTCCGATGTCAGAGCACGGTATCAAACGATTGCAAACAGAGATGAAAGCCCACACTGCTCCCTGGCCCCCAAGGTCTCCCCTCGGCTTACCAGCTTGCAGCCCAAATAGGATCCCCTGTTGCCCTGTCCACCGCATTTGACCTTAAACCGCAGGATGTTATTTTGAGACTGTTATGATACCCCCAGAGCCGGGAAGTTCATCAGAGGCTCTTACTGTTAAGATAGGCACGCCGCAGACACATACACATTTTGTTTACATTTTTGGTCCAATGGCACGTACGGTGTCATTCACAATTCCCAGCAGTCCCTCCCTCATTAATACGTTTTTTTTGGCATTTTCTCTTTTATTTGATAGTGACAGTAGAGGGACAGGAAGGGCAGAGAAGAAGAGGGGGGATGACATGCAGGAAAGGGCCAGGGTTGGATTCGAACCCAGGCTGCTGCTGTAGGGCCTTGGACTTACGTGGCATGCACTCTACCGGGTCGAGCTTCCGGGGTGCGCCTAATTGATACGTTTTAAAAAAAAACCACCTAACTTTTTTTTTTTACTTCACAACAATATTTCGAAAGCCCGAACATTTACAATAACAACTAGTTGAACAAAGAGAAAGAAACAACACCGGCCCAGAGGGCTGAAGGCAGCGCTGGCCCACCACGTCATGACGCATCTTCCTCATCACCAGTAAGTGGGAGGGCTGTCTCAGTACATGTGCCATATTTTTTCCCTCCTCTTTTTTCCCTTTCATTTGGGCCAGTCCCACATTAAACAGGTATATACAACAAGGATGAGGGCTCAGAGCTTTAGAAGGGAATTTTTAGCTGAGCTTGTTGGGTATAGTTCTCAGGTTCTCTGCTAGATAGGTGGTAGGCTAGGCATACTCTGTGCAAGTAACATTGCTAAGGTCGTTCTAAAGGTAGGAGTCCTCACATGTTTCATGTACAAGCTTCCTATACAATTTTGAAACCATTTAAAGGCATCTCTTGTGCTGAGAGGATTATTTCAATAAAAACATCGCTTAGTATTGCATGGTGATGAGCTGTGGTCCTGATGTCCTGCCAAGCATTCAGACAAGATTACGTTTCACCCATGCTCTACTTCTCAAAGATGAGAACTGAAAAAAAAAAACGATTTCTCATGTCTGAGGTAGATGATAATTCAGAAATGGTCTTAACAGCCAGTAAATGTCATAATATACTGACAACTTAGAATTCAGCAGGGTGGGTGGGGATACATACATTGGAGAAACAGAGATGTGTCCTCACCCAAATTAAGCTCTCCAACATAAATACACACTCTGAAAATGTATCAGCCAGTAATTTTCATCTGTACATACCGTCTGTTACAATTATTAGAGAACTGTCATTCTGGCAGAATATACAAATAATAAGAATAACCCAGTTCTTTTGACTATGTTTTCAGTTTGTGTAAACGGGATATGCTGGTGAAAGGGGTTAATTATGTAAAGGACAGTTTAGTTTACAGGGGAGGTGTAATTGTAAAGTGGAAGTGTAGTTGTAATGGGGAAGTCTGGTGTAGAGGGGAAGTTTAGTGTAAAGTGGAAGTGTAGTTGTAATGGAAAAGTCTGGAGTAGAGGGGAAGTTTAATGTAAAGTGGAAGTGTAGTTGTAATGGAAAAGTCTGGAGTAGAGGGGAAGTTTAGTGCAAAGTGGAAGTGTAGTTGTAATGGGGAACTCTGGAGTAGAGGGGAAGTTTATTGTAAAGTGGAAGTGTAGTTGTAATGGGGAAGTCTGGAGTAGAGGGGAGGTTTAGTGTAAAGTGGAAGTGTAGTTGTAATGGAAAAGTCTGGAGTAGAGGGGAAGTTTAGTGTAAAGTGGAAGTGTAGTTGTAATGGGGAAGTCTGGTGTAGTGGGGAAGTTTTGTGTAAAGTGGAAGTGTAGTCGAATGGGTAAGTCTGGTGTAGAGGGGAAGTTTTGTGTAAAGTGGAAGTGTAGTTGTAATGGGTAAGTCTGGTGTAGAGAGAAAATTCTGTGTAAAGGGGAAGTGCAGGTGTAAAAGGCCATTTGGGACCATCTGGTGCCTTGGCAGTAGCCGCTCACATTTTGCAGGGAGACACATCCCTCAACCTGGTACTCCCTGGCCCCAGAGCCCCTGGGTCAGCAGAGTCAACAGGGCAGGTGTGGGGAGAGCCTTGTCAAGAACCGCTGGAAAAGGGGAGCCCTGGAGCCCCCCGTCCAAATTCCAGCGCCAAGATAAGGCCGACGCCAGCACTCCCAGCCCTGGCAGATATGCACCCTTACCAAAGGGTTGGTGCAGTGTTGCAGGAATGTTCCTGGAAGGTTTGCACTGGCTGGGGGCTGTCGGAAGAGCAGATAAATTAAGCATGTTTAGAGCAGGTTAGGGCCTGGCTGCAGTTATCGGAGCTCGACTGAAGTGTTTGAAGTGGAGTCCTTAAAGGCCGTTTCCTGAAAATACACAAAATACGCAGTCCTCTACATGCTCTGCATTGCCACTCAAGCCACAGCAAGGCCACTGTGTGACCGGAGCACTAGAAATGAGCCTGCTCTGTAATTGGAGCAGTGAAAATGAGCCTCTCCTGTGATTGGAGTGCTGAAAATGATGTCACTGTGACTGGATAATTGAGAGTTCCACTGCCCTGTAATTGGATGACATCGCTGGCAAGGGTCTAAGCTGCCAGTGGAAAAAGGGCCTTTCTCCAGTGTTTTGGTTGTTGTCATGTCTTGGTCATTTAGAGTGTCTCCTACGCTCAGTGAGTAATCAGAAAGGATACACAGGGTGTATTTTGAAAAAGCCATATTATACACTGCGAGCAAAACAAAGGGTCTTGTATTGCAAAGACAGTATGTGGCGTGGAAATTGATTTGGTACGGCTGAGCACAGCTAGAGCTTGGTTGCGTGCTCTATTATTGATCCTCGGCAGATTAACCGCTAACTCCGCTCTGCTTGTCTTTCATTTCATAAGACCCCACTGTCCCACCCGCCCTTCCGCAGAACAGACTCCAAAACCTCGGCCCAGAGAAATCTCTCCTCTGACTCAGCCCCCACGCAGCACGACGGACACATAAGACCATAATTACGTTACCTCATCATATCGAATATCAAGAATAAATCGTCTCAGACAGTTTGTGTTTCTTGGGAGCAGTTTTATAACAGATTAGAGATAAATTATACCGTTCATCACTGAAATCAGCTGCAATCAGCTGGTTAAATCAGTCAGAGCTCAATGACTCAGATTTGCACAGGAACAGGAGTCAAGGTTGAACAGTGTACCATTCTCATCCTCCTGATATAGACCTGGTTATACATACATAAAGTATTTAAAAGGCTGAATAATGGGTTTTTCTATCCAGGCAGCAAAAACCTCTGATCCATTATCTGAGCCCAACCATCTGTATTCATGGTAAAAAGGTGAATTTGGAGGATATGGTGTAACATGGCTCATATCCTGCTGTTTTAATCCGTTTTGCTTTTTGCTGCTTGCAGCTCGATCAAAGACAGTCCAGTCACAATATTGTGGCCCACCATTGAGACTCCAGATTTCTGAGAAACTTCAAGAACACCCCAAAAATACAGTCAACATCCAGCTTGTCATGAGCATAAACAGACAACAGAAACATTTGAACTTCTTCTAAACCAACCAGTAATGTTTCTCAATTTTTCATAGATCAGCCTAAAAAACTAACCTAATTCAAATAAGTATCTGAGTTCTTAAATGTAAAATGGGGTTTCATCAACCCCATAATGGGATTAAATAGAGATGACTTATTTCAGCTTACACATTTTAGTCTCCACAGCCAAACACAATCATTAATTTAATTTAGCCATTTTCTCGAAGCATGGGTAGGTGTTATGAAAACTCATTTTACCATGGCTAACATGGGGCACTTCCTCCTTACCCATCCTGCCTTCTGCTCCGCTTTTGCAGGAGCAGTCATAAACTGTAAGCCATGAGACTGGAAGCTCTGATTGGCTCCCTGTGGGTATCTCTGACAGGTATCGGCAATCTACCTATTATAGCCCCCATTAAAGCCATCAGGGCGCCGCCCACGTGCAGCCTAACAAGAGGAACGCATCATAATTAAATAATCAAGATCCGATCAACATCAGGTCAGGCTTACGCTGTCTTACCTCTCAGTGAGTGGTTCATAAATATGAATCTAGTTTTAATCCTGACCTGCATATAAAGAATAAAGTTTGCTCATGACCCATAACTTCAGACTTCTTTTTGGCTTTCCTAACATTCTACCCCTTAGCACTTGCTGATCTATAGGGGTATATCAATTTATGGTATCTGTGGCCAGTTCTATCAAATCTATAAGATGGCATGAACTACTTTTTTGGAACTAGTATGATTTTGTATTTGGTGCAACGGAGTGTCACACGGCTCATTAAAGGATATTCTGCCATCGTGGCCCTCCCACAGTCAGTGTCGTTTAATGGTTGTGCCAAGTGCCCGTTGTGGTTAGAGGCCAAACAGCTATTCGTAGCATCGTAGCCAAGGGTGGGGATAATCTGCCAGGGTCGTTCCCATCCCAGTTCCCTCAATTGCAAAGGAATCCATTTTCTTGCCAGCTGTTTTTCATTTAAAACAATGCTAACTGACCATTTGCATTGTTCCCCAAGATCTTTCAGCACTTCGCTATTAGTTTGACTACACCTTTTTTCATTTTCAATGTCGTTTGTAGACCATGCCTTGTCAAATAAGTGGTTTCAAGTTGATGGAAGACCTAATGCAACCTTTTACAACGTGCATGCTAATCTTATTTCCTGAGGGGTGATGATGCTGCACAGTGCCTGAGTTATGGGATTCAGGGCCAGCTCTGATGTCTTGTCATGGTTAATGTGGAATGCTGGACTGTAATCTGTGAGGACAGAGCACACCGCATCCATCTCTGTCAGGTCCAAAGGTTTTTTTTATTTTATATAAATAACAGATATGTGATGCCAGATCCCAGACCTTACACAAAATCTGGCACTTTAGCCAAATGTAGGCTCATGAAGACAAACACGGTATCTCCCTATGGGGGCGAAATGTTTACTCAGCGCATAAGAGAGCCCGGAGCCCCAAGCAGAATCTCATTTGCTCTGGAATGTAGAGTCCAGATGAGAGGGATGAGGCGGTGAGACATGGATCTTCTGGGCCGTTGGGGTTTTGGATGCGATGGCACCTTCCTGAATCTCAGAAAAAGCACAGCTGGGGTTTTTTGGCCCAGAATCAGCAAAGGCTCAAAGACGGGGGTTGGTGGGAAGGTGGGATGATTCTCCTAGCATAATGGACCCATGAACGTCAGAATGGTGGGGAACCAAGCCACATAGTCAGTAATAGTTTTGGCATGGAACTCTGATTAGACATGGTTAATATTAAAGTGCAAAGCTACTTGGTGAATAATTTTTTAAAAAAGCCAGATTTGTGTGAGGGTACAGATTTCGCACTGTATAACCTTTACACATAACTCTGTGTACATGTCATAAACATGACATCAATTTCGCAAAGTTAATATACTCTATTTTGACTGTTGAAAATGAATATGGACTGTTAAAACTGAGCCCAATCTTACTTTGAAAGCATCTTGTCAAAACTAGGCTACAGGAGTGTTTTATAGAGAGTGTTATGGCTGTCCATGTTTGGACACAAAAGTACAGCGAGAGACATTTTATGCATCCATAATGTTTGTCCAATACATCAGCAGGTAAAGCTGGTTATGGCACAATTAACTTTTATCAATTATTCATGGATTAACATTGTTGCGGGTACATGTGTCTCTGGTCTAAGAGTGCTAACCGGGCCTATTTGAGGTGTGGCTATTAAATAAAAGGACTTGGCTTATGCATGTGCGAACCAAGTGGTGTACATTGACCAATGGGCAAGCATAAACAACCCCTGAAAGTTTCAATCCGCTCACGTCTTCAGTTCGCTGTTACGCATCGCTTGAAGTAGATGTTTTTCTGTTTTTCTGATGTGCCGTAAAAATGGTCAGTCCAAAAATCGAGCAACGCATCAATCTGAAGTTTTTGGTGAAATTGAACACAACGGGTACCGAATATTTACCGAATCTGAGACAGCATTGGTCTCAATATATAATAGCCACACGGCTGCGGCTCATATAAGATAGATATGCTTCTGTTCCTTCACATCACACCGGAGCGTGAACTGAACGAGTGAAATGTAATGAAGCGTAAAGTAATGATTCCAATAGTTTTTTCTAATGTAAGTCATAGATTTGAGCTCTGACGGCTGATGGTGCACCATGGTATGCAATGGCAAGATCATGGTTTTAGCAGGGTTGTCATGTCCAGGCAGAGAGCTCCATCAATCCTCATTTCCCGTCTGCAATGGCGGGTTTCTCCCGGGTTCAGCACGGCCGCAGTCAGCTTGGATATGCATGACACCCCTGGGCGGAACGGGCCTGATGAAGTTCTGAAACATTAATGAAGCCGCGAGGCCATTGGCTGCTCTCATCATGCAGCGCACACGTGGTTTGAGATGGATTCTGTGCACTGAGACAGCTAAGCTGTCGATTTGTCATAGTCAAAGGCAGCCAAAGTCCGGCTGCCAGTACAGACCCCTGCAGACAACAGATTATTTACCTAGTCGGCCAGATGACATGTTGCCGTTCTGCTCTCTGAGAACGAATGAAGAATGCATCTTGTGGATTTCCGGTCAGCACTCTACTGTCAGAATCTCACCAACTGAACCTCACTCATTGTTTTTTAGCCTTCAGAGGAATTAAAGTAAAAAAAATGAAAAATAAAAAACTTGTCTTTTTGCCACAGGAAACACAGATCACCATGGTCCCAGCAAATTTCCTGCTTTCCTGTTAACCTCTCCGGCTTTTCATTTCCTCATTTCACAGACAGAAAAATGTTGTGGGAGCACTTCCTCTGTTCCCCCTGACGGGCACCCTGACAGGAAGGAGGATGCGCAGCTTTAGCCATAAAAAAAGAGCCAAAGAGCTCCAAACTACATCAAACACTCTCATCTAAACACACTGTGCTTTGTCCTTGATTTGGAATAATACCATGTGAAAACAAGAATCGGTTTTTTTGTTATTTAATATGTGAAAATAAAAATTCTGTTACTTTTTTGTTCAGTCGGGGAATGGAAAACCTATGACTATACCAAACCTTTGTGTATTTATGGGATGAGAAAGTGGCATTTGCTTAAGTTGGACTAGGAGTGTGTTTAGATGAAACTCTACCCTCAGCTGTGCGGTCTCCATTACCTGATTATCTGGCTGTATGAGTTTTGTTCATCATTCCCTTTAGAGCTGGTGCCGAACACTTCAAACAAGTTATTAAAAGAAAATTAAATAAACACGTTTAATAAAACTCCCTTTATGGTTTGTTCCAACCGCTCTTTGTGGATTTTAGCTCTGAATAAAAGTTTAAAAGGTTTAATGATCTCTGAGTTATGGAGCTGTGGGGTTGTTTGTGTTATCTGAGATGTGGCTGATTTGAACACGGTTGGCGGTAGATGGGTGTCCTCTGAACCAGAATGGCTTAAGGATGAGTGTGTGTCTGTGTATATGTGCCTTAGTGTGTGAATGTGTATGGAATACCTGTGGGTATGGGCAGGTGTGTGTGGGTGTGTGTATGAAATGAAAGTGGATGTGTTGCATGTGTGTATGTAATAACATTGTGTGTGTGCTTCTGCTTATGTGTGTGTGTGTCTGTGAGAGTGTTTGTGAAATAGCTAATTCGTGAGTGTATGTGTATGTTTTTATGTGTGTCTATGCTTCTGTGCATTTAAAATGTAACAGTATTGTGTGTGTGTGTGTGTGTGTGTGTGTGTGTATAACAGCAATGTGCATTGAGTGTCAATGTAGGTCATTCCTCTGCATGAGTGAACGCCTCTGCATGTGTGTGTAATAATGTTGTGTGTATTTGTGAGCATGTCTTGTATGCGCGTGTGTGTGTAAAAGTGTTGTGGTTGTGGGTGTCTGGGTGCACGTGTGTGAGCAATAGCGGAGCGTCCGGCCGGTGGCTGGGGGGTCAGCAGGTCAGGCTGCACACCTCCTCTCAGAACGCAGAGTCAGCGCCTCCTCTCCACGGGGGGGGGGGGGGGGTCCCCACTGCAGTATGTCGCACGCTCATCCCCCTCGGTCTCCCCCCTCCCTGGGACCACAGCCCCATAGAGTCTGCCTGGCTTTGATGCTCTCCGTCTCTCTCTCCTGGTTCCGGGAGCTCTGTCATTCCCTGCACTCTTTCCTTCTCTTCCTCTTTCCTCTCTAAGCGCACGGTGAGGATATGGCTGGCACCATCTGTGCTGAGTTTCCTATGTGCCCCCCCTCCCCCCCAATCGCTCAAACACCAAGCACCCCCAATACCCCACCGCCCCCAAATCTACAAGCTTCCTGTTCCTGCTCTCACCTCGCCGGCCCAAATCGCTTCCCCTCGCCAGTCATGGCCAGCGACCCACCATGGTGACAGTTCCCGCTCGAGAGGGTCAGAGGTTACTGTTCTTATGTGCTGTGCGACTGCCAGGCAATAGCGCGGTGAGTAACAGCGAATGACCTTGAGCCACACCGAAGGTGACAACGGCCGCTGGAGATGAGCCTGGACGTGTAGGCGCCAGGGGCCCTCTCTGCGGCTATTTAAAACCCGCCCCGCAGCGCCGACCGTGAGCACTGCTATTAAAAGCCTGTTTCTCTACATAGGCGAATATCACTCAGCAAAAACTGTGAGAGATACACGGGCACTTGGGCAGCTGACGTCTCCTCTGAATGCAAACATGCATTTGTCCAAATGTACATAAAATTATTATGCAGTTAAAGCTAGTATGCAATTATTAAATGATTGACTACTTTTTCAAGTGGTTCAGGTACTCCCTCTAAAACCGTAAATGAAAAATATGAAGCAGGATCCTCTTATTACATTATGTTTTCCATATGTATTTTTCCCCAAGTCGAAGTAATCGTCAGTAGACTGTCTCAGGAGTTTCATCATTCTTTAAATCACCTGTGGTTTAGCCCTGGCTCATTCCTTAATTATCTTTCCTTGTTTAAATCTTGGAGAAAGTTGCCTTCAACAGAGTAAGAATGGCCTTTCACATCACAATGCACAAACTGCCCAAACATAGAAACTGATCTGTTAATTGTGACTCAAATTATTGTTCCATTTTAATTCTTATAGATGCCATTTCAGTGTTTGATACTGTTCACTATGTTGACGATCTTAATCAATTGGCTGCTTGCTTGATGGGTCTTTTTGAAAATGTACTGAGATGGTTCAGTTCTCATTTCTCTTTTATCCACTTATTGGTGTAAAATTGTTATTTTCTTTCCTCTACTGTTCATTTAAGTTGAGGGGTTCCTCAAGGGTCCATATTGGGGGGAACTTATTCTCTCTATCTAAAACTGCATCCAGACTAGGAGCATTGCATTTTTTTTTCACTTTTACACAGATTATACCCTGTTGTACTTATCTACCTGTTGTACCTATCTGGTGAAATATTTATTCTGTAAGATTATGTTAATACTAAAAAATGATGCAGAATCTCCTTGAACTAAACACAGAAAAAATGAGTTCTGTTTAGTTTAACTAAATCAGATTAATGGGCTCATATATTTCAGTTTTAGCATCTGTTTCAAGAAACCCTTTTGAGTTGTTATTGATTACTTTAAAAGCTTTTAAATGCACTATCCCCAGAATACATTTCTACATGACCTATCCATGAAACTGGGTCAACAGAAAAGGGATTCCATTGTAAGAAAGCCAGACTATTTAATACTGTACAGGCCACACACAGTACTACAGGAGAGCCAGTAACTACATTACATACTTACAGGCCACACACATTACTACAGGAGAGCCAGTAACTATATTATATACCCTACAGGCTTCACACAGCACTACATGCGAGCCAGTGACAACTTTACAACCTACAGGCCACACACGGTACTACAGGAAAATCATTTAGGAGTTACTTTTGGAAGGACTATTGCTACAGCCAATTCCGCACTCCTGTAGGCAGCACTGGCAGGATTCCATTCCTTCGCTAGGAGCAAAGTAAAGATCAGCTTGTATATAGGTTGGTAAAATAGATTAATGTAACTTTATTAACCAAGCTACTGTTCGCAGTATACCCCATACCAGAAGGATTCCGAGGATGAGGAATGTTTTGGCACAATCCGTTATTATACACAATGCCTTTATAGGTGGTCCCTGACAGTAAGCACACAGTCATGAATGAATGAGCTGGCGAGCATCTGGGAGTGACACTGGCGAGGGTGGCGGAGATTGCGGCAGGTTTTCCAGAGAGCTAAATAAAGCAGGGGGGTGGGGAGGGGGGGTGGTTGTTGTGTCCGCTGTACACTGCATAAGGAGGTCAGTTGGAGGGGCAGATGGGGGGGAAACGAGCAATTTCCGTCGCATTTTCCAGCCCTCACTTTCCCATGAACCCACACTGACACACGCCCTGTGCCCCCCCCCCCCAAGCACCAGCGCTCTGCACCACCCAGGGGTGCTAAGCCTATCCCAGCCTTGCTACTGACACTATTCATCAGTCTTACAACACTACTACATTAGTCTTACACTCTGTCTCAATGCCATACAAAACTTGCACAAACACTCACCTCCTCACACACTCAATGCAATGAAAAACACACACACACACTCACCTCCCCACACGCATATGCACACTCACGCTCAGCTCCAAGCACCGACAGAGAAATAAACAGCAGTGAAAGCAGTATGTTTACAATATGGTTTAAATAAGAAAGAGGGGCAGGGAACGGTTTGGTTTTCTTTCTGTGCGGATTGTGTTTCAGGCCTGTGCCAGTCTGTAACAGTGTAGGGCTGGGAGCTGAGCTGCAGGCCTCAGCTGCTCCTGCTCCACCTGAGTGAGAATCCTCTGAGGACGGCCAGGGCTGGAGAGGCCTTCTGACCCCGCTCGCAGGGACCACCCCAATGCCCGTTCCCCCAGCCCTGCCACACTGCACAGGGGCCGCCTCCCACAGCGGGCCTCCAGGATGAAAAGCGGCCTACCGCTCTCTCACTGCGGAGAGTGTGTAACCCAAGCCCTCAAAACCTGGGTAATTACACGCAATATATGCCACTATTTGCTGATAATTTAGGATTCTTGTGTATGGATGAAGAGAGGCGGTATTTTACCCGTCGCAGAGCTGTTTTATGGTTCGCTGTGGAATATCGCTTCTGGTCACACATTGGTCAAGTCTGAAAACTTGTATTTTAAATATTTTTAAAGACTCTTTTTTAATATACATCCTTTCATGAACAAACGGCTTGCTCATAAAGAACTGCTGTGCACACTCACAACGCCCCCCGCCCCCCCCCAGCCCAATGTCCCCCCTTCAAGCAGCCCCATGTGTGCACATGCTCAATACTGCAGTGATTTAGCACTGTCATTTCAGTTGGCTTGTGGGTAGGATCTGTGTTGCCATGGTGCTGGAGATAAAACACATCCCTGAGTTCTGTTGTCTAACCTGCATCCTCTAGGACATCACATAGGTGGACAAGAATTACAATTATAAGTCACAGTATCCAGTATTCCTGTCAGGTTAATTTAGTGTTTGTAATCAGTTTAAAATGTTTTTCATTTTTCAGTTTGACATTTCAAACATGTTCTAGCCACAGAGCTTCGTTATTTACATTTTTTCCTGAAACTACGAGTCTTCAAATTGCAAAAGAATATTTCGAACTTGTATACAATTCTTCGCCATTTCACATCATCGTGGTAAAATGCAGTGCCTCTTTTTAAAGATTGTAGGCTTTGGTGACATGCTAATCTCAGGAATGGTAATGCGTTTGTCTAATGCGGCAGTGCAGTGTAATGGTTAGGGACCTGGGATAACACGTTTGATTAACCGTGGGGCATTGCTTTTGCCGCTTTGAGTGAAAGAACTTCACCTGAATTGCTTCTGTAAACATCCAGCTGTCAGTAGGTCATATGTAAAAAAAGAAAAAAAAAAACATAAGCACTGAAAATCTCTCTGGATCCTCATCACTCTGCTCAGTCAGCAGTTTCTCAGACCCACTTTGCTCCCTGCAATGAAACCATACTCCATCTGAACCCAGGCGAGTGGAGTGTAGACATGAACACACGCACACGCACAAACACACTCACCATATTTTCTTTCCTGGCAATGAGCCTATAACTCAAACTGGCAGCTGAATGCTCCCAGGGTCTGCTAAATCCCCTTCTTATGACACACACACACACACACACACACACACACACACAAACACCTGAGCCACAGGTGTGCAGTGGAATGCTGTTATTCAGAACAGTGTTACCATGGTGATAATATGGTGAGAGCAGTCATTTTGGCATGATGAAAGATGAATTTTTCCAGAGACGCTGTACCAGGTTTGCAGTGTGTGGGTGTCCCTTCGTATTTACTCTGTTTTTATATTTCATGGGGAAACCTGTGCTGACTATTCTGGTCCAGTGGAAAAGCACATGTCACCGTCCTGCAGGTCTGGGCAATGGGCAGGTTTTTACCATGGCTTGTGGGGTGGTTTTGACTTTGATGGCGGCACAATGATGTCATTTCAGCTTACATGTGCTAATCACTCTCAGCCTGGAGCCAAAGCTGCACAAAGAGCACTAAGAAGAGGGGGGTGTGGGGGGGGTATAGTACCGAGGAATGGTAGGCACCACTACGACTACTGTCTGAATACTACACCACCACCACTAAAGCCTGAATGCTACACAACTGCTACTAATTCCTGAATACTATAGGCTACCGCTGCTACTAAAGCCTAGATACTACACCACTGCTTCTAAAGCCTGGATACTACACCACTGCTATTAATGCCTGAATACTACACCACTGCCACTAATGTCTGAATATTACACAACTGCTACTAAAGCCTGAATAATACACCATCATACTCACACTTGCCAGTCAAACGCCAACCTATCAATCACACATAGACCTGCCAATCACATACCCAACTGCAAATCAACCATCCCCCCTACACTCAAATACTCACCTGCCACTCAAACACATCTGCCAATGGCAGGACAGAGTGTAGTATGAGGGGTGGGAAGAAATGAGTGGGCTGAATGGGAGGGGCAGAGGGAAATGGGCGGAGCTGAGCGGGAAGAACAGTGAGCCAGACTGAGAGGGCATCTGTTGGTGCAGAAGATGTCGGCAACAGTAACAAGCAGACTGACTTCTGAAACTCTAAATTTGTACCAACCTCACCTGAGGTCAGCGAAGCACTAAAAGAAGCTCCACCCACAGCTAACACATGGACACACTTACTGTAAATATGACCAAACCACAGTCACCTTGAGATGCAGTGGGATCACCCACAATGGCATTGCCATATTTCCATTGTCATGAATAGCATTCCAGGCTATGACACGGTATCTGCTTATTCTGGGCAGCTTCAGACCAGCTCACTGTACCACCTGACTTATTGTACACTGAGACGCATCACTGATTTTCAGTCAGTCATCCAACTAACAAAACCCAAACTCAGAGAGAAGCAGGAGCGGCTCCACTGAACCATATCGATGAACTATCTTTCTCTCTCTTTCTCTCCCTTTCTCCTTTTCTCTCTTTCACTCCCTAAAACTGCCTCCACAGCCTCTGGCAGCATGGCAGCCATGTGAATTAATTACCCCAGGCACTCTTAATCACACTGAATTGCACAGTCCATTTACACAGCTGGGCAGAAGCATTTAACGTTAAACAGTTTTGTCTGAATACAGTGGCAGTGCCTCATCAGGGATGCAAACCTGCAAACTCTGTCTGCTCAAACTGCTTGTGTGTCCCAAATCCTGCAATTCGGTCACTATGCGGAGTCTAGGCGCTGCTTCATTAACCAGTATCACCAGAGTATTAACAAGAGTATCCTTCAATTTGACGTCTCTGTGCTCCCGTCGGTTCATATTAGATCAGGAAGATGATTCTGATGAAACTCCACCATAAATAACACATACAAAACAGGCAGAGCAATAATGATAAAACAGCGACAAAATCTTATGAATGTCTTAGTGGCGTTGTGATTACACATATGAAAATTTAATTGAATGTAAGTCTGCATTACATTAACAGTATTTCAGAAACTGCAGTCTTGAAAGTCTTGCCATCTACACATATTGACATATAATGATGAAGCCAAAAGATAAATACGTGTGGCACCATTATGGTTCATCAGTCACAAAATGTTACTTGGTTGCTAAAATGACTGGCTCTAAAATGTCACCATGGCTACACGAGTTAACGAGAGACTGTAAATCACAGCCTGATGTTTTCCTCATAAACCAGTTAATGAGTATGTAACTCTTGGCAGCAAATACAAAAAACAAATGAATATTAAGTAAGCTGGTAAATTTATGACGTGAATCAAAAATGACATTCTCCACTGCGTCTCATTTTCATACATAAATGTCATCCTAGAATAACTGAAACGTTTGGGACGCTGGTTTCATCAAAGAAAGGTCCTGCATGTTCAGTAATTGATACTGCACATCACACAGACTCATTTTTCGTGATCTCCACTCCCATCTTTGAGAGGAGCCGTCGATTTTCTCTACAACTTTTTAATCCCCATTTTCTCTTGGTTTCCAGATGTGGAATTTGCAAACTTCTCCATCCATTGCACAGGGCCCTCTGAAACAGCCAGCAACTGAGTAGTCATGCTACTGTACTCCAGCTGTGCTACAACTGTGCAGTCACTCTGCAGTCCCACTGCTCAGCTTTGACACCACTCCACCGTACCCCTGCTGCACAGCCACTGCGCAGTCACTCTGCAGTCCCACTGCTCAGCTATGCCACCACTCTACTGCAACTCTGCAGACTGAACGACACAGTTGCATATCTGGCAGTTTCACCAGGACTGGGAATGATATGCAGGTCTATGGATTATGTTAATACCCATAATGCACCTCACTAAAGAACACTACCAAGATTCACCTCACAGTCACTCCAGGTCACACCCTGTAAGCTCACACACTTGGAGAGGATTACTGGATGGGGTGTTAGTTTGAGACCCTGGTCTGACAGTTGCTGGGTGGGGTGTAGGTTTGAGACCCTGGTCTGATGGTTTCTGGGTGGGGTGTTAGTCTACGTCCCTGGTCTGGGGGTTACTGGGTGGGGTGTTGGTTTGAGACCCTAGTTTTCAGAAACCCAGATGTTCAGAAACATTCTGGCTATTAAGCCTTTACATATCCTTACCAAGAGCAGAAAAATCTGATATTGTTTAAATGTTTGTTAAAACTGATAGAGAAATCTGATACTACTTTAATTTCTGTGGTCATTAAAGAGAACAATGTATTCTGTGGAATGAAAGAGCATTCCTCTTAATGTTAAGTCCTCTGAACAATTCGCCAGACTTTATTTAGCAGTTATCAAATCTGAATGAAATTCTGCCAGGCCAGGACACTACCTAGCCTCAGTAAAAAGCATCATTTCCAGATTTCTCTGGAACAAAAGAACAGAAATTAAACGAATACTGGTGGGTTTCTCAAGAAAAATTGGCTGAATAGCCAAACTAGCATCTCTAAATACTCGGGTATGTTGATAGCATTATAACATATCTAAAAGTTAAATTTCCAGGATCACCAAAGTCCATACGTTGGACCCAACCAAATTTCCACTTAAGAACGGCATTGGACGAGTGCCAACGCACAGATAATTACCGAGCGGTTGTAGTTGGGAGAAAGAAAATGTTACAACAGATGGCTGCTCCCTGAATGCGAATCTCACACGCCTTTACTTCCTAATTTTAATTATCCTTCATGTGCGGGAAGCAATTAGCAGGGATTAGCGCCGAGTCAACCTAATTGATCATTACTGGGTAGAATTTAGTTTTACAGCTTCTGAAACGAATAATATAATTTTCGGGAAAAAACACACGAATCTCAGCCACATGACCGAGGGACCAAGGGACAGTTTCCCACAAAGAAGCAAACAAAGGCCTTGATTCACTTTATTCTCTGCAAAGTGAAAAAATAAATAAATAAATAAATTCCAACTCACTGTTTACAATGACAAGAACAAGCCCTTCAGTCGAGCTAAACACAATGTAGAATAAGTTACAATTTTAACAATTCTTATCAGAGCGCGATTTTCCCTCCACTTCAATGAATTTATCACTATCTAACAATTTCCTTTTATGTTTCAATAAAGTGGAGGCTCCCTCTAGCGGCGGAGTATGGCCTCGACATGACCGAAAGGCGTTGCCTGCTGCACTAACGCGGTAATGTGTTCTTCTGTACCATCACGCAGCGGCCCAGAGACCCCTTACCGCTATTTCGAATGGAAGAGAAGATGCACTTTTTCGTGCCTATTCCATAAAATACCATACGACATTCCCAAGCATGACTTCGGAACCCTGTAGTATAAGTAGTCAACATCGGACTTCAACAAAACGGAAAATATATAGGCGTAAGAGTGACAGATAAGTAACCCACTTTAGTTATGCTAAATTAAGATGGACAAACAACTGTCCTTGCAGACATATGGCTATATTTAAATATTCGCTAATGCCTACGGATACATTAAGCAGTACCATGCCCCTGTAATGTGTCTGACACCTTGTCATCCCACGCAAATGCTTCCGTAGCATCAAATAATTTCGGAAAGTTCCGAGCAAGCACCAACACCAGTGGTAGTTGCGGGGGTACTCGTTTAGCTTTAATGAGGTGTTTACTAGAGGTTATAGCCTATCCACTGCTATCAGATTGTTAACACCTTTGCAATGCCCTTGAGGTTTCGGAATGTAACTTAAGCAATAAACCTGAATGCGATCTAAGTAGAACGTCTGGTAGCTGCATGCGCATTGAGGAAGATATGGCCATGTGCGAAACATCATAAAAAGTATTCTTGTCCACTTGTCGAACCCCCTCGTTCACCGACAGATGGGCCTCTGTTATATTGTGCAAAATCAAATACATAAATATGAGTAAACAGTAAAAAAGTGTATAGTCGCAAACAACAAAACACATCTTAAAGTTTTATGACAAGATATTACGGAGGGAAACACAATTGCATACAGTCTTGCTCTAAAGAGTTAAATTAACTTTAGCTGAGCGGCAAGCCATATTCCACAAAACTTCTCGTAAATTTTAAATTAAGCAGCCAGATACATTGTACAAACATTCTTTCTAACCTGAAACACACGCGATCCCAATCCAAATCCGACAGAAAAACGTAAAATCTCTCTTCATTTCCAGATTTCCAGTCCTCTGATGTTTTTAAATCGTGTATTAAACTCGTCTGTTTCTGTTAATTAATGAAGTTAGACGCGGGAAAGCAAAGGAAAAGTTAACTATCCGTGGCGGACGCCAAACTCAGGTGAGCTCCGGAGACGCGCTTCTCTGTGTTTCGGCAGGCTCGCAGAGGATGTGTGAACGAATGTCAACGAAAAGAAAAGCGCTTTTCCTGTGAAAAGGAAATGTTTTTTTAAAGATCAGAATGGATTTACAATGATTTCCTTTTCCCCCTTTTTACTGGTCGTGAGTGAGGCGCACATCCACCCTTGACGTATAGACCATTCAGGGCGGATTGGGAGGACCGCCTGAAAGACCCATGTCAAACCTCCCTCCTCACCACTGAAAAAAAAAACACATGCCTCCTTCACTTTTGAAAAATATAGTCAAACATATCTATGACAAGTGTCAGAATGTTCCAGATGACAATTGATGATGGATTTCAACTGACAAAAGCAATCCATAAAAATATATTCTTTGCAATAAAGACATACTGCTAAATTCATTTAGAAAAAATGTCAGAGGGCTGCATTGACTGAATAAAAACTTTGAGGTTTTAGGTAATAAGTGAATTAATTACAATCTTTCGTAGTTCAGTTAATACCTACATCTAGATGCTTTTTTTATAGTTAGTGTGACGAACAGTTGTGCCCGACCTCAGATCATATTAATACGTAAGTAAGTCTATGAACAATCTCTTTTAGTAGTAACTCTGAACTGTGCATCCAAGGAGCACAACAGAATTTGCTCACTTGATTTGTGATTCAGCTACAGTGTCAGCAATATGTGAATCAATACAACATTAGCCAATAATGGGAACTGGGTATTAATATGGCTGCGGTGTTTTGTCTTAATGTCTACGTTTACACACGTTTTATTCTTCCGAAAATTGCATACAACACATACTATGGGTAAGACAGCGCCGTGTTTGCTCACGCATTGCATCCATTTGGACCATAGTGGAAAAAGTCAAAACGCGTTTGAAACAATGGAATGTTTCTCATCTGTTGTCAGAACTATGTAAGAACTTATAATTAGGCGTTTTCGGACCAAACAGTTCTAGGAACTTGTTTGAGAAGAACTATCAAACAAGTTCCTTCTGGGGAGGTTCTCCGAGAACGATGAACCTTCAAGGGGTTTTCTTCTGTTCGCATTCGCACCGCCAGGACCGAAGTGGCATAAGCCAGAGGTTAATATACCAGCTGTGTGGTTGTTGTGTGTCGTGAGTTTCATAGGGTGTTTTTCCATACCAAGAACGAAGAAGAACGGTCTTGCGAGTTCGCAAGACGGAAAATGCATCCGCCAAAGTTTTGAGATGGTTTGTGCACTTTCTTACTGGCTACTGCGTAACACCCCGAGCGCAGCTTATTTCACCAATAACAGAACGACACTGGTTGACAGGACAGTACTTGTAACATTTGGTGAAGTAACTTTTTATTGTGCTTGCATTACACTTAATTTCACCTTGGAAATACCCAGCTGCTTGGCCCATATAGTAAAGCTTACAACGATCTCAAACCTCGTGTTAGTCATTTCACCCTATGGACTAAATATATTTTAAATGGTGAAAAGAACTTTACTAAAAGTCCCTGATTTAAATATTTACGGTAAGATGAGTGGTAGAAGGCTGTAAGGTTTAATTTCCAGCTTCATTCATATGATCGACATGACATTTGTAAAGCGCAAATAACTGATAAGCTAAAAACCGCAAGTTTTCTGAAGCCTATGCTAACTTAGCTAGCAAAAACTACCATCCCCACTGAACGGAATAACGCTAGCATAGCTAACCGGAACCAACTGCCAATTAAAGTCGTTGCAAACTTTCAAATAAGCCGTTATTTAAATCGAAGGAAAGATGAACTGTTATGCGTTGCTGTGGACTGCAGAATGAAGGGGAGCTACATCCACCCTAACCCTTAGCCCCTCTCTCCACTTTTTCATCGGCTTTAGAAACTTGAATGAGAACCATGTGCAGACCGCGGACGCACATTTTAAAGGCCTTTGGTGTGCTCCCATCATTTCGAACTGATGTTTAAAAAAACAACAGGGCGTTTTGGAAATCAAAACCCCTTTTTGTCCGGTGGGGGTTCACTCAAGCGCAAACTCAACCAGCAGATATGTTCAAAGAGAAGCTTTGGGAAACCTGAGGATCACATCCACACCAAGCCTCGTAATTCCAGAGCTATTTGTGTGCTTTCTGAGAAAAGCCCCCCTCGGATCGTGTTTGATTTGGCCCTGGCCGCCTTGATCGGCGGAGCTGTTTTTGTGGGCAGAGGACATTCGGGGCCCGCTGAGCTCCGACAGCACGATAAACACTGACAGGACGCCACAGGCTAATTCATTAATTTGGTGTTTCCCGAAGCCGTCACAAACCATGTTCCTCACTGACAAATTCCACACCCCCTGTCCCGCCACAGCCAAGGTTACCCAGGTGAAAATAAAAATTTGCACTGTACAGAACTTCATTATTAATATTTCTACCAGCACTTTCAACTAATATTTCAATGGCAGCAAGGGAGTACCGACCCCATACGTGTCTATTTCAATTTAAATTTCTTAACAGCCCCGGGTGAGTTTTTTAAGCGTTACAGACGAGCAAACGGGACGGATTGAACCTCAAACCTTACATTCTGATCTCTTAATGCTTATTCCCTTACAGCGACACCAGGGGTCCGAAAGGAATATATCGGTTAAGAATTCTCAATAAAGTGAAATCGTGCTATTAGCCCGGCGGCAAGTTTCAGCGTCTCCGTGTTTTTGCAGGCGCTGCGGAAACAGCTTTCATTTCATCCAGGCACACGCACCTTGCTGCCCCGGCTCACAGCGTGTATATTAGCGATCCAATCAAAATGTTTCTTTTCGCTCTTTAAAATGCTGGATTAAAAATACCAGCTACATGGAGGATAAATACAATCCCACCAATGTTCTGGGTTATCATAACCCAACCCTCAGGCTGGGGTATGACATTTCGTTTTTGGTGAATCCGGGGCAGTAGGCCCGGTTTTGGGGGACGGAGTCGCCGCAGCATCGCGTTGCTGCTGCTGGGCGGAGTCCGGCTGTAATGTGTTTCCTGACCCCAGAACCTGCCGGATGGAGCAGCACCGGTTCAGGGCCTCGTCCTTGAGCCGACTCTCGTTGGGGAATAAACTACCCCCTTTCATGTACTAGTGGTGAGTGATTTATTATAATGAATACAATAATAATAACAGTAATAATAATAATAACAACAACAACAACACATGCACACTAATAGTATGATTATTATAAGGGGAAAGGTCTAAGTACAAAAGAGACGAAAACAAGGGTAAGGGCGCTTCCATGATCCAGACAGGGAATAAGAGGGTCTCTTAGCAGCTAAACTGTGGGTCAGTCAGCCAGGGCTGTATTCAGGCCATCTGCCCAGAGCCTTTACTCTTTGCAACATTTTATTTGGAGTAGGGATAGTTTACGGGCATAAAAACAAATGAAATGAAACGAGAGTGAAGGCATTCATGAGCGATCCGGCCAGTGTGCAAAATACAACAGATGAAGAGAGCTGACAGACCACCACTGAACAAATCGCCTGTTGTATCATTCATCTCTCTCCGGGGACGTCGTTAATAAAACTTTGCGTACTTTTGTAACTAAGGAGTTCCGTACGCCAAAACATACGAGTTTACATAAGCAAAAAAAAAAAAAAAAATCGGATTTATAAAACTTGTGTACCCTTCCGTACAAAAGGAAAAAAAAAGAAACTTCTTGGAGTGCGAAACTGAAGCTTTAGTTTCTTAAATCGAGATGAGAAAAAATATTATTTCAGGCGGCAACAGCACCGGGGTCACACATACAAAAAAAAAAAAAACCTTGCATGTTTACCGCGGCTGTCAATTCCTCAGGTATAGAGAACCACATACGAAGACTGAAATCAAGAAAAAATTGTGTGACATCAAGGTTGAGGCAAAGAGGTGTATACATGCCCAACAAGCAAGTGTAGGAGCAACGGGCGGCGGTATGGGGGTGCCACGACTGAGTTCCTTCGATAAGCCGGTGACCGCGATTATCGGAGTTGATCTGCAACTTTACTGTTCATCATTATAAGCGAATCATGACATGACCATTGCCATCGCTCAGCCACATTTGTCGGTGTCATTTGTGCGTCGCAAATCAGTTACGCGTTTATAGAATGGAAATGGCTAATTAAATTACTTATATTCTTTAACATGTTCATCCATCCATCCACGGCGCCGTATTACAACGTGAGTGCAGTCGATTTCACCGGTTACAAAAGGAAAACCAGTCATCGCTGCCAATTGCTTTTTAATGTTTGCCAGCTGTATAGGGGAATCTGATGCACTTCGAGCGCTGACGAATGATGCCATCCAACACTCTTGGTATAACATGACTGAGTGAGGGCTGGGTTCATGGGAGTCAGTTTGTTTTTAAAAAAATGCTGGGGACAATGACGGGTTCAACTAAGTAAACGGTTTAAAATAGTGGTGGGAAGAAATGGGCCACGACAAAAAGTGGTGGGGACATGTCCCCAGCGTACCCAGCGTAAATGACGCCTATGGCTAGGTTATACCCGACCGGTCCGCTATTTCCAGCTGGAAAGTCCCCGTGGCTAAAAGCCCCGGAGCTGACAGGATTTGCAGTTGGGTATTGGCTTGTTGCTACGTGTGGGGCGCTCCAGCGCCGGCCCCGATTTAGCACGGTGTTTCAAAAGCATGGCTCGTGTTAAGGGAAATCGACTTGAGCCAGTCATCATCATGGGAAAAAAAGTGGGAACGGTACCTGAAGACACCTTCCTGATGCACCATACTACTCGCAACATCCTCTGGCAGTGCCAAGACAGCCATAAGCATCCTGTCTTGCGGTTTTTTACAAGTTTTAGGTCTATTTATGTTAACAAAATTAATTTATTAATAATGCACTGGTTGCTCATATCGGTTCGTTTATTCTATCGCGTATTCATTGCCAATAACCACATTGATTAGGAATGATAATGTGATCATAATTAATCAAAAGGAATAAGGAAACTGTAGTGCAAATTTCCTTTGGTCTCTAGGGTGTGCTATTTGCAGCAGATATGTGCCCTAAATATGCGTACGTATGGGTCAAAGGTATCGTATTGGTACACACATCCTCACTTCATGTGGAAGTTTTATAAATCCCAAATTGTGCGTGAAAATCAGCATTACGCACGTTTTGGAGCGTTTTTGTGCGTATGGGCCGTTTATAAATGTGACCCCAGGTGAGGTTACACCTTTGTGCCCTTGACATGGAAAAATAAGTATCAGTGAAAAATATGAGCCCAAAAATGTGTGCTTGTACGCATGCATATATGTGTGATTATGTGCGAGTAGAGGTGTGAGAAAGAGCTATGTAGGCCATCACAGTGCCCAGTGGATGGTCATTGTAAATAGCCTTTGCTCTGATCACACACAGCTCTATGGGAAGGCTGGTGGAGCTGTGTTAGTTGGGCGTGTGGTGTGGGTGTGGCTTTAGGGGTACCTAACAGGACGATGGAGAGGCTGAGAACCAGCCGAAGCAGTGCTCTGACTCCTCCCCAAATAAAGCCTGACCCCAGGTCACTATGGTAACTACCCCTCTTACATCTCATGCTTTTTGGATCGAAACTAAGAGATAAATGTACCTACCAAAATCGTCAAGGCTGAAGGTTACACAAACAGGTTCTGTTTTGTCCAGAATCAGATTCCAGTGTGTCAGTGTGTGGATGGTGTCATGGTTAGCGCAAAGAGGCTGGGCATTGTATTCTGCGTGCAGGGTCAGGGGGCATACAGAGCCCCAGAGTAAGAACGAGCTTTACATCCACAGCGGTAAATATGAATATCTTAGCAATGGATAAGAATGTCTGATAACATAAAGAACTACAGCTCTCACATACATTCCTGTTAAGCATAAGCATTTCCTACATCTTGACAAGAACTCAAATTTGTGCTTCCCTCTCCTGCGGGGAACCTAATAAAGATTACTGTTCTTATCGCTTTCGCAAATGTACAAAAAAAAAAGGGCACCTAGCTGTAAATCTCCAAGGGATCGGCTGCAAGTTATGATTTATGTAACATGATCATTTTTTACTTCAGCATAGACTACTGATACCATGCTACTTGGGTTAGCGGTGTGGTTGCTCTCCTGGAACAGTACAGATGGACAGGCCTGCTCTGGGGGCCGCTTGTTCCTGTTCCAGCATATTTGGGTGGGGGGGGGGCAGTGACTGTAGGGTCACAGCATCCTGCTCACCCCCCCTCCGCCCCCCCTTCCCAAGGGGGAGGACCAACACTCACCCCTCTTTACAATGAGGAAGGGGGAGATGACTGTGTGTGCATGAGTGTCCGATTGTGTTTGTACAAGTGTGTGTGTGCACATGTTTGTCAGTGTGTGTGTGAGTGTTTGAGGGTGTTTTTATGAGTGAGAGTCTGTGGTGTTCAGAAGGGCCTAATATCTGCGTTGCCCCAGTGTGTCTCATTTAATTAGCCCTTTTTGACACTTGGGATTTCACTGTGCTGTGTATGATTCATTTTGAAGTCTTACAGATATTTAGGAGAAATAACTGCTTGAAACCATCAATGATACTGAAAGAGTGACCTTCCAACATGTGTGTGTGTCACTGTGAGAAGTGTATGTTTGTAAGTGTGTACAGCTCAAGCATATATGATACAATGATGTACTGCCCTGCCTTAGGGAGGGTGTGTGTGTTTGTGTGGATGTCCTGAGTGGTGTGTGTGTGTGTCCATGTATGTATGTCCTGGGTCTTGTGTGTCGTGTGTGTGTGTGTGTGTGTGGATGTTGTGAGTGGTGTGTGTGTGTGTGTGTGTTTGTGTGGATGTCCTGAGTGGTGTGTGTATGTGTCTGTGTGTCCATGTATGTATGTCCTGGGTCTTGTGTGTCATGTGTGTGTGTGTGTGTGTGGATGTTGTGAGTGGTGTGTGTGTGTGTGTTTGTGTGGATGTCCTGAGTGGTGTGTGCATGTGTGTGTGTGTCCATGTATGTATGTCCTGGGGCTTGTGTGTCATGTGTGTGTGGATGTTGTGAGTGGTGAGTGTGTGTCAGTGTGTGGATGTCCTGAGTGGTGCCGTGGGGATTTCAGTGATGTGGCCGCACCCCTGCCCCTGGCCCCCAAAACCACTGTCAACAGGAAGTGTTACTGCCTGACCCTCCCCCTCCTAGAACACTACATCAGCCATTGTACAGACACCCTCACACTCACATGCATGCATACACATGCACATAAACATGCAGACAGACAGACACACACCTGCCGTACAGGACATACACACAAACAGCCCTAGCTAAGCACCCCTGCGGCTCTGAGGTTACTAAGGCAAATTGGTTTACTTGTTTCAGTTCCTTCTGTTTTTTCTTTGTCTTGACAATCAATAACTCACACAGCTGCTGCAGCTGTTTGGCTTTCCATACTCAAATACTCAAAAACTTGTATCTTCCTCCATGTCGTACTCTGTCACCACAACGGCTCAGGAGCTTGCAGAGAGGAAGAAGGACCCATCAGAACAGGAGCAGAAACACACATACCCATTCTGAGAGCTCTCCTGTTGCATTACCAGCAACTAACACCAGGGAGCAGCAGAGAGAGCGTGGCCAGACACTGCTCCACAAGTTCACTCTCTTGATAGTGCATCTGGAAAACATGCGTTGATTTTTTGCCATAGGCTACCTGCATGCTGACTGGTGGCCACAGACGTCTTAGGGTGGATCTAGTTAGCCCAAAAATGCTTGCCGGTGCCCACATTTATTACAGAACAACCTCCAGACAATTTCAAGCGAATAGCTCCTTGGCGAAATGGTGTAGAACTGGTCACAACACCACAGTTTATCATAAGGAAGAGTTGCCCAGGAACAAGCATATTTTTTTAGCTGGAAATTAAAAACAACACTGCCCCAGATCATGTGTAAAGCCACACACACACACAAGCATGTTGATGCATGCAGACACACACAAACACATACATTTTTTATGTCCACATTTCATAAACACATTACAAAAGGACATACATATTTCAGGTGCACGATGTTAGGACTTGACATGTCATATGCCCTAGATAAATATAACAATTGCATATGCAAAACAAACGTTAAGCTTCCAGTCAAGGATAGAGAAAGCAGAGTCTCCTCCATATAGAGCAGCTACCAATGGTAACTGAGACTGATCAGTACTTCACTAACTGCTTGGCCCTTTTCTTTGTCAGTCCCACCATTTGTAAATCTCTACCTACTCGTCTGTGAACATAATTTAGCATACCAAATTTGAAAACTTGTAAACCTCACTTATACCCCAACGGTGCAATTGTCTGAAACAATGGTTGATAATTCAGAATTTTTGTTAAAAAGGCTTCTTCCAGACTAGTCAAATGTGCACCCTACTTCCAGAACACAGCCTTTTCTTTAGACATACACACACGCACACACACACACACACACACATACACACACAAAGTCTCAAAAATGGTTTCAAGAGAATTGCCTACAGCACCTAGTGATTAAAACACATTACAATGAAACAGCCAATTATCTAATCAGGGCTCTTCAGAACAGAATAATAACGTATTCATGGATTTTAAAGGCTATGCAGACAGCTCACAATAGGCCTGGAACACCGACAGGCTGTGCTGCTGCGCCTTTGCCAAAGAAACAGAGATTACTGTGTACTTGGGGCCAGGCACTGCAGCCACAGTTTAGCACAGATTTCTATAAGGCACTACGTTAGACACACTGCAGTTAAATGCTCCAACACAGCTTTCTATGAGCCACTGTGTTAGACACACTGCAGTTAAATGCTCCAACACAGCTTTCTATGAGCCACTGCGTTAGACACACTGCAGTTAAATGCTCCAACACAGCTTTCTATGAGCCACTGCGTTAAGACACACTGCAGTTAAATGCTCTAACACAGCTTTCTATGAGCCACTGCGTTAGACACACTGCAGTTAAATGCTCCAGCACAGCTTTCTATGAGCCACTGCGTTAGACACACTGCAGTTAAAAAAGCTCCAACACAGCTTTCTATGAGCCACTGCGTTAGACACACTGCAGTTAAATGCTCCAACACAGCTTTCTATGAGCCACTGCGTTAGACACACTGCAGTTAAATGCTCCAACACAGCTTTCTATGAACCACTGCGTTAAGACACACTGCAGTTAAATGCTCTAACACAGCTTTCTATGAGCCACTGCGTTTGATGGCAGGTAGGAACTTCATTTTACTCCATTTTTAGATGCAATATGTCCCCCATTTCTGCTACATCCCATAGTAATCTATTCAATAATTACAATAACTGAGAGGCAATCATGCCTGTGTAGTCTGAGAATGGCCAGACACAGTGTGGTGAAGCTTGTGGTCAAGTCAGAACGTGAGCTTAAACATAAACTCATGAGTCTAAACTCAGTTCTGCTGCCCCTGCACCTACCTTCTCTAAGGTGACAATCAGCAGCAATGCTTATTTTTCTCACGCTAGCTCAGTTTCAGTTCACTGCTAAATACACCAATCCACACACACAAACAAGCACACATACTTATCTTCACTGTGAGAGACTGGAGTAAAACATCACTCTCTGACAGCTATTAAGCTTCTGGTTCTTATCAGCAGTCTTTACTCCAGTGTCGGTAACTTCAAGATATTCGTCTCTTTGATAATGGAAAAAAAAAAATCTCAGGAGGATTTACCTGGCAGCATTTAAAATGCTAATTTTTATGCCCCACTTTCCATGAATCTTTACCCTAAAATGTAGGGAGATCAGAGCAGAGTTCCAGCTCCCGTGGAGAATCATGTGAGCTCATTATTAATGGCGAACGCAGTTGCTCAGAGTGAGTGAGCGAGCGAGCATCTTCAGCCACCGGGCCAGGAAATACAAAAAAAAAAAAAAAAACACTGCTAAACACACCATCAGGTTTTTTCCATTCTGGTTTTATTTTTGAAAAAGTCATTTACATGTGGAATTGTTTACCATGGCAACAGCAGTAAGCAAGTTTGCATAATATACACCTGCCTAGCCCCCACCCCTCCCCCAAAATGCAATTAAAACAACATTGGCACAGAGCTCCACAGGCAGTGATGAGGACTAGATGCAGGTACGAAGCTGGTGCAAGCCAAAAAGGAACGCTGCCGGCTGCATTTGGAACTCTCGGGGATGTGATGCTACGTGTGTGTACATGAATGTGTGTTTTTGGGGGGGGGGGAACGGGCAGGCAATCGCAGCCCTTAATAGGAAGAGAGGGGGTTGAGGGTGCGAAGAGTATAATGCTTATGTGAGTTATCACTTGTTGCAGGCTCTATCACAGATGGTGTTTTATCACAGAGAGCATACCACCATTTGAGCCACACAGTTCTGAAAACCGTTCTGCTAACTGCTCATCTCGCTGCTCCGGATTTCTGCTGCTCCATTCAGGAGCTTATCGCACACTCATCTCTTTGTTCATTTTTTACGCTTTTTCAAGAGTGATCATCAGAGTTACAGTAAAAATAACAGCAAATAAATCACATGAACCATGTGTTATCACAGACAGGGGCATGTTATATAAACCTTATTGTATGAGCACACACTGTGCTTCCCTAGTCAAGGAATAAAAGCTTGCAGCAGCAGCGCCAGGTTGTTGTTCTGTTGTTCTCTCGGAGTGAAGTCAGACTGCCGAGCAGCAAAATCTTTGGATGTTTGTTTAGCAGGGCCACACTTGACCAAAGATACAAGTGGGATATCCTAAAATATTTATATGTACATAAAAAAAACATTTAAGTGACAGTATGACTTTAGGGGGACATTAGGACTAGAGGACACATCGAACAAGTGTGACACCTAAGGCAGTCTGCAGCCTTATGACTTATGTGCGAGACAGAGAAGGAGAGAAAGAGAGAGGGAGAGAGAGACAGCGAGAAAGACAGAGAGAGAGGGAGGGATAGAGAGAGGAAGAGAGGGGGACAGAGAAAAAGAGTTTATTTTACAGATATGTAATGTTGTGATCTCTATAAGTTTACAAAAAATTTGTTTACTCTATTTGCATAAAAAAAACATTTTCTGTGAACGTTGGCTCATTTGCTTGAGATTATTTATCACTGTGCCTTTTTCTCACAACTCTGACTCAGGGAAATTTGAGAAGCGTGTTGGCGTAGATGTGAGTAATTAACTGGGTCAGACAGAGGAACCACACAGAGTTTAATGCAATACAGGGACGAGGCAGTAAGGGGAAAAGTAATGCTGTGTAATGCCACAAATTGCCAACAGGGGCAGCAGAGAGTAGCTATGTATTGACAAGAAGGGAGTAGTCATAAAAATAATAATGGGAGGTGTTATATGGCATGGGTGAGTTATTGAGTGAACATTTTGATTGATTCATTATGAGGTTCATGAAACCTTACTTTCCCATCGATTCATCACGACAGCTTGGCGTACCACAGTGAAGCGGCACTAGGGGGCGCTCACTGTGTTCCTGTGTTACATGGTAACGCGGCACTAAAGGTGTTTTACTGCAGCTTAGGAAGTGGCAGGAGGGGGTCATCACCGCAGTTCTGTGTCATTTGGGGGAAGTGGAAGCAGGGGCGCTCAGAGTGAGTCTAAGGGGAAATGCAGAATCCTGATTGGCTGAGGCTTGTGGCCGCGCTCACTCACACAGGGACTGAAAAATGGGAAGACACGCCCATGGGGGGCGGAGTTAAAAGTGTACAAGAGCTGCATACTATCTGCATTGTAGAAGCAGACACGCCGGCCCTCGCAGTCCAACAGCACCCCGATGCTGCAGGGGGTGCCGTCCAAATCCAGTGGGGTCCAGGGCTGTGTGCCCGCCCAGTACCTTCCTTCCCTCAGACGCAGGGTCCAGTATCCATTCTCAGGGCTAAGTTTGGCCCGGGCATTCCGGTCCACTGACTCCAGCGCCACACCCAGGTCCCACTTCCTGCTGCCGGCCACACCCACCTCCCAGTAATGGCGGCCGGACAGGAAGCCCTGTGCTGCCAGCACGTTAACACACTGAGTGAAGCGCTTGGGGTTCCGCCGGTATGGCTGCATCTCCTGGCTCTCCACCACAATGGTCTTATCCCGGGAAAGGCACAGGCTGGGGTGTGCTGTCTCAGGGTCAAAGGTCAGGGGAACAGGTGCTAGGGACAGATAGGAGAGTAATAATATTACAATAGCAATAAAAATAATGAGCACCATCTTCAGAATCCTACATATTTCTCACACTCACAGTCACTGGCAGTGTGGTCACGGCAACCCCACTGCACACTGCAAATACACCCCCCGCACACACTTGCACAGTAATCGCACTGCACTGCAAGTATACCCCTGTCACTTCCTCACACACACTGACCTCACTGCACACGAAAATTTAATGAAAAATATCGAAAATACACGCCGGTCACACACAAACACTCACACAGTGACTGCACTGCATACTGTAAATAACTGCTGTCACTGCCCAACTAATGGAGTGAGCCCCAATGTGCTATTGCTACAGTGGAAACTGGCCTGATTTTGTGTGCATTGATATTGAATGTTCTATATTCAGTAAAGATAATGAGACCATGAATAATGGTTACATCAGCAAAAATGACTTCTCTCCTTCCTAATAAGTGTGTTGTTTTCAGTTCTGTTGCATGACAACTGAATGACTGTTTTGACTTTGCACCTACTTTCCAACCCGACAATGATGGACATTGACCTCCACAAGCAATTTTATCGCAATGCTGTCATAGTTCCATCCAAACTTGAGCCGATCTAACCTTATTGTACGTAATATGTTTTACGTTGCAGATGCGGAACATTCTGTAAAACAATTCATACAACAATCTCATACAGTTTCTTCAAACAAGTTTATACCTTTTCCGAACAAGCTTAACTCAAAGGTGGGGCGAGGAGCCGACTGTTACAGAGAGGTATGAAAGCACACAAAGGGAAAACCAATGTGATGTTCACTTTTCCGTCTTCATTTGAATTGATTCAGTGGTAAATAAAACATCACAATAAAAAAATATGATTAACTTTAGTCAAGTTTCCTCTTTTACGAGTAACCTGATAAGGTTAGAGATGTGCAAACTAATTTGAAACAAATTATGCAGCAACGTTGTGGTCTTTCATTCATTCCTGTTTTGTAGCAGGATATGCACATTTCAATAAGTAGTAACGTTATTTTACTTTCATTTTGACAGTTTCGTACATGCGGTTTATAAACCGTTTTGTAGGATGAGCTTTCAATCCAATTTTAGACAGAAGTTTTAGACCATGGTGTTTCTGTCACAGCCGGAGTACCCCACAGCCTGCACTATCTGTATATACTCAGAGATTTCTGGGTGCCTTTGTAATCGTTATGCAAACAGTCAGACAGATGTGGACACCAGTGCACATTATCGAAAAGTTTTTCTTTGAAGCCATACACAGAGAGATCACAGCACAGCAGAGAGAATCTGCAGACCACTTGAGACCCCGCCCATTTTGACTCCTAAATACACATGGCCAATCGCTGTGGAGGGTGGGAATACACTTCAGAACATGGTTTCAGAAAGTAACAAAAATGCACAACTCCCCAATCCAAATGACGGACAGGACATTTCTGACACTATTTGACACTATCTGTCATTCTGATCACAAGTTTGCTTGAAGGCGGCCTTTGTAGTCAAATACTAAGCCATGTCCCACAAAGAAGATTTGAATCTGCAAACCATTAGTATCTAGCGCCCAAAACCACAACGCCTCTCCGCTCCCCAGAGGGACACCTGTGCGGCTGCACATATGGTTACCTGCATAAACCATACCTGGTTTAAGTAGTTTTAACATCTTCCTCCAGGCGATGTACTGCACAGGGCCAGTGTATCGGCTGATAAAAGCGTTCAGGTCAGCGTCCGTCTCCTTCTCTACCTGGACGGTCGGTCTGGAGACAAAACAAAAGAACTGAGCGAAGTTACTTGTGTGCTTTTCCCACAATGCACCTTGCCACTAAGACACAGCAGGCGATAAAAAGGTCAAACCAAAAAGCAGCCAACAAAAATGCCCTGTTCAGTCACCTTCTCTTTTCCCTTCTTCTGTCAGAATAAAAATAGCTCAGGGGCCGAGACTGTCTGGGAAAAAGCTTACAGTGACATTTTACATCACTCTCAGTTTTGGGTCTGGTGGCCTATCCGGTGACCAAATCATACTGAGCTACACTCTGCTCTATTTTGCAAAAATGAAATCTACAGCTCTGCAAATGACTTCTAAACCTATACAGTAGTTACTGAACAGAAAGAATGAAGTGGTCTCTCTGTGTTTTGTTCAACACAATTACTGTCAAATGAGCTCTGCTTTTGGCTGCCAGCATGGAGTAAACTACGGAAATGCCTTCTATTTAATTTGGCGAATAAAGAAACACATCCCAATTACAGAACGTGAGGCAGCCGAGAGGCAGAACAAAAGATTTTCAGAGAAAAACATCTAAACACCCAAAATCAGCCATCTTACGACAATCAGAGACCACAGAGACAACTCACATCAGAGTCACAGCGCAAGAAAAGAGGAGCTCATTCACACACCCACCAATAAGAATCACCTTCCCAATAACCTAGCCCTCTCCCATGGAAAACCCCCAGCTCATGTCTCACGCTTGTCAGTTCCCAACATGCTCAAGAACCTTGCTTTCATTCTCCCACCTGCTCGAATAGGATATAAAATCAGCTCGATTTCACACTGCTCTGCGAGAGGAAACACCCACCTTAGATTTACCTCCGGAAGCTGGAAGAAAGAAAATAAAAACGGAATCAACAAATGTCGGTACATAAATGTACATTAATGCTATATTTACAAGCATGCTGCATTATGTAACCCCAGTCTGTGCCCGCGCTTGGAGTGCTACCTTATCATAAATTCATGAAGGCAAAGCTACGCCACATTTTCCCATAATAAACTGCAGCCGGTGCATGGCAGGAAACCCCAGCTTGACGTTGAGTGACCCCTATGAGAAACTAAGTGCTCTCCCAAAGCTGATGGCATGACATTTAATCTGTTAGACTGCCTTAATTTGGGAACATATTTTACAACGACATTCAGGGGATCTGTTTAGCTATACCACGAAAACCATGTAGATAAATAAACATATCCAATGTCTCACACAGATTCTAGTTTCGTATTCAATATTTAATTGTACAGTAGCGCTATTGACGCAATATTTTGGCATCTTTATGCAATTATGCACGCAATTAATTACATTTTTCACTTGACATTGTCAATGTAGAGCACACACATTTGTAGACAGTGACTCTATCCTCCATGGAGACCGTACACAAATGTGTCTCTGACATGCAAGAAGGCGAAGTGAAAGAGAACGAGTCAACAGAGTGCACAAGAGGGAAAAAAAAACTGCATGAGAGGACGTGGGAGAGCATGAGAGTGTGGGGGGCGCATGAAAGTGCACAAGAGTATATGAGAAGGTGTTCGGGTAAATAAGCGTGTGAGCACACGACCAAGCGCACGAGGGCAGGCCGCCTCTGGTCTGTCTCTGTCTGCCCCTAAATCAGACCAGAAGCTCTGCTGCCACAACGCAGTCTAGAGTACACTTCAGCAAACAAAAAATGATTAAACCCTTCAGAGGTATAAATGAGGGCCCTGCGAGTGAGGTGGGAGCTGGGATTTGCGGCTTAGCACTCCACACATCACAGAGAGCGGTAGAGTCAGAGCGAGGAGCTTTAGCCTTAACTGGAGAACAGCTTTCCTTTATGTAACTCAGTCACCACTCATCCCCCGTTTCCACACACATTCCCTACACAGATGCACAAAAACAAACACACACACATCTACACGCACAGTGTAGTAAAATTAAAGTAGTATAATGGTTAGGGAGCTGGGCTTGTAGCTCAGAGGTTACAGTGTAGTATAATGGTTAGGGAGCTGGGCTTGTAGCTCAGAGGCTACAGTGTAGTGTAATGGTTAGGGAGCTGGGCTTGTAGCTCAGAGGTTACAGTGTAGTATAATGGTTAGGGAGCTGGGCTTGTAGCTCAGAGGCTACAGTGTAGTGTAATGGTTAGGGAGCTGGGCTTGTAGCTCAGAGGTTACAGTGTAGTATAATGGTTAGGGAGCTGGGCTTGTAGCTCAGAGGTTACAGTGTAGTATAATGGTTAGGGAGCTGGGCTTGTAGCTCAGAGGTTACAGTGTAGTATAATGGTTAGGGAGCTGGGCTTGTAGCTCAGAGGTTACAGTGTAGTGTAATGGTTAGGGAGCTGGGCTTGTAGCTCAGAGGTTACAGTGTAGTGTAATGGTTAGGGAGCTGGGCTTGTCGCTCAAAGGTTACAGTGTAGTGTAATGGTTAGGGAGCTGGGCTTGTAGCTCAGAGGTTACAGTGTAGTATAATGGTTAGGGAGCTGGGCTTGTAGCTCAGAGGTTACAGTGTAGTATAATGGTTAGGGAGCTGGGCTTGTAGCTCAGAGGTTACACTGTAGTGTAATGGCAATGGTATTTCTAGCTGTATAAATGTACAATGTGTGTAAAAATGCAAACAGCATCAGATCAACTACTCAATTCCTGAAAACAGAAAAAGCTAGTGATAATACTTCCCGGGCCTGGGTCGCAGCATCAGCAGGTTAGATGGAGGTGAAGTAGAGGAAGTGGGCTAACGTAAGACAGAAACTCATCTGCTATTCGACGGTTCTCCCCGAGGCTGTCCTTCACACACACTCGATAATTCAACACAGATAACGACGCTTTCATCTCTTTACCAAAGCGCTTATGGTGTAAGTGTTCCCGCCTCTCTGGGGATCCGCACGGCTCTGAATATCAATCAGGTTTACTGTAACGTTACCGTCTGTGGTGGGGGGCTGGGGAGAGTTAGTGTAGCGGCACAGAGCATACCTCTCGTACACCATGTTTGTCCTACATCTGATAAACATCTCTCTCCATACAGACTCCCTTCACACCTGACTTATCTTTCTACCTATCAGTGATGAAAGATATGGATATAATGGAATTTCGGGATGGAGGAAAGCAATACAATTTCAATGTCTTCAAAAAAATAGAATATAATCGAGAATTGTGATGGGACTGACTTTTCATGGTGAAATATGTTTTGCAAAAGGGGAAATAAACAACACGTAGCTATGTAAAAATAAGCTATATATATATATATATATATATATAAAAAAGCAAAAAAAAAAGAATGCATCAAAAAAAGCTATTTAAAAGCAGCATCTAATATGAGTGAGAAAATCAGTGCACGGCTTGCATGGCCTATCGCTTTGTGTGTTTGTGTGTAATACAATGCGTACAGGACCATTACTGGCTGATGTAGGGAAGACAACTCATTCTCAATATGACTCCAACCACAATAATCCAGATGACTGGGCACACGTGTAAAACGGTCACTGTTTCTCTCCTTTAATACTACTTTAATACTGCGGCATGTATGTTGTGTAATAGTCACTGGTACTACAATAGTCCTGCAGTACTGTAGTACTGTGTCGTACTATAGTACCGTGCAAACAGAATGAGCATTTGAAAAGGTACATTTTTAATTTACAACTTTGTCTCTTAAATGTCACCCGCTCCACACCTCCAGCACGCACTCACCTGCATTTAAAGGATAACACGGCACCTGTAACTAAGTCAAGCCATTTAAAATTTAGATAAATCTATAACTATTCTCCATTGGATACACATTTTTATTTAGAGTGTCCTGTATCTAATTGGAGTTTTGAATTATTAAAAAGAAAAAAGAAAATAAAAAGTTTTCAGGAAGCCCAGCAGTAAACCTGAGTGGTAGAGTGGGTGTTTTTGTGTTTGAGTGCATGTCTTGCTCACCTCTACCTCTATACTGGTCTCCATGGCATCGAAAGCTTGTTGCAGCACACGCATGCTTTGCTCCGCCTCCAGTACTGCCCCCCTGAGTTGCTCCAAATGATGCTCCGCCCCCTGCAGCAGCTCTGCCTCCTCCCGCCTCAGGCTTTCCAGTAGCCCCGCCTCCTCCTGATGCAGCACCTCCCGCAAAGCCTGGAACTCTCCTCGAACCCGAGCCTGCAGCTCTGCTCCCACCCGCTAAGAGAGAAACTCAGTGTGAGACTGAATTCACATAGAGATACGAACACCAACCAGCCCCAGGATAGTGCTACAGTAGTTCAAAGAATTAGACCATACCAAATCATCACTGAAAAAAAAATCACTGAAAAAGAAATGCATTACTATCTGGAACCAAACCACTCAAATGCAACACAAGCCTGAAAGATACTTGGCTCAAAAAAAGGCAATACACCATGGCAGAATATCTGACCATGGTGACTGATAATAAACTGAGAAAAGCACTCAGTTTACACACTGCCTGGCCATACAGGCCAGCTGTCACAGGCAGACAACCTTAACAGGATGAGCTACCCAGTCCTTTAATATATACTTAAGAACTACAAAACTGGTGACCCAATTTCATTTATTTTAAAAATGAAAAAAAACGATTGGCTTCATTTGGGATATGAACTACATGCCAACATGGCAGCCTCCTCTCGTCAGGGGGATTCAGACTGTAACAGCAAAGCCAAACCCAGCAACCCTTCCAACTGTGTGTTCTGGCTTCGTTTCTGCGTAAACTCTCAGCTAATTAGGTCTGATTAAGTTTGAAAGGGAACATTTAATTCAATATCAATTATTTGTGACTGAAAGGTATTTTTGCAAGGGTTTTTTCTTCCATAAATATGACTTTTTGTGCACTATTGAACATATTTTGATCTGTCCTTTTAAATACTTTGGGGCTGCTATCTCAGTTAAGCTTAATTAGCTGTTCAATTACTTGCTCTAGGCCTCTGTAAACAAAAAAAGATACTCAAAGTAAAACTGAATGCTTAATTACTCATTATATTTACTTCAAGGGAGTCAAAAAGAAATACCTCATTTTGTTTTATATTAGCCACTCATAGCAAAAGATATGCTCAATAAATTCAGGTTAAACACCCCCTCCGGTCAGAATAATTTTCAACGGAATAGGTTTTCCAGGTTAGCCTGACTAGTTGACATCACCTATTCAAAACCTGTGGGTCTACAATGTTCCCCTTACCTCATGCAATATGGCAAAGAAGCTAAGGCTACATCAAATCTTTAGAGGCAGCTAGGTAAGTCACAGTAAATAGACAGATAATAGACTGGGGAGCTGCTCAAATGGTATTGCTAATATGGGTAATGGCTAGCTATAGCCAACATGCTAGACACTGCAGCGTAGCAATTGCTAAATCTTTCTGGTTGTCATTCAGGCAGTATCTTAAACTCATGCTACAGATCTGTTTCAGACTTAAGCTCAGGTGATCTTTAGCCAAGGTGCATCAGGTTGCAACATCCCTTAGCTGTGAAAATCTTGGCTGGGACAATCATTGCTAAATTGTGTAAACGGCAGACAAACGATAGTTTGAATAGTTTATGATTTGAAAGTCAACCAGACATGCCTAATGCTGGCGGGAAAGTCCAATCAACTGTCAAATCCAATGTTCTTTTTAATTACGTTCTAAAAAGACATTCTCCAAGGACTCTGCTTATATTACTAAACTTTGCTGCAAAGTATTAAAATGCTAAAAGGCTATGAAAGGCTGAGGATATCGGCTAAATTCAGTCTAAGTTCATAAGATAAAGACAAAAAACTCAAGGGCTGCTCAAATAAAACTGCTACTGATATTGAAAACTGCCAGATACAGCCAGCTAGCAAACTTTCCAGTCTTCACTAAGTATGTTTCTTATCTTGAATGTTTCCTGTAAATCATAGTTTCCAATAAATATGCCAAACAACAGATAGCAGGTACAAAGTAAAATTTTATCATTAAATCTGTTTATAAAACTAACCTTTTCATCTAGTGAATATAGAATATAGAATAAACTACATAACAAGAAAGTTTTGTGGTTAGATACTGAATGTTTTAATTTTGGATGTACAGTGCCTATAAAAAGTATTCACCCCGCTTGGTGTTTTTCCTATGTTGTTGCATTATAGCCTGTAATTTACATGGATTTCTATTTGGATATTATGTAAGTGGAGGGAGAATGACGGTTCTGGGCTGCTTTGTTAGTTCATGGCTTTGGGTTCGAATGCGTTGTATTTTTTAAATTTGTATTTATTAAGCTAAACGCAAAAAGTGCTTCAACAAAGAATCACCAGATCACCAAAATATATGACAAACTGAAGACAAAGGAAGATTGTGCTTTTTCCAGATACAGCCTGTAAGCTTGACACCTAAGGTCAAAATCTAACCCATAAAAATCTATCTGCGGTTTAGTCTAATGTCCTTAGGTCCAGTGTCTGCCGGCTGTAACTGAAAAAGCACAACCTTCCTTTGTCTTCATCCCGGACTCTTAAAAAGCCAAAAGTGATCGACCTGATGACATAATCAGGTGATTGGTCCAATCATAGAAAGCATTGTAAGTAGTAAATAAATAATAAAATGTAAAAACCAACCCTGTTTACAATGCATAACCAGTGCAGTGTAAGTGAAATTGGAGTAACATGTGATCTCCTGTTTATCCCCATTAACAGCCTGGGCCACTTGGAGCTGGGCCATACCTTGAGGGCTTAACCAAGTATGTAAAGAATTATTAGTATAAACCCGATGATACAAATGTATGATTTTTTTTTTCAGTATCCTTGAACGATAAGATTGACCTAAGTTTGGTACCATCTCTTAAATGATATAAAAATGTCAGACATAATTTATTTATGTGAGGATAGTTCAAGGCATATGTTTTTGGTTGCCAAACGGCCTAAAATTCGCTAGAAAACCAGTAGATTCATGAATAAATCTGAATTAAACAAAACAGTTTCATCATGGACTTTTTGTTTTGATGAGTACACACCTTGCAAAGATTATTGATTATTTTGAAATTGACAGCGTGATAGAAATTAATGTTTCAAATTGTTCTGCTGGCTAGACGTGTAAACACAAGACACCAGGCAGCGAGTGGATCTAAATCACTAGCTACCACGTGAAAATTTCAAATGAATAAAAACTGCAACCTTAACCAAAATAGATGCAACTTGTTGTAACAAAAAAAAATTTTCAGATAAAAGCCATTTGATTTATTCACTGATTTTTTCTAATTCTAAAAAAATCACATCTGACAGGAACTGCTATTTGGTACCATTCTTGGCATGGTTCTATTTTTGTAGAATTAAGTAAAAATTTTAGTTTCATGCTTAAAATAGCTTTTGTGACAAGCAGCTGATTACGAAGATGCACATCACATGTTTTTCTTTGTATGTCTTTTCAAACTCAATCCTGATTCATGTCCTAAAAGAAGTGATGTGGGCTATAAACTGGGAGCCATTAGACTGGCCAAGCAGATGTCAGAGGGGGAGAGGGTGGGCAGGTTGGCTCTTAGAATATTTTTGCAATGAATATACTGAAGATTTTGTTAAGTGAAAGAGCAGGGCTTTCATAAAGCTAATTTTAAATTGTTTCACTCATGATTTTGGTGGTAAAAAATATGACACATTATTATTGACCAGATACCAGTTTTTAAGGGGAAAATTTGAGTTTTACCCTCATTCTAAATGACTCCACTGATACATTTCCCAATGAAATGTAGGGCATGTGTTCTCTAAGGAAATACAAGTGAGGCAAAACACACCATGATTTAAACTCCAAACTTCAACTGGCGGAAAATTTCATAACACACTGTAAGAGCGCGTGTCACATGTGATAAAGTCGGAGAGAATGAGCTGAGCATAATCTAATCCTGAAGCTTGGCTAACATGGCCTGTGACGCGGGAGGTTGTCACACACAATTTCACACCAGTAAACGTATGTCAAATGCATTTAAAAGGCGCTTAATATGGTGTGCTACAGTAGTCCAAAGACTCAACCACACATATCATACACAGTCAGGGGCCACAAATACCCTGCAGATGCCCCACACAGGGGCACTAAGCACTCAGGGATCCCAAACATAGTGGTCCTAAACACTCAGCAATTCCACACACTCAAACGCCCTACAGAATTGGTTGCCCTACACATTCAGGGAACCTATTCACAAGAGTCCCACAAACTCAGACGCTGTACAGACACTGAGATCCCACAACTCAGGACCCACACACATTCAGTGGTGGCTTTTTGGAACGCACCTTCATGGTTTCCACCTTCTCCTCGTCTTGGCGAATAATGTTGAGGTACTCCTCCATCTTGGTGCGATGGGACTCAAGGGAATCCTTCAGCTGTTTCTGAAAGGAAAATTGTATTCCATTTATCGTCACAGGCATTTACAGGGCTACATTAATACTCCAAATTAATGTAGCACACATACACTCGCATGCATGAAAAACCATTTTATAGAATGCTTTATAGAAGTACTTTCACACCACACACGGGCATGTGCAGACACATATCACATGCACACAAGCATGCTCACGGACAGACAGACACACACACACACACACACACACTCACACACACACACACACACAAACCACATGCACACAGGCATGCTCAGAGACACACACACACAAACCACATGCACACAGGTCATCACACAGGTACACATGCACATGCACTCACACACAAGCACACACACTCAGATTAATTAGATCTTGCTGTTACCAGTAGGATCTGAATCATCTAAACAGGATGAATTGTTTTTGCTGTTTAAGTCACTTGACGTGCATGCATTTGGGACAGTGATAAAGTGTGAAATGTTTCTGTTACCAGCTGCGAGATTATGATCAAATCTGGCATACACATACCAGCTCTGCACAAAAAAAAACAAACCATAAAATAATACCGACATCACTCCTCATCTCAGAACTCCAATTTGGTTAAGATTGAAAGTTTGACTAAAACCAGTATGGATTGAAAACCAAACTTTGGAAGTTGAAAGTAGTTAAGCCACAGTCTCTCTTAATAGTTACAATGATGTTTATTTGTTGGGTCAATAAGCCATAAAAACTACACTGACAAGCTGCTACTGAGCAGTTTAAGACCAAAAATATCCTTTTCCAGATTAAATCTGGACCAGAATGATCAACCAATCAGATGAACGGAGGTGCACAAAAGTGACATATTTCGGACTCCCTAACCACCTGTATTTTATCACATTCTGACAATCCTAGTTAGAGTAATACAGACCTGACCTGACAAACAGTCAGCCACAGTGTGCACATGACTGCCATCACATCCTGTGGTACCAGTGGTCAAACCGAACTGTAGCATTACAACCAAAGCATACATTTAGTTTTCTTCCTTAAAACATGGCCAATAACATGATCCGCAAAATCAATCCGATAACTGGGATAACTGGTCGTATGATTACATCCAATGACCTGATCTACATAATCTATAAGATGATTGGTGTAAGTGATGATACAACAGCTGTAGCTGAGGTTTATGGCATGACCTGCAAGACCTACTGAATGGCTTGTGTAATCCAGTGACATACCGCGCATTCATAAGCATCTACTGCACCGCCTTTAGTGACGATGAGTAACCAGATAACGTAGTGCAACTGATTCTGTGGCTTCCTGGCTCAACTGTGCTGCCTGTCCTTCAAAGACACTGGTCCTCCTTGTTGACCCACACTCGGACAGTCAGTGCTAATAATATGGTGTTTAACTCCAGCTGATAAGACTGCCAAGGAGCAGATAGGCCCCTGCTATGAGCTGGGTTCTGCTCAAGGTTTCTTCCTTTTAGCCTGCGAGTTCTTTTTTGTCACTGTCACCCTAAGCCTGCTAAGTGGAGAAAAGACGCGGCACAAATAAAATTTAATTTAACCGAACTGACACCCCTCTCTATATTTAAGAGCATGTCTCCGTCCCTGACCAGGCTGTGCACTGAGCCGATTAACAGTGAGAGCTGATGGTAAATTATTGTGGATTAAATTATTACGGATTAAAAGGGTAAGAGGCTCAGATGTACGTGTCACACGCTGCTCTCATTTATGAACACAGCCCCAAGGAAATCTGCAAGGGTCAAGCCAAAAAATTCCACATTTCACCCCAAGTGATCAGAAACTTCATGAGTCAGCTACTGGCAACTCGAACAGAACAGGAAACTTGCTGAGCTCTGTCACATGACAGCCACTAAAACTGTGAAAATGTTACTGCCAACAGCCACAAACACAAGTTATCAGGGTTTCCCAGAAAGATTTGTCAGCAGGTTATAGGCTAACTGGCATAATATAAAACTTTTATCGATTGCACCATAAAATAATTTTGACTGAAGAAGTGAAACCAAGATGTCCAGAATCATTTCAATATTAACCAGAAACACACTTAAAATAAGACAATTACAAGTATGAAGGCATGTGTCTGAAGTAAAGCTGTCACCCTTAACCAAACAAGGAAGATCCACAGTGCTAACCGCATCCGTTAACATTAGGCAAACCAGTCCGTTAATGATCGAAACTCTCACAAACGTAAACTCATTCCATGAGGGTTTAAAGTGATGCATAACTGAATACTGTGTCGTTTTCAGTGAAATGTATTTCCCCTGTAACCTTTACCATAGTTATTGCAATACTTGTGGGAGTTTTTTTTAACAGTCGGTATTGACTGTTCAGTGGTGTGATGTGGCAGTGGTCCAGTGGTTTAAAAGCTCAGCAACAAAATGGCTGCATCAGGACAGAGACCTGCCATGCAGCCCCACAGATGCCCAGTTTGTTCCACCGGAGGCAGATCTCAAAGACAGCCATAGGCTGAGTTCCCTATGTTGTGGACACTGTTACAGCACCGAGCTTTCCAAACTGCAGGGTTTCACCTTCCAGCCCTCATGCCGGAATTCAGGGCCAAAGTAATATTTAAAAATAATAAATACAGGGGGTCCTCGACTTATGAACGAGTTCCGTTCCTACGACTTGTCGTAAGCCGATCTTCGACGTAAGTCGGAATTTATACCTAAATTAACACCTTAAGTCACTCACACTGTACACACAACACATGAAGGACATATAAAATACGGTAATTCAATGAAACATTCATAAAGAATAAAAGAGAGAGAACAATTTCTTATCTTTATTTCTGTGGTCGTCTTTACAAACCAAACCGCTTAGGTCGAAACGTTTTTTAAATAATTTATGGGAGTGCGTCGTAACCACGAAACGACGTAACTCGAGACCGTCGTAACCCGAGGACCTCCTGTAATTAACAAGTGTACGAAAGTTTGTTACTATGTGTATTGCAACCACCAGTGGGTCGTTCTTGCAGCCACTCATTAGCTAATCTAATCACACCCAATCGGTTCAACTTGATTTACATTTTTTTTATTTACTTTCTTTCGAGAGATTCATTGCTGTTTATTCATTTCCAATCCATTTTTGTTCTCTTGTTTGTTGTATAATTGTTTACGAAATAGAATATCAAGTTGCTCTGGTGTACTCGAGCGCCAGTTGAGTCTACACACTGCACAGGATGTCCATGAGTACTGATCTTGCATGCTGGCCCTTAGGAACCCTTTTTGAGCTAGCAAATACCCTAAACTGCATGTAATGTTACTGCTCTGAGCTCTACACTGTGGCGGCTGCAGACCAGAAAGAAATCACAACTTTTGCTTGCTCCTTAATTGGCCTGACTATCTCAGCAATGAATCACAACAAGAGAAACTTGACGATTTATTTCTAAATATCATATGATAACACATCTGAATATCCAGCTCAAGGGGGTTTGAAAGCACAAAAATATCATTTTAATAAAGTGGCTATTATCCTCTCTAACGGTGCTTCCATCCTCTTCAACGGTGCTGTGATCCTCTTTATCACCTTCAGAGCTACAGGAGCTCAGACTGCCGTTCACCTGGCTCAAGTCCAAGGTCGGCCAGAAAAGCAAGTGAAACCAAGTATTCAAGCTGAATTCAGAAACCTATTTGACTATTTGTCATCTGACTTACTGGAAAACAAATAGAAACACTACCAGCTACACGTTTGAGGTGGAATTATTATTATAACATTCTGTTAGTCTGCGTCTCATCAATGTTTGTGTGCAAGATTACAAACTGTTTAAAAAAATAACCCCCAAGTCTGTGATGTGCTCTGCCCTGTCATGCCATTCACAGCAGGTGACTTGTCCCTGTGCCACACATTAACAGTACACTGGTCTGTGTCTATGACCATAGTGATTATGAATTATTAAAATGTATATGAATATTTTCCCAAGATTTTGGGCTTGTGAGTGCCTCCCATTGACTTCACTTATGGGAGGGCAAACACACACACACACAGTCCACACACACTGATTAACATATAAGCACTACTAATATTCATATAAGTTTTAACATAGGTACAATAGTGTATATATTCATGTGATTTTGTGAGGACAAAGAAGTCACACAGTTTGATGTACCCTAGCTGTTTGAGGAAGTTAACATGCTAAAACAACATTCAGTAAAACTTGCAATATTATGACAGTTATTGTTGTGTAGGAGGGACATTTTGTTCACCCATATCCGAAACATATTTAGGAGTCAGATACGGACGGGGGATTTTTGAAAATTCCAGCAAGGAAAAAAGTACTGGAAATGTGTGTGTGAGTGATTAACTGTACAAAAAATATTTTAGGGGAATTACGTGGCGTGGAGAAGCAGCGGGACGTTCCGGAATGGTGCTTTGGCACTCACCTGCAGGTTCTGCCGGAACCCTTCACTAGAGCTCGCCCGTACCTTCTCCACCATAGCCGCCACCAGGTAGTTGGTCTGGAGCTGGCGGGTGGGGAACTCCTGCCGGCACTGGGGACAGGATACTGCGCCCCGGAGACTCCGCCAGTACGTGGAGATGCATGCTCGGCAGAAGTGATGCATACAGGCTAGCATGACCGGGTCCGTGAACAGATCGTAGCAAATAGCGCATGTCAGGTCCTCTTTGAGCGATGGCCTCTTCGGGGTATCGCTCGCCATAGCGCAGACCGTGTCAGTACCCTTTCACCTGAAAAGGGGGTGGTGAAGTCAAGCGTCGGGAATACGCGGTAGCAGCAGCAAGCAAGTGAGCTGCAGCACAGGGGAAATTGTTATCATTTATACAGACAAGTACCTACAATCAAGCTGCATCTGTGGTTAAAGTAAAGGACTTTTTGTGCAGTTTAATCTGGCTTCCACAGAAAACCCGACAATACCATAAAAACTGAACGCGACAGCAGCATCATACTTGGGCCACGGCTCTGGCGTACATTTACAGTGGGCTTCCTACCTAAACCTTAAGATACCAGCCAGGATGAAATTACATAACTAAGAAAGTGTCTTCAGCGTGATTTCCAAGAACATCATATATATTCCGCATATAAACGGCTACGTAGGCAATTCGCTGAGTGAAGTGACAACGTTCACAGTCTTTTCCATTTCTGGTACTCACTAACAAAATATTGTTTATTTAATACTAGTTAAAAGAGCACCTGCCGCTAACAAAACAAACGCAGACAAAATACGAAACGGCAGCAGTAACCTTGTGAGCTACCAAATCTTATAGTTAACTCTCTAAATCGGTGGATTTACGATTTATTTTGCAAATTCATTACCTTAATGTATTTAATCCCGAGGAGAAAGTTCCAGCTCCAGCACGTTACCTTGCCAATGTTTTTAGTGGAGTCGTCTTTACTTCCGGAAGTCACAATCTACTTAGATTGACAAACCTGTCTGCCAATAAGAAGCGTTGTTGACTGGCTCCCCTGTTATGATTGGACTATAGTTTATCTTCTCATTGTGTGCTGTTGAAAATGAGTGTTTCAGTATTTGTTTTGGTTACGTAAGTCGCGCATGGAATTCGGCGATATACGCAACAATACTTAAGCAGCTTTAGTTCAACGACGACTGCTCGTGATGATAACAGCAATACGAAAAAAAAAAAAAAAAAAAAAAAACTGAATAGCATGCACAGTACAATGTGCAAAACCAGTTATTATTATTATTATTATTATTATTGCCCCCATGATGATTATGTGCAGACTGCTGAAAGGAAAGAAGCAGCAGTCAGCAGCAGACAGTAGCAGACAAGTCAAGACACGTCAAACAGGCATGTCTGCGAGAGACACACAATTATCTGTCTGTGTGAGAGACACATGACTGTTTGTCTGTGGCAGACATGTGCTAGTTTGACTGAATACTTGTTTGTTCGGGAGAAATATTCACTCGTTTTTACTTCCCCAAATTTCTGGAGGGCATTGCAGTGATGAGACAGATATTGCTGCTGGAGAAAAAAATGGGTAAATTGTCTAAAAATAATTGAACAAATGATCATGAACAACTGAGCCAGCAGCAAATGAAAGATGCATGAAAACAGCTTGTGCTTGCATAAAATGATTATGTGTGTGTATGTGTGTATTCATGCATTTAAATGGCTGTGTACATATGTGTGTTCATGCATATTTGTGTTTGTGTGCATTCATGCATGTGTGTATGTGTATGCATGTATTCATACATGTGTATGTATTTGTATAGCATGTATTAATACGTGTGTGTATGTGCACTCATTCGTGTGTGTGAATGTATTAACACATGTGTGTGTGCATGTGTGTATTCATATGTGTGTGTATGTGTGTATTCAAGCTTGTGTGCATGTGCGTATTCATGCGTGTGTGTGTGCGTGTGTGTATTCATACATTCATGTGCGCATGTGTATGTGTGAAAACAGATTGTGCTCTTCGTCATGGTCAGTGCATCACAGTGTGGGCTCAAACACATCCTCTAAGCTCCGACACATTAAATTGCTTTCCACAATCCATTACGTGAAGTCTCAGATGAATTGTGCTTCATTTTAAGCCCATCTGAACAGATGAAAATGTTAAGTGTTTACATTTAAAGACGCCTTCATAAATATAAATCGTTTCAATTTGGAAGTAATTACAGAACAAAGAGTTTTGAATTAAAATAACACATATGAATAACAGTCTACAATTACCGCAATGTTCCTTGTTACTTAAAAAGGAAAACTGCATTTAAGATGCTAGACAGACATACGTGCTGGGAATATTTACCCTAAAATTCCAGGAATGTTATGGGAACTAAAATGTGTGTGTGTGTATCTGTGTGTAATCTTACATGTTCGTGTATATCCATATTCATACATGTGTTTATTCATGTGTGTATTCATTTGAATGTATGCATATGCATGTTTGTGTGTACATGAGTATATACAGTGGGCTCCAGAATTATTGGCCCCCCCAACTGAAAATTCTGAAAAAAAAATACAACAAAAAAGTAAATAATAACATTGAAGATATAAACTCAAAATGCCAACATGTGAGAAATACTGTATGTTATTCATGTTTCAATGGAACCAACCAACATCATTTATTAATTCAATTAAATAATCTATTTCCTCCAAATTAAGGTTTCACAATTAATGGCACCCCTAAAGATTATTGTAAATAAAGTCTACCAAATTTAAACCAGGACTTAAACTGAAGTTATTTAAGTTTATCTAAGCTGTAAGGAACTATATTGTATCATTACATCATTTCAGGTTTCTCTAGGATATAAAAATGAGGTAATGCCAAATCCCTTTGCCATCCAGTGCCATGAAGAAAACAAAAGACAGGCAGTTCAATAGAGACAAATGGTTGTAGACATTCATAATTCAGGTAATGGCTACCAGAAGATCCACAAAAGATTAAATATACCACTGAGCATCGTCAGGGCAATTGTTAAAAAATGTAACAAAACATGGAACAGTTGAAACAGGTAGATGACGCAAGTGCATTTTGCCACCAGGATAGGGAAGAGGATGGTGAGAGAAGCCAAAAAAATCCCCAAGAATCACCATGAAGGAATTGCAGGCCTTGGTGGCATCTTGGGGTCAGCAGGTTTCAAAATGCACCAACAGATGCCACCTCAACAACGACCTTTTCGAAGGGTTGAAAGAAGAAAGCCTTTTCTGATTCCAACACACAGAAGCACGCACTTGCAATTTGCCAAAAGTAATTTAAATTATGAAGGGATGAAGGTGCTGTGGTCGGATGAGACCAGAATTGCACCGGCATGTTTGGTGTCAAAATGGGGACTCATACGGAAAGGCACCTCATATCCACGGTGAAACATTGTGGTGGATCAATGATGTTTTGGGGCTGTTTTAATTCCAGAGGTCCTGGGGAACTGGTTAACATTGATGGCTTAATGGATTCAACCAAGTATCAGGCAATTTTGGCGGGCAATCCGGTTGCCTCTGCCATGTGACTTGGTCGGTGGACCAGCAAAACAATCACCCAAAGCACACCTACAGATCCACTCAGAAATTGTTCTGGGACAACAAAATCAAAGTTCTGCAATGACCGTCTCAGTCGCCAGACCTCAATCCTGTGGAAAACCAGTGGGCTGAATTGAAGAGGGCAGCTGATAAGCGCAAACCAAATAGTTTGAATGACCTTGAAAGGATCCGCAAAGGGGAATTGTTCAAACGGCGTCCAAATATATGCAGACAGGAATGAATAATAAACCGAAGTTTATTATGCAGCCAAAACACAATTTGAAAATCAGAGTCAAGAAGAATGTGGGGAAAACACAAGGGCAATGGGAAACAAACACACATGGACAGGGAAATGGAAAATAAAAAAAAAAACATACGAAAACAACTAAACAAAACCAAAACAGAAAATGACAGAAAACAAAATCAGGCAGCATTATAGACAGGTGCCAATAATTCTGGAGCCCACTATATGTTTGCACAAATGTGAATGTGAGCATGTGTGTTATATATATTCATGAATATGTGTGTTTATATGTATTCATTAATATATGTGTGTGTGTGTATTCATGCATATGTGTGTGTGTGAGTGTATTCAGGCCCATGCATGTATGTATGTGTGTGTGCTTTCCGAAATCAATGTCTGTAATAGCGGATTATTTCTCTCACCTCTGGCCACGGTTGATTGGTTGTGGGTAGCATAGACTCATCACAGCTGAGTGGCTGAGTGAGTCGGTCAGGATGACTGTGCTGCACAGATAGGTCACAGTCCGTCTGCCTGGAAACACAATCCCTTCAATATGAGGGTAAGTCAAAAAGCATTGCTATTAGGGTTACATTTCATACATGCACAGGTTTATTCCAAACAAAATACGTTTAAACATGTCTCAGGGATCAGTGGATGGCTGCAGACAAGTTCTCTCATAAATATACTTGTCTTATTCTTATTAGGGTGCCTTAAAAAAAGGATAGTTTTTGTGCCATGGAAAAAAAACAATTTTGAGGTCAGGGCTAGCATCAAATTTTTAAATCACCAAGGATTTTTTTTTCCACCATGACAATGCATCTGCTCATTCGAGGGTAGCAAGGGCTGTCCTACAAAAATTTCATTGGGAAACCTTACCCCATCCACCCTAAAGCCCTGATCTTGGCCCTTCAGACTTCCTTTTGTTCCCAAAACTCAAAGAACATTTAAAAGGAACATCATATGAGTCCTGGATAATGCCAAACCTGCCGTTTTGACATGGTGTAAATCGAAGAGCGCATAATTCCTCAGGGGAGGGTTAAAGACATGGAAACACCGCCTTCAGAAGTGTATAGACCTAGATGAAGGATATGTCACATTTTGATATTTTTGTTTAATAAAGGTTTCAATGATTTTGCAGTAATACTTTTTGACTTACCCTCGTATATGGAGGGTCGAGGAGTGCGCTGTACCTGGAGGAGTCCAGGCTCAAGATTACATTACAGTGCGTGACCTGGGGGGGAGGGGTGGGGGTGAGGGCTATCATAGGTCCATTATGAGCATGCTCAGTCCTTGGGGTTCAGGCTGAACTACTTAACCTCATATCCCTGAAATGCACCTTATTAATTCCTCTCACTGGGAACATGCATTCTTTAAATTCCATGAGCAACTCCATCTCTCCGTGTTTTAACGTATGTATGGTCAAAACTGTAAACAGGAGAGTTTGTTCAACCACGAAAAAGAAACTAGGAGCAGTACATCTTGGACTGGCTCTACAATTCAAGCTGCACAAGCAAACGATATCAGTAGGAAGAGTTTGTTTGTTATTTTCCCTTGGTGCTTTCCGTCATGGCCCGAGCTTCTTTGTTTTCTCCCACTCAGGGCTTGAAGTGCTTCAGAAATGTGCTGTGCGGTCAACAGTGTTGCTGTGGCCGCTGCTTAGTTTGCATAGTGTTTTCCCTCCACCCGTCCCTTTAGGCTGCTCTCTCCTCCTCTGCTCAGACCCTGTGCCTCTGAGATCTGAATCTGAATTCAGAATGAGCTGTAGCCAGATAAGGGAACTGAAGGCTAATTGTGAAAGGGGGCGGGTAGCAAAGGGTGGTTGAGCTTTGACCAATCATGGAATTCCACATGTTGGCTGATTGGCAGATCTGGAACACACTCTCACCCAATGATTGGGGAAGACTGGTACTGGTTAATGTTGCACATAATGTTGCAAAAATCTTGGGTACTCACTACCGCAGCCACACTAATGAGAACAGCTATTACTGTAGCATTGATCCCTTCAACGGAAACAGTTCTTATTGCAGCAGCCATACTGAGAACAGCACTCACTGCGGCAGGGATCTTCACACCAGGTTTAGCACTTACTACAGTAACTATATATTGTAGAGGTTGTATCGTAGAGGCATGAGCTTGACATGGCAGCTTTGACCCAAAAAAACTGCAAAGATCACGTCACATGACACAGCTCATCCTTTCTGACAATCTGATTGGCTGGATGGCGTACTCTCATTATCAAGCCAAATGTAAATGGACATCATGTCCTCTACCGCATGATATTCCCAAACTCACATGGCAACTTTTGAAAGTTAAGGATATCACGCAGATTGGCGGTAAGTATGATCGGTTATGGCTAAGATTTCTTGTTTATTACCTTGGCTGTTCTAGATCATTGTATGCACTTTTGTAAGTCGCTCTGGGTAGTCGTGTCTGTGAAAAACTGAAATGTAATGTAAATGTAAAACTGTAGTCACAAATGAAGAAGCTGTCGACAGAGCTGCCGTAAGCCATCAGTGACACTCTGACTCCAAGCAATCTTTGGTGTTTTTCAGTGGACTACTCGATTTTGATTGACTCAAACAAATCAGTAACTTTTAGCTCCACTTATCATGAGGTTCACGAAACCTCGCTCTGTCTCGGTATCAAACTGATATAGAAATACACTCAGACAAATTAGAGGGGAAGCTGTAACGACCTCCTGCTGGTTTTTTGTCCCGGGAGAAACAAGCTTTTCGCAGCACATGCTGCCGGCTTTCAGATGTCCTCTCATGCTAGGAGAACCATAGAATGCATAGAAAGTCCAACATGTACGAGGACTGAAATAATGATTCGTGGCTTAAGGAGTAGGCCATCTTTGGAGTTTTGAAACTTTTAAGAAATGATTCCAAATATACAGTAGATATACGTATTTCAAATTCGAAGTGCATAGAAAGCATTAAAGTTGAAAGTGGAGGGAAATACATGTTACTGTAAAATATATTCATACGCACATGCCATGGGTATTGATACAGTAATGGAAACACAAAATGAATAAGGACTTGTATTTTCAAAGTGTTTTAAGTTGTTAATTAAATCACAATTTAACAGGAGTTTACACAATTGGTATGTCAATTTCAGAACTGAATACCAGCATGTTTCTGCTGTAAAAAGATGTTGTTAAGCCACAATTTTTAATAAATTAGCCTCTAAAACAACATAACAGATCTAACAAATGAAAGAGGATAAGTAGTTGGTGTCTGAATTGCAGGTATATCGTTCACAGAAATTGCATAATTATATAACAGAATAGATTAAAAAAAACCCATAGAACTAAATGTACATCCAAACAAAAACTCACAAAGTGGAAAGCTATGGTAGGGCTGTCTTTCAGAAAAAAATTGTAACCAAGGCAAATGTGCAAAAATGCATAACCTGATTCAATGACTTAAATATGGACTTCCATACAGTGGAATAAATTAATTGCACGGGCAGGTTTTCGTTCATTGAAATATGAAGGAAGCCTTAACCTGACCTTGCCTGTCCCCCACTGTTAAAAATGGTGGTGAATCGGGAGCCATCCCTTGGTAATCACTGAGTGTCATTATTGTTCTACATGGTAGAATTACAGCCAAGGAATATGAAACCATAGGGTTATTTTCCAAGCATCAGGATTAATTCACAAGTTAATTCATTAAATTCCTCAGAGTGAATGGTCTTAAAATGTAGAGCATAAAAGTAACAGAAATGGCACCCATACATCCATTATCTATACCCACTCCATCCAATGTGTGGCCACAGAGGGCTGGAGCCTATCCCAGCATGCACTGAGCGAAAGGCAGAGAGGCACCCTATACAAGTTGCCAGTATATCACACAGTCAGACAGATGTTTTCTTACATCGTGAGAGTTTACACACATACACGCAAACACCTAGGCGAAATTTGGCAAGTCCAATGTGCCTATTCTGCATTTCTTTGGTCTGAGGAAATCAGAGAACCCTGCAAGAACCTAAGTGAGCTTGGGCAGAATCAAACCTGAGTCTTGTTTGCTATGGAGCGTCTGTGCGAACTGCTGAACAACCATGGATGGTTTGCAAGTTATAGTTAAAATTCTGCAGTGTTTATTTGAAGCAGCACAGAATTTTATGTTCCTTCCGACATAATGATATTTGCTGATTGTTTTTAATTGTCGTTTCAAATTCATCTGTTTTGGTTCGCTGTGCAAATGAAAAATGTGAATCCATAAAACTAAATAAATAAATTAACGACAGGGCAATCGGCAGGAAACCAGTGTAGTTCTTGTTCTCCTATTTTTGGCAGTATTGTGATGGCCATTAACCAAAGGCTGACATCGTCACCTGCAGTGTGTGTTGCCTTTTTCAGAAACACAACTGTCTAGATAATTAGAATCAGCAAAGCGTTTTTCGCTTTTCAATGCTTAATTATCAGCAGAGATCAGCACGGATGATAAAGCCGACAAACACACAGCTTAGTTAATGCTATCCATCAAGAGCAAACACACGCAGTCTGGCTAACATTATCCTTCCAGAACAAACACATACACACACTCGCACACACACACATACACACACACCACAAACAGTTTGGTCAACACTATTCACCTACAGCAGTTTGGGTAACGCTATCAATCAAGAACAAACACATACACTTTGATTAATGCTGTCCATCCAGAAACAACACACACACACACACACACACTCAGACACACAGTGTGGTTAATGCTATCCAGATCCTTAAAGAACATAAACACTGTGTTTGCCGCTGCACTGTCTGGTCCACAGGCCCACCTATCCACAGTGTGGGGCTCTCTGAGGTAAAACATTCAGACTCATCCTGCATTGGCCTGTCACTCATCCTGCTACTCATACTCAATTCACCATGTCACTCAACCCAGCCATTCTATTCACCCTATGTCTCATACCGTTGCAGCTAAAATCAAACAAGCGGGCTCAAATTTCATGATTCATTTTTGCTATGGATCGTGTCATTTTTGAGGGAATAGCTTTATGCAGCTGATAAGGGGAGAATCCACGAGTCTTTCTGGACTCACTTGCAAAAGAAATCCTTCATGTCAGATGCATTTCAGAGGAAAAAAAAAAAACGATAAAAATATAAAACAAAGATTTAAAAATAAGAATGTTAAAGAACTCAATCTAGTATTCTATGAGGCTGTTTCTAACATGTTTTGTTATTTAACACTGGCATTGCGCTATTATAGGTGATGAGTGTTTACATAAGAGGTTCTTTCACTGTGCTTTGATTTGAGTGAGCTGCAGACAGTGTTTTGCTTTCTCTCGAAGGTCACCTTAAGATATTTCTGGCAAGAGAGTCTAGAGAGCTTTAAAAACTGAACTGCATGTTTAAGATTCCGTAAAAATTATAATGATCTAAAACCTGTTTATATTTCACCATTAATGAGCTTGACAACTTTAGTTAGGACTACTGCAGCCACTGGCACATTTTTCTGCATCCAGAAAATGAGGCCACATTAAAGAAGCAGTCATAATCATAATTCCATGATCAGAGGACAAATTCATATGCGCAGAAGCCAAGATGCTGCATGGTGGCTACATTATTTATTATACCAGAATGACTTACATTTTTAAATTCAATATATCCATGGGTGGATATTTTACTCAGGAAAAACAGAACCCTGGTTCGGTGTTAACACACTCTTAAAGCCATTAAAAGTCAAGGACAGTACGGAGATTGTAGTGCTTAGAGGGCTTTGGGAAACTGTGCCCAGGTCAAGTATCTTCGCTCAATGCTATAATGGCTGTGCCCTACCAGGGGATTTGTGCTGGCAACCTCTGTGCTACATTATGCCTCTCCAGTCTTATTCAGAATTGGCAAATTGTTAAGCATGTAAAACTTGGCTACCATCAAATGAATGCATATTGGGTGCTTTCTCACCAGCTTGGAGAGGTTTTTAAAGAGCTCCATTGAAGCACTCGAAACACTGGAGGGACTGCAGTGAGCATGCTGTTTCCCGGAGGTTAGTGGGCATTAATCAGCTCTGTGAGGGTGGAAGATCTCCCTTCCCCATTATTTGGCCTCACCGTCGCTCTCCTTTTACAGCCGTATAATTGAGAATATTCCAAATTAATGAAGCTGGAAAATGACGGAGCATTCCTACAATGTGAGTCAGAAGAGCAATCCATTACCTTGTGCACCACTGCTGTCAGAGTTAGCCTGTAATTATGCAGGAAATAAAGATACTGGCCCTGTTGCTCTTTCATGATTTCATTTAAAAATGATCAGTCTCCTGGCATGAGAAAGATGCAACATAATGAAAAAGGCATGCGCTTCCAAAACGAAAATCTATGCTGAAAAAGCTGTTCAGTATTCTGGTACAACTATGGCTCTATGACACTTTGATAAGGGACTTCATTCTATGCAGAGGGGGGTGCATGAAAACACACCGTGCACTGCTATGGCTTATGTTTGTCTGCGGCATTAAAACTATTCATTAACTGCTAAGAGTGAGATTATTTAGGGCTGGGTACCAAAGCTCAAAGCAATTTGTCTTGTGTCAGAGGGATGGGTGGAATCAGTTTGATTAATTAGGTATCGCTATTAAGAGTTATCCTTTGTACAGCCTTAGGGGGGGAGATAGGGGAGGCTCTTGCACTTGATAACACCAATGAAAGTCTCATCAGCATGTCCACACACCGTTCAGCGTTAAGCCTTTGAAGAGAGAGACTTTTTTTGTGTGTGTTGATAAGAAAGCAGATATAACTTCTCAAGGATGAATCAGACTGAAGCTCATCTTGCATTTAAACTCCATCGTTGCTGCAGAACTCAGCATCGTCATTCTATAACTCTCCGCCCTTGCTGTAGCATACTCCATCGCCACGGTATAACTCCATCGCTGTAAAATTCCGTCATCACAGTCAAATCCGTCATCATCACCAGCTAATCCATTTGCCCTATCTTTCTCACCACCAACTCAATCCATCCCGTCACACTCGCTGGCTAATCCGTTCACTCGCTTGCTGCTAATTTTTTCCCTTTAGGATCTTTTTCATAGTGTCCTGCCGCCTCCAGCTGGATCAGCCATGTTGCTTCACAGGCTAGAGGCTGCCACCAGGGAACTCAGCAGCTACCAGCTCTCAGCTCCCCACGCTGACCACACAATGTCAGGTGAGATCGATGTTCTGGAGAGGGCCAAAGGGGGCGCTGTTGAGGCATGGTCATTCTGCTGCTACCTTGGGCTCATGACTCCACTGATTTATATGACAATACCAATCTTGCTTCCACATTGCAGATGCCTCAACATTAAAAAATGCATATATTGTTGGAGAATGACAACGTCAGAATATTCTCAGTTTGTGCATCTGCAGACACACAGCCTGGGCATAATTTTCGGCTGGAGAGTAATGAGACCAATGAATTTAACCCCATCATTCCCTGGTGAGGCCGGGTCAAGTGATGCCTTACCAGTATGGACCTACGACCTGTGATAGCACACCAGGGTCAAACGTATACAACGTGGGAGCCAGCTGGAGCAAAAGTGACATTAACCATGCAGTTTTGATTTAAACCTGGAATGTATAAATTCACCTTACAGCTGCAATATAAATCTGACATGTATATTGAACTGAGTTCATCCTGTCAGAATGAAGCGTTTCTGCATAATCAGCCAGGTGTTTGCTCAGCTGGAGGTGCCATAGGTGCCAGACTAGAAGCACTCCCATGGTGCAATCATAAATCATCGTCATAACGCAAACACTCACATCAACATTTTGGACATTTTTTAGTCTGAGTTTGTGTTTAGTGTCAAAGTTTCATAGCACCATACCTAACACATTTTAAACGAAATATTCTGATGCAATTCAATAAGGAAACAATTTCTCAGTTTTTCTTCAGAAGTTTTTTTTCCTTTTAATTATTAAAATGTTAGTTATGATTTTGTTTCTCTGTTTACAGGAGCTGTTCATTCATGAGCATCCAGCAGCCGTACCTTACACATAATTACAGTGGTGTACCCGTCATTTATCGAGCTGCACTCTCCGTTTGCCTAACGTCTCAACCTGAGCTAACGCCGCTCGGCTGCACGTCCAACATTTTCTCATTTCTTTCTGTGCCCAAAAAAGTCGTTTAAAAATATTCCGCATTTCCATTTTCCCTGTGATGTCTAGTTAAACTGTATTATTATAGTGATTGGTTTCCTGTAAATAATTTCATGGCTGTTTACTTGGAAGATAGAAGCTTGTTATGAAGGATCCTGTGAATCTGTTTATTCATTTCCTACCACAGATCTTTCAGTGCACATAAGAATTGAATAAGTTTATACATAACACCCCCCATTTATTATTATTATTATTATTATTATTATTGTTGTTGTTCTTGTTATTATTATTATCGTTGTTGTTGTTGTTGTTGTTTTTGTTGTTGTTATTATTATTATTATTATTATTATTATTCTGTTGTTGTTGTTATTTTGTAGACGCAGTCAGATTTGTTTACTGTTTATCTGCTTTCACTTGTCTACATATGAATCTTTCATGCTTATTAATATAATTGAACATGTATCCCCAATTCATAAGTGATACCAGATGCTGAGATACCGCAGAGATCAGAGATCACAGTGCCCGAAGGAGAGGACTGCCATCTCTTACTTCGGCATAGAGGGGAGAGGGGGACAGGGGCCGGACTACTCCTCTGTTCACCTCTAAATCTAATACATATAAATCTATAATATATAAAATTAAACTCAGATCACTTTACCTGCCTCAAGGAATTACCAAACACATTCTTATTCTTCAAATCAGCGTCAATGCCAATATGAAACTTGATTTCCGGATTATGAATGACCGTCTCCAGAGGCAACATAATCTTATATGCAATAACTACCCCCACCCCCCGATATGCAGAAATATCTGCATTTGATCAGTGCCGGTTTTTAAAGAATTAGCCATTTGTTTTCTACCAGCACAAAACACCATGCATTTCAATGAGAATGTAGCACACTGTCCTTTTTCAGCCAGTGAAGCACGCTCTGAGACGAATTTCAAGCCCTATACTCAAAATTTACAGTGCACAATTAAATCCATAATGTTCTCTTACCCACCCCCATAATAATAATAATAATAATAATGCATTATTATTATAGATCTACAGTAAACCATCTCTCAGCACAGAGCCATACCATATTTTGATAACAATCTCTATGGCAACAGCAGCTCAGCATGGCTGCTGTAACTCTTCTCCTACACAAATGGCGTCAAGTAACAGGTCAAGAGCACCAAATGGGTCCGCGTTTATCTGGCGGTTAGAGGCCGTTCAGTGCTCCAGCTGGTTTACTGATGTTCAGGGGCAGTGGTCTGTGACCAGGGCAAAACCTGTGTGAGGCCAGGCAGGGGAGGGGCTGCGACAGAGCACGCTCAGTCCTTTCTCTCCTGTGGGCACTGCCCCATCACTCAGCCAACTGCCTTCCTCCCTGCCGGGCAGGGGGATATTCGATTTAGCGATGGTGCTGGGAGTGAAACTCACGGGGGGAACAAATAAAACGCATTAACGGTAAACTGGATGGGAGTCATGGCCTCCACCCCATTACACGGTCTGAGGGTCGCTTTAAGGGATTTGCAGCAGGGGTGCCGTTTAATTCCGTCTGTGGCAGGTCGACTTCCCTTACCACTGCCTCGGGTCCTGCTGCTTATGGCCGAGGGGAAAACATTGCAGGTGGAAACCTAATTCCACGCAGATAGCCGTTCCACTGTATGTCACATACTGTGCACATCTAGAGCTTTCATTCTACTGATTGCTTTTTTTATTATCGTTTTTCATCTCTTTATTCCATTCAAAGATGAAAAGAAAAGTTGGGCTGCTAGATTGACCTTCTTACCATTGAAATAAGGCTCTGGTGTGCAACTGTGTTCAAGGACCCATAGTGTGTGACTGTGTTCCAGGAGCCATAGTGTGTGACTGTGCTCCAGGAGTCATACTGTGTGACTGTGTTCCAGGAGTCATAGTGTGTAACTGTACTCCAGGAGCTCCAGTGTGTGACTGTGCTCCAGGAGCTCCAGTGTGTGACTGTGCTCCAGGAGCTCCAGTGTGTGACTGTGTTCCAGGAGCTCCAGTGATTGACTGTGCTCCAGGAGCTCCAGTGTGTGACTGTGTTCCAGGAGCTCCAGTGATTGACTGTGCTCCAGGAGCTCCAGTGTGTGACTGTGTTCCAGGAGCTCCAGTGATTGACTGTGCTCCAGGAGCTCCAGTGTGTGACTGTGTTCCAGGAGCTCCAGTGATTGACTGTGCTCCAGGAGCTCCAGTGTGTGACTGTGCTCCAGGAGCTCCAGTGATTGACTGTACTCCAGGAGCTCCAGTGTGTGACTGTGCTCCAGGAACTCCAGTGTGTGACTGTGCTCCAGGAACTCCAGTGTGTGACTGTGTTCCAGGAGCTCCAGTGTGTGACTGTGTTCCAGGAGCTCCAGTGATTGACTGTGCTCCAGGGGCTCCAGTGTGTGACTGTGCTCCAGGAGCTCCAGTGATTGACTGTGCTTCAGGGGCTCCAGTGTGTGAGTGTGTTCCAGGAGCTCCAGTGTGTGACTGTGCTCCAGGAGCTCCAGTGTGTGACTGTGCTCCAGGAGCTCCAGTGTGTGACTGTGTTTCAGGAGCTTTAGTGTATGACTGTGTGCGAGGAGCTGGTGCCGAATCCCATCTGCTCCAGGATGTGACTGTGACTGGCAGCAAAGCATAGTCACAGAGTAACTCAAGCAGGGAGGGTTTCAGTCAACAGGCTTTTGACCATGGACCAGCTCCTTCTCTGGCCATTTAGATTTGCCTGCTCAAGCTGGGTAAGTAGTTCAGACCTCCAGGCAAATGATAACACAACTCAGGGGAAAGCAGAGTGACTGCAAAACTCTGCTAGGGGACTGCGCAGTAACACACAGTCACACAGTCATCCACACACACACACACACACACACACACACTGCTGCATAGCTTCTAAATTTCCTAATTATAACAACAATTACATCCTCATGGATTTAGCAGACACCTCATAAGGGCAAACCATGCACCCTTTAAACTTTGCCTTCGATGTTCACAGAGGATGCAGCTGTTTACACTCCATAAATTAACTTCCATTTTCATAATTACCAGGACTCTATGTCATTAGTCAAAATAAAACACTTGGCCACCACTGAAGAAAGCGGTCCTTAATGTTGGATGCTTCTGTTTCCTGTTGCCCTAGTAATGCCGTACACTAGAGAGCGAGATGTCTGCTGATATTGGCCGTGCTTTGCAAAGCCGGTGCGTATGTGTCTTCTTAGCAAAGCACGCTGAGCTGAAGGGCAGATAGTATTTCCTGCCTCAAGGCAAGCTGAGTGAAGACTCTGTAGGCCACAACTATAGAATTTAACTGCAGTCAATCTACATGCAGCAAGAAAAAGCTCACATATGATAATAAGACTGAAGTTTGCACACTCACACTCCGTGCGTGTTTGAAAGCACAGACAGGCATTATATGAGCAGTTGAATCAGGTGAACAAATGATTTTTAATCAGCAGGTATGCTGTCGAGTACATTTTTTGTGGCATTACTGCTTTTACAATGGATGTCAGTTTTGAAACAGAGAGCATTTTCTACTGTCTATCATGATTTGTTTTTTGAGCCTCTTTTCCTGTCCCTGTTTGGCATCTCTACTCCCCTTTTCTGGCCCATGGTGAGTTTTAAATAGTCTTATTATGCACCAGCATCTTCTCTGTCCAATTTGTGTCAGCTGTGAATTAAATTTAAGCCTGTTCTGAAGTGACTGGTAAGCTGCACAGTGAGGATAAGTGGCACATTACAACAAACACTTGTGGGGTCCTGGGTGTGTAATTTCTAAACAGGAAGAGAACTCTGGTGGGCGGGTTGTCCGTGCATTGTGGCCATGAACTGCAACGCGAGACCCCGTCCTGAATTTACATTTATTTATATTCCTCTGCTGAATACTCGCTCAGCGCTTGCGCCCCTCCACTGACTGCACCAGATAATTGTGCAGCTTACCCAAGCGAGCAGAGAGATGTGGAAGGTGTGAAGAGTTCGTCGGAGACGCAGATCAGTCCTACTGGGGTAATGAGCCAGAAGAGACAGACCCAGAGACATTAGGTGGGGGGGAGGGGGGCACGGTTGCCTTGGAGATAGGGATTGTATGAAAAACTTATGAAAAAAAAAACAGAAAATTATCACACAGTTCCAGGATTCTGAATTCTCCGCAATTTCTGAATCATTTAGATGAATGCAGTAGAAAATCATAAACCACGCGTCACTATAGATGAATGGTTTCCTCCGTCTCTCCTCTCTATCTCTTCACCTTTCTCTCCATCTCATTTTCTCTCTCTGTCTTTTAATTACATTCTCTGTTAATAATATTTTACTGTCAGGATTGTATGTAACAATATTGCAAAAGCAATTAATAATCAAACAAAGCATGGAGCATAGAATTGACATGGTGGAAAAATCTTTTTCAGGAAACTCTCTCTCGCGGTTCTTTTTTCTCTATCTCTCTACCAGTCAATCACTGGCTGAAGAGCTTTGAAAGGCCCTTAATACAGTTTAACCCCTCCCATGGTTCAGCTCAATGACCAATCAGGACCTCTGTCCAGGGGCAACAAGGGCCTCTGTCCTGGGACAATAAGGGCCCCTATCCCAGGCCAATACTGGCCCCTGTCCTGTGTATTACATCATACTTTTGCACATCCAAGTGATTCACACAGCTGGATACTTTACCTCCACAAAACATATCCATTGCTTTGCTGAAGGGGATAGCTCCATCTGGTGATTAAATTAGCAACATATGGCTTACAAGCAAACAACACACTATATCACTGAGTGAGCATCTCCTCACGCACACTGCATCGCTGAAAGAGTGTCTCTTCGCACACTGCATCACTGAATGAGGGTCTCCTCACACACACTACATCGCTGAGTGAGGGTCTCCTCACACACACTACATCGCTGAAAGAATGTCTCTTTGCACACTGCATCACTGAATGAGGGTCTCCTCACACACACTACATCACTGAGTGAGGGTCTCCTCACACACATTACATCACTGAGTGAGAATCTCCTCACACACACTACATCACTGAGTGAGGGACTGCTCACACACACTACATCACTGAGTGAGCATCTCCTCACACACATTACATCACTGAGTGAGAATCTCCTCACACACACTACATTGCTGAGTGAGGGTCTCCTCACACACACTACATCACTGAGTGAGCATCTCCTCACACACTACATCACTGAGTGAGGGTCTCCTAACACACACTACATCACTGAGTGAGGGTCTCCTCACACACTGCATCGCTGAGTGAGCGTTCCCTCTAAAACACTCCACCTCCTCTCAAACGTTGCATCAGTGTGCACACATGCATCTGCACAGGCGTGGTAAGGGAGGAGTTGGATGGGTTCCTCTTCTCTCAGATGACATCAGAACTTGCTTGCTGCTTTCCAAATCCGGGACGGCCATCAAGACTATGGTCAGAGCCTGAGGCTCAACCTACAGATACACACAGTTGAGGCTGACCCTATAGGTACATGTGGGCAAAGACCTACTTGGATACACTGCTTTATGGTCTGGTTCACTGCTGTAAGCTCTATAGTAACTGTACAATATGCATTCCCCTGTTTTATGTTGCCTCTTTTTATCCAGAGGGGAACAAAATGACCACTCAAACTCCTCCATTAAATCCCATTGCAGCCTGGAGGAAACAGACCTGAGACTGAGCCCTTGGTCTTTATCCCAAGTTGAAACATGGAGCCAGGCCAGCTTTGAAAGAGCTGGGGAACAGAATCTGAGGCTGCTTCTGAGACAGAATGTCAATGAATCAATCCTTTACAACGTCATCATTTAGCTGACGCTTTTATCCAAAGCGACTTACAGTCGATTATGCTAACCAAGGGCCAATCCCCCCGGGGAGCAATGTGGGGTTAAGGGCCTTGCTCAAGGGCCCAACAGCAATGGTGTTGTGGCTAGACTGGGGCTTGAACCACCAACCTCAGGGGTCCCAGTCATTTACCTTAGCCACTAGACTGCAGGCTTCCCCCTAATTAACTAATCAATCAACCAATCAACTGTTTGATCAGTCAATTAAACAAGGAGCACTCCATTGATCATTTAATAAAAATGATGTTTACTGTCAATGTAATTCAGCAGAGTGCTTTTCAGAAAAGTTGCAAAAGTTATGTAACTATTTAAGTTACTTTGAATAGAGAAGGGGTGTCTGAACAACTTGTACGTCAATGTATAGTGAGCAATAATAATACAGCTCTTGATGGACTGACAGCTTACAAACAACACTCAATCTTTAGCAGGGCTAAAAATGGCCAATTTCCCCAAAGACCTTTAATGGCAGTCAGAGATCACTCAGTTATTTCCTGGGAATAAATCAACCATTTTTCAGCGCTGCCGTCATAAATTGCGCTTTCACAGTATTCAGGAAATCGCCAACACCTTCAAACAAATTACACAAGACAAGGACAAGAATTACACCGCATTTCAGGGGGACCGTGTTGTTTTACAGTCTGAACATGTTTTTAATGTAGAAAAGCCGAGGAATATAGAGGCAAATACACATTTTTGTTGCTCTTTAAGGTTTCAGCATAGCTATGAGACTACCGTATCCACATAAATTCACTCTGTGCTGTGTTTTTCCCCCTTGCCTGAATGCACAGCATTATGCTGTTACAGTGAGCAGCTCTGTAAAGTGACGATATCGCTGAGCTTCAGTCAATATTCATTGATTATTGAAGTCCTGGTCATAACCTGTGACACGGCTGAGCTTTGTTGCCATCACCTATACAGACATCCCATCTGCATGGAAATTACTGGCCCATTTTCAGTGTCACTGTGCAGTGTTGGTGTCAAGCGAAGAATCTCTCCAGAGGGAACACGACATGCGCTCATTAAAGCAGACAAATTCAGCAGGAGATCCAGAGAGTCGTCCAGTTTTTAATTGGCGCTGCAAATTAAACAAGGGAAGTTTCTGCCAGCGGAGGGATGATAGTAATACATCGTCCATTGATAGGGCTTCAGACTGCAGAGACACATGTGTCAAATTCATGGATGGACACCTGAAAAATGAGGTCATAGGATTCATTATAGCAATGTTAACTGGCTAGCACACAAGGCTGTTCTGCCCAGAAGGTTTCCCAAAAGGATTTTTCTTTTAAGTAATCCCCATGATTATTCAAGATAGTTGGGGATCCAGAGCGGACATATGTAATGCTGTTGCGATCTTGAAGGGAATTGCTTTGCCGTCATTGGCTGCTCTGTTAATGAAGGCTTATGGCAGTAGCCGTTATAACCTGGTGATAGAAAGTGTGACCCGTTTAAAGACCAGCTTTCTTTTCCAGTATGTATCTATCTGGAAAATCGCAACACAAGATAACAACAGCAACACATTACATCTTGCAAGACTTCATATTGTCCAGGAAAAAGATATTTATTCTACAATGTTTCATAAGATTAAGATACATTTTTTAAATACATTTTTTATATTGGCAGAGCAACAGAGCCCTGAGCTGGAGGACGCAAGTGTCTGCAGGGGAAATTAAACATTGAATAATCCTACTACTTACATTATGAATAATTTATAAATTAATATTTTAAAATAATGACATTTAAAATCCCTTAAATATATATACATTAATGTTTATATTATATGTTCGGGCAGGGTTATTTTGTAATACATATGGTAAGGACATAGTAGGAACTGTGATTTTGACTCAGCTATTTATTTCTGATCTCACAATAATGAATATAACTTTGACCAGTTTGGTTGATAATATATTCTTTTGTTTAAGTATTATTTTGTAGTACATGAATTAAAAAGGCTGTGGAACTCCAGAGGGTTTAAGGCAGCTTGTAGTTTTGTAGTTTGAGAATTATATCGTCAGTGCTGCTGCTGTAGGACAGGGCTCTGCACAGTCTGGAGCCCCAGTGAGAGAGTACTACTCCACACCCATAAATCTGTCACTACTGCTCATTTCCAGTCAGGACTGAATGGAGTTTCCTATTCGCTGTCACTGTCAGGGCTATCGATTCAGGCAGGCCGCCTTGCCCAAACTCAAAGTGCTTTTAATCAGATGGTGTGTCTGTGCTCCTTTCTCTCTGAAGTTTCGGTCTGCAACACGGATCCCCCGGTTGAATCTAAATTGCCTTTTTGAAGGAGCTGATGGTAAAGGGGTTAGTTTCAGACCTTGAGATGGACAGGTCCATGTGTGAGTATGTGCACGTGTATGTGTGCGTGTACGTGTGTGGATGTGTGAGTGTTTGGGTGTGTACGAGTGTGTATGTATGTGTGAGTGAGAAAGAGAGTGTTTGTGTGGAAGTGTCAGTGTGTTGGTGTGTTTGAAGGTGAGTGTGTAGGTGTCCAGACATTCTTGTGTGTGTGTATGTGTGTGTGTTTGTGTGTGCACATTTGTGTGCATGTATGAATGTGTGTGTGTGCACAAGAGTGTGCATGTGTGCATGTGTGTGTGTGTGTGCACATGGGTGTGCATTTGTGAATGTGTGTGTGTGTGTGTCTGCACGTGGGTTTGCATGTGTGAGTGTGTGTAAGAGAGCACATGGGTGTGCATGTGTGTGTGTGTGTGTGTGTGTGTGTGTGTGCACAAGGGTGTGCATGTGTGAATGTGTGCGTGGGTTGGAGTGTTTGTGTGTGTGTATGTTTGTATGTGTATGTGGGTGTGTGTATGTGTGAATGTGTATGTGGGTTGATGTGTGTGTGCGTGCGTGGGTGTATGTGTGATTGTGTGTGTGGGTTGGTGTGTGTGTGTGTGTGTGGGGGGGGGGGGGGGGGTATTGTTACTCTTAGAGAGACTGAGCTAATGGCCTGTATGAATCACAGAAAGTCTTTGGGGTCCGTGTGCTGTACAGATTTCAACTTTTCCCTTCTTCTATCATAAACTGGCCTTGAGTGATCTGTGAGTGAGTCCCTGCACTTTATCTTTGTGAAGAAGCTGGGGCTGCAGGATCGTCTTTAACTCAGTAAATAAATAAATAAATCTCTCTGTAGATGTGTTGGACAAATATTTCCACTGAGTCTCCTCACTGCATTATTCATTTTCTGACTGGCACAGGCCCCCATTCCTTGAATTTTAAGGAGGAGGGGGTCCAAATGTGGAAATTCAATCGAACGGAGTGCAGGTCGATAAAAAGGTGAAAGCACCCCCCCCCCCAACCCCACACGCTGCCATCTGTTTGGTAGCAGTCGCTCACGGCTCAAAACGCCATTTTCATTCCCTGCTCGATTACCCCGGTTCTCCACAGGAAAGACAAGGAACACACAGGCTAGAGATGCATTATTTCTGTGCCGGTGCCCCACTGGCAGCACCAGCTCGGAGGGGTCTCTACACACACATTAATTGTGGATCAGGAATAGGAATCTTTCAGAGATATTTAGTACCAGGCAGAAGGAGAGGAACTACTACAGAGGATCCATCTGAGAACGAAGACTTACAAGAATTGTAATTCAGTGTAATACTAAAACAGTAAAACACTACTTCATGTCAACATCATAATCGTAAGAATATAATAAATATTCTTCAAATATCCTGTCTTTGATCTGATATGAAGTCGCTACACTCATGCGCGGTGATAATACCAGATATTTACACAAATCTTAGGTGTGATTGTTAGAGAAAACCCACATGCTGGCCGTGACTGGACAGTTTGGGTGAGGAGCTTCTGGTGCCACTGTCTCCTGCTTCTTTAAACCAGAAGCTCAGGTAGAGAAGCTTAATGATTTATTGTTGATTAGCTTGTCCTTTGCGACAGCATTGAGCTAGCCAAGTACATTTTGAGCTTTGTTTTGATAGTTTGATAGCAGAGCGAATGAGACATAGAGATAGAGAGAGAGAGAGAGAGAGAGAGATTAGAGGCATTGTTTCTATATGTACCTGCAGTATGATGGAAAAGAAAGACTGTTTTCCCCTCTTTCATCCGTGCAGTGTAAATCATTATTTTATGCAGAGGTGGCGGCACAGAGAGCCAGCGAGTGGCAGCTGGACAAATGTGTCCGTACACCCACAGTAGCCTCCAGCTAACCGTCACCCCCCCTCCATCCCCTCACCTCCCCCAGCCTCCTACCCCCACAGAATGCAATCCATGCCAGCCGTCATAAATCACTGCCCTGGGCCAGGTTGCTGGCTTTCCTCCACTCTCACTAAAGACACTCATTCAGATCCAATCTCACAAGAGAGACCTGGTCAGCGCTGCCATCACTTGACAGAGCCAGGCACGTTCAACTTCACAAGAGAGACCTGGTCAGCGCTGCCATCACTTGACAGAGCCAGGCACGTTCAACTTCACAAGAGAGACCTGGTCAGCGCCACCATCACCTGACGGATCCAAGCACATCCAACCTCCCCTGAGAGACCCAGTCAGCGCTGCCCTCACTACACAGATCCAAGCACATCCAACTTCACTGGAGAGACGTGGTCAGCACCACCATCATTAGACAGGGTCAGTCAGCCAGAACCAAGCATTTCCACCCTCACAACAGAGAGCCAAGCACATCCAACCTCACCAGAGAGACCCGGTCAGCACCACCATCACTGGACAGAGTCTAAGGGCATTAATATATACCTTTACCTTTAATACATACATCAATGCATAATAATACCTTATATCGGTCGGTGCTCAGATGAATGTAGGAGAATTGGAGAGAACTGTTTTAATTGTCATGTTCTGTTTCTTTCATTTGATCTTTTGCAGCAGTTTCACTCTTTGTAGGTGATTTTGTGAAGGTTGTGGAGCTGTTTGGCTCTATGAAGGTGAATTGGTGAAGGGTGTACAGCTATTTGACTCTGCAAAGGTGACATTTTAAATCAGAACAGCATGGTTCACATATAACCTGATGCAGTGTGAAAAAGAAAGCACTCAAGAGAAATTTCACTCATTCAACATCTGAAGAGCTGCCGTTTCAGACATGTTTATAAAAAATGGGTCCCACTGGTCTGCATCAAGAGCTTTTGATGTAAGGAGCAGGAATTGAGTGATTTGCATGTTAATAATTTGACTCTCTATCACATTTGCTCTTGATGCCTCCTGTCAGTATCACTGTACTTAAAGTGTAGAGCAGCACCTTCTGCAAAGAAGCAATATGCATTTAAGCAAACAAACAAACAAACAAACAAACAAACAAATAAATTTACATTTCCAAAAATGAGTGGAGCTTTTTGTAAATCATCTTTAACATCTCTGTAGTTTTATTTCTCCCACTACAGAATACTCCAGCCCACCTCTCTATGCTCTCCATCCAAAATTGGCATCAGCACTGCATGGCCATTGAGCTGCCACTGCCAGGTTTGAATCTGGACTGTAGAGCCTGAAAATGACTTGTATGCAGTGGCTGAATGGTGAGCTACAGAATATTAAAGGGAGTGAATTCGCTGCGGCTCAGGAAAATAAGGTACAGATAAGATATGATAAACCTTATTGATCTTTCATGGGGAAATGCAAGTGTTTCATCACCAAGATAAGCACAGAAGTAATAAATATAGAAATACATGTACTTGGGATAAATATAAAAATACAGGAAAGTAGTATACAACAGTATGTAAGTAAGAAAAATATACAAAAATATGGACAAAAATAGCAAATTACAATGCAGATTTTGTCCAAGATGAACAATGTGGTGCATGTACTGTATGCCCATGTATATCCAATATATACTGTCCAGATATTGTACAAGATATACTGCCGTACATATATAATGTTTGAGTGAAATCGCACAATGTTTCTTCTTGTACGTGAGGTGTTCTGATAGCAACAGTTATACAATTGTGCGATGGGATACAACGGTAGTGAAACATGAACAACAGGTAGTGCACATGCATACATGGTCGCGACAGTTACCGGCAGTGCGGTTGGGCAGGATCATAAACAATTAGGACCACTGTTCAAACGATTACTTGTTCAAGACAAGGGTGCGGTAAAGTCCAGTAGTTACTGGACTCGATCTGGAAAGCCTATTAGACCAGTGATCGCACAACTGTGCACAGCTCTCCTATTGTTTCAACTCTCTGTACGCTCTGTCATAGACAATTAAGCCTGCCTGCCCCACCAGCTTCTCTTGGTCTGTCTGACTGCTTGCTGACTCTGTGATCCAGGGCACCAGGCCAGGAGGTCACCAGGGTCCACATCCTAGAGCTCAACCACAGGCAACCAGACCATCCCATCTACCTTCTGGGAAGATTTTCTGTAGTCCTGTAATAAATATTCAACACGTTGATGCATTTTGACCATTAATATAGAACAAAAAGCTTTTACTGAACCGAAAACCTGCATTTATTTGGTATTCTTCAAATTAACTTTGGCCTGCTAAATACAAGACAAGCGGCCCTGCTTTGTGTTACTTGAAATCTGCTTTCTCATCTCATATGTTTCGAGTCCAGATGACTCAGAGGACTAAGTCTAGCAGAGGCCGCGAGAATCCCGCGTTCACACTGCACCTAAACACAAGGGATTTAAGCGGCTCTGATCAGTAATGCGCCTGCGTTAACGTCTGGTGACATGGAAACCAACTGTTAAAAAAGCAAAAAACAACAACAAAAAGCAAATCGGTGTAAACTAATCAAGACAACTACAACACGATTAAAATGTTTTGTTTAAAATAAGGAAATAGACAAAAAGAAATGTGCGAAGTTTGGCTTACATTGACTTTTTTCTTTTTGAAGAAGCTTTTTCTTTGTTGCGGGGGAAGAACCCTCGCCATGGTTTTCTGAATGCCAGGACATGCTACTGGGGTAAAATCTAGTCAATTCTAGTTGTATTGAGATGAGCCGCGTAAACCATTCAACTGTTACATTTCCTTGTGACTGATAAATACTGTTATTATTGCCTGTCTTGTTAAGGCTCTCTTGTAAAAGTGTAAATTAGGAAGGCATTTCACAAAATCAGTTGTAATTTTGCGTGGCCGTAAAGAAGGACAACGTTAAAAAGGATATAGGGCAAAGACCTGGAATGACCAGGGAAAGAGTGGAGATGACAGATATTCAATGCAAATTTCAGTGTGGAAACATCCTTAGCCACTTCATCAATGTCCACCGGCCAGGGGGCCCATCAAGGCTTGTCCCAAGACGACTGCTAATCACCACAATCCGAATGGACTCAACCGGTAAGAACATATTTATCTAAATGCATTCGTTCTTTGACATCGGAAAGAAACGGTCGCTTTTCAAGCTAAATGTGTTTACTGTATGTAATAGTGCTTTGTTCAAATTTCCCGCAAGCTGTAATGCTTTTTAACAGCTGGCCACCGAATTGAATCATTTGCAGACAGCTGCGAGTGCTACCGGCGTATCATTTATATAAAGTCAGACTGTATGTGGAGAAGAGAACTGGCTCGCGGCTTACCGAGACCGGGGGGAGCGCGCGCACGCTTCAGTTACATGATTCTTTGCGCGTGGGTGCGGGTTGCACTGAGGAACACAATTTACTAATTCCACAAGGAGGTGGGGTAAAGAGCAGAATAAGTAGTTGCCTTTAAAAACGAACCCTAAAGTGCTGCCCGAGGAGTTGCATTGTAAGGCCTGTATAACTAACCCCGTCGGAAGGCAAGCATGCACGGAAACGATTAAGGCGCTGGAAAACACAGCAGTGATGTGTCTGCAAAGACAACCATCTGAGAATACACAATTGGCAGGTACTTTCTCCACCAGCGGGAGCGGGTGAAATAAGAGGTAATAAGAACAATAAATGACAGATTGGAAAGGGCATAGAAAGTTCAACAAATTATAAAATTATTGGAATCCAGAGTACATGCATTTCAGGTACAAGATATACTCGGATAAGCATAATTTGTATTAATTGTTGAATTCAGATAGTCTACTCCTCTTCTGTTTTAGCAGCAGATTCCCGCTAGACAGGCCGTGGGAAAAATATAATTAAATGCCTAACAGCAGTACTTTTTTACAGCAAAAGAATTCTCTTTTGCACCCTTTTATGAATAGACCGTAAATGAGCTGTCACCAGAATTGTAAGTACGCCTGAAATTGCAAAACACTTGCAATTTCATTCGAAATTGAAAACGCCTGAAATTGGCTAACACCACAATTATATCTACAATTTCTTCCAAACAAAATCTTGAATGCCATGAAACCAAATGCATTTTTGTCTTGCCTCGTGGAATTATATTCATCATATGCAGAAGGCATCTAAATCAACACTAAATTATGTGGGGGCAGATCAGTATACAGTTTTGTAAACACATTTCTGCTGGCTCTCAGTGTTGATTTTTCTGGCTCGAGCTCTGAAGTTCGATTTTATTTTATGATCGACAGATGCCGAGTTTAGTTCCAGCCCTGTTCTGAATACCTGCGCGCCTTTAACTGCTGGAAATCCACATAGAGACCACAAGCTGCGTTTCCGGACTGAAGTGCACTGAAATCGCACTGCGTTTCTCTCATCCTTTAAAAACCCAGCGTTAAGTGTGAGGGGTCCCCCTCCCCCGTTTTTTTTAACCGAACATTGTATACAGTCGTTCTGTTTTCCCTTCATTGGAAAGTATCGTGGCTGACTTGGTGTTCTGATGCGCTTCAAAGAGTAGGACGGAGGAAGTCTGAAGATTCTATCCACACTTCATATTATTTACGAATTTGTCATCTGAGGTGGACTAATAACGAAGGCAGGTGAGTGTCTGTGTTAGACAAGACCTTTAATTGAGAACCGCTCCCGCCGGAGAGCTGCAACCCGTGCAGCGTGGCTATATCACTCTGCTTGTTATACGGTCTCCACGACAATTGTAGCAACACATTTATGTATTCAATGCACCTTGAAGGCAATTAGAAAATTTTATTAAAATAGCAAAGTTCAGTGTAGAGCATCTTAATTTGGTGAAAGAATTTCAGACGAAGGCAATTAACAGTTTCATGAATTTGGTCAGTTGCTGTTCCCATCATCTGTGCACAAGAACGGGTCATGGCGACCCTCTAAACAGGTGGCACACTGAACTCAATAAATCGCTGCCTGATTTCTTTACGGAGCTTATACCAGAGACTCGTTATGTTCTCATTAGATTGTTTAATTAACGAATTCCCGTGGTTTGGAATGTATTATTAACAACCATAAACTGGACGTCGTGATACTACATTGTTAGGAGCACAAGACAAAAAGACTTTGCAAAATTTATATGGGTCCGTGTATCGTAAGTTTAGCGCGCGATATGCGCGGTCGCTGTCCCTGGTGCTGCTACATGTAGCTGGTGAAAATAGCCTCGCACCAATCAAAGAGACGCGCGGCTCTCCCGCTTTTCCATACATTTCAGTATAATGCAGCTTATTTATCTTTCGTTTCCCTGCGTGACGTTACTCAAAATAAACCGTTCAATCACATGTGGTGATTAGTTAAGTTATATGAGACAGATAATTAGCGCCACTGCGCTTCGTAAACACAGGGATACTGTGATCATTTCTTGAGTTTCTTGTCTGCTCCATCAGAGTCTGCTAGCTAATTCTGGTGATTGTTTTCTGGTATTTCATAACTTTAAAATGACACAACAGAAATATATGTAAACTATGACCTCTTAGAATACTGAAAAATTTACAAAAATGAACCGAATGACATTAACTTGGGGAAAACAATATGAGCAACACTTTGATGTACTTTTAATCATCATAATCAATATATGCTATGCTTGTGACTGAAGACTGGACTACATATAAGCACTCACACACATACCCATAAATCGGGTACATGATTTCCTTCTTTTCAACAACATGTGAAAAACACTGCACTGCCTTTGCAAAGATCATTAACATTAGTCTGTATGAGCACTGCTTTGCTTGTTCAGCACAATCTGAATGCAGACATATGGAGTTAGCTGTCTTTTCTGCTGTGAATTGTCTTTGCTGTACAATTTTCTTCAAGGCATAATTTTCTTCAAACACAGACCAATGATTGGGGGGGGGGGGGGGGGGGGGGGGGGGGGGGGCGGGGTGAGGCATCATAGCTTGAGGAATATTTTTATCTCAAATAGCAGGAATTCTGAGTTTGTTTAGGGTTAACTCACAAGGAAAGCTCTGCTACACTTAACACAACGTTTTTGCTGCCTTTTGCAAATGTTACCTCATTAGCATGAATTATAATTTTCGTTTCTTAATCTTTAAGCTTTGTGATTTATGGCCCATGGTCAGAATGTTTATAAGACAGCAAAGAACACCATGTATCAATGAAAATGTTGTGTTTTAATGTGGGACAGAGGTTGCTGCCATGTTGTTAAAATTTAATATTGGATAGATGTATCCACTGTGTTGTTATATGTTCATGTATGATACATGTAACTGTCTTGTAATTTTTGTTGTGTTTATTGTTATAATTATAATTGTGGTTGTTATCGTCATTGTTGTTGTTATAAATGGTACCACCATTTACCAATATTACTCTCAGAGCAGGTAAATCTAAAGAGAGGCAGAACTGTATTCCATTTATGAAAGCTGTTTTTCTTGGTGACTGCTCTGATAAATTCCACCGATGTTATCTGTGCTCTTATCGCGGTGAGAAAGACTTTCACAGTTTGTACGCTAAATCTGTACGCTCTGCTGTTCACGCACTATTCATCAGAGAGGGCTCGATCTAACTCATTCTCTTTCCTTTTGCTCTCTCTGGCTCTGTCTATCTCTCATCCCCCCCCCCCCCCCATTACTTCCTCTTTTTCTCTCTCTCTCTCTCTACGTCTCTCTGGGAGGCGAGGATCATTCTAGCGTGTTGTTATCAGGTGAATGTGGTAGTGTAACATGCACTGTGATGCTTAGTGATTGTGTTGCAGCTAAAGGCAATGAGTGAATTAATTAGCACGAGCTGTGTAGAAGCTATGGTCTGCTGAGTCTGTTCTTATAACTTTAAGCACTCTGTTTCCAGGTACAGATAATTAATTTAATCACTTCCTATAACTGGGTCAGAGTACTCACAAGAGGCATTGGGTTTTCGAATTAGCTCTTCTGACTGTCAAAACTTAAGCTCGTATGAGACCGTCGACCAAAGACAGAGGAAATATATATGCTGTTTGGAAAAAAGACATTTTATTTTATTTAAATTAAATAATATATTCCTGACTTAAAACCACGCATGGCATTGTTTGATCCTCTGGATGTGTTCATTATTTATGAGGTCTACCAGTTTATAAAATATGGTATAAAATGTTCTCTGTCACAGTATATCCTACAGGCCATACACTATGCTACAGGAGAGAGCGAGGGACTATTTCACACCCTATAGGCCACAAATGGTAATGCAAGAAAGAGCCAGTGATTATTTGCGCCCTACAGCCCACATATGATACAACATGAGAGCCAGTGACTATTTTACCACCTACAGGCCATACGCAGTACTACAGGAGAAAGCAAGTGATTGGAGGACAGGTGGATCGCTTAATTCAGTTTCAGATGTAATGTATTGTTTGCAGGCGAAGACTGCACTAACATTTCCTGAGATCCGCAGTGGGGGACAGACCCAGTGGTGTCTTGTCTTAGCGGGCTCATGATCATGTTTGGCGAAGATTATTTCTCCCAGGCTCTGCTGAACCATTTATGCCCAGGCGTTGCCTGCCCAGCTTCCACTTCCTGCCACAGCTGTCGTACCACTGGCACCAGCTTCGTGTCACAGCCCCTGTGGAAATGGGTGGAGCCTTGTAAACCAACGCCCTCAATCCTTTTGCATCAAATCAAAAACTTGCTGACCCTTACTTAATTTTAAATTCCCTTACTTTACATCAAGCTCCTGAATATCAGCCCATCCATATGATATAAATATCAGTGATAATCTTGTCCAACATTGATATAATAAAATCCAAGGCAAAAAAATAACAGGGAAGACACAAAGGGGAACCAAAGTCAACCCAATCAGGACAAGCTGTGTTTTTGTTGTCAGTGCTTCCATTCAACATCTGATCAAATTTTTATTCATGTATCGTAACCAGCTCTCTCTTACTCGGCATTGTTTCTGACAGCTTTGCTCCTTTCGAGAGACAGCAAGATTACAAATGGCCCGACTTCAGAAATCTTCCTCTGCAGTTTAGTCGTGTATAGACTTACAAATCCAGTGTTAGCTGAACCTGAGGGGAAGACGAGAGACTATCGAATACCTACCTGCTATTTTTATACACCCTCCAGCCTCTGCACTCAGAGTGTGGGTTTGTACAGTGTCACTGCACTCAGACAGCTGAGTTTGTACAGTGTTACTGCACTCAGACTGTGGGTTTGTACAGTGTTACGGCACTCACACTGTGGGTTTGTACAGTGTTATGGCACTCAGACTGTGGGTTTGTACAGTGTTACTGCACTCAAACTGTGGGTTTGTACAGTGTCACTGCACTCAGACTGTGGGTTTGTACAGTGTTACTGCACCCAGACTGTGGGTTTGTACAGTGTCACTGCACTCAGACTGTGGGTTTGTACAGTGTCACTGCACTCAGACTGTGGGTTTGTACAGTGTCACTGCACTCAGACTGTGGGTTTGTACAGTGTCACTGCACTCAGACTGTGGGTTTGTACAGTGTCACTGCACTCGGACTGTGGGTTTGTACAGTGTCACTGCACTCGGACTGTGGGTTTGTACAGTGTCACTGCACTCAGACTGTGGGTTTGTACAGTGTCACTGCACTCAGACTGTGGGTTTGTACAGTGTCACTGCACTCAGATTGTGGGTTTGTACAGTGTTACTGCACTCAGTCTGTGGGTTTGTACAGTGTCACTGCACTCAGACTGTGGGTTTGTACAGTGTTACTGCACTTAGACTGTGGGTTTGTACAGTGTCACTGCACTCAGACTGTGGGTTTGTACAGTGTCACTGCACTCAGACTGTGGGTTTGTACAGTGTCACTGCACTCAAACTGTGGGTTTGTACAGTGTCACTGCACTCAGACTGTGGGTTTGTACAGTGTCACTGCACTCAGACTGTGGGTTTGTACAGTGTCACTGCACCCAGACTGTGGGTTTGTACAGTGTCACTGCACTCAGACTGTGGGTTTGTACAGTGTCACTGCACTCAGACAGCTTGGTTTTCACGGTAGAATTGCATTCAGACTGGTGGGATTTTACAGTGTCACTACAGTCAGACAGCTAAGTTTGTACTGTGTCACTGGCCTCAGACAGCTGTGTTTGTACAGTGGAATTTGCACACAGGCAGCTAGGTTTGTACAGTGGAGCTACACTGACAGCTAGGTTTGCACAGCCTCACTGTGCACAAACTAGTGGGCTTGCGCAGTGTTCATACAGGATATCTCCAGCCTTGCAGTCTCACTTGCCACTAGCAACAGCTGTGTGTGCAGAGTGTTGTTTTTGCGGTATGTAGGATTGTTCTCACTGTGTGTGTACAGTGTTATTCTGTGTTTGTGTAGTATGTCATTGTTGCTGTGTGCATAGTATTATTATCTCTGTGTGTATTGTAGTTCACACTCACATTGGTTTTCTTGCCCAGACTCCTCTCCCAGTTGGGAACATGCATGACCTTTCAGAGTCTCACACACAAATACCCCCACCCTTACCCTCTTATCAGCAGTGCATCATGGGAGAGACCCTGTGCAGCCAGAACCGCCTTTGGGCTCATCCTTATTTATTCATTAATTCATTCGTTAAATCCTTCTTTTACTCTTTTTCAGTGGATATCAATCACACTCCCGGAGTAGTGATTAGGGGCCATAGAGACACTGTGGGTTTGAGTCTCACATGAGAGAATTTTCGAGAGTAAGCACCCAGTTGAGTGCCTGCAGAGTGTCCGTTGGCCAGGACAGAGGTGACCGTGGGGACTGTGCTCAGCGATGTGAGCGCTGGCAGGAAGTGCGGGTCAGTTCCAACAGGGAAGGTAACCTTTTCGTAAGTGGCTCTCCCAATGTCCAGGCCATCCCTGAGGACGAGATCTGAGGTGCAGCTCCACGTGGCCACAGAGCCCTTTGTGAGGGAGACCAGAACTCACTGCTCAGCCTTCCACACTGGCGAGTCACATCTCCAACCTTTAAAGGCACGGCAGATAAAACTCCACACTTTGTTAGCTGTTCTTGAGAACCTACACGCACTTTTTTAGTTTAATTCAGTAAAAGCAGACAAAAACAGAGCAGGGTCATTAGCAGAATGTGCAGGCGAGGTGAAACACCCAAAAAACCTTGCTATAAATAAATTAAATCTTGATCATGAATTATTCAATCTGTGAACAAAATGTAAGTTTAAAACATTGTTATTTAAAAGACACATTGTCCCCTGTAAACTGGGATACTGAATTTCTGGAGAGTGATGAGGGCGTAAGAGACGAACAGAAATTATAACCCTGCAGCAGGTGGAGCTCAGGATCAAGCCCTCCTTTGCACACCCCAGACTGGCACCCTGAGTACAGAAGGGGGTGCTGTCCTCTTAGGGCCCCTTGTACAGCGCCCTGGGCACCGCACGACAAAAGCGATGCTGTATTAAAGCATACAGGATATGGAACGGGTGTTACATTCTAGGAGCTTTTCCCACGTTCACCAGAAACTGCAACCGTGTGCCTCTCCTCCAACGCACCTGGCTGTTCAATAATATTTCCTGAGCGCTCCTTCCGTAAAAGGTCCCCTGTGATCCTTTATGCTTTTTATCTTTTTTTTTTTTAATATAGTTGGACGTAGATTAAATGTGCCTACAGAATGATGTATTCCAAGATCTGAAATGAAATTTTCATGTGGGCGTCCAATCGCTCTGGTATACCCTTCTGATAAGCAGTTAGGTATCATCATTTACCCAGGTAAGTTCACTATGGTGTGTTGTGTAAACGTTCTGCTATTAACAAACATGCTACGGTGTAATTCTTACACACTGATGGTACCATGCACACAGTGAACAAATTCTCCATGCACTGAGACCAACGGCATAATGGAGCCGTGTTTTAGGATGCAGACAATCATTCTTAAGCCGGTGAGAACATTAGTATGAAGTCCTTGTGGATCTTTGCTTGGCACCATGGGAATAATGTGATTCATTGTAGTGCCATACCTATAGGTCATTATTGGGCCCTGCGTGTGCATTAGTGTGATATAGGTTTACTGCTCAAACGTTTTGAGTGCATTAATGCGTTGCTGGTATGATGTTATGCTGTTCTGGCTCCATTTTTCACCTGAGCATAACATGCCTGCTGTCTGTTTCTCTTGAGCATGAGTCCTGACCAAAACAATAAATATTTCAGGAATGAAAGCTTCTAGTTAATAGAATTGGCCAGTCCTGGTTGGGTGGAGAGACAAAGCAGGGTTTGGTTTGATTGAAGCAATCAGCAGACAGTAAAACGTTGGTAGCGGATTTGTTAAAAGCTCCCTTGCATATTGCCCATTGATGATGTAGAAAATATAGAGGTTGAATTATTAATTCACCCCAACCACAACCTGTCCTCAAACTCTGTTCTTCCCACCCAAACCCCACCCAGTCCAATCTAAACCCCACCCTGTCCCCAAACTCAACCCCCTTCCATTGCAGAACCGTACCCATTCTTTCCCAATCCCCACCCATATCTCCCAAACCCCTGCCTTCCTAGGATCTGTCGATGTTGTTGCCTGTCTTGCAGCTCTGCAAACTTCATTCTCTCCATCCCTCCAACCCCTCTATGACCAAGGGAAAAGGATAGAGGGAGGCCTGAACCCACAGGTCACAGACACCAGACGCTCTGTCGCTGGCCACGAGCGTTTCCATGACAACAGAAACACAAAGCACAGCGAGACGGACAGTGGGTTCAAAGATCAAACAGCTCACTGGCAGACGGAGCTGTGGCACCCAAAATTATCTAAGCTGTGCCTGACCCTTTGCAAAGGGCAATAAATAAACAAAAACAAGTCAACAAGCTGAACCCTAAAACCAGACTGTTAATCCACAAACACATTCATAAAGCTGTCGTAGCACAGTTTCAACAGATTTTTAATGATTTATCCCTCGTCAATGAAAGTTTAAAACAAAATTCTTGGAGACATGCTCAAAAAGCTTGTATTATGGTTTTATGTTTCATTTTAAATTCTGAGCCCTGTGAGCTTACATACTCCTTCCCACTGCAGTGCTCGCAGAAAGTGGAGCTGTGCCTAAGGGCTGCTTATCCAGATCTTATCTATCATCAGCTAAAAGGCAAAACTGATCCCAGTTCAGTACATTATACAAAGTCATAGTTTTGCTCTCCACTTTTGTCGAAACAGAAGCAGAGTCCACGTTCATATAAGCACCAAGGACAGGCATGTGAGAGGGACCATTCATATGCATAAACAGCCAAGGAATGCTAATCACACCGGTACGTGCAGCTAGTGCTGAGGTTCTTGGTGTCAATCAGAATTCTGGTGTCACTGCCCTGGAAATACTTCTATTGTGCAAACGCACGACTGCTCTGTATATTGCGAAGCTCCTTCACGTTGCCTCAAAGGAGAGAGAGATGTGCACTGTAAATGTAATCAATCTGATGTGACAGCAGGAGAGTGTGTGCGATAATTACACAGGAGGAGGGGTTTCAAAGCTCTACAGAGGGACTGGGATTCATATTGACGGTATGGGCAGATTCCATCGACCTACAGAGTGACTGACAGAGTACTCTATTGCAGTGGATCCCAAGAGCTCAGTTCTGACTGCACACAAGAGAGCCACACACACACTCAAAGATGCATCCGCCATCCCCCAGGCTGTTGGCCCTGCCCAGCAGAACACACTCCATTTGGGACGTTTACCCAGGGTGCTTTGTTCTGCGCTGAGCGCTTGGAGCCACCACCCACCCCCGTTTGTGATTACGGCCTACACAAGGAATTACATGGTGATTCTGCCAAACCCTCCCCTAAACTGACATGTTCACAGCCTACAGCCCAGCTGTGCGGTCTCCACGGCTACAGGTGAGGTCAGGTAATCAATTTACAGGGCTGAGCAGCTGGCCTCCCTCGCTTCGTTGGCCTACAGCCTCTGCGGCCATGTGCGGTGTCAGTGAATTAGGTTTCCATCGATCCTCTCCCCATCCCATTAAATGATACTCAAAGAGCTCATTAACCTTCACAATATTTTGTGGTAATCCAATTTTCCAGCGCTTTCGCCATGCTACGTTTAACACAACACCAGCCCTGTGTTGTCAAGGCAACCTGTTATCTGCCTTTTGCACTTCAGAGTGAATGAGACAGTGTCCGTGGCCACTGGGCTCCAATGTGACAAAAAAAGCTCTTTTCACATTTTTTTCCATCTATGGTACCTCCCCTCTCCCCCTCCTACCAAATCTAATAAATAAATAAATGAGTGAAGCATGTGATTTGAAACCATGTTGTGAGGAAGAGTAGAGACAGCTTGATCAGTGAATACAAGCAAATCTCTCTGGCTTTTAATTTACCATCCCATACATTAATGGAAGATGACACATCTACACAGGAAGAAATGCTAAAACATGTACCAGTAAATCACACAGAACGTTGATAATTAATAATGTACTAATATAATTAAGATATGAGGCATGAAAAGGCTCACTCAAGGGCTTCTCAGACTGCTGGCTCATTTGTTTTATTTTCTACCAGTAATTTTTCTTTTGCTTCATTTCTCTCTCTCTCCCTCTCTCCCCCTCTCTCACTTACTCTCTCTTAATTACATTTACAGTTTTAATTTGCAGCTTGGTTATTGACATGACAAACAGACAATTGTATTGCCAAAGACAAATCTTATGCTGGAGATACAGTAATACAATAACAGGAAATTTAAAGAAAATGACAAGTCTTGTATAACTAATTATGTGCGTGTGTGTGTGTGTGTGTGTGTGTTTTATCACTCAGTGTTCCTGTATGCGGAGGAGGGGATTTTTATTAAATGTAGATGTCATAGGAATGGTAGGTTAGCTTGTAATTTTTATGGATGTTCTCTTCAGAACCATTTGGCCCAGAGTAGTATCTTTGTCTGGTCGGGTCTGTCTCTTCAAGAGAGCCTTATAACTGCACATGGCACAGAGCAAACAGGGAAAAACCTTGTGCAGGCATAGCGAGGAGTACAGCCAAGAGGATTGCTGGGAAAATAAGGAGTATATAACTTGTGATTCATTCATCTCAGCATTGAAAGGAACCCTTTATCTCCTGAAATAATTGTTTAGATTACTGTAAAAACTCAGTTCTGGACTTAGACAGGTTTGGTGTTAGTGCCCATTTCTGACAGTACCACATCAGCAGGTCATGGGACAGCAGGACTAAGTCATCTGCATGAACAGGAACTGTCTATAACTGCTGTTTTAAAATAGCCCAGCCAGGGCTTGCACACTGATCCAGGGTTGCTTCCCTCCTATGCATACAGTAGAACCTTTGGGGATAAACAGATCAGAGTTACTGAGATACCAGTCAACCAAATGCAATTTCCACCTGAAGCAACATTCTAATCATCACTGATGCACAAATGACATCATTTAACTAAAATAATTTTCGTTTCAGATTCTGTTGACAAAAATATAATCAAAGGTAAACAAATAAACATTCCTAATGCACTGTTGCTCTTTCAGCTAAGGAGTACAGTATCTAAAAATAAACAAGGTGGCTACCAAATGGGACTTGCTTTCCTAAAGATTTGACACAATGGCTGCATAAATCCATTTTATGAGGTGAACACACGGCAAACAAACTACTTTTACTCCGTAGTATTGTCAGAGTTGATGTGTTTACCTCTTACATAACTTTGGATGAGTGAATTATAATTCCTCCATTGTCATGTCCAAATCAGGAAAATATTTTTTTCCAGTGTTGTTTGAGAAATATTTTGTTGATTAGGGGGTATAATTCTCTCAGCTGGGGGTGGTAAGAGTAAACACAGGCAGAAATGCACTAATCAGAACAGTATTCTACACTTAACGCATGCTGAGCTGAGCCTTGCTTTTAAGTATGAATAATTGAGACATCGGAATCAAAAATAAATCAACAAGCAAGATGCTGAAAATAACACAAGGTAAACACAGCACAGGGCCTTCGACGGAACATTGGGTATATATATATAATTGGTATATAAATATAATTCGCCAGCTGTTACAGTAATTGTGTTTCTATGGGCCGTTTATTCATACCAAGATACTGCGTATGAACTTTCTGGATGACCAAAACATCTTTACAAAAACAAAGGCGTAGGGGCCTTTTGTTAGCGGGCCATTTCCAAGCGTGTGATCGATGTCTCATGGAAGCATTTTAATAGTTTTGTTATTATTTTGACACAATACACACTCAATTCTGAAGGTTGAGACTATGAGAACTAGAAACAGCGCAACATTAAAGGATGCCATCTTTTATTTCTTTCGAGGGGATGTGTTATTGCGGATCTGGTAAGACTGCAGGAAAAGCGAAAAGAAATCCGCCTTTTATGTTTGTGTTTTCAATAATATGAACCACACATATTGGGTGTTTATCCAATTTTCTTAAATGAATAAGAAGCGTGCTTATGCTACACCTTAATCACCTGACCTGTGGCCATGAGCCGGCAGTTCCAGTGCCACCTGGGTCCATGCATCAACAAAAGGACAGGAAGGTGAGGTTTCCTTTGAAGATGACGGGAGGATGCAGACATCTAGGCGTCGTCAACAGTTGTGTCCAGTTCTTACGGAAAAACTTCAAAGTCATTTTCATCCCGGTGATACAAGGAGACAAAATACATCAGTCATCCTGGTGAAAGAAAAATATGGGGGGAAACATACACTTCTCTATAATGACAGAGCCAAAAGTTCTAAGTTTTCCGCTCGAAGGAGCACAACTGAATGCAAATAATGAAATAATTTCAGCCGTACGATTACAAATGGATGAGAACATTTTTTGGCATTATGAGGAAACATTGTAATGATAAAATATTTAGTCTGCTTGTGGCGATGTAGAGTATAACTTCATTCCCTTTTCCCTTATCTTTTTGTTGTGCGTGTTTCCTCTTACGTGGATAGCAATGCATCATAGTAGCTACACTCAACACAACATAAACAGTGTTTTGTAGGATAGCGTGAGTTTAGGTCCAGGAGGGGATCACTGTACTGTTTAAAGTTATTGATAGCATGGAAAATAATGAAAAACACGTTCCTCATTTGCATATAAATGCAAAAAAATAATTAAGCGCAGGAGGTTATTGAAACTCTAACAGAGTTTATACGAGTCCATCACTAATCAAATGCAGAGCCTACTTAACACTGAACATTAACCGCAGGCTAACATTAGCGGTGCCCCGAAATTAATATACTCCAAAGAATGTCTGTTTTTACTATACTTTGTGGAATGCCTGTTCGATTTGTTATAAGAATGCCTGAAAACGTAAAATAATCATAAACGCTTATGAGATGGTGCAACACTATGACTCACGCGTTTGGGTTTGTTCCGTTTTTCCACCCAGAGTACCGCGCTGACCTCGCAAGGGTTTCCGTGACGACCATGGGGCCCTCTGACCCGTCCAACTCCAGCTCCGAGGAGCCCGCACCTAGCAAGAGGTACCCGACTGGCTGGCACCAGGGCATTCCGAGTAACGAGGTGACGGACGTGCACAAGCCTGGCTTTGTCAGCGACTTCACAAAACACCTGGGGGTGCAGGTAGCACTGATTGCGGCATACTCCCTGATCATCCTGCTGGGACTTGTGGGAAACTCGCTGGTGATCCACATGATTGTGCGCTACCGTAACATGCGCACCGTCACTAACTTCTTCATCGCCAACCTGGCGCTGGCAGATCTGATGGTGGACAGTCTCTGCCTGCCCTTCACGCTGGTGTACACGCTGCTGGACGAGTGGAAGTTTGGCGCGGTGCTGTGTCACCTGGTGCCATACGCCCAGGCGCTGAGCGTGCACGTATCCGTGCTCACCCTGACCGTCATCGCACTCGAGCGACACCGCTGCATTGTCTTCCACATGGGCCAGCGGCTGTCCCGCCGCGCCAGCTTCGGCATCATTGCGGTAACTTGGGCTGCAGCCGCCGTGCTAGCCGGTCCGCTCGCCATCTTCCGGGAGTACAGGCATGTGGAGATTCCCGCCATTAACCTGCGGATCGCCGTGTGCTCCGAGAAGTGGCCACATGCCACCAACCGCGACGGTGTCATTTACAGGTATTCTGTACTGTCTTTATTTTATATTTGTCTAGTTATTCATTGGTGTTTGTCAAGCAATTTGAATGATTGTTGTATGAAATGTTAAACAGCATATTATTATTATTATTATTATTATTGCAGCCTGTCAATGCTGCTGCTGCAGTATGTACTGCCACTGGGAGTGATCAGCTACGCCTACGCCCGCATCTGGGTCAAGCTCAAGAATCATGTCAGCCCCTGTAACCGTGGTGACAGCATTCACCGGCGACGGAAAACCACCAAGATGCTGGCACTGGTGGTGGTGGTGTTCGCCGTGTGCTGGCTGCCGTTCCACGCCTTCCAGCTGGCCAGTGACCTGGACCTGGTGCTGAAGCTGAAGGAGTATAAGCTGCTGTACACGCTGTTCCACATCGTGGCCATGTGCTCCACCTTTGCCAACCCACTGCTCTACGGTTGGATGAACAAGAACTACCGCAACGGCTTCCTCATGTTCTTCCGCTGCGAGCACAAGCCCGATACGATCCACCCTGAGGGCTCCTTCCGCACACGCTCACAACGCACACTCACCCTCAATGGCCAGACCACAGGGCACCCACTGACTGCTGTCTGAATCCTGTCTGGACCACTCATGGACCTTGTCTGAACCCAGTCAGAATAAGATCCTTTCAAAGGTCCCTTTCTGGCTTGAGTCTCTTTGGGCTGGACTCTTAGGCAGTCTGGAGAGTAGGTGACAATGCACTTTCTACCCGTGGCTCATTGACGTTGCATATGTTGAAGTTTACTTTCCTGTTTACATCCAGGCTTTGGGCACTAGGCAGGGAGAAAGGGGAGGTGCAAGGAAGACCAGCCAAGCAAAGGGGATTCAGGAGCCAGACTGTATGGGCCAGCATGGGAATGTGAGCAGGACAACAGGGTTAGCACCGCTACTTTTCAGATAAGAGCCATGAGCTCTGACGACAGTGTGTCAGGACCTTGGTTTTAAATTGTGCAGGAGCTAATAAAAAGTCTTCACTGCTGTTCTAGCTTCTGTGCAAAAGATTGAGCCGTGATACTCCGTTACAATGACTTTCCAGAAGGATCTGTGGTCTTATCACTGTGCAATGAAACACAATGTGTTCAAGATTGACAGAGTAAACGGAATTATCAACTGGCGTTATTATATGTACAACTGAATTATTCTATTCTATATCATGACTGAAATATTGTGTACATCTTCTTATCAAATTCCTTCCGTCCTTCCCATTTCCAAAATCCCTCTTCTTTACCTTGTGGTTCGCTTGTGACATTCTTGTTCTGACTGATTTTTCAGTGTTTAACATGATGGCATTCTCTCTGTGACACATTCTGCTTTTCAGCTGCACACTGCATCGACATGAAGTCCTGACTACAGCTCGTCTTGTTAGGATCATGAAGTGATTTAAATGATTGTGCTGTGGAACTGTTTGTTATCGCTTCAGTGCTGTCGGTTGGTCAGCCTCCCTTTGAAGCCACAGCAGTGGGAGCCTGGCTCTTGCTCTCTTTCTCTAGGCTCTGCTGTGCTGTGGCTGGAAGACTCTCCAGCTGCACACACAGAGTCTTATCTTTGTCGGCCTCGGGGGACCAGCCGCAGCTGCTGAAAAAAAAAAACAAACAAATTCGGAGGCTGGTTCGTCGTGTTTGAGGAGTGTAACAATGGACCAAACGTTAAACAACTATCAGAGCTTGTTGCTGGTGTCTGGCGATTGCGCTGGGCTTGGAGCTTGTTTCTCGGGTGTGTAGGTCTCATTGTTCCCCTTCTGCTTCTGTGTTATTTAGATTATCACACAGCGCTGTAAGGGGGAAATCCATCACTGTAGTTGGTGTTGCTCTGGTGAATGTTTGATTCATAAATCAATATATACAGTAACATCAGTCTGGCCCACTTGTATAATTGCACAATGACACATACTCAGCAGTAAAAGTCACATTGTTTGAAGAACAATTTTGAGTTGCCTAGACATTCTCTGCCTAGACGTTTGTAACAGTGGAAACAGTTGAGCTTAAATATTTGGTTTAAAAATGTATTCAGATGAATGTTGTCAATTGACAAATTCATACCTTATTCAATAATACTATTTCATTTTATTTTACCATGTTTATAATGTTTGAATTATTGTGTGGATATTTTGGTCCAAAATAGATGTGCAATGTCTGAACTACTTTCCTGTTCACTGTTCTATATCTGTGTGTGTGTGTGTGTGTGTGTGTGTGTGTGTCAGAGAGAGAATGTGTGTTAGTGACTGAGTGTGTGGCAAAACATTTTATAATACTTGCACAGACGCAGGTACAAGGATGTGCTGATGGTTATGTTTAAATACAGCTAAAATATGTATGTTATGCTTGCCTTTATTGTGGGACTAAAAATATTTCATCTGGTAGTTGACATAACTTGAAATTCTGTTATTTTCTCTCAGATGAAGCCAGTTTTCAGAATCATCCCATGCAGGGAAATACATCTTGCTCTCTAAACGGAAGATATTTCTCTCCATCAAGAGATTGATACATGTTCTTATAACAAGAAAAGTAGTTATTTAATCTTTGCTACAGATTAAATAGTTCAGTGACACAATAAATGTGTCTGTCAAGATGTCCAGCCATTGACTCTGGGATATTATGTAATAATTTAGAGGTACAAAATTACAATCCACCCACATACTGCCGGGGTGGGTGGAACAGAAAATGGGATAATTGCTTCCGAATGGACAGCACTATATTATTTAGTGTGTCACTGTCCCTGTCATAATGTGGATGAATCTTAATCTGGATATAAAGATGTGAAGTATTGATGGATCTTTTCTTTTTCCTGTGGTGGCAGTTAGCTCTCATCTTTCAGGATCTGCCATTTATGTTTTAAATAAATATTCATAAATTGTCTGCTTACTGTATATCATTTTGGCAATTATGCTCATGCACACAGGACATATCTCTACACTAATACCTCTGTCCACTCTTTCAATGTCCCCTTAAAACTACCAAGTGAAGCCTTATTTGGTAGCAAAGTTTAATCGTCTGCATTAAAATGCATGTTTACTTTTTAATCTACCTTGGGCCTTCTCCAGGACTGTACTTATAAAAATGTCTCGCCTTTCAGCCTTCCACTACATGTGTATGTATTACAACATTCAGACATGACTTCTGTATGCTCAATGTACATCAGATAATGTTTCTGTAATATCTGATGTGAAAGTCTATTTATCTTTTTAAGATGAATCAGGATGGAACTGTTCAGATGCTTTTATTATTATATTTGAATTCCATTTGAACCAAAAAGGTTCTCTATGAATATGTTTTACAACTACTTGAAATTATTAAAATAAATGTGCTCACTGGAGCGTATTTAACTATATACTGTATTTAAAAATACCTGTGGTGTTAGCTGTACTGTAATGTCTAACACCACAAAGTGGGTGGTCTTTCTGGTGAACCAGTGGATTAGTTGTTTGCTTAAAATAAAATTTAAATCCTGCTTGAAAATAGCAAATTGGTAACATTACAAAAGATCTTTTCTGGAGTTCGGTTTTCTTGTTTTTGAGTGTCTCCATCAAAGAGGGTCTATTTGCCCAAGATATTTATCTGATTAACATCAAACATCCCTTAGCGAAACCCCTGAAATGCCGAAGTCTGTTGAATCTTCAGTACCTTCTGTTCCAACATGGCCATGCAGGACTCATTAACAGTATTGACAACAGCTGGTAGTGATTACCTGAAAAAACATTTTCAATTCTGTTTCATCTTGTGTGCAACAGAACATGCCACTGAAAAAAACATGCTGACATTTCTGGTCAGCTTATTAAGTGAGATTTTATTTGATACATCAGCAAAGAACAGTATATGGTAGTAAGCATGGTCGCTGCACAGAAAAGATCCAGACGAGGAGTATTTAACTGAAGGTTAGACCTTCACACCCTAAAAGCAAACAAAACCCTAGCATTCTAGCAGTTGTGTGGGTGGGGTTGACTCAGCAACATTTTCGCTAGGTAAAATAAGAAGTTAAAAGGCACTTAGAAATGTGAAATTGCAAACGGTTCAAGAAATGTGTCCTCTTCACCAGCTGTCTCCCAGGCAAATGCTTTGAGTTCTTTTAGAAATCCCAAGAGAGCGAAATGATGTACTGAAATTCAGCAGAATTGCTCTGCTCAATCTTCCACTCTCATACAGATTGCCATTTTGTTCATAATATTTCAGTGCAGTACAGTATGTTTACTTATTTGTAGCAGAGATTGTGTTACCCCAGATTGCGCCCTATTCCTTGTGCCTCTCTCTGAGGGATGGAGTCTGGGGTAACATAAAGATTGACAGCTTCTTCCAGTTGCCAGGTGACTGGATACTACATTTTTGGTGTCTAATTTGGTACAATGCCCTTGACAGTTATTTTTGGAGAGAGAAAGAGAGAAAGCGAGAGAGAGCCTAACCACACAGCAGATAAACCAAAAAACATCTGTACACGAAAGAGTTTTGATATCACATTTAATAGCATAGAATTAACTGAGGTATCCTGGTCAACTTAGTCTGGTCTCTTCCTCATGGTATCGGGACGACAGAGAACAACCTGATGGGATAAAGTCATTCATGATACTTCAGGTAAGTGCTTAGACAGAACACACATTGAGCAATAACAACCATTCAGGACATCCGGGGAACTCACGGTGAGCTGTGACAACCAATCAGGACCTTTAACACAGGCTTGGCTCCCTGGCTTGCTCAAAGGCATGCCAGTGGTCTTTGGGTGCAGTAGCCATTTAACATGACACATGAAAGACTTAAAAAGTGCTAATGGATTCCGAAAGACCATAATTACACAGCTGTGACCGCCACACTCAGGCAGCTCGGCAGCTCACTGCTCCTGATGGCCATGATTTATGTCTGGCCCCTACAGCTGATCCAGGATCAGCCTTCTCACCCATAATGCCAAGCTTCCCACACAATTTTATGGGTTTTACTTTTTATTTGTTATTATTTAGGAATAGCCCAACTCCAGCTGGACACAGCTCAGGCTAAAGCTAATGGCAGAGCAAAACTGCTATCCCCACCCTTTTACATTGCTTCAGTTTCACACCACAGATGCACTACAGAATGCCTGAAGAACGAATCGATGAAGCTCCAGCTTTTAAGGTGACTGGTGTAGATTTTCCAGTCCTCTGCATGAAAAGCCAACCCTTAACAAGGCAAACATTTCCGTACCCATCTGTGCCATAACTAAGGCTGTGCATTTGGAGTTGATAGTCTTCTGTTTTAGATGCACGATGGAAAGAGGGGAAGTTTGTTACATAATTTTACAAACATCGCAAAAGCACTTAAGCTGGTCACCGAGGAACTCAAAGCAACATGAAAAATAATGAAAAGAGTTGAAAAAGCTATTTGTTGAGAAGAAAATTCAACAGGAATGTATATTAAAAAAAGCTGCTTGGGTGCTGGGGGGTAATATGAGAAAGAAGGATGAGGTCAGTCTAAAGCAAATCCTTAGCTGAGTGAAGACATAAAGACATACATATTCTATAAAGATATACATATATACAACATTTTTTTAAGAGCATTTCTAAGATTTTAAGAAATGTAGTCCTTCCTGGAAGAGGCAGGAGCCGTCATTAATTCCAGACCCCTCAGATATCTGCAATCAGATTATGGAGATCCATTACCCCTCTCATCCTTATTCAGAGAGTGACTCACAACAACCCTACAGACTGTTCCAAACTGAAGCATATTGCATGTGAGCCAAGAAAAGCTGATTAAAGGTAACAGTGTTGAGGATGGCTTTTGAACATACCCAGAATGCACTGGGGGAAAGAGTATCTGGTGGAGTCTGAGCTCTGCTAACACTTAATTGCCCACATTAAAAGGTGTCCTTTTACAGGCAAGTGATCTAGTTTGAGTACATGAACATATTCTCCCTAGGTAGTCACAGAAAATGGGGTGGATTGACTGAGTGTTCACCAGATGTGATGGGAGGATGAGATCCTTAAAGTGTGTGAAAAGATGGACAATCATGGGTTAATTATCTGACGAACGCTGCAGGGGACACTGCAGTTCATCAGACTGGAGTCTTTTGTTTAGTTGTCAACCATGTCTAACATTCAGTGTAATATCATCTCTCAGCACCAGGAGAGCATCTGAAAGAAAGGAAAAAGGCAGAGGAGAAGTAATAATCACAAAGAATGGATGACATCAGCCTGTTCACCCGTATTTGACAGGACATTTCTTTTTGACAAGAAAGTTAAGAATCAATAATAGTGATAGTATAAAATGATAATAATAGTAATAAATAACAATCATCAGCAAATACAGCTCTCTGGAATGATTTTGAAACACCCTGCACCTGCAGCTATATATTGGTGCCTCGCTTCTGAGAAATAGCTGTGGCCTTTGGTGATGGCGGCATTCAATAAATTTTATATATACAGGGAGTCCTCGGATTACGACGGTCTCGAGTTACGACGTTTCGTGGTTACGACGCACTTCCATAAATTACTTAAAAAAACCTAGTTTCGACCTACGCGGTTTGGTTCGTAAATACGAACACAGAAATAAAGATAAGAAATTGTTCTCTCTTTTTATTACTGTTTCATTTAATTACTGTATTTTATATGTCCTTCATGTGTTGTGTGTACAGAGTGAGTGACTTAAGGTGTTAACTTAGGTATTATTTAGGTATAAATTCCGACTTACGTCGAAAATCGACTTACGACAAGTCGTAGGAACGGAACCCGTTCGTAAGTCGAGGACCCCCTGTACATGTATATAAACTAAGAAGATCTTATTCATAGGGAGAGTTAACATTCTTTGGCAGTCAAATGCTGCCATCTATGGGTCAATAGAAATATTACAGCCATATACTTTCTGGCTCCCAGCAGGTTTATGTTTTTGCAATGCGTTGCGTTCACCACGTTGCAAAGTATCTTTACTACACAGCTCTGAGTTGAAACCAGGGGCTCAGGCTCCCAGCATTAACATCCCTGCACTTGCAACTTATGACAAACTGCGAATATTTATTAGGTTTAGTAGTTAAATATGATTAAATATAATGTATAATAAATTGTGAGGGATGTGTCCGCCCAATTCTTTCACATGTAAAAGTAAAATTGCTGGTTTGGCATCCTTCAAGGTCTACTTGGTTTTATTCAAAATCCCTTGTCTGCTACAAATGAGTAAAACAAAGGATTTAAGTCACTGCGTTTTAGTTATTTTACAGAAATATAAATGCACACACTTGGCAGTTTGCATCACCCGCACTCGCATTACGTGTGGAGATTCGCCCCTACCAAACATTACAGGTAATTTGCTTTTTGACAAAGCTGTGTTGACAAAACCTCTATAATCTATATCTACAAAAACAAGTCGCCAATGTGAAAAGTAGAGTAAAGGTCACGCTTCATGCTGTGAGCATAGTATCTATGGTCGGGGCGGTATAATCCGGATGTGTCGTTATAGTGACCTTCCTCATTTCCCTGAGCACGTTCGCCATGTAGCCAGTTAGCAGCGCAGACAGGCTAGCTCGTTAGTCGTCCCGCCGTCCGCTAACACAGCTAGGTAGAACTACAAAATGCACACAAATTACTAATGCGGTAGCCGCTAAGGTAAGTTATTTCATGACACGGTAAACTATGCATCTTGTTAACGGGTTGCTTGGTTCGCCCTCGCCGGCTCTGTTAGATTAACTGGGTCAGATTATGCAATCTTTGACTTTAGAGGATGATTTGTGTGAGTGCGGGTTGGTGTGTGACCGTTATAGCTTTAGCTGGCTCGGACTGTGACACACTTCTGTCAGAGCAGTTAGCATTAGCCAACTAGCACGTTAAATCATCTCATGATAGTTAACGCCTGTTTGTACATTTGCCAGTTTTCGCTTGCGTTTCCTACCTTGTCAGAGTTGCTAACACTAAGCTAACAGCGAGCAGTCGGGAGAAAGCTGGGATTCAATCTTTAGCATTTAATTTATCGCTGTCTTAAAAAGCAAGCTACCTGGATAGTATATCGCTATCTAGCCCCAGTCTATACAGCCAGCGTTGAATCATGGAGAAAGGGCCCTCTGTCCGGAAGCAAAGGACAAAACTAATTTTAAACTAGAAGTTGTGAATAAGGGAATTACACATTATATGCTGATGGATAATTTTTTTCATCTTTAACTTCGATAGCGATACTGAGCGTCATACATAGCTAGCGATACGTATTCTAAGAAAGCAGGCAAAAATGATAATGTTAGCCTTGCTCTGGAATCTCGGTCATGTCAGTTAGCTAGCTATTTGTAATTTAGTTACAGATATCAGTTGTTTATATTTAAAGTTCTCTAGTATATATATATATATATATATATATATATATATATATATACAAATATTCTCAGACACACGTTTATCAGTCACTGCTGCTATATTCTGAGTGATGGCATTGCGTCTGTTGAGTTACTCCATCACTCCTGATAGATAGCTACTTGTTTACAAATTATGATTATCATTATCTAATGTATTTTGAAAATTCAGTTTTGTCGTTCATGTCGTTAGTTGTCCAACACTTTCACTTACCGACTAAAAGCCACTGAATGCCTGAATACTTGTTTGCACAACTAGTGGCCTTAAGCGAACTAGCCAGCGCAAGCTAGCAGTTACGATAGCTGTGTCAGCATATCAACTGTGACTCAAAGTCGACGGGAAAGGTTCACAGCTCCACCCAGATAGCCAAGGAGTTATATTTGACACTGATTTAATAAATTATTAATCAGTAACTGAACAGCACTGAGTATATTGATAAACTACTTATTTCACGTAGTAACATCTACTGGCAGAGTTATCCGTTGTACAGATGTGGATATACTGGTCAGTGTTTATCATTTTTTTTGAGGATGATTCAATGTTGTAAAAATTAATACAGTTACATGTAACGGTATTACCTAGAAAACGCAGCGAGTTTCTAAACAGAACAAACGCGAGCAGAAAATCAGCAAGCTGCTAAGAAAACGCTCGCTCTTTGTTTGCGCACACACAGACACAGACACATACACTTCAGACTTGTCATCAGGGAGAAATCCGGTTTGATATCATCTCAAAACTGAAGCTCACTCTAATCCTGAGTACTGAAGGGGGGCACATGGTTGACTTACAGAGCACAGCCAGCGGACACTGCAACTAAAATATCGGTGGGATTTGTGCTGAAAAATAGCAACAGTTGTCTTTGAAAGATGATATGGTCGGGCAAGGCTGGCCGCCCACTCTCAGGGTCGACTGCACCTGTCTTATTTGTTTATTATTATGTTATCACAAAAGGGTCAATGCAACAATCTCACTAATTATGACATATCCAAGCCATTTTTTTTACCATAGCGGGTTGTTATAAAAGCTGCTACCTGTTTTACTGTTTGCTGCAGCCTTTGAGTGATTGTTTGACACCATCTGACTTTCATATTATGGTAATATTGGATTTAGTGAGCATTTTAGATTCTGTACAAGTCTGCGTATGATGCATATGCCAAAGAAAGTGATTTATATGCCAAAGAAAGTGATTTATGCTTTCTTTTTTGATGTATGATTTGTGTATTAAACACCTGCAAATTACTCGTACAATACCCTACCAGTGCTCCCAGTGGGGGCTTTGGCCCTTGGCTAGTCCAAGCAAATGTGAAGTTTGGCTTTAAATAGCCAAAGACATGCAATGTCACTGTATATATTTTTTCACTGTTTTTGTTATTCTTGTAAGATGCATGGATTTCTTCGCCGTATGACTTCCCGTAAGTTGCTCTACAGAAGTACATCAGCTGGACCGGCAGGCAGATAGGAGAGGTGGGGGCAGGCAGACAGACAGGTTGACATGGTTAGAAACCACCCTCCTGCAGACAGCCCTGTTCTCACCTTGTTGACTCCCTCCCGCCCACACACAGGTGAGAGCTGATGTCAGTATTTTGGGAACAATGGTGAAGTATTTTAGCTGTTTTGGGGTTCTGAAGAGCTCCTGGGACCAAGTCTTCATCGCATTCTGGCAGCGGTATCCCAACCCGTACAGGTAAAACTCCCCAGCTGGTACCACAACCAAGGGTAGTCCAGCAGGACGAACCTGACCATGTTGTAAAGCCTAATGTTTCATAAACTATGTTATGATCACACTGTTTGGCCCTGTGTTTCAGTAACTATATTATAATCACATATTTCAGCCCTGGGTTTCAGAAACCATGTTCTGACTACGCTGTTCAGCCTGGTGTTTCAGAAACCATGTTCTGACCACAATTTTGATCCTGTTTTTCAGTAACCATGTCCTGACGGAGGACATTGTGTTTCGGGAGGTGACCCCAGATAACCGGCTCATTTCCAGACGGCTCCTGACCAAAACGAGTCGGGCGCCACGCTGGGCGGAACCATACCTGCCCGTCCAGATGTCCCGCTGCGCCTACATCATGGAGGACTCTATCGTGGACCCCCAAACCAAAACCATGACCACCATGACCTGGAACATCAGCCACGCCCGCCTTTTGGTCTGTGTCGTATTTATTTGTTTGTTTATTTGTTTGCTTGGTTTTTTTATGTATTTGTTTATGAATGACAATGTTTTGGCGTGTCCTGTAATTCTGTGCTTTCCTGGAGTAAAAGTCCTAGTTTTAAGTCTTCTAGTAAAACCTCTTAGGCTATATGATGCTAAATGCAAAATGCTCCAGGAATAAAAGGCTCTTAGAAATTACAAAAAAAAAATTACTCATGTCTTGCCAGAGGCCATGTTGCATATATAGAGTTTAGTGAATCTGAATTTGTTTATCTCTTCAGAGCTCAATAAATGTTTAATGGAAGTACAAGTATATATCCCCTATCAGGCAATGGCTATGTGCTTACCTGAAGGTACCACACTCTGTTGATTTATAGTCCCATCAGTATAAAGTGAAAGAAATTTTACCCACAGTAGGGGAACTGAAATGAGTGTCCTAATCTGCCTATGTGTATTTCATCATAGAAACTGCAACATTGCTTTGCAGTGATCTACTTCCTGCAGAACCTCCCCATGCTGCGCACAGAAACATGTGTGAATGTGTTTAGTTTGGTCTTTCTAGAGGAGTGGTCTCCATAAAGATGCCACACTGATTGGGCAATGAATACTGATGAGGTTCATAAATACAAAAATGGGTGGAATTACCATATGGGATCAGTGACTTACAGATTTCAACCAATGATTGTACTTTGATGAGGACCGCAAAACATTTTGATTGGTTCAAATGAGTCATGGATTGGTATCTGATTGCATATCTATTCAATATGGAAACTTCACACTCCAGTCATGTGAGTAAATGCCTCTCTGTCGATCTCTGGCTGCAGTCTGTGGAAGAGCGGTGTGTGTATGGAGTGAACCCAGAGAATGGCAGCTGGACACAGATAAAGAGAGAAGCTTGGATCTCTTCCAGCCTCTACGGGCTTTCTAGGGCCTTCCAGGTCAGTGTATCCCTGGGGCCCTTTTCATCTTACCCACATGTCCTGGAACCCGTAGTCTAGAGAATTACTGACTCTATGCAGTCAGACCGGCATAAATCTGAGCCACATTTACCTTTTGGGACAAAATAAGGGTGGGGGGGGTGTAGAAATGGGATTCCTTTCCTCAGATTGAGGGAGAGGTCCTCACTTCTCTTTCTGAAACACGTTTTTTTTTTTTTTTTTAAGATGAAAATGTACCTCTGTTGTTACAGGAATTTGGCCTGGCAAGGTTTAAGAGCAGTGTTACAAAGACCATGAAAGGCTTTGAGTACGTATTGGCCAAAATGCAAGGTAAGCTTATGGTGTTCGTTGTTTTAGTAATTTGCGCATATTAGCTCAGTAGAGATTAATGTAAATCATTAAGAAGTGCAAGTGCTTTTTCTCTGGTATAAGCAGTTATAGTCATTATTAAATAAAAAAAGAAGAAAAAAAACATGAATGTTCATAATTAGATGTGAGCCCTGCGACTAGGGGTTTGAGTCCTAGCCATGCCATTTCTGGTTTTGGCTGGAAGTCTGCATTGGCAAAGCACTAATTGGCTGTAATGATATTGGGAAAGCTGGTTAAGATTGTTCGTCTCACCACTCACCAGCAGCCTGGTGCCTATTGATGCACAGCTGAGTATGTAACTGACTTCACCATCCCACGACGGCACAGGCAGCATGTAATTTTGCTGCATATAAAGTGTCGATAGAAGTGAGGGCTGGTTGTCACAAGAATTGGAGGACTCATAATGACCTGCTGCCGCCTCCTGAGAGGGCAGGTGCAGGTCATTGTGGTGGACTGAACAGTTTGGCTGAGTGTTGGGGTGGGGGAAAAAATGGTAAAAATTCCCCCCAAAAAATAAAATAAAGGTAAGTCACTCATTTAGTAATGTGGGAAAAGTCCTTGTCAGTATAAATGATCATCAATTTATTTGCCAAATTATTGTTTTAGTGGCCTAAAAAGTGGATAAAAATAGTTTAAATGGATAAAAACCATTAATGCGACAACTGTTGATTATGTGTTCCAGGGGAGACCCCCTCACGGACACTGGCAGAGACTGCTAAGGAGGCAACAGAGAAGGCACGGGAAACAGCACTGGCAGCAAAGGAAAAGGCCAAAGGCCTGGCCTCCCAGGCCCAGAAGAAGCAGTACGTGTGAAGAGGCAGGACGGGTGTTCCACTTGGGTCCGGCTGTGGTCCCATAAAAATCCCAACCCAGCACTCATGGCGCAACCCCCACCTCCTGAACCTCAGCTTACCACATCATGTTAAGGCTAAAAATAATGAATGTATGGCATTCATTTGAAGGCTCTCATTCAGTTCATCAGTTTTCAGGCATGCATTGCTTACCGTTTTTAATATGCTGAGGTATACGATTCATTTTGAAAAGGTTACATTCTGTATTGATTGATACCTGCGTGATCTGAGCTATAGCTGAAAGTCCTAAATACTGAAAGTGTTGACACTTGGTCAATGAAACCAAATCATTTGTGGAAAATGAAGAAGTCAAAGGCAATGCCAAACAGTAGTGATGAGCCAAACCTGCATAAAAGATACAAAAGATAAATCAACTTTTATCAACAAATTATTTGGAATGAAAACCAGCACTCGCATGAAAAATTACTCCATGATTACTGTTCTGCACCACAACCACTACCAGAACGCTTCCTCAGTGCCCTATATTTTGCCCCATCCTGCTCTATCCACACCCCTCCCCCCCAGTGCCTGAAACGGGCTACCTGAGAAGAGCCCTCTGCCATTCCGAGAGCCACAAGCTGTGCTAGCCTTAGCCTTTCCTCTTGTGGCTGAAAAAGACTTCCTGGTACCTCTCAATTGCACACGGAGAGTGTGGCCCAATGACAGTACTTGATTTACCCAGGCTACATGCTAAAGGTTTAAACTGTAAATATTGCTTTTATTCTGCATTTGGCATAAGCTTGTGTCCCTGCTTAATTATTTAAAGCAAGCAATTGAATCAATGTAGATGTTTCTGCACTTCAAATTGTTGTTTCGATCATTTCACAAATCCTTTTCTTGTTTTCATTCTGTTACAAAACTGTAAATTCATTGCTTCAAATTGAAGTTAATAATATGACCTTGAGTCAATGTTATTTGCAGCCACAGCCTGTTAGAGCCCTTTTGTGTGTACCTCATAGCATTGTAAGGGTGTACAACTTACTGTGACCACTTTATTGCAGTGCCCAGGGGTGTCTCAACGCTTCTTACAGAAAGTGGAGAAAACTGAAGAGTTGTAACAATTTGTTATTAACTGTGTTGAAATGGTTGGGGGGGATAAAAACAGAAACAAATGTTCAAAACTAAAAGAAATGTGGAATTCAGTATGATCAGATTATCAATAAATAGGTTTTGTACCAAAACGTCTTAACTTCGTTTTGCACTTTTTTTAAAGTTTACTCCTTTGTGTTTGCTTGTGTTGCCTTCAGAGGGAATGACCCCTGTCGAGATTAATGGTCTGTCTCTATTGGTTGGAATTATGAGAAAAGCAGCACAAGAAAAGAGAATTGTGAAGAATAGAGGGAAAATATCTTTCTTGGATGTGGGTTACTTGGAACCGTCATATATCCAGTGTTAGGTGAGGCTTGGACTGTTTTCTCCTTGTATTGTTGGAAGCAACAGTCAAATGAAGACATTGCACCTTAAATATATAAAATATTTATTATACAAATGCATACTAGTATAAAAGATTGCTACATCAGATTACTGGGGGGAACTTACAGGTTACATACAAGTGATACAAAATTTTAAGCTGTTCAACTGACATCACCAAATGATCATAAGGCCTCAGGTGTGGGTATTTTTGACTCCAAACGTGAAGGCACTTTCTCAAAGAGCGACATCAGCACAGTAGAATTGTTTTACAGAAATACAGCATTGATCACGTACAAGGTAAGATCAAGCACTGAAAGTAACAGACTGATATTATTTGCACATTTTCATATGATATCAGGGAGATGCACTATGTCAGGTCTGTGTTTCCCCAATGATAGGCTAATTCCTCATTTTTTTTAAGCCAGAGCACCTATTGATTTGGTGATGTAAGAGCAGTTGGGACATAAGAGGATGTAGAGACACCGCTGATCAACCCAAACCACTTTTCCCAGTAAATGTCACAGCTGAGAACAGAGGGGCAGTTGTAGCCAGCCAACGCAGAGGATTGATGTCTGGACACTTGTCCTAACCCAGGATTCAAAATCAAAATCTTGACAGAGATGCGAAATCATTTCTTTGAATCAGGAGTTTGTGTTCTGCGCTAGAACAAATGTTCGAGCATGCAAAGACAAGCTGTTCTAGTGCAAGATTGAAGACCTCTGTAATGAAGGCATAAATGTTACGTTGTCAATGGGATTTTAACACCCGCGTTGCAGTTTGGCCTTAATGTGGAATACTAAATGAAAGACAGAATACTTTTTCCTTTCAAAACATCCCCTTTCTAACATGCTGTTAAAAGTGGTATTTACATCAAGGACTAGAGTACATACGTTTCTTTTTTTCCTGAACTTAAAGCCAAACTACAAAATATAATGGGACTATAAAATGCACAAGTGATGGAAGAACACTTTTCATAAGATTAAAACAATGAGCAGAGCTTCCATAGGATACTGGCTAAAAACGGGTTTCAAACAAGCATTGTGCTGGAGAGCACAACGTTTTTTCCATTAATTTAAATTTAATGAAAAACGGCTCTTTGTAGCTCCACCCACTATTGGATTCATAAAACCCCATGCATGTCACTTAATTTCTCATCTGTCATTCAACCCCCAGGGCACTCAGTCTAAGCTGCTGTGGGGCTTTGTCTTCTATGAGGTATGAGGTAATGTGCATTTTCTTTTTAAATTACATTGTTTTATTCATTTTAATGAGCAACCCAGTGATATGTATTGTCCTGAACACATAAAACACACTTAATACTCGCTTAAACCGACTGTTCGAAAATGAAGGACACCTCCCAAAGCTTTGCCCTTTGTGACTGGAGGTAACTGGCTGAAACTGCTTCAGTTTAAAGGGAATTCCTAGAAATCTATTGCTGTCAAGGACTTCCAAAAAGTGCTAACACATTTAGGATAAAATGGGAGTTAAAACCATTCTGATGACCATACATACAAAAACAAAGAGAAAGGCCAATCTACAATCATATACCTACCTGGAAAGCATGTTAATGTATAATTATTCATAATGAATCCTTTTTGGACTGTTTGATTTTACATGTGATTAGTTTATGATACCAAATTCATGCCAACAATTCAAACGACCAATTTACTTCCTTTAAGTGCTTGTGACTGTTGCATTTTACAGCACTGATGAAGGTCAGAGTGTGACCAAAATGTTCTTTTTTGTGCACTAGAGCACTTTTTCTATTTTTGTGCACTTTTGTATTGATTGTGAGCTGTCATAAACCTTTACAGGCTAGACTGATGTTTTTCGCGGTGTGCGTTTTCCCATACAATTAGCTCCACACACCCGCAGTACTATTTAGTACAGTGTGTTGACTGAGCACAACGCTTTTTCTTACTTTTACCAATTCAAATTAACCATTTGCTAAGTGCTGTGTTACTTAATTTGAACAAATATTTAGCTCCCCCGCCATTATAGAGAAAACGGTAGCTCAGGCAATTTTACTATAATTTTTGCATTCATAAAAACATTTCACTTCCTGAAATGTTATATATGAGGACAAAGGCAGTGCAGTTAGATTCAGCACTTCCCTTTTTTGTATTCCATGGAACACCAGAGTAAACTAAATTGATTCGCTTCAAATTATTCAAACAGACCTTTGTCCCTGCACCTAATATCAAACAAGATCTTCACTGTACTGAAAATTGCATTCTGCCTGACATTGTTAGACCTTTTGAATTTATTAATTTATGCAAGACTGGATAATAAAGTAAGGTTGATATAGCTTAACAGTAGCGTAGCTGAACATGATGTCTAAAACCATTCGGTTACATCACTACAAGTGCCTCATGGATGTTTTGTGCAACATAAAACAATCATAAACTGGTCTTAAAGGACAAAAAAAAAGAAACAAAAAGAGCTTAAATAAAAACATGATATTGCTCCACATGATACTCCGGATATCACTAATGAAACACAGGTAGAAGTGCAAACGACAGCTTGTAACAGTCGCCATAGAAATGAAGCTTGAGATCCTAAAAGAGGAGCGGAACCTGCGGTCCAGTTCATACCGGATCGCCAAAGACAGAATCCTTATAAATATTATAATATTGCCACAAGACAGAGAGGCAGTCACTCCCACCCTCAACTGCAGTCATTTTTTAAAATATATATTTTTCGGTTACTAACACCGGAATGCTTGAAGTGAATGCCTACGACAGTCCTAACCTAACCCTACACTAAAACAAGTACAAAAAGGTAATGTTTGTAACTCATGTGATCGGCGCAGTGAGTTTTCTGGAGTGTAGTCTATTGCTTTGAAGGTTAAGGGGATACAGCGTTTACCAGTGACGTCATAATGCAAACGGGCTTCCGGTCCATTTCTAGACTTCCCTATATAACACGCTATGCAACCGATCGTAAATCAGACTGGGGCGAGGAGTGAATGCCTGCCAAAGTTATGGTTACAGTCAATCCCACTGACTGACCGACAATCGCAGTACAAAATGTGTCCATTACAAAAGTGGTGTACGAAGGCCTGAGCTGATACGCGTATTTGGATCGGTACGCTTTGCATTTGTCTGGACTTGCTCAGACATGATGTCTGCTTGTGGGCTTTTTGAGGACATCTTTTCACTTCCTCGGTCCACAAGCACGCAAAAACAAAAAAATGCTTTTAGAAGAAAAATGCACACATGATGCGGACAAACAGCAAGTGATTGGACAGGGTTACATCTGACAAACTTACTGTTCAGAGACCAGTCCATCCATCCATCCATCCATCCATCCCAGCCTGGCATGACACGTTGCAAGCCTTCTTCTCCTCGCTTAATGAAGGCCTAGCCTCCCCTCATATCAGAACAGACCAGCTTCAGGTCCAGCATGTCCAAGACTGGGCATAATTTCCTACACTGCAATAAGATGGACATGAGCGCTGGAAAGATCTTACTAAATGAAGCCACACATCTGTTCTGTGAAAGGACGTCTAGCTCAGTAACATAAAAAAATAAAACTATAGCGGTGTTAAAAATACCTTTTCAAAATATTGACCAGAGCTTCTAAAACAAATATGTACATGTGTGTATATATACACACACACACACACACACATTTTGCAAACATGTCCCAATTTGCTACAGGCAAAAAAAATTCTACCATGCATGCCGTCAGATTTTAGGGGCAGACTTGAGCGATCTTCTCCGGTGCTTTAGATAGAACCTTCCACAGGACTGCCGGCATTGTGCCCCCCCAGCTGGGTTTTTGTAGCTGCTGCTTCAGACTCCGATTCTCCCAGGTCTTCCAGCTCCTCCACGACCGCAGAAAATATGCAGTAAAACGTGGGCACAGATGTCGTTGCTCTGCGTTTCAGGAGGACTGACCCAAAATGTATATTTTTTCTCCATATTTCACCGTTTCTTTTTTCTTTCATTTTTCTTCCTTTTTTGTCTTTTTTTTGTGTTTTTTTGGGAATGTTTTCAATGAAATCGCTTGACTAAGCGGGCGCTGTGATGTCATAGCCAGGCACGTCCAGGAGTGGAGTAGCTATGATCACCCTCTGTCTGTGTTGCGCCCAGACCGTCTGACTCCAAACAGACAAACACCGTGCTCTCCACGTCCACCTCGACATCCTCTGCAAAAACAATTCCCATGAGGCATTAGTAAGCCATGCTAACACCCAGCAAATAATAATAATAATAACAATAATAATAATAATAATGACCAAATCCTCAGCAAAGTACAGATAAGCTTGTACTTAAAAACACCCCGAGAAGGAATTTTGGATACAATGCTGCTGGTAAACACACAATATGGAACAGGACCCTTTTATAAAGAGAATAATACCAGTACCTTTCTCTTACTACATTACTCTATTACTATTACTAGACTCTTGAGTTTTTTTTTTTTTGATTCATCATATTTGCCTGCTGAAAACAGGCTGCAATCCAGCCAAACACAACTTTGCACTTCTATTTTAAAATTATTCTCAGACACAATAGAACACAACAGAGGTCAGAGACACAGTAGGGGTCGCTATCGATGGGAGGGAATTGTGTCACAATCTGTCCTACTGAGACAGCTGACCTGAAGAGTGAGAGAATCTGTACGTTCCTATGTCTGTGTAATAGGTGTGTCCTCCAAAGTCTGTTTATACATTATACACAGACGTGTGTGTCTTTGTGCAAGGAAATTGTGTGAGGATGGTGTGTAGCTGTACATCTGTCAGAATATACTATCTCTGAGCAAATGATGTGTGTGTGTGTGTGTGTGTGTTTGTAGCTGTACCTCTGTCAGAGTCGGATCTCTCTGAGGACATGGCAGACCCCAAGCTGTCGTTGCGGATCCTCTCTGATCCCTGCAGCTGCTCCAGGCGCATGCGCAGCCCTCTCTGCTCCCAGCGCAGCCTGTCCTTCAGCCGTTCCGCACGCTCGTCCTGCTCCTGCAGCTTCTGTCGCATGCACACACAATTACAGTGTTATACGCAAACACGTGCTGTTACACACACACACACACACACACACACACACAGGGTATGTAACAGATCTGGAATGGAAATGAGATTCATACGCCAACAGTCTTGGACTGAAAACTGTTTTTATTTATTTTTTTATTTTAGACTATATTTTTTATTTTATTTTAGCTGTCTCTGATTCTATAATCCTCAAGATATTGTCCCCCTTTACTAGTTGTGACTGGCAGTCGAAGCTCAAAGATCGGGATGCTCTGTGTGTGAAATTCATTTCATAACTTTGCTTTAGACCCGTCATTGTCTGAACATGTTTTCATTCATCTTCTTTGACAAACAAGAATGCCAATGATCTGAATCATCTAATAGTACAAACAACCACATTAGGTTATCCAACCGAAACTTTACTTCAAGATCACCTAAATTACTAAATCTGAGCATTCAGTCCTTTACCATGAATTATATCCTGGCGAAGGTGCAGTGAACAAGAAGTGCGTAGATCCACAATTCTATGTTTTAATAATATTGATAAATGTACACCATTTTGCAATGAGAATATTAATTGAGTTTCGAAATCGAAATCATTATTCTACTTTAATGAAGGGTGAATTTTCATTCATTCATCATGTGAGTGTTTCCGCTCTTACAGACGACAATGCAGCTCATCTTCGGGCTTCTCAAAACCCAACCACCTGTGCCCTGAATCCCATTCCTGTGCCTCTACCCACAATCCTTCACACCCAACAACCATCCTTTCATCACATCACTGTCCACAGCCTTCAAGGAGGAAAGAGTCAAACTGCCACTGAATAAAAAAAAAATGCTTAGACACCGCTGTTATACAGAATAACTGACCAGTCTCCCGTCTCTCTCTCTAAAACCCTGGAATGTGCCCTATCTAGCCAGCACTTTCACTTTCCCTATCAGAACATCCTTCTTGACCATTTCCCTCCCTTGTTTTAGGGTTTCCTTTTGGGTAGGCCCTCCTCCCCATCACTGATGCACTTCAGTCCGCAAGTCACCGCCCGGACCTTTCTGCAGCTTTCAATACTGTTGGCCATTCGCTCCCTCTTTCCACCTTGACCACACTTGGTACCTCTGGTACATGTCATCAGAGGATGAAGTACTGCATCTCTGGCCGATCCTTAAGGTTTTCTTGCCATGGTAGATTGTCTTGCACCCAGGATCTACCCACAGGTGTCCCTCGAACTTCTGTATTTGGCTCCCTTCTTCTCTCTCTTTACATGCAATCTCTTGGGTCAGTCATCCCATCCCATCCCATAGCTTCTCCTACCACCTTTTCTCTCTTTTCCCACCATCTGATAGGCTGGTTTCATGTCATGTCTCACAGTGATTTAAAGACATCATATAAGCTACATGGTGAAACATCTAGGTAAGACTGAGGTTCTCTATATTCCTCCTAAGTCCTCTCTGCTCCAAGACCTCGCCCTCTCAATCTTGAGGTTGTAGGAGAGGATTATGGGAAACCCTAGGTTGACAAATTTTCCTTCTCTACCCATGTAGTGGCTGTGAGTCAGGCAAGAAGATTATTTCTATACAACATCTGCAAATTCCATTCCCACCTCGTTACATGTGCTAAGCAGCTCTTGGTCCAAGATTCAGTTCAAAACCTTGGTGATACCTTACAGTGAACAGAACAGCTCGATGATACCTCCAGTCAATTTTCAAACACTACACTCCAGCCTGGTCTGTCTGGTCGGCTAGTAAAAACAGCTTACTGTCCCCTTCCGGCATAGTTGCACTTTCCAGTCTTGGTGTTTCTCTGCTCTGGCCCAATTGGCAGAATGCTCTCCCTACTGATGTCAGGACAAACGAATTGTTGACTGTCTACTGATTCAGACGGAGGACCCAACTCTTCAGCCTGCACCTAAATCCCATTTGAGAACCATGGTTGTGAGTTTTTGGTATATTTTACTCAACGTACTCGTGGTATTTATGGGTTGCGTTTTATCTTGCCCTGTTGCTTAGGTACATGCTGGTCTAGAAACGTGCTCTCGGTTTCAGCGCCTGCCAAATTAATGTCATTTAAAATTACTCAAACGATGGCCTAATTGAGGAGAACTGGTTATATCTGATAACTCTGCGTATTTTGTGAATTAATCAATTATTTTTATTTAAAAAGTGATACAAAATAGGTAAAATAATCCAGTTAAAAGGGAAGAAAACCTGAGACATCATGAACTGAACCGTGGCTCAGAAATGGAGGTTTGAACCAAGCCATGGATTTGGGGAACTGTCAGACTTCTAATAAACACACACAGACACACGCCCACGCAGTGTTATATTTGAGTACACCGTTAAAGGGGAATATCCCTTCGGTCACACTTCGTTCTGTAGCTTCCTTACCGCTTTCTGAAAGAGGCAGAATCGTTTTCTGTACGCCCTGTCTTCTGAACTAGCAGAATCTGGTTTTAGTAAAAGGCTTGGAAAAAATACATATTTTCAAGTTGTGTGGATGGGGCTCATATATGTAAGAGGTACATCTTTCAGGTTGTTTCATGAAATGAACTATGGCGAATTGTACATTGGGATGAGGTCCAAAAGGACCAGCATTTAGACATGGAGAACAGGAAGACACATCAGAGGCAAGGAAACTTGGGGCAAGCTGAAGTGTTAGAAGGGCCGATGTGAAATGACACTCACTCACTGAATATACACTCACTTTCTCTCTCACACACACACACACACGCACACGCGGACAAATACACAGACAGACCCCTGGCCAGGTGTGTACCTTAATGTGCAGCCGCGCACGCCTCAGCAGGTTCAACGTGGTGTTTCTGACTGAGTCCGATGAGAGTGGCACCTGCTGCTTCAGCTGCTCCAGACACTGTCGCAGCTGCGCGCGCCTGGCCACACATGTGGATGCGCATACAGTTACAAAGGTAATACCACTGCATTGCAGCAGCAAGACGCAGATATATAAATATACTGTAAATGCAGATTACTTTTAGCAGGACAGTGTTTGGTAGGAATAATAAAGGATATGAAATACCCAGGTATCTGTCAAATAAGAATCTGAGTATAGCTGTATCATGACGACAGCACCGATAATCTTGACAGAAACTATATTTGTTCCATCCTGTATATACAGTGTATTTTGTGTAACTAACCTACACAGGTATATCACGTACAAAACCACATGCAAAACACACATTATTTAGGAACATTACCTGTGTTTTTCCAGTTCGTTATGGACTGATCTGTGAAAAAAAAAAATACTATTAAAAAAACATACTTTGTGTTTGCCTCCATAAATTCCTACTGAGAACAGTACGTTTTTGTGACATGCTATTGTACCATCAAGTGCCATTTCACAATTGCGATGTTTTTGACAAACGGCTGTGGGCTTTCCATAAAATTGTGACTACAAAACTGTTTTCAGGAGCCATTTCCTTAACAGCTAGTACTCGTCTTTCTCTTGCGGTTATGCCAGAACTATATACGATTTACCAAACAGCTTCGTTTGAATCATTCATTTACAGCACCCCATTGTACAGTCGTTCCGTACATTAATGTTTACAATAGGTGTTGTTCGACTGTTCCGGAAACAATATTCTATTATAACGCATAGCGTTACAATGAGACAACAAAATAGTTCAGCACATCTCAACAAATAATGTGTGTGTTTGCTACCAAGTCAACTGCACATTTGCATAGGAGTAACTACCAACATATTACAAAAACAGCAAGCTAACCCAGTTAACAAAAAATCGCTCATATCCACGCCCCCACCCAGTTACCCCGGTTATATAAGCTCACCTTGTGCTGTCGGCATCACTCTTCTTGCCTTTTTGTTTTCCCCTCTTATCGGAAGCCCCTTTACTGTAGAAAGGGGGTACCGAGGCATAGCCGTGCTCCGCTTCTATACGACAAACCACAAACAATGCACGGGTCAAGTCTTTGTCCCCCGTTCACCCAGTACAGACGGGTCCCGCTGCAACCCTTCCCATTTCTGACAGATCACTGGCAAAGCGCAAAAATAACACTCCCAATCGCGACAAAATGCAACTGTATTCTCCCCTTAACTATCGTGCTGCGCATGTTTCGTTGATGTTGCAGTTATATTACAGGCAGTTTCAACATTTGCGCTTGTTTCGGGTAGATGTCCGCTTCAATGACAGTTCAGGTTTTGGCGCCACCTTCGTATTTGAAAACAGAACCCAACAATACATTACAAACTGCGCTTCATCATGAAATGCATGATCAGAACAAACAGAAGAGTTTCGATGAAGCACCATTGACTTATTCGTGTATTTTCATTCATTCTGCGCTCGCTGCGCGTTTTCAAATCAGTGACGACTTGGCGCCTTTGTGTACATTGTGCTCAAATGTAGGTCAGTGAGTCAAACATAGCTATCGATGCTAGCGGGCAGGCTGCTAAAATTACACTGCCCATGCAATACGCCACCACCGATTCACACACCAGGCAAAAACTTTATTTTAACATTTCCAATTATTGTTGCATGTACAAAAATCTACACTCATTCAAAGACGGTAAACGAGGAAATTACAATTCTCTGAACAATGTAACGTTGCGAAGAGCTGCAGACTGGCTGCTTGCTTATTTGTTTACCGAGAATTGACATTTAACTTCAACGTAAATCTCTTGCAACTTTGACAGTACCTCTTTCTCTTCTTTCCAAAAACTCGGCAGCTTGTAGCAGCACCTGGATGTTGCATCCATTGATCTCCATTTTTACTGAAATTAAGCGCAAAGTCAGTTACACCAACCTAGCTAGGTAGGATAGCTAATTCTACAGCAGCAGATCAGCCTGGTGAAAGCGATCGACTCTCTTGAGGAGGATGACGTCGAATTCATCACGCCCCTCGAAACGTTATGGTCACTCCCTGACTTTGCAACGTTGACTCTTTTAGGGACACACCCATTTGACACATTGTGTTTAAACCCCGGCCGAACAGAAGTGTCACATCCTAAACTTGCGACACAATCTCCACTTTTTGTTCCACAGATAGGAAAATCTTTCTTGCATTCAAATAACTATTTCATTTGCCGTCTCTCCCTACTGCATCAAAGTTTCTAACCCGGAAGTCCATAGCTCAACGCCCCCTGTCAGTGTTTTTCTTCTGAATGCTGTGAAGTCTTAATTCACCTTGTCTGTTTTGGAACATAAAACGCTCATGTTGTAGCTTTTCCTATCCACAAATGCATCAGTCGCATCTTAAATACTCACACTCATATATAGCCTAGTATTATTTTTGGTAAAGAGCAGGCGCTATACCAATGTTCTTATTCATGCGCATTTGTTAGAAGCAAGGGCTACGTGGGGGGACAAAGTTAAACTACCTAGATCGACTGTGCCCCGCACCCATGCAGACGAATTCACACACATTCGTATGCTGATAGAATCATGGTCTGCGGAATCGATGCCCGGAGGAAATCTTCGATCTTATGCGGACATCACCTCCGACAGAGCAAGCGGATTGGTGGAAATGACAACAAATAAACCAAAGCTGCCGTTTCAGCTTGAATTATACCTAATGGCGGGAGGCGTACTACTTAAAATTCTAACATAGTCATGGTTGCTTATCTCCAGGCACCGCGATTGTCGCTATACACTTGAATAAATCTGGAAACTGCAGTCCCATATTTCTGTGTTTTTCAGTTGACATGCTGGAAGCCTCAGATCTCGCATACACAGGAAGTCAGGGTGCACATTGACGAGTCTGCACTACATTTTCCTCACGTAAAACGGCCGACTGTTGCAGTGTAACAACTGACACTAGTGCCTGGAGAGGAGGAATTTGACAGTGGAATAAACTGTTCATTTCTTTCAGCAGCACATTCTGTATCAATGTAACATTTTTGAGCTTCATTTAACAAATTTGGTTAACTGTGACCTTATACCGCAAAAACATGGATGAAAAAACGGTTAGAGTACTGGGGATTCTGTACCTAGTTAGCTTTAAGGGGAATTGCTGATGGTAGAAGAGGTATCATGAAGTAAGTTACAGTGACTAACTGGTAATATGTACATACAGTGGTTCCACCATTTGTGGGGTCATGAAACTCCATTCTATGGAGAATGACAGTGACCAGATGAAGGGACCAGTTTTAGGAGAATTTGTCAAGGACACCAATGTCAACACCTCCAGTCTTTCAAACAGCATTGGTCAAGTCTCATACATCTGGGTCAGAGTGTGAAAGCATGTAGAAGACTGCAGCTGATTTGTTCTTGGTGCACCACCCCACTCCAACCCCCTATCTCATAGGCTGTTTCCATAAACAAATCTCTTGCATATGGGGCTTGTGAAGACCAAGTGTCAGGACTTCCACTTCTACTCTTTTAATCTGTAATTCTTTTCCTTCACTTTATACAGCACTTCGGTCAACTCGTTGTTTTTAAATGTGCGTTGTAAATAAATTGGTCATGCCATTGAACATCTCATCAGTAGGACAGGATCTCCTACACAGCCACATTTGTATTAAAAGCTACATTTGTATTTGGATGAGAGAAATAGTGTGCCCTACTGACCCATCAACACCCTTTTCCAGGAAGTCCTCCATCCAGGTGCCAGCCCTGGCCACACCATCCCAGTACCTTGGAACCAGCAGGGTGCAGGGAGGCATTTCCACTGACTCAAAATGCTCTTACCGCAAATTATAATCCTTACATTTGAGACAGGGTACTTCAGCAAATACAACAGAATCTCAAACTCTGGTACAAAGTTCCATTTCATACACCATAAACACAGGACTACTTTTTTTTTTTTTTATTTCATTTCTTTTCGGCTAATTCTCTATAAATTAGATTCTGAATGTATTGCACCACATGTTGTGACAAACACATGTACATAATTACAAAAAATACAGACCCCCCCAGACAGTCTTGTAATAAACAATAAAATTATACCATGGATACGGTCCATAAAACACATTCACAACTTGCAAACTGTGGTGTACTGTATTAAAGAAAAACAAAGACATGGTATTAAAAACAGAACAGAAACATTTCCTTTTTAATGTTAGGACTATGGTCAACTAGCCTCATAGGCCATATATAGAAAAGAGTCTTTCATTTTCTTTTTAACATTACATCATCAAAATTAAACATTTCCAGGTGATCTTTTCAAATCGTGATTTGGAGCCCCCGACACAAGTACTACGCAGAATGGTCTTTTGCTTATCAAGGAGCTCAACTGGACCCCAAGTGGAATATAGGCTGGTAGTGACATGAAGCCTCACCCACTACTCTCACATGCGTCACTCTTTGTGGAACGGAGTTTTTGACGCACATTGCTCTGTGGGGACCGGAGAATCTCACTAGCGACGCTCTGTGTGGACCGCTGTCTCTTGAACATCGTTCTGTGTGGATCAAAATCCAGCAGTGCCAGCGTTTACGCTCGTTTCCCAGTAGATGGTGTTGGTCCGGCCACTGTGGGTCAGAGCTGCGCAGTTTCGCCCACAATGTGAAAGTTGAAGCAGTGATTGCACACTCGCACCGGCGTATGCTGGCCTAGGCATGGCAGGGGGGCCTCATTCGGCGAGCAGCGAGCGCAGAATATCTGAGAGACCAGGGAAAAGGACTGGATGAAATTCAGACTCATTTTGATAAGTAATGGCCAATACAAGCTACTATCACAAAGCTAGAGACCCATTAGAATGACCTGTGTCTTTCCCTACACACAGACCGTGCGCGCTTTTGTGACAAGGACAGAATACCGGCTAGCATGGGTACTAGGGCCACAACTAACAACCATTTTCATTATTGATTAATCTGTCAATTATTTTCTCGATTAATCAATTAATCATGTGGTGTATAAAACATCAGGTAAAACTGAAAAATTTCCATTACACTTTAATCATTAAAACATCTTGTTTTGTCTGACCAACAGTCCAAAACCCCAAAATATTCAATTTACTGTAATGTAAGAGCAAGAAAAGCAGAAAAAGATTTTCCTATCTGTGGAACATTCTCACATTTCAGAACACAGAACCATCACATTTTTGCATCAAGAATGACTTAAATGATTAACTGATTATCAAAATATTTGGCGACTAATTTTCTTTCGATCTACTAATCAATTGATCGGCTGATCGGTGCAGATCTAATTGGTACAAAACATGGTTTTAAATCTGTGCTTTTGTAACAGAAAAAGCAGATCAAATACAATAAAATAAAACAGGTTTAGGATCACAGTTATCTGTAGCAGCAGAAATGGGGCATGTGTGTGTTTCATGTTCAAAGTGCTGTTTTAGTGTGTGAGTGTGGGTGTTTTATGTGAAGTGATGAGAGAGAGAGAGAAAGAGTGTGTGTGTGTGTGTGTGGTACACACCTTTCCACAGCGGCGGCAGTGGTGGCGGCGGCGCAGCAGGGTGAAGGGGGCATGGCAGCCGGTGCAGTGATCACAGGCACTGTCAGGCACCCATACTGGCCCTTTCAGAGAGAGGGAGAGGGACAGGGAGGGAGAGGAGTAAGGGAGAGATGGGGGGGACAGATAGCTTTGAGAAACTGCGTAAATTCAAAATCAAGGCACTCAGCTGTGCATTATCAAGCCCAACTACATACATGCAAACTGGTGCTAAAGTCTGTGAGAGACTTCTCTTCCTCAGGTTGATGAAGCACATTTGAGACACACCCCTGTACAGTATGGAAATGAGTCCGTTAGGTAACCAGGCAGGATGTTTTGGTGATCTGGCCTCACTTCACTCTGCCACAGTGAATGCCAATCACTGGTAAATCGCAGCAATGGCATAGCTGTAGACCCATAACACGGGCTCAATCCTGACCTCTAGTGGCAGAAGTTATTGTATCAGTCAGGTCCCTAAACACAGTCTAGAGGCCTGCTTTTTGTCCCGCTCTGCCTTTTGTTGACCAATAAACAAAAACATGCCCAGAACAGAAGTGCACACTCAGGCCAGGCATGCATGCACACACTCTCACACACACACTCTCACTCTCATGCACGCACACTCTCACTCACACACGCACACACACTCTCACTCACACACACACACACACACACTCTCTCAAACACACACACACACACACAGGTGTGCAGGTACCTGTAGTGTTCCCCACTCTGGGTGTTCCTCTGTTCAGATCCCCACACAGCTCACACTCCTCCTGCCCTGGACTGGAGTCTTCCTCTCTTGGACTCTCCTCCTCTTCCCTCATCACTACCCACACACAACAATAAACGTGAGAGAGCATACTGATGCTTATTCTTACTCACACACACACACACACACACACACAAAACACAACACACACTAGCGTTAGTAGCCTATACTAACGCTTATTCTGGATGTTTTCTCCCTCAGATTCATCTTTGGAGACGATGAGCTCGAAGACGCTCTTCAGGATCGCTCGCATGTCGCTGGCGAAGTTCGTCTGCAGCTGGTCTGCAACCCCTGCAGCAAGGAGGTTTCACATGGGCTCATTATCCAGTTAAAGAAATTATTCCAGAAAGCAATATTTTCTATTTACTCAGACACTTTCATTACATTAGGACCATACCTGTAGTTACTTCGAGTTGGTTAGTGATTGGGTTGAGTGACATGTAGTTATTATGGGTTGGCTGGTGGGAGGGAAGATAGTGGGCATTATTATGGGCTGACTTGGAAGGGAGGTTCGTTGGTAGGGTGGGATGGCTGGTACCTGAGATATAATTGTTCTGAGCTGGTTGGTAAGAGGGAAGTATTTGGTTTTATTATGGGCTGGTTGGTAGCTGGTATGCAGTTATTATTACAAAGTGGTTGGTAAGTGGGGCATAGTTGGTACACTAATTTGGTATAATGGGATGGTTGGTAAGTGGGGCATAGATGGTAGAGAGATGTTTTTATGGGGTGGTTGGTAAGTAGGGCGAAGTTGGTACACAAATTTGGTATTATGGGATGGTCGGTAAGTGGGGCATAGTTGGTACACAAATTTGGTATTATGGGATGTTCGATAAGTGGGGCATAGTTGGTAGAGAGATGTTCTTATGGGGTGGTTTGTAAGTGGGGCATAGTTGGTAGAGAGATGTTATTATGGGATGGTTGGTAAATGGGGCATAGTTGGTAGAGAGTTGTTATTATGGGGTGGTTTGTAAGTGGGGCATAGTTGGTAGAGAGATGTTATTATGGGGTGGTTGGTAAATGGGGCGTAGTTGGTAGAGAGTTGCTGTAATCATTATGGAGTGGTTGGTAGGTGGGGGTAGCCGGTACCTGAGATGCAGACAAAGAGTCGGTGCACCATGTCACTGCTGCTGCTGTATCGCGACCGCAGGTCCCTGCCTGCTACGATTCCAACGTGTCCACTGCCCGGCCTGCAACACACGCATCCAGCTCAGAGTACACACTCACCCCCAACCCCCATCCCCCACAAACATACACGCAGTCACTCCCGCTCAAACACATTCTGAGCTCAGAGTAGACTCACACACACACACACACACACACACACACACACACACACACTCCGATTCCAAACACACATCCAGCCCCTCATTAATTATGACCTTATTATTGTGTGGAACAAGGGTCTGACAGAGAAGGAGCAGCCAGCCATGAAGTGGAGACTGACCATCATTAATGCCTGGTCAGGTTTGAAATGACCTGCATTTCAACAGATGAACGAACACACGCACACATACACCCAACTTTCTGTGAGTGAGTGAGTGAGTGAGTGAGTGAGTGAGTGAGTGAGTGTGAGAGTGGTTGTGTGTATTACATACACACAAATACACAAAAGTTTTGTTCCTCTGCTTAAGCCAGGTATACACTAAACAGCTTTCATAATCTTAATTTAGGAAACAGATTATAACATTTAAATGACTGAAGTGTGAAACACTGTGTGCGCTCAGAGTATCCTGTGACAACCCAAATCTGTCCTCGGCAAACTGTATAACTGCAATACAATATTACACTCTGTTCCAAGATATGGTACATCTTCACAATGTAAACATGGGTCCTATTCACAGATATCCCGGTAACCCTGCAAGATGACTGGGGCCGAATTTTTCTTAATTGTCAGAACATTTTACATAACATCGTACAGCACACTGTGTGTAGGAGCAATTAATTAGGACCTGGCGATGTGCAGTGTCACGATTCACTCCGTTCACTGCTTCCTACACCCATAATTCAGGCTGAAATGGTATAGTGCCTGTGTGGCTTTCATTTACCTGTTTCACCTGCCTAAGAGAGGAGAAAGAAGGACCTTGTGCTGTGAAGTGTGTGTTTGTGTGTGAGTACATGTATATGCGAACTCACCTCCTGGCATCCATGTTCAGGGGCATGTTGCCGCAGTGCCAGCTCTGCCGGGCGCTGGATCGGGTTGGACGCTCTGTGGTTCCGGGCTCAGTGGGGCTGCGGTAGTAATAGAACCGCTCTCTGACTGGGGTGGGCGGGACAGGGTTATCCGCCCAAGGGGGTGTGATGGAACCTGACCTCGAGGGTGTGGCTAGCATTGGGGATGGGGGTGTGGGTGTAGTAAGAATTGCGGGTGGGGGTGTGGCTTGAATTGGGGGTATAGGCAAAGGTGTGGACAGCGTTGGGGACAGGGGTGTGGCCGGCATTGGGGATGGGGGTGTGGCTGTAGGCGTGTTCAGAAGTGGTGATGGGGGTGTGGCTGTGGGCGTGTCCTGGATTATGGGTGCAGGTGTGGACGTGACCAGTGTTGGCATTGGGGGCATGGATAGTCTGTGATGAACGTTCGGCCGAGCTCCACTCCGTCTGTCGGGGGAAAGCGCAGGCTGTGGGGGGGTACATGTTACCATATGACGGTTCCCCATGTTGATGTGGGAGCGTGACTCGCTCTCCGAGGGCGGGGTGGGGAGGCCGTGAGACCCGCGGAATAGCCTGCGCCGGGACGTCCCGCAGTCCACCGCCCTCGCTGGCTGCTGCTCGCCGGGGCTGTGGCTAAGAGGCGCCGCAGAGCAGAGCAGGCCGCTGGACTCCGCCGCGCACAGACTCTTCTCCAGCATGTACAGCTCCTCCTTCGTCAGGATACGCAGCAAGTCCCTGCGCAAAAAATGCCATTACGCTAACCTGCATGCAGAACACCTGTACACCAGGCTACCACCAAGGGCCACACAAACAGGAACTGTGGCATAGGAACGACTAAGAAGGGGGAGACATACCTTATTTTGAGAAGCAGGGTGAAGAAGGGGCTGAAGAGACTCGACATGCCCTGGGAGCCGTTCTGCAGGTTCAGCGGCCCATCCGGGAATATCAACAGCCCACTGTGGAGAGAGGAAGAAAGAGTCACCACTACACTGACCCAGAGGAACAGAGTCACCACCTTCACAAAGCAAGAGGACACACAACAGAGTCTCCATTACCAACCAGAGGAACAGAAGACTAAAACCATAACAAATAAAAAGAAAGCCATCAACATCTACGAATGAAAGCAAAGCATACTCATTCGAATGAGCTATTCTCCCATCATGCACTTCTATCTACAGTACATAGACATACGGCAATCAGGAAATAAGTGAGTTTAACAGAGTGACTGCCATTTGAAGTAATATTTCTAATCAAAGTTAAGGCTAACGTACTGACAGAGGAAAGCTTGCTCCCCTGCAGGTGAGAGAGCAGCACGAAGGAGAAAGGGGAAAGGCTGGAGAAGACTTACCAGATGATGGCCAGCCGAGGGATGGTGAACATAATGAGAGGCTCGTAGCCATCGATCAGCTCCTGCTTCAGGTAGCCCAGTTTGAGCGCTCTGTAGGGCAGTGCGGTTAAATATGGTTTAAGACACATTCTTGAAATTGAGAGGCTGCGAGTTCAAATCACAGGAGGGGACACAGCTAAAACTAAACACTACATATGATGGCCGTAACACACTCACACCATTCAAAATACAAATTACATTTACCCCCCAACACAGACACACCACTCCAACATGTTACATCCTTCCCACAGAAACACAACACATATGATTAGTTTGATATATAAAAAATATTTTATCCTATGTTAAAGATTTGAAAAAAGCAAGTCAGAGCTTTTTTCTCTTTAAATGGATCAAAATTGTAGCATTTATGAACACAGGTCCAGATTATATCCTCAAGCCTGTACAGATGATCCTAGGACTTGTGATTGGACCATCCCCCCCGAGAGGGCAGAGTTTGGGTCACCTGTCGACGGTCTCGCAGAACAGCACCACGATCTCCTGCTGCCTCTGTAGCTCCTCTGCCGACTTCACCGGGATCACCGTGGAAACATAGCTGCACCAAAACGATAGCCAATAAGCATATTCGTCAGGATTCATAGTTACATTTGCCAAAGAACTGCCTCCCCTCTCTCTCTCGCTTTTCAAGGTAGAACACCAGTAATGACTTGCGCACAGGTATTGCAAAGAAACTGTTCTCCAACCCTTCATGCCATAGTTCACGCTCTACCAAAAAAGGCAATCGTCTTTTTCCATAGTTGTTTTATACTTAAATTCTTGTCAATGTTGGCATGAAATTGTTAAAACTCACTTGAGTATCCAACATTGGCTGGCCACATTTTTGTAAAAACAGCTATAATAAAACATCCTGTTCAGAAAATTAACAGGTTTGTACAAAAAGGCTACCTGTAGTTTTATCCGCAAAATCTGTGGTGTAAACCTTTTTCACTTTTGCAAGCTGGCTAGTGACATCATCATACATTAAGGAGATATCAGCATAACTGATACATTTTACTGCAGGTGCAAGCGGAAAAAAAATAAGCATTAGATAACAGGTAAACTCGATGTGACAAATACATACTGCAAAAAAGTTGCAACGTAACTTTGCAATTGATGTTTTGGTGCTCGACTTTCATCAAAATCACAGTCAGACTCAGATTAATGCAGTGCTTTTGCAGTAAGCAGTCGTTGGATTCGTTTGCATTGAATAAAATGAAGAGGCTGATTAAGTGGGACGAAGCTGAGCTCCATTTGGCGTTGATGAAGGAGGGTACGCGCAGCGATAAAGTTTTTGATTTTATTTTGCATTTCTCTTGCTGAAAGGTTTCAGATAATGAAATAAAACATACCGAACGGAAACCCAAGCAAATGATAGTCACCCCAATAAATGACCGTTTTTACATCATCATTTCATTCACTCACTACATATAATCACTAATTACCAATATTGCCCCCATGGAAAAGTAATTGCCCCCTTAAACTTGATATCTGGATGGACTACACTTTAGGGCAGTAACTGCCATCAAATGTTTCCTATAACTCGATATGAGGCTCTCAGATCTCTGAGGCGGGATCTTGGCCCACTATTCTTAGCAGAACCTCTTTAACCCGGACAAATCTGTACATCTTCAAGCATGAACTGCTCTTTTCAGGTCCTGCCACAAGCATCTCTGCTGGGTTCAGGTCAGGACTTTGACAAGGCCGCCGCAACACCTTAATTTAGCTTTTCAGCCATTCAGATGTAGATGTGGCTTGTATGCTTAGGATCGTTGTCCTGCTGCATCATACAATTACGCTACAGCTTCAGGTCACACACAGATGGTCGGACATTCTCCTTTATAACTTTCTAGTACACAAGAATTTACTCTTACAGTGGATTTACTTTAAGAAAAAAGGAGGGCTTGCACACTCCAAAAAGGTCAATCTTTGACTCTTCTGTCCATAGAATATTATCCCAAAAGACTTGAGAATCATCCAGGTGCAGTTTAGCAAATATGAGACAAGCTCTTACGTTTTTCTCGGAGGGTGGTTTCTGCCTCGCCACTCGGACATGAGGCCCGATTTTGCACAGCGTCTTGCTTATTGTAGAGTCACGGACACTGAACTTAGCTGATGCTAAAGAGACCTGCAGTTCTTTGAAATTTTTAGAGACTTCCTGGATGAGGTGCTGGTGCACCCTGGCTGAAATTTTGGCAGGTCCACCACTCCTGGGAAAGTTTACACCACTGTTCCAGGTCTTCTCTGTTTGGAGATAATAGTGTGCACTGTGTTCCACTCCAAGAGTCTTGGAAATGGCTTTATAACCCTTCCCAGACTGATATATCTCCATAACTTTTTTCTCTCGGTTGTTCCAGAAGCTCCTTTGGGTGGCATTGTGTGCCTGTAGAAATGTTGATGTGAATACTTCATTCCAATGGTAATGTTCAATATACATGCTTTTTAAGTTCAACAAGGCTGACTGCATTCAAGCCTGGACGTGTTCAGTCACCTGACTCTTATTGTCAATCACAAATTTGTTGATTCGTTTGTTTCAAAACTAAGGGGGCAATTACTTTTTCACACTGGCAAAATGGGTAATTGCTGACTTTTAATTGAATTATTGAAAGAATTATGTAAAAACTATGTTTTATGTTTGCTTGGGTTTCCCTTGTCTGAAACTATATTTCATTTGATTATCTAAAACCATTCAGTGAGCGAATTATACAATAAAAAAGGAAATTAAGTAACTTTAACAAATATTTTTTCATGGCACTAAATTATGTATTGTGACCGGTGCTTTATACTGTGTATGTATATAGCCTAACCGTTTAAACTCTGCCCAACTTAACCCAAAATAAAAAAAGCTTGGTGCCTTAATTGATATATCTGTACACTGAAAAACAATTTATCATACTTTTTGTATGTCTTTTCCAAATTGTATGTATTGTATTTTCCAAATTGCATAATTACAACTACAAACCTAAATTAACATTCACCTTAAAGTTGCCAATCTTTTGCCCTGAATTTAGTTCTGTACTCAAACAGGCAAACCAATGGCCTAATTTCAGCTCTCTGTTCTGGGCAAAAAAAAAACAAGCATTTCTAGTTTCCAGCAAGATGAAAGATTTATGCCACTGACAGCAATCCATGATATTAACGATTGAACGAGAAATTCAGAAAGATCTAGAAACAGCTAAAACGCAGAGATTGCACGGCAACTGAAAAGACAATGCTGGTCTGTCCCAATTCCGATCAAATGCTTGCCTGTCAATGAGATCGTTTAACGAAGCTTTCAGAAAAATTATGTTGAGTGCGAAACAGACTTTCAGAGAGTCTGCCACTTTCAGAGAGTGCTGCTGGCTAATTTGACTGAAATTCAGCATGTCGAATCACACGCCCAGGGATTGAAAAGGATACAGATCCACTCAACCAACTTATGATAACCCTGTATAGAAACATTAAAAATGTGACAACCATCATTTCTATGTTAATTGTGCAGTTCTCAGCCCGTATTTCTTTTAAATTTCATATGGGCTCACATTTGTGTAAACTTCTGATCTTGGATCAGTGTTCCATTGTTCATATTCTACTGTTATCCATCAGAGTAATTGCCAAAACCGATCTTAGATCAGTGCACTTACACCAGTATGTGCTCTGATTTGGGCTATGCAAATAACATGACACAGGTGTACTATATCAGGAAACAGGATGTAAAGCATGCTGCAGGTCTGCTGCAAGTAATGCTACAGTGCAGGCGGTTTCACTGCATAGCCTAGTTTGAACAATTAATGGAGAGAATCTCTACAGACAACCATTTCCTATCCCAATTGCTATGGTGCTCATTTTCCAAAATTGTATTCTTAAACAATAGTGCTGACATGTTTGTCAGTTTTGAAATGTATTTATTTTCTTTTATAAATGGAATGTTAGATAGCATTTCGGTTCAATGCTCGCTTTTGTGTCTTGGTTTGATATCAAAAATGTATAATTTGAATAAAAAAGGGCTGCTGGCTATCGTTATTTCAAATTTCATTTCTGAAGGGTGTTACTTTGCAGTTGCCACAAACATCTCATGAAATGAAACGCTGTGTAATGAATATGCTGTAATCCATTTCTCACACCATATAGGGAGGCTCCACTAAGACTGCAGTCCTGTTATAGCTACACGTTTGGCTGGGCTTCGCTGATCACGTGATGCGGGTGAGGTACCTGAGCTCAAACTGGGAGAAGGCAGAGTCGTAGCGCAGGAGGGCTTCACACAGGGACTGGGTGTAGGTGTGGGTGTCGGCCAGGATCTGCTCCCTCAGCTGTAGCCGCACGTCTTCCAGGCACTGCAGCATTCGCTCCGCTAGGGGGCGCAAGCGCTCCCCCTCAGACTCGCGCACCTCCAGGAAGGAGCCCGCTGATAGACACTGCCGGGGGAAGAGAGAGGAATCAGCCCATTCCGCACCGGCCACTACCCCACCCCACCCCTCTCGGTTTCCCCACATACAGATGCACACACACACTGCGGCGGCTAAAGGCCCGGGGTGTGTCCCAACACTCTCCTCCCTCTCTCCCTCCTTCCAATGTCCCAGTATCGCAAGACACAAGATGGTAGAGGAGGAAAGTACTCACTCACTCATTTGTCAGGCTCATAAGGGTGACATCATAATTATGTGCCACTCTGATGTGGTATAGCGCCACCCAATTTCTGATGATGTGCTTTGATAAAAACCAATTAGCAATTTCTATTTCTGATAAACACCATAAAAGGGTGGGTAGTTAACATAATGAACTCGCAGAGCTAACCAAATCCACCAACAGCAATCACTCACCAATGAGATTTTAGGGTGCTTGGGCCAGTTTACTATTAAAGTCTTCCTGATGCTCTGTTCGCAGAGAGATTGGCAATCTGTGGCTGAGATTAAAGCTAGAGTACTTTCACAGCCCATTCTGCAGCAGTGAGCCTTCACGTACCAGCATCAATGACGTACTGATTTGGACTTTAAAAAGTACAGTGGAACCTCGGCCCGCGAAAGCCCCTACTCACGAACAAATCGGCCCACGAACACACTTTCAGAACAAATTTTCACTCGGCCCATGAACAAGCCCTTGGTGCACGAACGCACAAACACACAAACTGGCAGGCTTCCCGCCGTAGCGTGTCGTGGATAGCGTCAGTTGTGCTTAGTACTCAGCGTTGTTTACATTGTTCTTTGTTGTGTTCTCCTTTGATACACGTTCTTTTTGTGCTATTTCCATTAAATTTGCCCTCATTATGGCTCCCAAGAAAGTGAAAAGTGCTACTTCCTCCTCCTCCTCCATCCACCTGTGCTAGAAACTATCAACCACCAAGGTAAAGTGTTTTATTTTTGTATTAATGTATTTTTCTATAATTAAGGTTATCTTTAATTCCTTCCTATATTTTTGCCACACATAAACCCATAAAAAGGTGTTAAAAAAAGTGTTTCTGGGGCTGGAGAACGGATTAATTGGATTTATAATTAATTTCAATGGGAAAAATTATTTCGGTTCGCGAACGGAGTCAACGAACGAATTAAGTCCGTGGGCCGAGATGCCACTGTACTCATTTCTGTGGAGCAGGATCTCAAAGTCACAGTACTCATCTCTGTATAGCAGGATACCAAAGCCACAGTACTACTCACTGTAAAACATTATGCCCCAGTCCTACAGACCCATATAATCTGCTGGTTTTTGGTTTGTTTCAGCACCTAACGTCTTAATTTGTCACAGACTGGCTGCCCCCTCACGTCTTGAATCAGGAGGCTAGATCAAAACTGAAACAACAGCTCAAAAACTTGCAGCTGCTTCGGCCCTCAACGACTTTGCGGTCCCTACTGTAAAATTATTTCGCTTGGTTCTCACGAGTCAGAGATAAACAGCACACTATGAAGCGCTCGTATCATGGTTCAGCGTGACATCGGTTCAGTTGTCTCTTACTCTGCGTGACCTTTGACCTCACCTCGGCAGCAAACCACAACTGCACGCCCAGGTTCTGGTGCAGGATCTCATCTGGGAATTTGACGTGGTAGTCTCGGCTCTGCCGCTGCGCCGGAATGCAGTCCTCCATCACCAGCTCAATGGAACGCAGCATCTGATCCTGAAAAGCACACAAATCCAGTTTACAGCGCCCCCTTCTGGCCTGGAGGGAGCCCTGTCCTGACACAGCTACTTCTGAGGGAGGCTTTATCTGAGCTTTCACACCTACAGACAGACCTCCCACATGAAAGGAATACAGGTAAGTAACCCATCTCACACACACAGGTAACTAACCTGGCTGACTCGCAGTCGGTTCAGTAGGACCAGGTATTTCTGGGGATCCTTGCGCAGATCAATGCCATTCAGCTCCATCGTCACACGGGTCACCTCCTCGTCCGCGAAGAAGAAGCGAGCAAGCGGCCGCGTGTCCGACCTCTGCAGGATGAGAGACACAGAAGCTGAAGGGAAGCAGGTTAACCTTCGACCTTTAGTTACCCTCAATTTTCAACAGCACAATTACAGTAAGGTACATATGCAGTGTGCAGGTAGTTAGGTTCAACCTCCCACATTCCCAAAGATGTTCATACGATTTAAAGGTCATCCAGTTGCTTGTGAAATGCCAAAGATTGCGCTGAACGCCAATGATTAACTGCTTGTGTACTTAGCCGTCTACAGTGGAAGCAGACTTTCAGCCATTTTCTTCTCTTTTCAGCACATTGTCCACCTGTGGCACTGAGGATATGGGCCATGTCAAATGTCACTCCAAAGCACACCATGGAACAAAATCAGTTTTACAATAAAATCCTGACAGAGTTATGATTTCTTCTAATATCACTTTCTGAATATACATTTCTCACAACTTTCTAGTAATGACCTGCTCTTGTATGACTCAATAGATTCAAAATGTTGCATAAGGCTTTTAGACAGCGCAGCTCCTTTTATACTCTTTTATACAGTTTTATACAGTTACTTTTGCATCGGCGTAGAAGTGCGGTCAACACAAACATTGGGAGGAGCGTTGTGATGACATACGCGGTATTGTGTCATTTGTGATCTGAACATTGTAACTGATTTTAAGGAATGCATTGCGTCATCTCTTATATTTACATAAATGCCTTTGCAACTATGAGTTACGTTTAGCTATGCGACCATTGTTACACGCAACCATTTGCACTTGGTGTTGATGAATATGCGGCCAACTCTGGCATGATTAACGATTCAAGTATGGTATGAGGCCGATTTACATGGAAGTTCATTACATAATGTTCTGTGCAAGAGTAATAATTTCTGCATAAGACACGCCTCATTTTCCATCCAGGAGAACAAACTTTGTCAGTTCTGTTATTATTGTACCAGCCCCAAGGACTTGTCAAAAGTGGAGCGGTAACTCTTTGTGTTTTCGTGAGTGAGAAAACAAAAACAGACAGATGCTTTGGGAAACAGATCTGTGATGTCACAGAGTCCAGCGAAGTGCGCAGTGCAGGTAAATGGGTCCTTCAGCGGCACATGACCTCTGGCTCAAAAGCTTTATGATTCACAGGCACTTTCTACTCTACGTCTGCCCTCAAAACACCATTTCTCCTACATGGAAAACCAGATGCCCGAGGGGTAAACAGCGCGATAGCTCTCTGCAGATGGTGGTTCTGGGATACATGGCGTGGCAGCGCTCCCCTTGCAGAGGGGGGCTCTGGGAGGCACGGAGTGGCAGTCTCACACAGGCACCCGCGGAGGCTTCTCGCCAGCAGCGTTCGCTGCTCGCGGAGCTGTGCAAGCCCGGGCACGTCCGGCAGATGAATGAGGCATCGGAATGTAATTACACAGGCCTCAGCCCATCCCTGCGGCCGCCCGTGGATCAAACATGGAACATTCTGGCATATTCCTGGGAGCTCGCGTACTTCGAATACCCCAGAAGAGGTGCGAGGATGGTTAGATCGTTCTGTGAATTGGGCCGTGTTCTGGGCAGGTCAGTTCCTGCGATCTCAGACCAAGCGGAGCCAGTACCACTGACCGCACTACTCATCAGCACTGACTGCATCCGTCATCACCACTGACCACATGCCATCAGCAGGGTTCACCTGATTGGACTAATGGTCAAGTAATTATGGCCAGTAATTACAGGTCAACCCTGGTCCTGCAAAGCTGCAGAGTCGGCTGGTTTTTGCTTTCAAGTCAAACTTAACCAATTGAGACCCAATAAAACGGACGGGAAGATTCAATAGTCTAATGAACTGAGAAAATTCATCAATTTAATACAGTTAAACCAAAAACCAGCACACTTTATAGCTCTCCAGGACTAAGGTTGGCTACACGTGGTCTAAAGGGCCTCCAAAACACAGGACGCCTCAGAAAGCACTGGAAGTCTTGACTCCTCCAGAATACATCACGGATTTGGTGCTTTATATATTATTCTGCTTCCCTGCTTAAAGTGAGCCCTCACCCATATTCAGACCAAGACTTTTTTTTTTTTTTTTTTTTTTTTTTTTTACAGATAATTTTTTGGAGATTTTTCCACTTTATTTTACAGTTACAGTAGAGAGACAGACAGGAAAGGCAGGAGAGAGAGAGGGGGAGTGCAGTCAAGGGCCCTTGGCCGCTGCAGTGGGGCCCAGGTTTGAATGTGGTGCGTGCTCTGCCGGTTGAGCAACCGGGGCGCCCCCAGACCAAGACTTCTATTCATAAAGCATCTGAGAGCAGGAGTGGAGATTTAGGATCACTTTCGCCTTTAGCACATAATGGGGTTAACAGTATGAGCTGGCAAAACCTCATTCTGCATCATCACTCCAACTCTGAGGTACTTTTTATGGGTCACTGTGCTCCAGTCTGTGCGGAGATCGTTAGAAACTACAGTGATGACGGTAAATCCCCCCTCTCGAGTTCCAAGGCAGTGTACTACCAAAGTGAGATTCCACAGAACTGAACAAATAATGACATCACCAAAGCAGCACAGCTCTATTGATCAACAAAGACAGATACTGGCCCATTCATATGTAGAAGGTACACACCCACAACACAGTAAGAGGGAGATCACAAGAGCACCTTGATTAACAGACTGGCCCCAAGAGCAGGCCATTTTTGATTGCTTAATCCTGTCACATGGTTCATGGAAGAGCCAAGATATTCATTATGTGATAAGCAGACTGGTCAGCAATCTACCCACAGCCATGACACAAATTCAATTAAGTGGAGATAGATAACAGTTCATGAATTATCTTTAATTTTTTTTTTTTAAATTGACTTTAAATCATGTAAATATCAGTTTTAACCACTGGAAACTTTGATTCCCAAAAGCACAAGTAAAATGCAATACCAGTGACACCGCTGACGGCTATAACTTAGACCTCTGCCAAGGTTTCTATTTGTGTTGAACACATTACGAGTAATTACCATTTATATACAACTTTACTAACAAAAACCTAGAAAGAACTTCAAGTTTTAATGCAATTTCAATATATGTCAGACCAAAAGTTAGTATTTTCCACTGAAATTTAACACAACCACACCACAGTTTATATGTAGACATTGACACTCCAAGAGAAACAGTCACTGCTTTTTGTTTGGGGCCCTGGTCAGACATCTGGGATTAAATGAATGCGTGTGCATGACTAAAGCAGACCGGTTTACAAGCGTGCGTTTGGCCTCTCAGCTTTTACAAAACAATTACAACCGAACTCTGACCGAGCGCTGTGATGTCGATAGAGATAGTTGTGTATGAGTATCTCTCACGGTTAACTCTAAGTGTCAACGAAGGGTCATACACAAAAGATCTCCGTAATCTCATAGTGGGGTCTTTAAAGACACCTCTGTCGTCCAGTGAACAGGAACACATTGTACTCGGGGGCACACAAACACTGCGATTTGTGTACTTTAGTCAAAGGTGTGAAACCGGCCTCCCAAGGCACGTTTGTCTGCCAAGACAGATCTCTTTCAAAGACAAGATGCATTGCGTCTCACAATGGTGGGCGTGTGATCTTTTGAACCAAGGGTGACTCTTGCAAAAAAAAAAAAAAAAAAAAAAAAAAAAAAGCAACCCCGTCACAAAAAGTAGCCCTGCAAAACAAAACACGCTGAGGGCACCAAACAGGCCCATCAATACCCAAAATAACCACTGAACATTCATTGTTCAAGGCAGTGCTTCAGGAGACACCGAACCCAATTCTTCAGTAAATGACCGTCTGAAGGTTTTCGGATTATTGGGGCAATAATGAATAATAATCATCATGCGATTTAGTCCGCACGAAGGCACACCCTGTTACAATAGGGCCTCGCCACAGTCTTTCAGACAGAAAATTAATGAGCCAGCTAAACACGGAAGGCGCCGACACTATTAAACAGCTTCATTAAGCCTCGAAGAGAAAAATGGCAAATAGCCTGATTATTCGAAAACAAATTGCTTACAGCTCAGCTAACTCAATATCCAACGTTTCTGCTAAATACGTACAGAGGTGTCAGTCTGACTTAATCAAAGGCCCACCGAATAGCCTACTGTGCTGTGTCAAATCAATTCCCCGTGTTAAAACTGTCCAATTAGTTTGGAACCGTCCTCAGAAGTAAGCGTTAATATCGGTGCGATTGCAGCTCATATGGCAAAATCTCTTTTGCATTACATGGGATACTGTACGGTTTTCAGGTGTTATAGCTATCGTTTGGAGATCTGAAAAACTCACTCTTGAAGAGAGTTAAACGACTGCTTGGCCCACCGCTTATAAACCAAGCAGGGCTCGGATGTGGCCCTCCAGGACTTATGTTGACACCACTGGCTTTACGTTTAGTAACAGTAAAATGTAATTCCCATACTTAAATTATTACTAGACATTCAAAGAAAGACTTCAATCACGATCATTTAACTCATGTGACAATTTCCACTTAAAGAGCTACTTCCAGACCTACTTTTATTTCAGTTACTTAATAGCTTATTTTGCTATCAGTTGACTTGATCTAAACTTCTAGATCAATTCAATTAAAATGTACAGAGACAGGTAAAGGGCAGACACGGTGGATACGGGCAACAAACGACAACAACAAACTTCAAAGGCGTGTGGACTTTTGCCTCGGCAGCCATGTGACATGACTACAGCTCAACTACAAATAGTCGACTAATACTCATGATCACAGTTGTTTTCTTCAAAAAACAAACAAACAAACCAAAAAAAAAACCCTCGCGATGAGATTTTGCTGATTTCCAATGTTTGGTGGTATTTTCGTACCACATCATAGCCTATCTGCATTGGTATGCTTTTGTTTTAACACTAGCCTATATTCACGTCAAATAAAGCCAAATTGACGGAAGCCAATGCGCAGACACACGATCCGCTCATGTTGTGCTGCTTAATGTCACATACAGTTCTACTGACGCATTCCTGCTCGCCACATTGTTTTAACAGAAACTACCAAGAAAGTGAAAATAAACGTCAGCTCGCATTCTTTACCGTCAAAGTGAACCAGACTGGCTAAACAAGGCCCCCATACATTTTATGCAGGATCGTATCTCCCCCGGCAACTTTGTAAACATATAGACTAAGGTTGTACGGTAATATGTTTTCCACTGATCAGCAAACATACCAGTTAACCAACGACGGAAATTGCACTTTCAAATCTTACCTTGGGCCTGTTGAGCCATCGTCTCATCAGAGCTGACAACATTTTAGATTGTATTTTCGCAGCGACCCAAGCAGGTACTGAAGAAAGTTACATGCTCTCGTTGCCAATGAGCTACTGTATCCAGACAAAAGTCCTACACCTATGGCCAGCAAGCAAGAGAGTCACTTCTTAAGAAGTTTTGCTCTTGATTGTTCGAAAACTTTTCTAAAACTTTTTTTTTTGTGTGTCAAATCCTTTTTCCAAGAGCAAAAACTTGTTCTGTAGGCTACAACGTCTTTCTAACACGGTTGTATTCCGAGTCTCGCGTCTTTGGAAGCTAACATTTCCCCTCGCTTCTTATTCCTGTGGTTGCTAAGTCGCTCTTCAGCTAGCGAAGTCGTCGGGCAGCATACTTCTGCTCTGTCATTTTGGGTAAACTTCAAGGCAGACCGCGTGTCCCGCAGCACGAAAGCGTTGAAAGCTGTTCAAGTCAGTCCTCGTCCCCTTTGATCTCTAGGTAGATGTTACGTTTCCGTGAACTCGAAGGTAGGCCAATTCATTCCTCATCTTATGGCCCTCCCATTTCTTCATGCACAAACTGAAATCCAGCAACGTCAACCTGGCCAGCACAAAAGTTAAAAAGTCTTAACGTTGTCTTCTTTCAACTTTTACTATTGGTAACTTCACAATACCCCGCCCGCTTTCTCAGTACTGAGTTTTTTTTTTTTTTGCCTTCTTTTAAGTACGAAGACGATGCCCGTAACTCAGCATTGATAGTTTTCTGGTCTTTCAGGTGACCAAAGTTTGGTTCAGTAAGACGCCTTTAATTCGAGATCGATTTTCTTTTATTTGGAAAACTCCTCTTGGACCAGATCGGGGCAAAATTGGATCACTGTGAATAATCCCACGTTTGGACTTGTTTTCCTTTCCGCTCTTCTGTCTTGTAGTGTTTGCCAGCTCTTCCACGCCTTTTCTATGCGTGACTATGTACGTCATATGTAGCCCCCACCCTTTCGACTCCCCGACTCACCTGGGCGCGATATATTACGCCCCTAGTCGCTGATCTCAGATCAGCCCCCACCCCCGATTATGTAAAATGGATGGCTCGAGGGTTCGGGATGAGTAACAAAATCCTCCACTGTGGTACCATGCCAACTAGTGGGCAGAAAGTAGGCTACAGAACACTGTCGCCTGTAGGGGTATGTATTTCATTGAGCAATGAGTCCAGTTGTTTGAGCAATATTTGGATTTCCAGTTGTCTAAGAGGTTAACGTTTTTACTTTCTTGTCTGAACGCTGAACTTTTTGAATAAAAATGTTAGAACAACTTAACGCAATTATGTAGATCGACTGGCATAGTGACGCTGCACTAAAATATACATTCAAAATTGTTCTTTAATGTACATGTACCACAAGGTGTGCATGTATGTAAGACAGATTCCTGTCAGGACTGCCATTACAAAACAAGTGTACATGTTTTAATTATGCCCAGACAGTAGAACTACTACATACGTACACGTGTTTTTAAATAATACTGTGTCATTGCTTTGCACTTTGCACACCTGCAAGATAATCACTGAACATATAACATTATTATTTAACTGCATAATATAAGTAAGGCAGGGGTGATTGTGGAACCATAGCACACATATTACTGGTGATCCAGTTCATTAGAATCTAAGAATATAATGGCTGAAGCTAATAGGTGCTGGAGTTGAAGTACTGATGCGCTGAACTGTTAAGCAGGCCAAGTCTTTGTTAGTACTCAAGCTTTAGCCTTTGCTTTGTTAAAAAAATTAGGCCCAGTAGGTGTGGGTGTAGTTAGTCCTGAACTTAAGTAGTCTTGAGGAAAGTTAGCACTGAAACTAAGCATGTCTAGAAATGGTTCATACTGAGGCTAGGAAGGACTGTGTTTGGTTAAAAGTAAAAGTTATTAACGGCTGAGTTGTTTTAATACTGAAGATATTTAAGGCTGAAATTGTGTAGTACCGAAACAAAGCAAGGCTAGGTGTCATTAATACTACTATAGTACTTGGATTTAGCTCCCCTAAAATAAACCGATTGTGATTTGAGGTGGAGCTGATCAGCCAGTAGGGGGCACTATTATCTCTGGACTGAGTGGAAGACTATTGTCTCAGTACAAGCCTTTCTTTGGATGGCACCCAAAGGTTCAGACTTCTCATGGCCTTTGGATCTCACAAGTCTTTGTGCAAGAGTCCCAGGTTCTCCTCTGCACCCTGACTTCATCCCCATATTCACTTTGCTCAGAAAATGTCACGCTATAAACTCAGCTGCTCCGTTTTTTAGGATTGTGTTCACACTAAATTAAAAATAACACACAGTTAGTGAAACCTGACACTCAAGGAATATTCACACATTGCACATTCTCAGCCTCTCACTCTTAGCAAAACACTACACACAGTGTTTTGCAAAACACTAAACACCTTTCTCTACATTAGTCACAGAAATCTAACATTATGTCACTTCTTTGCCATATCAAGGCACTGCCTTTCAAAATACCACATCCATGAACCAATTGATCAAACATGGCCGTCAAGTGTACAGACACTTTGGTGCTTAACTGTAAACTCACCAATCAGGCATAAGCACCATAAAAAGGCAACAGGTGACTTTACCCGTCTTCAACAACAATTGACGGCCATGTTGCAGTAAGAGGAAGAGGGAGAGCAGGGAAGAGCTTGAGGAGGAAGAGGAGTAGGGAGAGGAAGAGGTACAGATGGACCTGGAGGAGGATGTGGACAAAGAAGATGAGGAACAAATTTATCAGAAGACATTCGAGCAACATTAGTTGACCATGTTGTAAACTATGGGTTGACATTGAGAGAGGCTGGAGAGAGAATTCAGCCCAATTTCAGCAGATATACTGTTGCAACAATAATTCGGACATTTCCACAAGAGCACAGGTGCCTACAGCCTACAGTAAAATCAGTACAATGTAGCCTACTATATGTACTACATCACTACTTTTTGGTACCCATTGACTGCATTCCATGTTTGAAACAATGCCTTGTATGCTGTCCTGTGACATTTTACATGTATTTTTATTGGTTTACATAGGATTGAGGGTTCAGAATGTCAAGAAGGCCCCATAGACACAGAGGAACAAGAGAGAACTATCGTAAACATGGTTTTAGCCAATAACAAGACACGCCTCAAAGAAACTCAAACAAACATCCTCATTGACCACACAGTTTTCAATAACGTCCATCAGGTCTCTCTATCAACACTGGGGCGAATCCTTAAAAATATCTCATACAGATGAAACAACTCTACTGAGTGCAATTTGAAAGTAACTCTGAGAGAGTAAAAGACCAGTGGCATGAATATGTGGAGATAAGTAATGTACGCTTTAGTATTGTGCACAGCACACAGAACCTTTTTACATGTAAATTTATAGTAGGCCTATATTGAATGTCGCAATGTTGTCTTTTTTGCAAATGGATGCTGATGCAATCCCGCATGAATTTATCTTCATAGATGAGGCTGGATTTAACCTGACAAAAGTAAGAAGAGGGAGAAACATCACTGGCCACAGAGCTATGTTGAATGTCCCGGACCAACATGGTGGTAACGTCACAATGCGTGCTGCAATCGAGCAGAATGGGGTCCTCCACCACCATGCCAACTTAGGTCCTTACAACACGGCCCACATACTCACATTTTTAGACAGACTACACAACATCATCACAGCAGAAGACCAAAAGGATGCAGAGTAGATGAGATAAATTGTCATCTGGGACAATGTATCTTTGCACAGATCTGCTGTGGTCCAAAACTGGTTTCATCAGCATCCACAATTTTCACTCCAACACCTCCCACCATACTCTCCCGTCCTTAACCCCATTGAGGATTTTTTTTTTTCAGCATGGTGGTGGAAGGTTTACGATCTCCAGCCCTATGTCAGGATACCCCTCATTCAAGCCATGGTGGAGGACTGCGCCCAAATTGATGCGGGGTCTGTGCAAGGATTGATTCGCCATTCGAGGAGATTTTTCCCTCGCTGTATTGCGAGAGAGGACATAGCCTGTGATGTGGACAAAGTGGTATGGCCAGATCCAGCTCGGCGAAGGGATAATGCTTCGGTTTTTTTTTCATTCATGCTTTTTTGTCGCCACAAATGTTTTTGCTATGTACTATATTATGTACTATATTCAATTTAGAATATGTTCCGTTCAGAATTTCAGTTCAAACTGCAAACTTTGGAACTGCATAGATGTATCGACTGATTTTACGATGTGTAGAGAAATATTTTCATCAGTGTGCAGCACTGGTCTTGTGTTTGGTCAATATATTCATGTACTTCACAACAACATCTCTGAAAAAAATCAAACCCAGATTATATCATTTGAAAAGTAGAAATGTTAATAAGTGTTTTAGATTCAGCATAGCAGTGTGTAACTGGTTCAAACAGAACCGGATTGTATGAACCATGTGTGTGCCATACGGTGACAAAATTGGATTTTTATAAATTATTGTATAGTTTTGAAGGAAGTGTATCATTTTGCAGAAGATCCGAGGTGCTACTTGTGTGCATGATTGTGTGAATTGTGTGTAGCGTTTTGACAAAATGAGCCCTGTTTTCAAAATTGTGCTTAAGCAATCATAAAAAAACTGTAATAATCGGGGCAGAATTTGTAAATGAGTCAAATGCAGATGAATAATTATCTCAATTTTTGTTATAAAACAATGCATCAAAAAGAGATTCTTTTAACAAATATACACAACCTGAATTTCCACATTGAATCCCACAAATTTCACAATTGTCATGTCTACTTAGGGTGATGTCATTACATTCTTGTAAGGATGTACACAAACTGGTCGAGGCATATGATAAAACTTCATCGATCATGATAAAACTAAAAATTAATTACAGTTTATATATTGTGAATAATGTTTCATACCAGGATTTACATTATTATTCTCCAAAACATTTTTATTCATCAGGGCCACATCTTTCAAATTGTTTTTAAGATGGAATGTGAATTTGAGTAAACTAATTTTGTTATGAAATAAGCTCATCTTTTCAACAATAACATTTATAAATATGACAAAGGTTACTTGTATTATGCATAACATACATACATTATATTTGTTTTGATGTTTTTTTATGCTTGAAGCAGTGCTGGCAGTTGTATTACAGTTTTTCTTGATCGCTAAGACTCATTTCTCTGAATTATACTCCATTTCCTCAAACTCTAAACACAACTGCAAAACTGCATTTTCAACGTTTTTAATCCCCAAATGTACTGTAGTACAAATTTTTACTAAATTTCAGTGACAAATGTACTGTAGAAATATGCAAATGATAAAGAACATAGAATACAGCAAAATAATTTCTACATTTACCAATGTAAACTAATGGGGAAAAACAGTTTTACATAAAGAAATAAATCTAATTTATTTCACCTCAGCATTTTGCATCTGGTCAGAGATTCTCATCAACATCTCAAGCAACATCCACCCTAGCCAGGTAGTGGTGTGTGAAAACAGGAATGGTGTTTCACGATTTGAGAAATGGATCTGTCTTTTGGTTGATGCCGTTATGGTTCGGGATGTTTAGTTAGTAGGCCCAGGAGTAGTGTGTAAGTGATCAAAAAAAACTGTAAATTCATATAACCATATGACTGTGTTTATGGCTTTTAATTTGACATATGTGATGTGTCATATGTGAAACAGTGTTATTTTATGATATAATTCTGTTTATTAGCAGTATTGACATTTTCTTGAAGATAAAAGAAAGTCTGATGTTAGATAGTGAAATTCGCTTGCATAAGACATGAGAATATTTAAATATTGTATCAAAATATGAACATGTTTATTCAAGTGACATAAATTTTGCTCTACTCTCTGGCATACTTGTGGGAACACATTTGCGATTGGAGGCATCATTATTACAGACCATAGCCAAGCCGTAATAAATTTCACATAAAAATGTGATTCTTTGTTATGAAACCATACTTTCCCCAGATCTGTACAAGACAGGGTCTGATCGGAGTCCAAAAGGTATCTCATTCTGAGCAGGGTCACAGAAATTCATATGACATTTTTACATACATTTTTTATCAATGTAATGAATTCCTGTACAGATTTAAAGAGTAAATGTCTCCAATGTGAAAGAAGAGTCCTTAAAACATTTGTTGTTTAATTGTCCCGTTTGCATAACTTTTTTTTTTTTAAACAAACATTATTTTTAAAAAAGGTACTGTCTTATCGTTGCACTGCAATACTGGATTATCTTCACTTGATAAGAAAACCAAACTTTTATACGTTTTGGATACATTTAATAGCAACAAAACTAGAGTGAAGAGCTTTAAACAGAATATTTTATTATTTTTTTTTATATACACCATGTCATTTTAATAAGATATTCTAATGGAAGTTAAATTAAAAAAAAAAAAAAAACTTTAAAATCATAGTGGGTGATATAATCAACCATTTAGATAAACTGTACACCTAATAACCAAATAATATATGTGTTTGTTTGATGTACTGTTTTATGGGGAAATAACCATTCGTACTATCTCCCCAATCAAGTCTCCGAATCTTCATACTAATTATATACTGTGTCATAATGTGAGTGACATTAAACACCCGTACACTATTTCGCTGTGTATGTGGTGTATTGTAACGTTATGCAATGTGTCAAGGTTGTAACTGATGTTTGCTGCAATTAGAAAAGAAGTCAAAACTCGTGGGAGGGCATTACCGTTACACCAGACTGTGGACTTTGCTTACCTGTAAATTTTGCCAGCACTAAATATGGTGAAAGTCAAGGTTTCGTGGCTAAAATTGTGTTGACGCCATTTTGCCAGCACTATGTGTGACCTCTGAACTCCAGGGTTTGCCAGCTCTCCGCCATATTGGCTGTTGTCTTGCCGAAGGAAGGCAGGGAAGGTTTTTGGTACTGGAAGAATTGAAACTGTGGCTTTTTCCCCACCCGTAAACTGGTGCAAACTGGGCCAGAGCGTTTCGCGGAAAGTTGCATCATGGCCAGGAAGAAAAGTAAACAGCAAGGAGTGGGGAATAAGGAGCTGGTCACTGGGCAGCAGAGCCTATCGAAGAGCCCCGTCTCTCCCGGCGATGCAGCTGGCGGTGGTGGTGGCGGCGGAGATGCGGGGCTGGAAAGACTGGCCAGGGCGAATCAGGTAGCGAAAATGGCTAACAAGCTAGGCTAGATGTAGCTATTTTGTTCCCTGTATATTTTTGCGTTTACATATTGGATTTTGAGTATTTTATTGCGATAAATGGTGCACGTTGTTGTATGGGTCCACCTTTACCCGTCTAAAATTCTGGATGGGGCGGAGCAGTTCAGTAAATAAATAAATAAAATCATAGCCACACACATACACACACCAGATAGCTAGCTAGTTAGCGTGCTAGCCAGCTACGTACAAATCACTTGCAGCCAGGTAAACCATCTAACACGTTCGACGCAGCTAACGTTGAATGCAGGTGTGCAAATCCAGTTCTGTACCTCTTTTCGTCTTATTTTCTTTACATAACGTTAGTAACGCAATCAATTAGGTATCAATCAATAACAGTATTTGTGTCGATGAGGTGGGTAGCCAGTTAGCGAGCTAACCTGCGACCGACGAGAAAATGAAACAGAAATACGAGCCATGAAGCTAACCGTAGCAATGGATCCTGCGAGGCTATCTGGGTTTAGCTTGTTGGCTCAAAGCTAAATTCGTAGTAAATTAGAATTTGCATAATGGGTAACACCATCTGGACAATATGGTTATGACGTTGTTGAATAAGCTTTGCAATTATAAGAGGAATAACACACGTTGCGGTGTTAAAACGTACTCTTGACTTAATGGGTACAGCAGACTGTTCCGGATTGCACATTGGGTGCATAAGTAGTAGCTAGTTAGTGAAAACTGCAATTGGATTTTTGAACTCACCGGTACCTGTCTTTCAGACGTGTGTCCTGGCCGTGTGTCTTGTGAAAAAGGAGAAAAAACTTAGCTAATCATGCGTTCGCAGAGTGAAACACATTGTGTTTTGTTTAATGGACATGCATCTGTTTGCATACCTGTCTGCTACGACGGTGTTAAACGTTTGACACAAATAAAAGATGTCAAGTCCCTGTTAGGAATAACGACCTTGCCACACTAAATGAAATTGCTTGCGAGATCCGGTTTCGTGCACAGGGGTACTTTGAGGCCATCCAAAGCATTGTCCCGCTTACACTGATGGGGATGATGAGTGGATCCGCCACTTAGCGGATAAGGCATACAATGTGAGAGATCGAGACCTTGCACGCAGTTTTCTGCAATACTGACCCTCATTTCATCTTCACTAAAAAAAGAGTCCATTGCACAGTGGTCTTTGCCTCACTTTTCCGAGAACATTACCCCAGGGCGAGTCTCAACCCTCTTCTGGAGAGCAGGTACACCAGTGGAAGGGTGCACATTCTAAGTATTGTAGCATTGGTAAAATTTAACCCCATAGGGGTGACTTGTGGGGCTTTCCCAGGTGGTCATGGCCAGGTCATCAGAAAACCTTTCACCATATATTATCAACTGTGGAACCACCTTTGTACAGTCCATTTATTTGTTAGGCTTTTGGTCTATTTCGGAGGTTGAGTAATGTAATGAAATTGAGGTAGTAACTGCTTTATATGTTGCAGAGAAAAACCAAACAAAAGTGCATGTGTAGAATGTGTTGTTGCCACAATGGGCATGCAGCTGTTATGGATATTTTGTAGCTCTTCTCAGCTTTGCAGCTGTTTTTTTCCACATACTCAACCAAACTCTCTTTGCTTTCCACATCAAGGTCTTTCTCGGTTGTTGTTTATTTGGTGAGCTGATACTCTTGCCCAAGGTGACTTTCGTAGTTTGTAGTATTGTCTGTTTATCTTCAGTGATATTTATGGTAACTGCTCGAGTACAGTTAAACTTTGGACTTGCATGGGATCTTCAGGAAAAGAGGACTATAGAGAGATCTGAGTAGAGAAATGTATCTTGATTAAATTGTGGCTCTGCTGTCGGTCTATTATGCTCGCTTCCCAGCCGGAGCATGCGACTGTCAGACAGGGTCTGAACTCTGCGCCCCTAAGCCGTTTTGCCACCAAAAAACGTTTAGCTGAAGCTGCTGTTGCTCACAATGCGGCTGCCTGTGTAAGCAGCAGTTGGCCTGATGCCAAAGAATCCAGCAAAGACCCCCCCCCCCCCCACCACCACCACCACCTCGAAAAAAGAGAGAAAACGGAGGAGCAGTTTATGACTTGTATTCATTGTGAGCAGCCGAGCCGACTGGAGCAGCTGCAGCCTCCTCAGCTACCGATACGCATTTGCATCACACTGGCTCCCAGTGGCAGCCGCGTAATCTGGAGCATTTGTCTGCCTCTCGCCTCCTTCAAACTTGCCATGTTCCTGCCAATACCCCACCTATGTTAAACACACAGTGATGCTGTTAGGTGGAAAAAACATATCTCCACACCAAGGAAAGGAGAACGTTAAGCTGAGTAACATACATCACAAATGTGGTCAGCTTGCCGAGGTACACGTAATCTATGCCTCCTCCTCATCAGACATGTCTGTATGTGCTAGGTTTCTGCTACAGAGTTGAGACACCTTCCTTGGCAGCCATAGAAAAACTTTGTCGGTGATAGTTCCAGCTTATCCAATGATCGTTAAATAATTAATATTCATGAATGGAAGTGTTTTAGGATCCATGCATCTTTTTAAAATGGTTTTTACCTGTCGTTCTTTTTCTCTGGTCGTATTTTTAGGCCTAAGAGTGCAGAGCGGCAGGTGTGTCCTCCGAGCTTGCTGCCAACCACGGTTCCCAGTGTGCAGTCCATCAGCTGCACAGTGCAGTCGCTCTGCAGTCCATCAGCTGCACAGTGCAGTCGCTCTGCAGTTCATCAGCTGCACAGTGCAGTCGCTCTGCAGTCCATCAGCTGCACAGTGCAGTCCCTCTGCAGTCCATCAGCTGCACAGTGCAGTCGCTCTGCAGTCCATCAGCTGCACAGTGCAGTCCCTCTGCAGTCCATCAGCTGCACAGTGCAGTCGCTCTGCAGTCCATCAGCTGCACAGAGCAGTCACTCTGCAGTCCACCAGCTGCACAGTGCAGTCGCTCTGCAGTCCATCAGCTGCACAGAGCAGTCACTCTGCAGTCCACCAGCTGCACTACATAGTCACTGTACAGTCCACTAGTTGCGCTATGCATTCAGGGGTCAGACACACAGAAATTCCAGATGTGCATAAAACACAACTGGACCAGCGTTCTTCAAAGAGGAGTGTGTTGCTGCGGGATGAAATCGATGCACTTCTCTCCACAGAAACCCTGCTCCTTTTTCCAACCAGAAAGTTCACCAGGTTTGAACTTTTGGCAGACTTTGCTGTGGCGTAGCAATACAGCAACCAAGAGAGTAAACTCTATCCCACTAACATTATCTCCGTTAAATTCCTGCCAAATATGAAATGTATTTACACCGATTATGTTTAACTGATGATTTCCTTTTTTGCAATAAGAAATGTATGACGAGAAATGTATTGTTGTATTTTTGTGTGACGTTACCCCCACTTGCTTCATTTCCGCCCACCAAGGAAACAAGCCATGGACTACCACGCGTGTGCGTTTGTGTCTGCTACTTGTATGTATGTATGAGCCTTCAGTCCGCAGTCCTCGGCTAAGCCACGTAATGAGCTGCGCAGTCACTCGGCAGTCCACCAGACGAGATGCGCAGTCCACCGGACGAGTTGCGCAGGCATTCCTCGGGAGGAGTGCGTCTCATGCGCAGACCGCAGGCACCGTAATGACTGAAGGAGGCGGTCCTCTGCAGTGAGTTGGTCAGAAACTGCGTTGGCTCCGGCTGCCCATGCTGCATAATGCTATGGCGAATGCTGTTGCCTTTTGTGGGAGTTTTGGCCACGCAGACGTGCTCAGGATTAGATTACCATTCTGTGGAGCATGTCACTGCAGCAGAAACCAGAGCTTAAGCTGTGTATGCTAACCCAGTGGCCCATTTGCAGGTGTGTTGCACTGAGCTTTGATGTGGCTGCGATGCAGCTGGTTAAGTGAGCATTTAAACAACCCCCCCCCCCCCACACCTCTATCTGTCTGACTGTGGGTGCACCTGCTCGTGCCGGAATGTGAGAACCGAAACTCTCAAACGTTCGGTCACCTGCACCCCTACGATGGCCTCGGCTACAGATGCTCACGCTCCCATCTGAGGCTGCGTAGAGTGAGCTTTTAAAGGGGCGTTGCTGCAGAAATAATCCACAGCAGATTTGTATTTGCGAAGAAAATGATTCATCTCATTGGGTTAGGACGCTTCAGTCGATTTGTCTGGCTGTGTGTTGGATGCGAGTACAATTTCTCTCTTCTTCTTTTTTCCTTTTCGATCGGAAAGAGACAGCTTAATAGCTTCCAGATCCTCATCTTCCTCGAACAGCGGCGTCGCTTTATAGTTATCGTTTACCGTACCGGTGCCTGTCAGTGATCGGACAATGCAGAGTTGCTCAGAGTGTAGTCTGTTCACATTTGTTTGCGATGATGTTTTTTAAGGAGGTACAATTTTGGCCTGGTTTGACCCCCATGTTAGTGAAGTTTGACAGACCCTTGGGACATGACTGAAATGGCTGAGCAAAGAGTCTCTGGGGGAACCCAGACCTTTCCTCAAAGACCTGCAGCTCTGTATGCAGTGCCCAGGAGAGCTGTGTGAGGAAGGCCCTTGTCCTTAGTCAATCCAGGAAGAGCAAATTGTGCAGACAGAATCATGCGCTTGTGTCTGTGCTCCCCTGCTCTGACGGCCTCGGTGCTATGGTGACAGCTGTATGCTCATTTGTACGGGGTCTGTGACTTGATATCTGTAGACCTGAGGTTCACAAATCTGGACCTTTTTAGTGTGTTTCAGCACCGATCGGCTAAACAGTCATCTCGTTCATAAGGCCTAAATTCGCTGTTCGATTAATGAGAATTACAAATTCCTGTAGACGTTGGCATCCTCCAGGAATGGAGTTAAACTTGTAGACACTGAGTCCCTAGTGAACTGGAGGGATACCTGTGGACAACGCAACTCTCTGTAAATGGAGTGAAACCTGCAGACACCATGAACCTCCAGAACCAGAGTTAAATCTGCAGGCGCTGCAGACTGTAATGTACCGTCGATTCATGCGTATCAGTGTCTGACTCTGTACTGTGGAGTCATGTGTATCGTGTGCAACTCTGTATCAGAGTCGAGCATATTGGTGTGCAATTCTGTACTGTACAGTCATGTACAGGTGTGTGACTTTACTGTGGAATCATGGGTATCGGTCAAGGGAGTAGTGGGGTTTAGTGGTGGATGCGGTTAGACTCTGTTTAGGAGAGACCTCTATAGGTAATGATGCTCATCCATACCCTCGTTTTTTCCTCCACATCTCTGGTTAGATTGCTCGTTATGTGCTCACGTGCTAATGGAGTCACTCCATGGAATGTTAGCCGTATGGTTTGAGGTCTCTGAGCAGGGTTTGGCCATGTGGCTGTCTGTTAATCGAGTCACTGGACAGGGAGTTAGCTCTTCGGCAGCGTGTGAGTTCCCTGGGCATGCGGTTCACATGCGTGAGGTCACCAGCCGCGCAGTCGCATGCTAATTGAGTGTCTTGGAGCAGCTCTGACCACACCGGTCAGGCCGCAAGCCCACAGGGGTGTGCATGTGACATAATTATACACCTGGAATTAGGCTCACAAACTTCAGCATAACTCATTTTTACATAAATGGGTGTGTGAATATAGGTGCAGCTGAGTAGAAGCTCTGTGTGTGCGCATATACACAACAGAAGGGGATAAATTAATGTCAGTGCTCACAAAAACTAGGAATGGTTTAATGAAAAATGAAAAAATTCTGCCTCCACCCCTGCACGACCCACTATGGCTGTGTTTGGCTGATGGGGTGGGGAGTTCACATGCTGTGATGGGTGCTAGTTGGCGCTCCTTGGTGCAACCTTTGACCTGCGATCCTGTGTTTGCAGCCCCTCCCACTGTCGTCAGGACAGCCGACGCACACCTGCTGCCTGCTGTGTCACCGCGAGTTTAAGGACTGGGGAGCGGGGCCGGCGAACGGACTGCCGGCGCACGGAGGGAAGGTGGCGGACGCGGTTCCGGCGCTGTCCCAGGCGCTGCTACGGGAGGTGCCGGGCCGCCGGCTGGCCGACGCCGTGCCGGCGCTGTCCCAATCGCTGCTCGGCGAGGTGCCGCTCTGGATCTGCCAGAGCTGCCGCAAGAGCGTGGAGGAAGAGGAGCGGAGAGCTACACAGGAGCAAGCTCTTCCGGTGTGTCTGCGTGTTTACGCTTTAGAGCTTCATGATATGGGCAAAACCAATTAACACAATAATCCTCTATTATGATCAGCTAACTGTAAAACTGCATGACTCACACAAGTTTTTATTACCCAAATTTATAATTTAGAACATTCAGTTCTTCATAGTGTTCATTTATAAGCAGTGCTATGCATGCAGCTAACCTAAAGATAATTCGTGAACAGATCAGTGTATTCAAGTATTGACGTATTGATGTAAATAAAGGAAAAGGATTAGTGTGACATTATAGTGGTTAACAAAAGGCACATAACAAAACACATATGTAAACTCATTTCTCATTTTCCTTTGGTAATTACCACATTCATTGACTCAAAGTACTGGAATAGTGTTTGAAGCATCACTCGGGCTATGAAGTGAAGGTATGAATCCGATTGGCCGCTACATTAATGTTAAAAAAAAATCCAACCTGTCCACCCATTTGCCCTTGTTATTGCGCTGACTGGTTATGGAACAAGAGGAGCATAATAACAATGTGATTACCAAAATCACAGACATTCTTCAAATTATTTTAGTACGATGAATGAAACGTGGGTGTCTGTTAAGAATTAGTTTTTGTTCGGCTCTAATGCGCGAGTGTGTTTTGTATGTGTTGTGTGGACAGGTGCATGGGGATTCCACTGTGCTAAAGATTTTATTTTTTCTGTTGATGGAGAGTAAATGTGTGCAAGATACCTTCATGTTCTCATTCTAATACAGACTTCAGCTTTGTACTCAAACTGTTAGTTTTAGTGGTTTATTTATTTTTTTGCAGTCATTTTCTACAGGCAAGTGGGGTCCAGAAATGGCAAGTTTAGTCATTTGAGCTAATTGCTTTGTTAATGAGTAACTGATGTGGGCTGGTGAGTGTGCGCTGTGAAATGATGAAGTCAGCCGCTGGGGTGCTGTAACTCCGGTCCATCCCGTTGCTGATGCTCACCTCGATGTGCTCCCGCTTGGAGAAGCTACGTTCTGTCAGTCACTTTATCAACCGGCCGACGCTTTACTCTCCACAGCAGTGTTGTACAGTGGTTAGGGACATGGGGTTATAAGTCAGAGCTTGACTCCCAGATAAGGCATTGCTATTCTATGCCTCAATGTTCTAGTTAACCCTGCTCGCCAACTTACAAAATACAGCTGAACTTATGTTGGTTGTAAATAAGTGATGTTTTCTAAGTGCACATGCAGGAGTTGGTTAACTCTGTGGCTAGACCCTGGTAGTAACCAGTGTTTATCCCTGGTTTGTGATCGGTGCAGTCTGTGTTTATTCCTGCTCTGTGATTGGCTCCTCAGGTTCCGCTGTCGCACCCCTCGTCCTGTAAGTCGCAGGGCTGTGGAAATGGTTACCCTGAGCCAAGCTCGGTGGAATGGGACCCCAGCTCATTCCTCTCTGCACACAAGCTCTCTGGGCTTTGGAACTCTGCCCACTCCAATGGAGGCGGGCACTGTAACCACGGCACCACCTCACACTCACAGCAAGGTCAGTGAATGCCCAAACCCCATTGGTCTACGGTCTCTTTACCATATTTGAGCGTTGGAATGTTTCTATTTTCACTTTTTGATTTTAAACCATCAACTTTCATCGGTGTTTTAGTGCTGTTGTATATTTACTGGTGGCATGGGATATAAAATTGTGTAGGTAGGTCAATTTTTTTTGGTGTAACAACTTTTCTTGAATTGTTTTTATATAAATATTTATATTAATGACTAAATGTTAAAGGCCAAATTCACACAAATTGAAGGTATGTCATATTTGTACACATGACCAAGAGGTCAGAAGGAACCGTTTTTAAAGAAATCTAGATGCTGTTATGTAAATTCACTATTGCTCACAAATGACATTTTGAGAATTTGAGCCAACGAGAGAAATGAAAATTCGCCCATGTCTGTATTTATACTAGGGTATTTGCATTATGCGTCTGGTGACATTTACAAATCTTGATGTATTGAGTCCTGTGCATCACAAAGACGTAATTTCACTTCATCTTTCATGGGATAGTTGAACCCATTTTTCCCCCCTCCAGAGTGCTAAGTTCAGAGTTTGCATTAATGCAGGCAAGGTAGCTATAAATGCATCATAGGAGGTTTCAGTATGCTGATCAGGAAGTAGAAAAAAAACTGTTTGTTTGTTTCACATTGAGTAATTCTTATATCTATAAAACACCATGTCTGTGCCGGTGCATTCATACTCCACTAAATATGGACAGTAACTAATGACAGTATTAAAGCTGATGGGTAAATTCCCCTTTTGAAGTTGTATAGGTATGGTATTACCATTTTATAGGTTTAGTATTACCATTGTCTTGGCTATGTAGGTGTAGGATTATCACTTTGTAGGTGGTGTAGATAGATGGTAGCAGAAACATTGTGGAGGTTGTGTTGGCGAGGTAGTACCATCCCTCTTTTTTTCCTAGTGGGTTACAGTTATTTCATGTCTCATTAAGGGAATTATTCTCTGTGATTTAGGGGCTCATTTTGGACAGAAAGAGTGGAGCACAGCACATGTTTTTGTTTTTCTGTCCCTCCGCTGGTGGCAGCTGATGCAGAGGTTGCTGTCTGAAGGATCCTGTGTGGCAGTATTGCGAGTGCACAGACTGGTGTGACAGGATTCGCTGAAAGGGGAAGAATGGCCCTAGTGTGTCATAAAGCTGGTGACATCACCCAGCCTATTTAAACAGCCAGGGATGCCTTTGCTAAATACTGCCATTCTTACATTGTGGTTTAACCTGTGGAAAAAAAAGCAACGCCATCAGAAGGCGAACATAAGAATGGTGCAAATTGAAATTCTTGGATGGTTTCCACATTTAAGGGCAATCTAACTTTCTTAAAGTGGAAACGGTTACTTTCACACCAAAGATTATTTCATGTCTTGTTGTGTTCTGTAAATGTGGCCGTTCTGTATCTCTGCTTCAGTACTGCGGAAACTCTGCAGATTATTTTTTCCAAGAAGTCTTGTGCATACTTGTTCACTTGCTGCTCTCTCAAAATTTAAGCTTTAACTAGGCTGTGGTGGACATATGTACAAAGGTCATAGCATGTTTGTCATTGAAACCAGGATTGGTATTGCCCTTTTAAGGTTTGAGTTACACATGAAGCTGAAGTTGCCATAATGTGTATAAGTGTGGAGAGTTTGTTTACATGACTGGCTGTTATCTCACCTGCTGTACGTCCCACTCAGGTGGTTTGGTAGGGGCCCCTTGTTCTGATAAACGAGGGACCCATGAGGCCCCTGGGAAGTCCGCCAAGCCTTCGGGGGCCAAGGTGTGTCCGTACAGCCACCCGTCGGCACAGAGCCCTGGCGCGCCCTCGGTGGGCTCCTCCCTCTCCCCTGCAGCTGACCTCTGTAAGACCACGCCCAAGCACTTCAAAACTATGTGCCGACGCCCCACCCCTCCAGGTAAGCCACGCCTGAACCATGTCCATGTTTGCCCAAGCCACACTTTAACACAAGCCACGTCCACATTCAGACCACACCCACTCATTCACCTGAGCCACAGGTGGATGTAGTTCCCTCCCCCTCTTCCTTACTCACGTGCACATCATCTTAAAACATTCAGGTTTCTTCTTCATTTCCTTCCCTAATTCTTCCTCCTCAATCCACTCATTTTTTTATCTTCAGTTGGTGCCCTGATCATGTGTAGGTACTTTCGAGGCTTTTATAACGGCAGGAATTTCCTGTTTGAATTCCCTCTGGGGTGTTGATTGTGTATCACAGATGGATTGTGGGACACAGATGGAAGTCAGCGTGTAGAATAGGTTGTCAGGTTGTTAGAAGTCCAGGTTTGATACATTGCTGAATTTTCTTTAGGCAGTATGAGCCTAGGTCGTCATGATGTCATGTTTCTGCGTGGTACTGATGATGTCATATTTCCTTGTCAGGTGAGGCGTTCCACTCCAGCGATCATCACCAACAGTCAGACCTGGCAGCCCCGCCCAACAGTCCGACAGGACTGTCTTCCCATCATTCCAGTCTGTTGCCCCCCAAGCAAGCCCCGCCAAGCCCCGCGCTCCCAGGTCATGCCCCGTTCGCCCCGCTGGTGTCCAAGTTGCCCCCAGGGGCGGAAAGCCCCACCCCCCTGCACAAACCTGGCACTTGCAAGAACTCCCACATTCCCGCCGTCACCGCGCAGCACACCAAGCTCGGTCCCGCCCCCACAGGCTGCAGCCACCCCTGCAACGGCCACAGCAACGGCTCCGCCCCCCCCTCCAGCACGGGCCACCTCCCCAACGCCACATGCAGGTCAGTGTGGCACCTGCAGCACAGCACCATTGACGGCCTCGTCATAGCATAGCATAACGCTCACGCGTAGAATCATCAGCGTTTATCGCCACTCAGCAGGGACAGTAAGAGAGTCCGTGTCGTGGCGGATTAGCCTTAAATTTTGTCATCACCTCTTATTCGTTACAAGGTGGAGTAATTTATGTTCTCAGTGTTTCTCTGCAAAGAGGGGCTGGCTGTATTTGTCATTGGAATGAGATGGAAATATGATACATTCACATATACAATATTGCATCTCCAGCACGTCGTATCACATGACATGCTGGAGATATAATGTAAGGAGAGAGGCTTAGCCGCAGTCATCGTATCGTGAAGCTTTGTGAACCCAGAAGTGGCCAACCTTGAATGTGGAACCTCAGGTTGCCATGGCAAGCTGTGACAGCTCAGCGTTCAACACTAGTGCCCAATCTGAAAGCTGTATACAAAAATATATATTTTTTTGTTTTGCTCAACTCATTCACCAAAATGCTGGGTTTTACTTGTCTCTCAAAAAACCTAAGATAAGGAAGTCATGCTAGAATCGATGTAGGTGTGTGTGTTTAAGTTTGACATTAGTTTCTGGAGGTCACTGTTTGAATGATAGCGTTCAGTTACACATGGTAGCTAATGTCATCATGTACTTTCCAGTGAAAGACATTCATTTTATTCAGTTGGTTATGCACTGTTTTTGATTACTTAACAAAAGGAGTCAGGAAGTCACAATGTTATTTAGCTACTTGGGAATGAAAAATATTCACATAGGCAGCGTTGTATGCCACTTTAACACACTTCATAACTTCAGGCTTGTTCTAAAAAAGGAAGTTAACTCATGGAAGATGCCAGTGTGTTTGTACTTAGTATTTTCAGCCACTTTTTGGAATGGATATGACTACTATTTTCCTTCTTGTTCATATATGCCTGTTTATGTGTGCATGTACCCTGTGTGTGTCTGTCTTTCTGTCTGTCTGTCTGTGCGTGCGTGTGCCCAGGGAGCAGGCCTGTAAGGGGCACAAGCTGCTCAACGGCTCAGCCTGCGCAGCGGCCTGTGAGCTAGAGGAGGGTGAAGATGAGGACAGCAGCTCTGAACGCAGTTCCTGCGCATCCTCCTCTACCAATCAGAAGGACGGGAAGTACTGCGACTGCTGCTACTGCGAATTCTTCGGCCACAATGCGGTTAGCACGTGCACCACGCCGTACACCTGAATATTGTGCTACACCTTACTATCCCCCAAGTCAGGAACAGGGGAGCGGCCTCATTCTGCCCATTCGCTTCTCAGGCCCCTGTATCAGTGTGAAGCTTTCCCATGTCAGCTCCCGGGTGAATTGAAGGTTAAGCAAATGAAGTGAAAATGATAGTCAGCCTGCGTTTATTTAAGCAGGGCTGAACCCAAGTGTGTGTGTGTGTGTGTGTGTGTGTGTGTGTGTGTGTGTGTGAGACACTGCGATTTGTGTGACACTGTGTGTGTGGCACTGTGTTTGTATACAAGTGTGTGAATGTATCTGTATATGATTCCTGCGGTGTGTGAGAGAGAGAGGGAGGGAAACACTTTGAGTATGTGCATTTGTGTGCCACTGTGTGTGTGTGTGTGTGTATCTGTATACGATGCTATGTGTGTGCGTGTGTGTATGAGACAGGCCCCGCGCACACACACGCAACGCCTCACAATCACAGTGTTGTACAACACACACACATGCATGCACGCACATGCGTGTGTGCACATGTGTGCTTCTGTGTGTTGTACAACACTGTGAGTGTGAAGCGTTGTGCATATATGTGAGATGAAGGGCCGCAAATCTAGATTATTTTGCTGTTTGAGTATTCTGCAAAATTGTCTGATGATTAATCGAGTAAAGGAAACCCTTACAGGAATTCTACATTTATAAATACTTTATGACTCCCTGATGTTTATTGAGAAAGAAGCCAAAAGAAATGTAGAACATGCAACATAATAAAGAGTTGGATACATTTACTGTGTTGTGGGATAAAAAAAAATACTAACTTGACTTGATCATTGTGAAAATACTTGTTGGGCATTCGTTATAACCATGCATTTTAAAAATCCTGACCAGGTTTGGCATCAAATCTATTTTATCAATCAAAACCGAAAGTGGATTTTGATTAGAGTTCAAAATTAAAATCTTTGATGAAAAATGCATTTTCAGTCTGTTGCCAAGTAATTGAGATCTGGTGCGATTTATTTGTTGACTTAAGTGATTACATGGAAAAGGAATTTACTCCAATCCTATATAGTATTTCGCTTTCCAAACAATAGCTGGGCAGGACTGAAGAATTACTGAGTAACAAGTAGAATAGGGCAGGTCTGGCCAAGAGGATGTTAACAAATATGAAATTACATAATGTTAAAACTTTTAATGCTTTATAAGAGTGTCGTAAATAATGTTACTTTACACAAGGTGCAGGTGTTTTTTTCAGTAATCCTCCTGTCACCGTACTTGTCACGCAAGCATAAAACTGATCTAGTGGCTCCATCCCCTGAGAGAGATGAAATGGACAGCATGCCGACAAGGCTGGTTAGATGAATTTATAGAGTATACTGCAACCTCACGTTTACACAGCCAACTATGTGAGCCAAATGATGATTGTCATTCTAAGTAATGAACAACCCAACTAAGGTCTAGACAAGAATGAAGCTAATAGTTCGTCTACCCTTTGGTGTAAAATGTGTCAAAATGGTTCTGGAGCCTTCCTGCAAAATGTCAAAACATAAAATATACATAACCAAGTTGGAGAGCTAATTTAAATCCATCATTTCAGGTTTCATGCACTTTGCAATTACTTTGAAACGTGCTTCCTAATACTGTTTTTCTGCGTCGAAGTGACCTTGCATCCGGTGCGTCTTAAATAATTTCTGACTACTTCAAATGTTGCAGCATGGATGATGTGGCTGGTTTTGTAGAGTACACACACAATTATATTCTCTTTCATTTGTAATTTAAAATGCTCCCCAACGTTTCTTTCTTACACTACTTGGCCAATAATCTTTCATTCACTCATTCATTCACATTTTCTGTCCGCTTTACTATATTTCCATATCGGAGAATACTTGAGGATGACAATTTTAGATAGATTTTTCTATTTGCGCAACTCAAGTCATTTCAGTGTGAGGGGAAATACCATGTGTGAGATGATGCATGTGTTTGAAGCTAAGAGTGTGAGTATATATGTGTGCGTGCCTGTGTGTGCGTGCCTGTGTGTGCGTGCCTGTGTGTGTGCGTGCCTGTGTGTGTGCGTACCTGTGTGTGTGTGTGTGTGTGTGTGTGTGTGTGTGTGTGTGTGTGTGCATACGGACTCACGTGCGTGATGCCGTGTGTCTCTGTGTTTAGCCCCCGGCAGCTCCTACCAGCCGTAACTACGCAGAGATCCGCGAGAAGCTTCGGTCGCGGCTCACGCGGCGTAAGGAGGAGCTGCCACAGCGGCAGGACTCCGACCCCGCTCCTCCTGGACCAATCGACCACCGCGACGTCGACGAGTTACTTGACTTCATCAACAGCACCGAACCCAAACCTGTCAACAGCGCCAAGGCCGCCAAACGTGCACGACACAAACAGAAGAAGAAGGTAACGCTGCACCACACTCTAATTACAGACAGTGTTTGACTCTAACAATGGACTGCAGTATGCATTAGCTATTATAATGCTGGAATGAGGAATTCCCAGCCAGGTTGATCACAGCATAGTCGGTGGGAAGCAGAAGAGCAAGCCTTTAAAAGCCTTTTTAAAAGGTTTTTTTAGGGATGCATTTTTGTGTCATAGAGGTATTTGATACATATCTATGGGAATGTAATAGGCAGACAGGTCTATTAGACCTAATAGATGTGGTTAGGAATTCAAACTAAGATAAAAAACACAGAGGATAATATGTAGAACTAACATCACTATTAAAGCAGAAATGTGGGAGTGTGAAAGCTGCAGTCAAACTTACGTTGGGTTTATTTTCCAGTAGAAGCTAATGTAAAACCCTTTAATTCCAGTTTCTGCTCTGTGTGATTTTGTTTCCGTACTTTTTTCATGACCTTTTATTCATATTGATGTCCTAATTTCGTATTTTTCTCTATTTATCCTGGCCTTTACTTGATCCTGTCACACCTGTCTCCAAACTGAAATAATGCAGCTGCAGGAGGCTGCTAGATAATGCACTGTTATACAATAACATACTCAGCAAGAATTTAGTTAATCTACATATGTAATATGACAGAGCTGGGTTTTACTTTGACCAAAAAATAATTAACTTTGAGTTGAGGTGTTTCAGTCCAGCGGGTTTTAAGTTACAACACTAAGGGAAGAACGTGTTTCACAGGTAACAGAAACACAGGGCAACACCAAGCCAAGCCTTCGCTGTGCTTACCCCAGTTTCAAACCCTACAAAATGAAATTAGCATCTGAGCTAATTTTAAGTTGTACTCTGCTTTGCTGTGGATTGTATTCAATGTTGCATTCACGCTTACTGGATTGTGATGCTCTGCTAAACTTAAATATTTCAGAAGGAGAAAGGGGGAGTTATCGAAGAGCAGTTCAAGTTACGTTAAGTCACTTCTGGGTTTTCTGGGGATTTTTTTTGGCTGGGGGGGAAAGCGGGGGGGGGTTAGTTTTTGGGGAAGTTATTAAGTGGTACAGAGGGATTTTTGGAGGGTATATAGGGCGTTTTTGGGGGTGCATGGGGCATTTTTTGGATCTGATTGGTCTCTGTGTTGCAGGAGAAGGAAAAGGCAGCACAGGGCAGTGGGGAGACCCCTGGTAGTGACCCACGCGCCTCGCCCCCGGAGCCGCTGGAGGAAGCAGGCGGACTGGCCGAGGGGGAGGGGGACGGGGAGGGAGAGGGTGGCCGACTGCTGGAGTGGCCGCAGCTGGAGCTGGAACGTGTCAACAGCTTCCTGACAAGCCGACTAGAGGAGATCAAGAACACCATCAAGGACTCGATCCGCGCCTCCTTCAGCATGTACGACCTCAACCTGGACGTCAACGACTTCCCCAAAAAGGCCGCCACGCTGGAGGGGAACCACCTGCTGTCGCACCTGAACGGATCGTCCGAGCTGCCGCAGATCGACCTGGATCTGTCGCCGCTGTCACTCAACACCTTCAAGAGCCACCTGGACGTGGTGAATGGCTGGGAAGAACAGCACAGCCCTGCCTCCTTGCAGGCCACGCCCAGCCTGTCCAAACTGATCCGTGTGCACTCCCCCGAGAGGAGCCCTCCAACGCACCCTGCCCCCACACTGCAGGGCCCCACCCCCAAGGTCCAGGACGACACCCCTGAACCCAGAGCCCTACCCGTGGCTGGTGGAAAGACCCGGAAGGGGAAAAAGCAACAACAGCAGCAGCAGGAGGCCCCGACCCCACAGCTCCATGAGATCCCCCAGGCCAAAACACGAGCCCCCCAAGGGAGCGAACCCCAGCGGAACAGAGAAAACCAGACGAGAGCGTCAGGCTCCAAACCTTGCCCCAAACCAGCCCCGCAGTGCCCCCCTGCCCCTACCCGTCGGCCGGAGGAGAACTCCCCCACGGAGGCTACAGGAAACCACAAACCAAGCCGGCCTGAGCAAGAGCTGGCCCCCACCCCTGCCGCTTCTCAGCAGCCCAAGGGAAAGAGTAAGAAGAACAAGAACAAAGCGGACAAGGCCAACACCTCTATCGGTACATACAGTAAACCATTTCACCCTTACATCATCTGTAACTACACCATGTTTACTCTCTTCACCATAATATCTCCCTACACCATCTTTGTACTTTTCTTTATGCTGCTTTTGTAATGTCCTTAGCCTTTACACTATTTTTACTCTTGAAACCATCCTTAACCCTGCACCATCTTTACAGTACACCATCTTTACTTCTTACACCATCTTTATCACTACAGCATTGTTACACCACCCGTACACACAATCGTACAATCTCTAATAGGCCTTTAGCTCCAGTCCTGGAGGGCTATGGGGTACGCTGGGTTTATGTTGTTACTCGGCACTTAATGATCAATTAAAACATTTGATTACACAGTGATTCACTGATCTCACATGGTTTCTTGGGTCTGAGATAGTGTTTAAGTTTCAGGAGAAAACAAACAACAACAGCAGTCTCCAGGACTGGAACTGGAGATCAATAATACTGTGTTTACTCACTTGGACATAAATAATAATCTGGTTCCCATGTGCCTGATGCAGCTGGGAGTTTGAGTCCCAGCCTTGCCGTTTTACCATTTTCGGCCATGGCTAGATTTCCACATGACCATGAGCCTGATAAACCTCTGTTGTGGCAGAACACTACCCAGCTATGGGCATATTTCTTATCTATTTTTATTTAACCTTTATTTAACCAGGTTAGTCTCTTGAGATTTAAAATCTCTTTTGCAAGAGAGACCTGGCCAAGAAAGCAGCTGAAATACCTGTTACAGACAATGACATAGAACGTATACTTGACAAATATAATACATTTATACTATATTATTAGTATATATTTGCGATTAAACCAGTGGTCAGTTACGATGTGTAGAAAAACACAATCTCTATCATGAGCAGGCTGAACTCAAATTGGAAGCGGCTTTTCCATTGTAATAAATCATGTGCACACTACCCACTCTGTTCAAAAGTACAGCTTGGTGCTGGGTGCACAAAACAATAATTGGCTAAGCAAACCAAGTCCACCCTCTGGCAGCCTGTGCCAGAGAAATATTGTCTTCTAGATGCACTGCCTAACAATGAGTCCACCTGCCTGCAGTTTGCTGACTTTGTTCAGTCATTGTGTTTTGATGGCAGAGGCGAGTGTGGGATCAGGGCCCAATCTCTTACTCCATGCTGAATCCTGATAGGCTAGCCACAGACAGTGTAACAGAATGTGTCCTCTTCTGAGCTCTCTTTCTGCTGATTTTCTCTTACAGATGACGTCTTTCTCCCCAAAGACCTGGACCCAACAGAGATGGATGAAATTGACAGAGAGGTTGAATACTTTAAGAGGTAACTGCTAATTTGAGCTGCCTGATTGGCTTGATGTAAGGCAGGAGCCCGCAGTGTGTCACTGTTATATGACGGCTGGTGTTTGGTGGTCCTTAAGTCTGAGAGACTACGGGTGTCAGAATCTCATCACAGAAGCAAATTAGTTTCTTTATGAAATATATATGAAGCACATAATATAGCTGTTCATATTTCCTGTCGTCTTTACAGAGTGTGCTGGTTCATTTAGGCTGTATTCTAACTTCCAGTTTGCTTCAATTCATTTCACAAAACAACCTGGAAAGTGTACTTCTAGCACATAGAAAAACCTCTCTAATAATAATAATAATAATACATTTAAAAAGAATTAATAAATAAATAAACGGGCCGGATTACACTATAGGCTATCTTTGACATCATGCGGTGGGCCGGATTAATTAGGTTTGAGGGCCGATTCTGGCCCTCAGGCCGCGAGTTCGAGACCTTGGTACTACACCTTTGTGTTGATTCTACAATAATTTAATGCCTGATTTGATTCCAAATTTAAAAATCCTTGATTTTTAAAACTACAATTCTTACATGGTTTGATTAATCAAAATTACAGCAAGTCATGCAATTAATTAGTTACATTCAAAATCCCTGTTCATTTCAAGTCATTTTACAAGGACCGCAGATTGTAATTTATATGCTTAGCCTACTTAAACAATATCGGTAAACGAATGAGCAGATTTGGTTTATTTGCTAAATAGTAGTAAGGCCGGTCTGATGTACCTTGAAGAAATTTAGACTCACCTGGTGAGCTCTCACCTGTCTCACAATTACCTGGGAAGCTTGACCTGTCTCAGATCCACCTGGTGAATACCCGATTGCAGGACACTAGATCTGTATCAGCTGTGTTACAGCTGAAGAGATGTGCTGGCTCAAACAGGTGTGCACTTGTAACTGCTCACACATGGAAGTGATTGTTGCCCTAACCAATGTCTTTCTGATTAACCTTTCTGTCAGTAAAGCTTACATAGTCCTATGCTGATATGACTACTCACAGTCATTTCTTTATCTTTCCTCCCTCTGTTCCACCCTCTCTCCTTACAGATTTTGCCTGGATTCTGCTAAACAGACCCGTCAGAAGGTAGCAGTGAACTGGTCTAACTTCAGCCTGAAAAAGGTCCCTTCCAATGCGGCTCAGTAGAGGGACAGTATGGTCCCCTCTGCTCTGCCTTCCCCAAACCAGAACTGGCCTGAGGCCCCACCCAGATACACACCATGTCCAAACCACCATCACCGCCACCACCACCACCTACTGCAACCTTTCACCTTTCAGGTGGTAGACTCTTCTGTGGCCTGTGTGGTGCTGGAATCTGTCTCCTGGACTCCGGCACCTTCTACAGGATATCACCAGAGAGTAGAGCCCACCTGTCTCTCCCCTCGCCCTCCGGCCCCCCTTTCTCCCTGGACCAGAGCTGTCTGTTAGATAACGTCACATAAATGTACCACCCCCTGCTCACACCCCATGTATACTCTGTAAATCAATTACTTTACTATTAAAATTCTCATTTTTATTGCCAGTGTGGCACATTTTTAACACACTGTGGACAGTTGGCTGACAGTTACCTTGTTGTTCTAAGTGTATGGTTACTTGTGTCACTCACCCAGGTCCTTCCATGTACTGTCTTATTTTTTTTTTATTATTATTATTTTTATTTTTCGGCCCAACAGCACAACCTAACCCGTGGTTAATTTCTTTCGAGAATGTATCAGTTTTTTCTCTCAAACGCCAAGAAAAAGTTGATGTGCACTGTTAAGACCGACCCTAGTTCCAGTATCCATGTAAAGCACAGTGGTTGTTTGGTTACTGGAGCGCGAGCTAGACTGATTAGTCGAGGGTGACCCAGACTTTCGCGCTGGTATAACATAGTAATACTCTGGATGATGGGTGGTCAGTCATACGAAATGAGACATGTGGATTGATGGACTCAGGACGAGTCAGTTGTAGAGGAATATCCAGACGTGTAAGGGAATCAGTGCGGTTATGAATTATCAACATCACTGTAGCTGGTTGGTTTCGTGTTTGTTCTGCTATCAACTGGTTGTGTTAGTTCTGCTATCAACCGGTTTTTATTTTGCGGAGAATGAAGAGAACAGATAAAGAAATTATGGCTCTTCAGCCCCTTTTTATACCGCTAGATGGCGAAGAGGTTACTGACGTCTCATGTGACCACCAGTGCCTCGTTTTAATGTTTTCCATAAAACTGATCAACTTAACACGTAGGACAACACTACTATGAACTTGTTTTTAATTTTAGAAATAAGTATGAAACTGTGTTAAAACACTTTTTAAAAATCATAAATCTTGAAAATATGATTACAAATCAAACTGGATCTCTCTGTTGCATGGCTTCTTAACATGAAAAGTATATTGCGAATCAAACCGTTTTCCACCTTGTTTCTTCTTCCCCCTCTTGTCCTTCCTGAAAATTCAGTAGTTGGTATTAATCACGCTGACTGTGTTAATCTAATAAAATCTCAGAAGTCTGTGTTCTAACGAAGCCGAACGCATCATCGGCGGTAAACGTAAAGCCACGGCTACTCATGCTGCGCACGTGCTCCACTCAGTCGCCCTCCGCGATGCACTCTCGAGCCGCTCTGCAGCGGGGCCTTCTAGCGCCGTGGCGTGATCTGACTGTTGTTTTTTTTCTACTGCGCAGCCACCACAAACCACGCTTTCCCCCTCTAGCACTTGAAACAGCGTAACTTTGACAGTTATGGTACGCTACTTCCTTTCTGGTCCGTGTCACTCTGATTTCTGTGTATATGTGCAAATTCCATCGTAAAGGACATCTAAAGCTTTGCATATATGATGTGGGATTTATGTTTTTTTTTTTTTGTTTTGTTTTGTTGTTGCAATAATGGTACAGCCTTCACAACACACCCCTATCCCTGGTGTCCTCAAAACTGTCATCAGCTTTACTGTGAAGAAGTGAGGTTGAGCTCCTTCTGAGAGGAAACCAGAATAACATTGATTTTGGGAAGTTGGGGTGGGGTTTTTTTGGTTAGTTCACACAAAATCTGACATGAATGAGATGTTTTTTTATTATTATTAAATCTATTTTGAACTTTTTTCATATTTTGCAAGATCTCTGATGCTATCCAGGTTATATTAAACTACAAGACATTATCTTTAAAGTTTGGAATGTAGATTTATACTATACCATTAAGAGCCAAGTGTATGTTGGCTGCTCTGTTTTTTATTATTCACTTTTGATACTGTGAAAAATCTTTCATCCTGAAAGATTAAAACAATACAGTTTTGACAAAAGACGAAAGTGTGGTGTTTGCTTTGTGACTTAGTACCGTTAACTTGAAGTCTAGACTTGTCTGAATACAATCTGTATTACTCCATCACATTCAGCATTCCTAAATGAATTACAAGTCAAATTCAGACTTGTCGAGTAATTGACTTAATGTTTGTGTTTAACTCTAAAACCTCAATATTACACATTATTCAAATTAGATTACTTGTGAGATTCATTTTCGTGTACAGTAACTGAAAGTGAACACAGTGAAAATGTGGGCCTCCCAACATCAGTGGTTCGTTGTCAGTAAATTTAGTCTTGAGAAGGGCCTTCCGTGCATCGGAGTTTTGTTTGGTCCCTCTCGGCTACCGTATGAGCTTCGGAAGAAAAACGCGAGTTCAACGTTGGCGTCTGTTTTGCTAAATCTGGAGTTGATAATTTAGCACTATTTTATTTCATTCCACGTTCATTTCTCAACAAAACATACGCCAATTATTTTTGTAAGCTCATACAATACAAGTATAATAATGGACTCGGAGAACAAAGCGAAAAAGGTAAGTTTACGTCTGTAAATCTAGTCAGTCCCTAACTAGCTAGTTGTAACGCTTCTTTGGTGTAGACAGTTTTCTATTAGCTTGCTAGGTACGTTTGTTAACAATAGTTAGATAGCTGGTGATATGGACTTTATCTTCGTTTCGACAGTTAGCTACCTGTAGTAGTTACAAGTTGAACAACAAATTAACTGCCGGTAATAGTTGTAAGTAGCCATGTATTGCCGGATTGGCTGGCTAGCTCTGTGAGATTAAGGCACAGGATAGCTAGTTAACATTGGAGGGCTATTCTCGATTGGCAAAATAAATATTTTACAAATGAAAGTACCATCCAAGCCTCTATTTAGCCATAGTTGCCAAAATAATAGTTCTTGGTACAATAAGTTATGGACGTGGTGAAATAATATGCCATTGATTACTTAAGCGTGTTCTTATATTCATGGAAATGATGATCAGTTATCTTAAACAGCGTTAACACATATCGATGAGTTTTGCTTACGATCTCGTCCTCTCCATCTCAATGTTTTTGGTAGCAGGGTTGCGTTATGACTGCGTCGGAGTATTAATTAATTATTTGTAAAATATTATTTCCATGGCTGACGCATGGCAGAAAACAGTGATTATGGTCTGCCAAGCAATACAAACCCAAATTTATTTCTTGCTTGTTACTTTCTGAAGACTTATGGCTGCATTTATTGTCGTCCATGTGTGGTGTGATGGTTTCACCACACTACACATAGGACTTCGCTACAAGCTAAGTTTACTGACAAAACAGAATAAATATATTTTAGCGCTAACAAAGAACCATGCTAATCTATTTGTGACAGCTGTACAGAAAATACTGAATCAACAACTTAGTCGCAAACACCCCTGTTACAGCTAAGAATATTAGGATATTTATTTACTAACTTCAACAAAAAGGTACAGCACATTGAAGTTTGTGATGTCAAATTAAGTTCGGGGTTTAGATTAGTCAAGCCTGAATCCTGCATAGCTCAACGTTAAGGAAGACAGTATGGCGTACAATGTGGCCCAATAACAGGGCTAGAGGGAAGGACAAGGTCCTTAAAGCATACAGTGGTTGAGTGCTTGGATTATTCTTAGTTTTGTTAAATTTCACACATTCAGTTTTCACGTATTATCTGTGTGATTTCTTCTTGGTGTATTAATATGTAGTACCTCATTCTGCTTGTTGTTTTTTTTCATTACCATGTGCAGAGATGTGTTGTGTGATCTCAGACACCAAATGTAATTAGCTAAACGTCATTTTGATACGATGTACTGCAGAGGGTACACCAGGAGGAAGAGGAAAAATTTGGTTCAGAGGGGTCAGATGATGAAGAGTATGTGCCATACGTTCCTGTCAAACAGAGAAAACAGCAGATGGTAAGTAAGGCCTTTTTCCAGTATCTGCCAGTCACAAACAAGAAATCCGCAATGATAGGTTGATCAGTAACTTGAGTGTTGTATGTGATAATGTTCTCTATGTATCCAGCTGTGCGGATGGTGTGTAATAGCTGTATGTGACTGTTCAATTGCTGCGTAATGCACGCTGTCTGTCACTGCTGCCGTGTGACTGCGCAGATGCTGTGTAATAGTGCACACTGTCTGTCCCAGCTGCTGTGTGACTGCACAGATGCTGTGTGATAGTGCACACTGTCTGTCCCAGCTGCTGTGTGACTGTGCAGATACTGTGTGATAGTGCACACTGTCTGTCCCAGCTGCTGTGTGACTGTGCAGATGCTGTGTGATAGTGCACACTGTCTGTCCCAGCTGCTGTGTGACTGCACAGATGCTGTGTGATAGTGCATGCTGTCTGTCACTGCTGCCGTGTGACTGCGCAGATGCTGTGTAATAGTGCACACTGTCTGTCACTGCTGCCGTGTGACTGCGCAGATACTGTGTGATAGTGCACACTGTCTGTCCCAGCTGCTGTGAGACTGCACAGATGCTGTGTAATAGTGCACACTGTCTGTCCCAGCTGCCATGTGACTGCGCAGATGCTGTGTAATAGTGCACACTGTCTGAGCTGCTGTGTAAAAGTGCACAATGTCTGTCCTAGCTGCCGTGTGACTGCGCAGATGCTGTGTAATAGTCCACACTGTCTGTCCCAGCTGCTGTGTGACTGCGCAGATGCTGTGTAATAGTGCACATTGTCTGAGCTGCTGTGTAAAAGTGCACAATGTCTGTCCTAGCTGCCGTGTGACTGCGCAGATGCTGTGTAATAGTGCACACTGTCTGTCCCAGCTGCTGTGTGACTGCGCAGATGCTGTGTAATAGTGCACACTGTCTGAGCTGCTGTGTAAAAGTACACGCTGTCCCAGCTGCCGTGTGACTGCGCAGCTGCCGAGTTGCTGTGCAGTGGCGCATACCATATGTCCCCGCCGTAGTGTGATTGCAAAGACGCTGTGTAATCCTGCGTGTACGTGTTCAGCTGCAAAAGCTGCTCCGGCTGCGGGGTAAAGGGCTGACCGAGGAGGAGCAGAGGGAGAGCGGGGGTGAGCAGAGGGATGACGAGGAGGCCGTTGGCCCACGCTCCAATGTCAGCCTCCTGGACCAGCATCAGCACCTAAAGGAGAAGGCTGAGGGTACGAAAAACACCTGCATACTCAGCATCACCTGAGCCACACCGTGCTCACCGCATAGTTGAGAGCAACCTCAGAAATACTGATCCGCCATTCAACGGAATTAAGTAAAAACACAAAAGCAGCACTATTATCGTGTCATATCAGTTTCCAGTTTAACTGCAAAAAGAGCTGGACAAAATTGTCACGGTTTCCATTGATTAAAAATGCGTGTTAAACTTACGGTTATAATTAAGCAAAGGGACATGTTTTCCCATTATTTGAGTGCAAGAATGCTTTATAGGAAATGGTTCTTACGAATAGTATTTTAGAAAATTAATAAACTCTACCAAAACCTAGGTAATAGTTTACCTAAAGATCAGTAGTGAGCCACCCCCATTCCCCTGATGTTTGCATGTCTGAACTTATACTGTACAGTGCCCTGCTGTTCTGTTCTGTGCAGTTCCCTTCAGTATCTTTGGTATTCTTGATGAGCCAAAGAGACGATAAACAAGAAACCACACATGTAGTGAGCTCTGCAGTGCCGTGACGTTTTTGCCCCCTTAAATTCCACATTTATATTTAGCATATTTCTCACAATTAATGGTTTCAGGTAATCAAATACAATATAGTGTTAGACAAGAGGAACCCAAGCAAACATAGAACATAGTTTTGACATCATTATTTGATTAATTCAATGGAGAAAGTCACCCATATTGCCCCCGTGAAAAAGTAATTGCCCTCTTCGTTTTGAAATATCAACATATTTATTTGTCATTAAAAATTTGATTCAGTTGATTGAACACATCCAAACTTTATTGCAACCAGCCTTGTTGAGCTTAAAAAGCATTTATATTGAACGTTGCCATCAGAAGGAAGTATTCACGTCAGTATATTTTACTGTATATTTTATATATAGTATATTTTAGCTTTAGTACATTTATTCAGGCTTATTTAGTCCTCCCAAGTGTGCTGTCTGGAAATGAATCATGTTTTGTGCGTCCACTTCAAGTATGGCCAATTATATTTCTGAAACTCATGGTTTATTCTTCTCAAGTTCTATCAAAGTTTTATTGCAGCTACTCACATTTTGAATGATTCTCAGTAGATATTGAGCTTTAAGAGCTATATGTCTGTGAGTGAATAGCCTGCATTGCTTTATAGTGATGAAAAGATATGAAAGTACATATTTGTGCTTATATGCATGTGTGTTTCTCTTTCCAGCACGGAAGGAGTCTGCAAAGGAGAAACAGCTGAAGGAGGAGGAGAAGATCTTAGAGAGTGTGGCTGAAGGGAGAGGTGAGAGAAATCTAGAGACCTAACTACTTCTAACCATGGTAATGATCAGTATCCCCGAGAACTACTGTTAACCCTGAGTATTACTTCAGGGAACACCCTAATGCTATACCTGAGAAGAAATGACTTCTAATTCTACTTCCAACCCCTGTTCTCAAACACACAAATACACACACACACACACACACACGTACATGCAGGGGTGTGCTGAATATTTCTTTCAGGACAAACAGTATTTTAGAAATTCTATGTATTTCTACCTCTGGACCCATCTTTACCTTCACCTGCACCCTGACTAAACTAACTCAGTGAACTGCCCTCAGTTTTTTATTAATGTTGTTGTAACCTGTGTTTGACATAGTGTATGTCTTCACTACCATTGGCTTTAATGTACTCTGTATGAACTCCTGTCTCTTGGTATGCCAGACATTTTCCTGGTGTATAGCAATACAGTGAATCTGTATCTATGAGATACAGATTAACATAACTGTGTTTTACATAATTAATACATCGCACCCTCTGTCCCACACACACTTTCCATATCACACCTTTTTTTTTTTTTTTTTTCCCATTACCCTGTAATGGCACTGTATGACAGTTGCACTTTAGCAACCCCAACCCCCCCACCCCCGAAGTTAGAGGAAATCCAGGGTCAGTGTTGCCATCTGGGTTGATTACTGTCTTGTCTTTGGCAGCGCTGATGTCTGTGAAGGAAATGGCTAAGGGAATCACGTATGACGACCCAATCAAAACCAGGTGAGAGACAGAGGGGCGGAGACTGCTGGTCACTTGTTTTTACCTGGCCCCTCCCTACCAGATTGCCAGAGGGCCTGTTACTTGCAATTTCCAAAGTTTAATCTCAACTTTCTGAATAAACTTTCTAATCATTAAGTAGTAAACTTGACCTTAGTTGTGGAGTATGGCATCCTGGTATGTGTAGTTCTTGTGTAGTATGTTTCAACATTATGAATATAATAACTGATTATTGCAGCTAAAGTTCCAACAAATGAGCCTTGCACTGTGGTGTAGTTACCGTGCAACTTGCCACCGATTTGTTATTGGTTACATGTTCAGTTTACAGGTGGGGCATTAGCCCACAGTGAGGGTCAGCTGTTTTCCAGTGCAGTGATATCATAGCTCAGAAGAGACAGCTGGGAGAGAGATGAGCTTTTAGTTTTGCCTTGAACTCCAATTCTCTGTCCCGCAGCTGGAGGGCGCCACGCTACATCCTGAACATGCCTGCGGCACGGCACGAACGTGTGAGGAAGAAGTACCACATCCTGGTGGAGGGAGAGGGGATCCCACCCCCGATTAAGAGCTTCAGAGAGATGAAGTTCCCACAAGGTGGCGCCAAAGATGCAGCCCTGACTGCCATTGAGTGTGTGTGTGTCCGTCTGTGCCAGAGTGTATGTATGTGTCAGCACACCAGGGTATCAATAGCTTTGATTGTAGATTGTGTGTGTGTGTGTGTGTGTGTATTTTGTACAGTGCAACATTGCTCATTCTCCCTGTCTCTTGCTCTTTGCAGCGATATTGAAGGGGTTGAAAAAGAAAGGTATCGTGCACCCCACACCTATCCAGATCCAGGGTATCCCAACCATGTAAGTGTGGGGGCGGGGCTTGTCCTGGGGTCATTGTGATGTCATCTTTTAGTCAGATAATAAAGAACATAAATGTGTGGAAGAAGGCAACAACTTTCCATAGAAGCGAGCGATGCATAAAAGAAAATGTGGCTGTGCTTGTGTGTTTTTATGTGCAGTCTTTCAGGGCGGGATGTGATCATTGTGTGTGTGGTTTTAGTCTTTCAGGGCGGGATATGATAGGCATCGCCTTCACCGGCTCGGGGAAGACGCTGGTGTTCACACTGCCCATCATCATGTTCTCCCTAGAGCAAGAGAAGAGGCTTCCCTTCTATAAAAGAGAGGGACCCTACGGCCTGATCATCTGCCCCTCTGTGAGTCTGCTCCCTGCCTAACGTCCCACTGCCCCAGTCTACTGCGCTACTGCCCCAGCTTCTGCCTCTATCCTCTACTCCAGCCTACTGTGCATTAGTGTCAGTGATGCTGTGGTTATTACATAGCCCAGTGTGTTGAGTAGATCTGCAATGTTGTTATCTCACAGTTTAGACATACTGCAGTGTTATTTAGCCTATAGATTGCAGGTACCGTTGAGTGTATGGCTTATCAGGGTGTGCTGTTGTGCTCACAGTGGGAGATGGCAAGGCTAGGCAGAGCAGTGTGTTGTGACTGTATGTCTCAGTAGGGGGCGCTGATGTGCATTGTGTTGACAGAGGGAGCTGGCACGGCAGACCCACAGCATAATAGAGTACTACTGCAAACTGCTGGAGGAGGAGGGAGCCCCGCCCATGCGCTGCGCCCTGTGCATTGGGGGCATGTCCGTCAAAGAGCAGATGGAGGTCGTCAAACAGTGAGTTCATGCGTCTTGGGGAGTGTGTGAGTGTGTGTGTGTGTGTGTGTGTGTGTGTGTGAGGGAGAGAGAGAAAGTGAGTGTGACTGTGTGGGAGAGTGTGTGAGTGTGACTGTATGTGTGTGGGTGAGGAGCGTTCACCCCAGCTGACAGATAAGCTTAGTGTTTGGTAGTAGGCCCGACCATATTGCAGGGTGGAGCCCTGTTTGTCCTCCCCATCAGCAGTTTTATGTGACAAATCACAATGGATGGCCTATGAAAAACAGATAGCCTATGAAAACTAAAGAAACTGATGCAGGAATTGAGAACGATCTGCTTTTTAATCTAATCAGACTGAGAGCTGAGAAAACAATAGGCATATAATACAAGAAAAAATAAAGTGAACGACAAATGAATAATAAAGGCAAATGATTTGTGAGTATAATGCGGAGTGTGACAAAAGTGTGTCTTAACAAGAGAGTAGATGAACCATGAGTGCAGTGCATTGTGGGGTGTGGCTTATGTTTGTTTTCATGGCAGCGGTGTGCATATGATGGTGGCCACGCCTGGACGGCTGATGGACCTCCTGCAGAAGAAGATGGTGAGCCTGGATATCTGCCGGTACCTGGCGCTGGACGAGGCCGACCGCATGATCGACATGGGCTTTGAGGAAGACATCCGAACAATCTTCTCTTACTTCAAGGTAACCTTCCCATGATCCTCTGTGCTCTCCCAAACCCAAATACTGCAGCAATGAATCTGACGTGTGGATACGGCCGGCCAATTCAGAACTGGCTGTGTGTGTAAATAAGGGCTGAAGTGTTGTATAGTGATTTTGGAGCGACACATGTAGCGCGGAAGGCACAGTTCAATGTAAATTTAGGGAGCTTGGCTTGTAACTTACAGTTTGCAGGTACACTTTCTAGGTGGAATACTGCTGTTGTACCTTTGAGTAAAGGTATGTCACCTGATTTGCTTTAGCATTAGGGCTGCATTGTGGAGAAAGGCAGTATAGCTGCAGTGTGAATGCTCTTTTTCCTCAGGGTCAAAGACAGACTCTCTTGTTCAGTGCCACCATGCCCAAGAAGATCCAGAACTTTGCCAAGAGTGCCCTGGTGAAACCTATTACCATCAACGTGGGCCGAGCCGGTGCTGCTAGCTTGGATGTCATCCAGGTGAGATACACTGCTCTAACAAATTAAGCTACTGTTCTGAATTCCACATACTGCTATGTGTATATGTGTGATTCCCCACAAATATTCTATATCATTTCAGAGTTTACCAGCAAGAGAAGTAAAGGGGAAATGTTAAGTATTCATCTTTGAATTTGACCTAGGTTTGGTCTTGCTCCTAAAAAGAAATATAATTTAAAAAATATATTTCCTATTAAAGTAGGTGTGAAACTACCTCTTACTGGAGTTTCAGTGCTCTTCAGAAGGTGGTAAAATGGGAAAACAATAGTAATAGAAATGAAATAATACCCCATGCTATATCATGACATGCTCAACCAGTGGTATGTTGGCAGGCAAATTGTGACAGACAGGAAACCTCATGGCCTGAACTCAGTGCGGCAACATTTACTGACTGACCTACTCATATTTTGTGAGATAACCACAGGCATCCACAGAGCATACTTATAATATTAGACTCTGCAAATACCACCCAGCATGATATAAATAAAATATGTCTTACTTTACAACTTCTTCTTCCTCAGTTTCTTCCTGTCAGAAGTAGTTATAGCATGCTCGGCAAACCAGCTTCCTAGCAATGTCTGACTCTTAGCAGCTTAGTACCTGGCAAAAAAAAAACCAATAAGGTGACTGTTGTCGCTTTTGTAGCATTAGCTGGGCAAATGTAGGCCATGACTTTGCATTCACTGTAGCCAGAAATTATATTACTATCAGTGCTTGTAGACTGTTCACTTAGCATGGCTAAAGTAAGCTGTTTAAGCTGCAGTTAAACATTATAATCAAATTACCTTTGGTCTGAAAGCAAGCGCCATCTTCATACACAATGTGGTTTGATGTGGAGTCATTTTTACCAAAAAAATGTTCGTTGTCAATGAAATCACAAGCTAGCAAATGCGTGCACTGCATTGGTGGGTGATGGAGTCATGTGAAATGCCCCGGAGCACTATGGGATATGTAGTCATTCTCTCTTGATTATTAGCAATCTGCAGAATGTTACTGGTGTCTACATGTTTTTAGTATTTAAACACCTGTCCACCCCTTGTATGAAAGTGACATATATATAATAGTGTCTGCTATTCTTCCTTCAATTCCCACAAAATCAAATGACACAATGCTGTCAAGATTTTTTTGTGTAAAATATGTATTTAAGTACATGATGATGTACTGGACTGGGTTTTTTCTTTTTGGCCAGTCAGAGGTGTTGGAGATGATTTCACTAGAATCTGTGAATGCTTTGTCTGTACAGGAAGTGGAATATGTAAAAGAGGAAGCTAAAATGGTGTACCTACTGGAGTGCCTGCAGAAGACCCCACCCCCTGTATGTATCTGCTAACTTCCTTCAGCTTGTTCAGCAGTCCTAAACTCCTTAGGTATAGCACTCCTATGGGAAACGTAGATAAGCCATTCTTTTTAACTATTTTTTGTGTTCTTTCATAATCTGAAGTCAGTTTGATTCCAATGGCTTAGTACACAGACTGTGTGTTTTTACAGATAGTATATATCTTACACATGCAAGATATAATCTTGTTATACTGAACATGTTTTTCATTGATCTGTTTCCTAAAACAGAAGACCATATTTTTTATGTTGAGAACGGTCCATTCGACCCATCTAGACTCATCCTATGCATATATTTCATTATGATCATATCGCATACTCTCCTGAAACATGCTGTACGCTATTTTTTTCTGCATTAGAGGTGAAAACAGGAATATACCTGACGTATCAGAGATTAGTGGCGAGAGCATCAAGAGCATTTATCTCTCTGTTAGCGCAAGTGCCACGTAAGTGCTGATGAACAGGCGGAAATGTCTTTCTCCCATTAGGTGCTGATGTTTGCAGAGAAGAAGGCAGATGTGGACGCCATCCATGAGTATCTGTTACTGAAAGGGGTAGAGGCTGTAGCCATTCATGGAGGGAAAGGTGTGTGTGTGTGTGTGTGCGCGCGCGCGCGATTATACTTTTATGTGAGTGTATGAGAATCAACATAATGTGTTGTATACGTGTGTTTGAGGATTGATATTGGCATGTGTGTGTACCAGACCAGGAGGAGAGGACCAAAGCCATTGAAGCGTTTAAGGAGGGGAAGAAGGATGTGCTTGTAGCCACAGACGTTGCCTCTAAAGGACTGGATTTCCCTGCCATCCAGCACGTTGTCAATTATGACATGCCTGAAGAGATAGAGAACTATGGTACGACCAATCGCAGCACATCGTCTTAAACACCCCCACCAATCACCATGCATCATCCTACACATCTCCACCAATCACGGCACAGTTGTGCTTGGTGTGGGGGACTATGGTTAATGTTGTATTTTTCTGTTTAGTCCACAGGATCGGACGTACGGGACGATCGGGGAAGACAGGAATTGCAACCACTTTCATCAACAAGGGCTGTGGTAAGAGCCTGAAAAAAACGCACAATCCCTTCTGCCCCCAGGACCTGAGAAATACCCATACTCCCCACTGCCCTAGGGTCTGAAAAAATGCATACAATTCCGTCTTTCCCCAGTATGTGAGAAATACCCAGAATTCCCCCTACCACCAGCGCCTGAAAAAATCTGTACAAGCTCTTGTGCTCCCTGGGCCTGAGAAAGTACCCGAAATCCCACCTGTGGTTTTGCAGCTTCCCGCCTGACCACATCCTCCCTGATTGGAATCGAAAGCCACATATCTATAAATATCACTGAAAGCAGACTGTTACAGTGAGCGTGTCATTTCTGTAGGTAGTAGGTACTTCTGTTACAAACGCGGGTAACTGCAGTTACAGCATTTTGGATCGTTTTCCACCTCCATGAAAAACGAATGAGCTGTTTGGCTGTCTCATTGGAGGATGGTGCTCCCTCTTGCGGAATTGCGGAATCCCTCCCCCCACATACGTACATACAGTCATGCTGGAGAATATGTGGACTCCCTTTGGAACGATCTGTTTTTCATCTTGTTATCCTATGAAGACTGATTATTGGAATAAACATGAAACAGAGCATTCTTGGAATATTTAACAAAATGTTCCAGTGTTAGGTATCCAAAGTATGAAGAAGTGAGTGAACCTTCAAATTCAGTAACTGATGAAACCTCCTTGAGCAGTAGTGACTTAAAATAAGCATTTCTTGTTGCTGATTATCAGTGTCTTGGTGTCTGCTTTGAGCAATTTCAGCACCTTCTTGCTTACAGAATTGCTTCAACTGTGACTGTTGAGGTCTTGTTTTCTTATGCAGCTCCCTTCATGCCTGGCCAGAACACTTCAGTTTCCATCCTGACTTTGACATGGACGTAAATATAAATACAAATATAATTACTCTTACAGCATTTTAATGTGGATTTCCTTGGATATTTGGGACAGCTGTCTGTTCGCATGACTGACTCTCTCCCCTAGATGTCTCTGATAAAATGCCAAATTTGTGGTTTCTTTTATAACAGCAAGCTGGCCAAGTCTTGAGGAAACAAAGCAGACCCAAACCACGACACTCCCACCACCATGTATGCTGACTGTAATGGGATTCTGACTTCGGAAGTGCAGCGTTTAGCGCTCACCAAAGAGAGACCTCTAACAGTGGTCTGGACAGATGGGTCAAAATATATATTTTTTGCTGCAATTAAAAGGCTCTTTTGGGGAAAAAAAAAATATATACACTGTCCAGTAGTGTTCTACTCTGTCCTTTTCATCATGGGGACACATTTGTGCCACAGTTTTGGGCTGCTTTGCTGTACCTGGACCCACATTTTTATGAGAAGATTCCGGAAAATAGTGTCAGGTTACACTTTTTTTCACCAGAAGCTGCGCGAAAAAGTGGGCTATGCAGATAGACTGAAACATCCAAGGAGATGTTTTGTAATGGGCTTTAAAAAGAATATGCATGTTTACGATCACTCAAGAAATAGTTGGTATCTGGTGCCCCAGTTGCTCACCTGGTAGAGCTCATACCACATAATACATCGTACCACATGAGTCCTTACTGCAGCAGCCTGGGTTCGAATCCAGCCCAGGCCCTTTGCTGCATGTCATCCCCCTTCCCCTTCCCCTGCCCCCCCTGCCTCTCTCCCCCCACCATCACCAACAGATAAAGCAGAAACGCTAAAAAAAAAAAAAGTCTTTAAAAAAATAGTTGGGATCTAAAATCTATTCAATAGATGTGGCAGGACTTAAATAATGCAACTCATGTACAGAAGCCTGCAAATGCCACAGAGGCGAAGCAATTACATAAGGAAGAATGGACTACAACTACAAAAGTGGATATAAGACCACTCTAAACGGCTATAGCAGATGTTTCTTTGAAGTCATTGCTGCTTGGTGGGGTTTAATCAGTTACTGAACGTAAAGCATCACATACTACAGCGCACTAGGATATTAATATTGGTCCATTTTTTTAAGTAATCCTGTTTGTATGGTATTTACCATATATTTTTCTTAAATTGTGTTTGTCTTCTTGAGACTTTCAGTCTAAAATATGTGAAAAATATAGATCATTCCAAAGGGTTCACACTTTCAAGCATCACTGTACAACAGCTGAATCTCTCATGATTCGAATTCATATGTCATTTATTGGCAAAAAAACTTGATGCTAAAATTCTCTCTCTACAGATGAGTCTGTTCTGATGGACCTGAAGGCATTGTTAATTGAGGCGAAGCAGAAGGTCCCTCCAGTACTGCAGGTGTTGCAGACCGGGGATGAGACCATGCTGGACATTGGAGGTAAGAGCGCCCCTGCTGCCCTGGAGGACCCTGGTGCTGTGGCCATAATTATAAGTCTGCACACAACCCAGCATGCAGGTGGCCAGAGCGCCCCCCAGCTTCAGCCTGGCACACTGCACCCATTGCCAGCGTTCCTACTGAACATGCTTCAAAAGAATGAAAGGAGGGCATTATAGGTTATAGCTGATTGGATACTGTGTGTGTGTGTGTGTGTGTTTGTTCATGCATGTGTGTGTATTTACCCCAGGGGAACGAGGCTGTACCTTCTGCGGTGGCTTGGGACACAGAATCACAGACTGCCCCAAACTGGAGGCCATGCAGACCAAGCAGGTCACCAACATCGGCCGCAAGGACTATCTGGCACACAGCTCCATGGACTTCTGATACGCCCGACCACTTCCTCTCTCTGTACCTCTGTCCCTCTCTGTCTTTCTCTGGCTGTTTCTCTGTCCCCCTCCCTCACCCTGAATTTGTATAGGTCACCCTGTTTTAGAGTATTTTATCTGATGCATATCTGCTTCAGTTTCTTGACATGAGGAAGCTGTGGGGTGTAACTGAGAACTGCTGTCTTAATTCTGGAATTTCCTTTCTGTATCTGAGTAATATCGGTATGTTCTTGCTGGTCCACCCTGGCATGGTTGTGTAAAATCAATGCATTTTTCCATTGTTTTGTTTTATATGGGAATTCCACAGCTAAATCCCAAGTGATAATGTAATGTAAATAAAAAAAAAAACAAACCAAGCATGTCGTCGTGTGTATTTGTTTGTGCTTGTATTTGTATGAGTGTGAGTATGCCTGTGAGATAGTGTCTGATTGAATGTTTTGTGTGCATATGTGAGAGTTTGTGCATGCGTGAGAGAGAGTGTGTATGTATGTCATGATAGTGGTTAGTGTGTGCAGTGCATTGCATGCATAGACTTATGTATAGTGGATTGTCAAGTTGAGTCTGGATTGGTAAGGTGGTGGTTAATCTATTTCTGTCACGTTGAGCCCGCCAACACAGACTGTTGTATTGTTCTTATACATGCTTTCATGCGTCAAGTTTACATATCTATCTACATATCTTATGATTTAATTCTATAAAATTTAGTGTTGCAGGTATTTGGTACTCCGTTAACTTAGCTTGCTAGGTTAGCTAGATAATGTTAGTTCTATTAAGCAAGTAGTATTCTGTGGAATCTACAACCTGGCCTTCAGTAACTTCTTAAAACCAGTCATTGCTCTTGAATTTTATTTCAGTTTGAAAGATAAAGAAGCAACGTGTTTGAGTAATCAATGGCAAAACGTATAGTTTATTGCATGGTCTATATTGTAAATCTATAATGTCTTGATCGGTGTGTCATGAAATGCAAGCATGATAACAAACACATGGACTCACATCTGTGCCTATATATGGAAACAATTATGCACATGTATGAACATGTAGAAATGCATACATGCACATACGCTTACAAGTTTATTTTCCAAGGATCGGATGTCATTCATTATGATAAGTTATCTGGTTGCTCTGTGGTGTGGTGTAAAATGTATAGAGCTTGAGGTTTAATTTCAGCAGCGCACAGTAGCAAGCGGTCATGGTTACTGATGCAGCGTTCAGATTAGATCTGGATTTCCACACTGGGTGAAATACACAGTTAAAACCAATGGAAAATGATGAAAATAGTTATAAACGGAGTGAAGCTCCACCCCGCCACCCACATGGTCATATGACCAGGGGCTGTACACAGTGAAGTAAAACCACAGCCTGATTAGCGCTTCCCTACCCCAAAAAGGCAGAGGCTGCTATACCGCGGACGCCGCTACAACTGCGTAGCTCGTACAGTGGAAAGGCCTTCCTCCCGGGGGTGTCTGCATATAGCAGAGCCATGGAAGTCCCTGCCAAAGAAGGAATGATGCACCTTCAGGTGGTGAAGTTTGGGAAGGTGAGTCTGCTGAGGCTGAATTCACAAGTTAACTCTCCTGGAGCTGAAAACAAATATGAACTCTGCTTAGCCTAAACGAAAAGGTGAGCTGTTTTACAGACAAACACAGGGGTGAGCTTTCCCCATTGCGTTGAGCTGTCAGAATTGGGTTTTAGCTGCTCAGCTCACTGTTCACAGGCCTGGTTCTCCTCCATCCTTAAAGGGGCATTAAACTTTGTTAATGCCTTAGGCTCTACGTTTCCTTACGTTTGATGTGTCTTCTTAATCAAGGAACAATCATTTCCTGTTCGCTCTGGCTTTCAAATGTACTGATTCTTGTGTTTGTGCATTTTGGCCCCCATTCAGACTTTCAGTTCTCTTTCATTCATTTCACAAAACCTGAAAAATATTTTTAAAATATGGCACATATATAAATCTCATTGAAACAGTTTTTTTTAATATGATATTATTATATATATATATGATATAAATATCATATATATGTAATATTAGCATGATGAAAACTGGAATGATTTTACCCTGTTCTTGTTTTTGAATTATGGTGGCTGTCATTAACGGAGCTTCACCTTCACAGCATGTTCTGTATGACAGTTGTTAACCATAGCCAATATTATAATGCTGGCTTTAAATGCTAAATTAGCTACTGGCTAATTTACTCGCAGCTGTTCGATCTGTGGTGGAATTGCACAGGAATCCAGACCAGAAGGAAAAACAAACTCTCAAGTCAGTACGGGTTTAGACTCCTTTATTCTTTAGCTGCACCAGCAATAAGGGGCCCCGGAGACCCTGCCTGCAGGAGTCTGCTAGGTGGACCCTGTCTGCAGGAGTCTGCTAGGTCTTATACTATAAAGCATACAGAATGAATCAATAGTCCATGTAACAGGTAATCAGCAGTCATGTGTTGGACTTTATTCTTCTTCAACAGCTGACAGTCCCATGCTTAGAGATTTTGTTTCTTCACCTTTGATTTGATTGATTGTACATGTTATACTCTTGATCTACTCTGCTCTGCTGTGCCACATCGTATGATATCATTTTTTTTTTCACATTCGGATTATACATTTACAGTCACTTTTGGCAGTTGGTATACTATCACTGTAGCTTTGATGCAACATGATGATGAAAGACGCCAGCATGTAGCAACGATTCACCATCATCCTCCCTGACATGGAGTTAGAAAGAGGAAATATCGCTTCATCACAACAGACCACTAGCTGAAGGAAAAAAACTCATTCTAATGTGAGGCGGACACTGAAGGTTCCGAAATGATGTGACTTTGTTATGAATTTCAGTTAAGATATCTAATACCAACAATAAAAACAACTAAACACTACACAAACTGAATGTCAGTTCATTTCAGGATATGTGGCCGGAAGGTTATTTTTAGAAGAGCCCTTACCCATGGGAACCTTCGTCAGTGTACAGTGTCCAGGAAACATGTTTACTATCTAAATTGTGTGTGATAAGAGAATTGTGTTAGGAGACTTGAGTAAGCTTAAGTAAGGGTCTTTCGTATGGAAATTGAGGGGGCACTCTTCGATTTCACAGGCAGCAAGTGTGAAAGCCATTGGATTGCAGTTTCAGTCATTTCATGCTCAAACCTAACATTTCGTTGTTAGGTTTGAGCATGGTTGAGTATGGCTGTTGGACAGAGGTAAGCTTGAGTAGCATTGTTAGATATGGGTAGGTCTGAGTAAAGTTGTAGAGTATGTGTGAATAGGGCTTTTGGGTTTGAGTAGGAGCTGAGTTGTGTTAAAAACTAAAAATAGGTGGCTGCTACATTACATTACATGGACAACAGCATGCAAGTCGCGAGTTTGTCAGTTCATTAAGCGGTATTTTGGAATGTGACTGGGGCCTTGTGTTTTCCCTGTCAACCCTATGCTTTTGCAGAAGACATGGAGGCGGGCCTGGGCTATCCTGTTCCCACCCAGCTTGACTGGGATTGGTCGGTTGGAGCTGTACAACATGCGGGATGGGGGCGTGGGAGACCAGGGACCCGCCTACAAACAGGCTCTGAAGGGGACGGACAAGCGCGTGATTCGCCTAGACGACTGCCTCAGCATCAGCCACGCCCCGGAGGAGGCGTGTCCCCGAGACTGCTCTGCCTTCTACCTGAACACCACCCAGCGCACCTACACCCTAGCGGCCCCAGCTCCACATGACTGGATGCCTATCATCTGCCAGCATGCATTCCAGGTACAGCTAAACCAGCAAACTACACCTTATGCACCCAACCTAACCTCACAACCACAGCAATGCGCGCTAACCGCCCCTCCATGAACCCTTACCTTACCCTTCCACCCCCACCCCAAAACAAACAACTGCAGCCACACCCAACCGCAACCCCAAAGTGCCTCCCCACTTATGCACCGCTACAATTCAACTACTCCCTCACACAACCCCCTAGCCACAGCTAGCATCCACACATGCACACACCCTACCACCAGTCATGATGTTATCATTTACTTTTTTGTATATATTAAATGAAACAAAATTTTTCCAAACCATTATTTAAAAATATAAACAAAAATAAAATATTTTTAACAATGAACCACAGCTCCACTCCCATTCCCCACCTAACGCTAAACCATAACCACACCCTCAAACCCATACTGCACACACCAACATACCCAGCAATCCCTGATCAGAGTAATGAGTATGTTTTCATGGGTATGTGTGAGAGGTGATTGACAAATAGAATTTATGGTTTTGTGGAGGGTGGATGTGATTGGCTATGGGTTAAGGTCATGTTTGCCCCCATTCCTGCTTGCCTTGTCTTCAGAGGAAGGACAGAAGTCCAGCCCTGAGGAACAGAGATCACAGTCCAGAGCCATCCATGTCTGAGAATGAGCTGTACTCCTCCTGGAGCTCAGGTACTCAACCATAGAGTTCTACTCCTCCTGGAGCTCAGGTACTCAACCACAGAGTTCTACTCCTCCTGGAGCTCAGGTACTCAACCACAGAGTTCTACTCCTCCTGGAACTCAGGTACACAACCACAGAGTTCTACTCCTCCTGGAACTCAGGTACACAACCACAGAGTTCTACTCCTCCTGGAACTCAGGTACACAACCACAGAGTTCTACTCCTCCTGGAACTCAGGTACACAACCACAGAGTTCTACTCCTCCTGGAGCTCAGGTACACAACCACAGAAATTGTAGTAAAAATCTTCATAGAAAGCTGAAGGGCTGGGATGTATTCTTATGGAACCTAACTTGTAATAAGGTGGTGCCAGGTTCAAATCCCAAATGGGGCACTGCCGTCTTATGCCTACGATTGTAAAACATTTGCTTGTGTAGTATGCCCAGTGTAGTATCTTTGAGAACATTTAAATATCCCATTCTTTTTTACAGATGAGTTTTTATCAGTGCTAATAAGGTTAAGTACCACACTTGTAACTGCCTAGTCGCCATGTCAGATATGCCCAGAGTAAGACTATAAACGTAGTGGCTTGCTTTCTCCTTCAGCCAGCACCAGCAGTTGCACAATAAGATATATGGCGCTGCAGCTGATGGGTGATAAGCTGTCCGATTGCTACATTTCCCGTTTGAATCCTTCTAAGAAAGATGAATTGTGAAAGCATTTTAATAGACCAATCGAAGCTGCACGCAGACACTGTAGACAGTGCAGTCAAGGGCATGTGCACTTGAACAAAAGGGTGTGTTTGTCAGTTGAGGGCATGACGATGCTGAAAGAATACCTTTCACTTTTAGAATGATATACAAAGTTGAGCGGAGGGAACTGGTTTCAGAAGGTCTTGGTGTGAATCTTTTGGGCAAGTGTGATTTAAATAGCTACACACACAGCATTTGTGGGTTAAAGTTCTTTGCAGCTGCTACGCACAACAATGTTTTATGTTTTTCGTTTCAGTGCCCTTAAGATAGTCAAGCTTCGCTTAGCAAGTCACAGCTGTACCCACAAACGCAGAACAAGCATGCAGGTCCACTCTAACTTCTCCATATTCATGTTCCCCATCACTACCATGAGCCTGCATCCCCACCTGCCCTTTACTTATTCACACCTCACACCACCACTAGCAATAACCTGCCAAACTAAAGAGAACACAGGGCAGATTTTCAATGCATTTAATGGCACATCTGGTCTCTCCTCCAAAAGATGAAATATTCTGGTTGCCAGCTGGGGTTAATGTAATAATGACCCTGAGATGGTATAGCCTTTTTTCATGTGCTCAAAAAACAATGAGTTTGCTCAGAAGTTTTAAATGAAATAGATGCAGTGCGTACAGGGTTCCTGGACAGATATGATATATTTTCATATGTTGTATGTTCAAAACTGCATACTGAAATGTTCTGCTGGGGTTATGGAGCTTAGCTTGGCTGGATTCTGCAGGAGTCATGAAGCTGAACTAAGCTAGGCACTGCAGGAATGAAGGAGATGAGCCAGCCCAGACAGGTTCTGCTGGACTTATGGAGCTCAGGTTTTTAACTTTCTTTTCCCCGAGATTATCCCCTCTTTTCCCAAAATCCTGGCCAAAATAGTTGTCTCACCACAGCAACCATTTTGCTGGCTTCAAGAGGACAGCCATATGAACACGACTCCTTAGCTTTACGTGAAGACAATCTAGCTACTCTTCCACACTTCAGCCACACAACACACTGTCTATATCGTCAGAGGAAAGTAAAGACAATGTACACTTGGATAATACTACTACAGGCACCCAGTCTGACCAGTAGTGGCCACTAGAGAGGCACGAGACCAGTGAACTTCATTGACTCTGATGGGGCCTCCGTTTATAGCCGGTAAAAGCATGGCTGGGATTTCAACACACCTCACCATGTGAGGCCCCTAAGAGCTGAGGTTGTAATCAGAAAGTTTCGACTTCGATTCTCTCACGGGCATGTTTCTTTTTGAACCCTTAAGCAGGACACTAAAGCGGCACAGAGTAAATATCAAGCAACTAAAACCGATCATGTTTATTAAATGATATTGGCCTTTTCTGAGCAGAAAAAGGATTGGATGTGACGTGTATTCTTCATTATTTTAAGAACATACTTCAAATGCTTTTACTTATCACTGGAATCAAAAAATGTATGCCCCCTGTTCCCCCCTGTTTTGCCATTTTTAATTGTATTTCATGACCAGAACGAGTTGCTTTCTGTAAATGTATCACATCTCCATGATTGACAACTTGATTTGAAACCTCATGCATCTAACACTTTGAAGTGTAATACCATGTGTTTTTAACAACCCCTGACATGGTGTGTATGATACCATGTTTAATTTGGTGTCTTATAAACTCTCTTTTAACAAATAAGCTACTTTCTTTTGTGTGGGTGGAGGTGTGTGATCAGAAATAATAAAAACTGTGCCTGTATATTTGTTGTGGTGGTGGTGATGTCTCTCCCCCCAGGTGAGTTCCAAGTATCAGTGCAGTGGACGGAAGCGGCAGCCAGGTGTAACCTAGCCGGGCCGTACCTTCTTTCAGTCAGCAGGGAGGCGCTCACACTGCAGGACCCCAGCACAGCCCAGCCCCTCTACTGCTGGCCCTATCGGCTGCTCCGTCGCTTCGGACAGGACAAGGTAAGCCCTGCCCCAAGCCACAGCTCATTGGCTCTTCTTAGCCCATTTTCGTCAGCATCATAAAAGAGCACTGTTTCCATTCTTTTGAAACAATGCACAGCCCTCAGTCGTCAGATACCTATAGGTTACTTATCACATGGTCTCTGAGTGACTAACTGCCGAGCTCCGTAACGCTCACGCTGCAAAAGACGGGACCGGGCTCTGATATTGACTGATTAAGTCATGTACGGAGATCTGCCATTGATCATGACTATGGGGCGTGTTTACAAAGCTACTCCTGTGAGAATCAAGTTAAAAGTTATCTTACGACTAGGAAGGAAGTTGAAGATAGCTAAACATAAGCCTTGCAAGTTATTTATCAAGGCTCTTACAACTACACGCTGTGAGGAGGAGATTTAGGAGCAAATCATATCGAGTAACAATGAGGTTGCTTGTACATCGAATAATTTTTATATACCCTACTAATATGAAATATTGTATCACTGAACCGTAAGAATAGTATAATATAAAGCCGTTCTGACTAGTTGTAATTTTGAATACCTTATATTTGATATGAACAGACCAATCACTTATTCGGCCAGTTTAGAGGTAAAATAATCGAGGGCAGTGGAAAGAGAGTGGACACAGATTAATTGCCTGATGCGCGGACATGTAAAGCAAACAAAAAGTAATCCCAAATAGCCTTACTTTGTGTTGCTCCATTTTCACCATTGTGAAACAACGCAATGTCACTACCACTGCGATTACAGACCATTTTTGAACATCCAAACTATATTGTTTCAACAATTGGTACTGGCATCTGACGGTGACTCCTAACAGCACTTCTCGAGGTGAATTATTTGGACTTGAAGCAAGTTCATATGTAAGGGACTTTGAGATTATATTCAAATGAGCTGGATTTAATTTATGTCACAAAAATTTCATGCAACTATGGCCTGATTTCTTACTCTGGGACACTTTGTAGATATGGCCCATAGACAGAGCTCTACTGCAGTCTGACTGAGTTAGAATCGCAAACAACCTTGATTAATGCAGAGGTTTAAACCCCCAAAACTAAAACTATTACTATGTATTTGTTCTTCCTAAATAATAATAATAATGATAATAATAATAGTAATAATAATAATAATAATAATACACTTATTTATATAGTACTGTTTGTTATCAAATAAAATGATAACACTAAATAAAACAGGGATACACCATACATAATGTATATAAAACTACCCCTCCACTCCCCAGTGCAGGGATTTAAGTATCAGGGAAATATGATCATATTATTTAGTCCTTGTCAGAACCCTGGCTGCTACATGTTGAATGAGTTGCAGTTGTCCAATGACATACCTGGGGAGGCCAGAAAACAAGAAGCTGCAAAAGTATAGTCTGGCTGAGATAAAAGCAAGCATTATTTTCTCAGCAATGACATCCAGCTTTTTATATCAGCCATGCACTTAGAACTGCAGCTGAGCAGCTTTCCCCAGGCTAAATATTAATGTGCAGCTGTGTATCATCAGCATAACTATGGAAATACACACCACTGCTACAAATAATATCACCAAGTGGGAGCATGTACAGCGAGAACAACAAAGGGCCAAAAATTGATCCTTGTGGAACACTGCAAGTAATACTGACTTTTGGCAATACTTTAACTTTCTGTGGCTGGGTTTTCGACCTGTTGGTTTAGATAACATTAGGGTTTAAATGTGACTCAAAATTACATTAAATTATTGATTTTTGTCCTCATCCACACATTTGCACGCAATAACGCAAACTGCCTATTGTGTGAATGAAAGGGAAGAAACTTCCTTCAGCCAGGTAATTAGCACCCCCTAGTGGCTTGCCATTTGTCTAGAGGCTGTCATCTTTGAAAGGTATTCCTCTCCTCTGATTAATAGTATTACTGCTACTACTACAGCCACTACTAATATTACTACTACTAATAATAATAATAGTAGTAGTAGTCGTAATAATAACAATAATAATAATAAGTATTAACTGTATGGGTTCTGTGTGATGGTGGCTGGTTCTTGCAGGACTCTGTGAGCATCGAGGCGGGAAGGCGCTGTGACTCGGGGGAGGGTCAGTTCACCTTCCTGTCCCACAGTGCAGCTCAGATCCTCAAGGCCATTGAGGATGGCATCAGATATCAGAGTGTCTCTGATACCAGGACCTCTGCTGACAGTGGCAGGGCGGCCCAAAAGCACCCCGTATCCCATCCCCAAACCCGGAGCACCCCCACGCTGCCGCCAAGGAACGCAGCCACAAGCAGACTGCCCCAAAGCCAGCCCAGCCTGCCTCCCCCTCCTGATGACAGTGAGGCTGAGCTCTACTCTATGATCCTGCCCCCTGGTGGCCTCCTGGCACATTACAAGTCACAAAGCTTTACTGCTGAGGAGGAAGAGGAGGAGGAGAAAGAACTGCAGCAAGGGGATGAAGAGAGGCTGTGCTCCATAGAAAGTCTCTGCCTGTTTGACAGAGATGGGATCATGTCCCCTTTGTATGACAATATGTATAAACAGACAGAGGGAGATGGGGAGGGAGAGAAAGAAAGGGGTGAGGAAGAGAATGAGGTGAGGCAAGAGGCAGAAGCCAAGCTGAACCCCTCCAACTCAGATGTGTACACAATGGTGAGCTTCAACAAGCCCCGGGGGAAGGCCCAAACCTCTGTGGTCAGCACCTGTGAGATCCCCATAGACTTCAAGCAGAAACTATCCAACCTGCTGTCTAAAGATCTGGCCAAAGTCCAGCCATCGCTGCCCCCTCGGCAGGAGTACTGACTACCCCCACACCATGGCTACCGACCACCCCATACCACGACTACCGGCCACACCGAGCCGAAGCTACTGACCGTCCCCGCATGATGCCACAACTGCTGACCACCCCCCAAAAGATGCTGTGCCCCTCCAAGATTGGAGCTGAACCTGCAGATACTACCACCCTCCAAGACGGGGATTAATGTTACAATCACTGCGGACCTCCAGAACTTGACCTTTCCTACCTACTGTGAGAAGTCTCAGCTCCTATCTTGTGAATATGTGTAACGGCCTGACACTGCTCTTGGAACATAAATACAGATCAGAATGGAACAGACTATTCCCAGGCACCACGGCCTTTCTCTGCTCTGCCGTGGGCTGTTACAGGACCCGCCTTGTGTTTGGGATCCATAGCGATACACTGTGCAGAGGACATGTCAGGAACAGACCTGCTCAAGCCATTATTGGAAATATTTTAACCCTGAACACAACGATGAAATCCCCATAGATTCCTGCCCTTTTTAGAGGAACTGTTTACTTATTACTACGTCTACAATACATTACATTACATTACATTACATTTGGGGCATTTGTTAGACGCTCTTATCCAGAGTGACTTACAAGGCAAAGTGCAAAAGAACAATATTCTGAAAAAACTTTTTTCATATAATTTAACATTTTGATGAATAATGTGTTTCTTTGAACAGTCCCAAGGGCATGTCTTCTGTGTTTATTGACATCTAAAGAACATTTTAAGATATACCATTGACAGTCATATGGAAGAGAATCTGGCTCTTCATTTTAGCAACAATGTGTGTGTCTTGACAAATAGTCAGTCATGTAGACTTTACATGTGTATAAAGAGGTAAAACAGATGTTTTTCAAGAAAAAAAAGTTGCAAACTCAACTGAATTGGAAAAAAACCCCTAAATTTTAACTTGAAGAAAGATTGAATACATTAACTTTAGGAGCCATGTACTGGCACTTTTGTATAGAATATGAATGTAAATGTTATACTGCCTTTGCAATCTGCAGGTTTTATGTTCAAAGGTGAAATTTGTACTATAGTTTTCAAAATATATGTAACATCCTGTAACCACGTAATGTTACGCCTCGTTTGCTCACCTGTAGAAACCTAAAGCGTTAAGGAAGTTTGCACATCTTAAAAAATAAGGAACTCTCAGTACCCTGAACTAACAGTTTTTAACCGTAAGCACACCGCGGATACATGTTTTTAATAAAGATCTCAAACGTTCTTCACTATGCAGTTTTTGCGAATTGTGTGGCTCTGCGCGTGAATTAGTTTTGATAGCACTGTTACTACAGGTAAGACATCTCCCCTTGCAGTGTCAGAATGAATCCCTGTGAAATGTTTTTGCTACTGTTTGTATAGGTATTTTTGAGTTGTACTAACTTTCTTTATTTAGAAGAAAAGCAAGTTAATACAACTTGAAATATTGCCTCATGCAAACATCACTTTTACCGTGAACATTTACAATTATCCGGGAAATTTGAAAGCTATAGTTTGAAAATGATGTATCCATGAGATTTACTATCATTTATTGTCTGCAGTAAATATGTTTAGTTATCGAAATTCATGGATGAAACTAAGATACCCTTTCAAAATAGTCTTCCAAACCTTTTTGTGATTTGCCAGTACGTTGAGACCGTATCAAACGATGACTCTGAAAAATACGATTACCAAGCATTACATAGGAAATAATATAGACCCAACGACTGAGAACCCTTTATTCGAAAATTAAAGAACAACGCTGACAAGAAGTGGCAAAAAATTCATAAATACAAAAGTAATATATATATATCATTTATTTTAACAAATCTAAATCGCATCGAACCTGCGTATCTAAGAACATATTACAATAAGTTTAGCCTATGTATTATCGATAAAGTGCAACTAATGGACCTGCGCTTAATTCTACTATAATAAATTAGTTCAAGGAATCACTTAAATAACTGTAAAAAAAAGTCCATGTTGAAATTTAGGGCAATTTCCCATAGTTTTTTAAAAATATTATTTGCGTTTTCCTCAAGAGTACATGGAAACGAACATCTGGTAAATACCATTTCATAGGCCTGTACACCCAATTAACAAACGATGTTAGACCTATTTCTCAAATATAATTTTCGCGAAGGGATTTCAGGTTGGCTAATAATGTTTTACATTCGATCATTTGGTTAATACAGCACATTATCTACCCAACTATTTGGTTTCTATCATGTGTACTTAAACAGCGAGATGAATCGTGTCCGTGTTTGAGCACAGCGCGTCTCGGCCTCATAGTGTACGTAAAACGAGCTCCGTTCTTCGATCTCCGAGGCCTTGTGCCAGCCAAATGTCTCCTGACCCCATGGGTCCAAAGAAAGCACTGTCAATTAGCGCCGTTGTTAGTTCCTGTCTGTATGCCCGTCCTCACAATCGCTGAAATGCGAGGATTCACCGTCGCTGCCGTTGGATGAAACCGCTTTCTTGCTGTCCGCCCCGACGTCTGATTTTGGAGCGGACAGGATGATCAAGTGGCCGAGGGAAGAATTTGGGTCATTAGTATCAGTCAGCAACCTGACGGACGACTGCGCGGAACCCACTGGGCTATCGGTTATACCCTCCGCTAAAGAAGGCTGCCCCCTCTGATTCCGTCTTCCGTGGGCGCTGGTGGAACCACTGCCCACCCCGTTTAAGTCTCTGCGATCTGTTTGACCGACACCATCCAGTAGCTCGGATAGTTCTGTGATATATATTTGCGCCATCTGGAGAGTATCGTACTTGGACAGCTTTTTCTCGTTTTCCAGAGAGGGGATAACGCTCCTCAGCTTGTCGAAGGCGCGGTTGAGCCCGTGCATCCTGCGCCTCTCCCGTGCATTGGCGGCCACTCGCCTGTGCCTCTGGGGGCCTGTGCCAGGCTGCTTGGCGCCCTCACCCTTCTTATCGATGTCCTTCTCTGCCACGGTAGCGCTGCAGGACAGTTTATTCCTCGGTATGAACTTATCAAGGTCTACCTCCACGGATCCTTGCGCGTATAAGGTAGCGACAGGGCCTCCCGTGGATGTATACCCATGGACCAAACCGGACACTTCCAGACTAGGGTTTAACCATCCGCGTGGGTCGCTGCGCGCCAGTCTAGATATTTCGGGGAAGGGAAGCTCGTCTGTGCCACAGTCTTGGATGCTTCCGTCAGACCAGTTTAGCAAAGTGAGTTTTTCGGCTGTCATATCTATTTAAGTTATGCTGATTTATGAGCAGCAAAGTCTTTTAAATCTAAAATGATATTGGTCAGTAGGCGTCAGAAACAACTTTTCTCCAAGCACTGTACTTCTGAAAAATTAAACTTCAGAAATTAAACGTCGGTTTTAAATAAGAAACTCTACGGAGATGAAGTTTTGCAGTTGGTAGGGAAGTTGTAACTTGACATCTCACCTCATCCTCAGAGCGTGCTGGGCTTTTTACTCCAGCATCCTCCCGTGCCCGCCCCACAGAAATACAAGTCGCGTGTTTATAGCCAATAGCAAATGACCCCCCCACCCACCCCCATGAAGAGAAAACCTCTCACAGGCAAAGAAAAAAAGCCTAGACCTCCAAAAATGCGGTCCATCAATAAATACATCAACCTCAATGGCTCCAGCAACCTGCAACGAGCACACAGATATTTTATTTATGGTACTCAAGCACGAGGATAATCCAAGGACTTTAATCAGTTCATTTTGACATTTTTGACTTGAGTTTTCAACCGAATATTTGACAACACAATAACACTATCTCCACCAATATCAACGTGTAATCGGTCTATTAGCTTAAGTTTTTAAAAAAATCACATAGAAATGGTTGCTTCACAGACTAAACTTTCTGTATAAAACTTAACTACTCTAGGAAGAACTGAACATTATTTCATTGACTATAACTTGACTCTGACTTAAACAGATTGCGTTCATCATAGGAAACACGGGTAAATTATGTTTCATTCACAAGTAATGAAAGACCTTGTTAAATCGTATTTGTGTTTTTTCGATAGAAACGCGTTCAAATAAACCTCTACACATTTATGGAAGATGACTAGGACATGTGCGTCACACTTGACTCTGAGCAAAGGGGATACATTTCAAATATAATTCTGATCCATGTCTAATTAGGAATACTGCGGTTTTACATGCTCCTGGTTATTGTATTTCCTTAACGCATCGGTGTTTGCCAATTCGAGTAAGATTTCCTTCAATATTTGTGTTTAGTGTGTGTCTTGGGTTCGTACAAGTTTCATTGATTATGAACCGTTTTCTGCACCAATAATAATGTCAACAATAGCATGAAGGAATGTATCGATTAATAAACGGTGTAACCCATGCACAAGCAAAACATCACTTCGCCCTGACGCCTTTAACAAACATCGTCTAGGCTCTCAGCTGAGCAAACGTCTATTGGGCAAGTCCGGGGAGAGTTGATATTTCTTCCTTGCGTCTTTACTACGCGCAGTTTGCCATAGATAAGCAACGGAACTGGCCGCGAATCAAACTTGAATGAATATTGGCATAGCGATGTAATAAGGGTGTAGAACCATTCTCAAATAAACTGTAAACGTGAACAATCTCCAGGGGCGTTATTTGTAACTATAAAACCAACAGGTGGGAGACAAGCCGTGGGACGCACCTGTCGCCTGAGAGGACACAAGCTATCCGCTGCGATAAGCTGTGGTAGAGACGTAGCTTCTCCTGAAATCAGGAAACTGGTTTAATAATTTAGTGTCGATGATGATGATGGCCTGCAGGAACAATAAAAACACAAATAACAGTAATTATAGTAGAATTTCTCATTACAATCCCAATATGCGTATAAACACATCAGAACTGATCTACTGCTACTGTTTATAACTACTTACATTGCAAGTACAACAACAATAATACCAATCATGATTAGGCCTATGATTATAATAATTATTGTTTTCATTATTATTATTTTAACAAACTGTATTAATAATATTTTTTATTATTTTAATAATAATAATATTAATAATAATAATCTATTTATTATTGTTTTTGTTTGCATTGAAATATTATTGAAGAATTTTCGTTGTTTTTTACTTGTCATGAAAAACCGTGAAGAGACATGGGATCCCTGGAGATTTAGCGATGTCTATTGATATTGTGAGCCGGGTTAACCCCCCTCGTCAGCGGGTGTCCCTGGGCGGCCGCCTCACAGTCAAAAACGGACACGAGCGTCTCCCATATGTTGCCGGGAAAGATACTTAAACTCTCACACTTTGTATTCGCAGGGACCTGCAACAAAAAAAGTTCACCGCTCATTACAATGGCAGCATCAATTCTCAAGACCGTACTTTCTCTTAACCTCCGTCATAAAACTCACAAGGGAACAGAACACCGATCATCAGACTGCTGTCCCTCGTGCCCTGATTGATTTAAACCAAAATTGTCATTTGGACTGCGAGACACTTACGGCAGACATTACGTCTCTAAATTATTCAGCCATTTCACAGGAGCAAGATGCTCACTCGCTTGTTCCACACCTATTATTTTTAGCTTGAATTTAGAGGAGGGAAATCCATTCTAAGCAGGCAATGCAATCTGCTCATTAAAGTAGGCCATACGACCGTAGACATTAACTTTTTCAAACAACTCAATGCATTTATTATTTAATTTCAGAAATTAAATGGTCACGGACTACAATAAATTGCAGTCAAGTTTGAACATTTTTATCTTAAGAGCCAACGCATACAATAAACCATAAGTCTGCATTACTCAGGTATTGAGTGTTTCTGCATTCGGAAGAGGAACAACCATAACTCAAAGCTAACGTCTACATGAACCAGATAAGAATGGATGCTTGCCAGCACTATTGAGAACGGGATCACGACTAAATTGTGTGAGAAAACCCTAATAAAATGTGGAATATATGCTTACTTTTACTGCCCATATCCCTCACACACGCATGACTTAGTTTGGTTGAAATAATCAGTTTTAATAGGAAACGAACAAGTGCGACAGGGCTGTTTGGATGCATTTTATCTCGTGTGTGTGTGTGTGTGTTTGTTTGGGGGGGAGGGGGCGGGGGAATGCGAGAAAGATTTTGGTCTGTGTCTATATATTTGTACGAGTGTACATGTTTACATGTGAGAATCTGTGTACGTGTTTGCGTGCGTGCGTGCATGTTTGTGAACATGTGAAAAGTTATAAGGCGGTTTAAGTTGCCAGTAGGACCCCGGAGTGGAGACAGGCGGTGGATGTTAAATGTTGGTTTGGAAATCACCGTGTCCTGCCCTCCCGTCAGCGAGTTAATGAGCCCTGTCGCGGTTGAATAAACGGGCACACTCTCCAAGCAGGGGTGTCCATTCATTCCTCCATGAATATTTCATTCCTTGTCCCCCCCACCGCTGCCGCGACAGCCTGTGGCCCTGCCGACTGGAAGGCGAGGATACCCGGCTTCACTTCCCATCTGGTGCGGGGTGTGAGTGGGGAGTGTCGGCGAGTCCGTAGGAGGTGCGAGGAATGATATTGGGGCCACTAGATTTCTTTGAAACGGCCGGTCTGAAAGGTGCCCAGCTTTTGACACGCAGGACTGATTTTGTCCGTGCGTGACCTATTCCGCACATCGTGGACTAATTATTGCCATATACTGCCCCCCTCCCAAACAGACACACGCGTGCGTGCAAAAGCACACTTGAATAACTTAATACATTATCATATGGTGATAAATCAGTTTATTCGATTACCTGCTTAATACTTCATGTTGCGTCTTTAAATACCAATCAGAAAGGTCTGAAATATCCTGTTATGTCTAACAAGTGACTAGTGATATGCAGAGTGGCTACTGGATTGCGTAATATTTTGGAAAGAAACTGACAGAAATCTACATGGGGTTATGCCAGTAAGTGACGGAATTGTCATATGTGCCAATATTAAGAGTAAGAGTAACAGGGGAATTTTACAATCGACTACTGTCTTTCGTATTTTTAATAAGTTCGCTAGCCTAGAAAAAGGTGTTAATTAATTACCGTCTTTTAAAGTTGCCGATATGAGAAGCCGGTACACGGTGGGCCTGACTTCTTGGCTCAGTGGAGGAGAGCTAAATGCCCCTAACTAAACACTGAAGCATGGGCAGCTATAGCCACGCGTTCCGTCCCTGCGCGGGATAATTAAAGGACTTTTCGAAACCTGACTGAATGTCTTCACTCTTCAAACAATTCGAGAAGTCAGAGGGCTTGTGTTGAGGAAAAAAACTGTGAGACTAACGAAGAGTCGGCCCTTGATGCTTTGGATGTATAATTATCCTAATTTACCCGCAGCTACGGAAAAGCGGGACCTCAATAGTGATCAACCAGGGATGCTAATAGCGGGGTCTCAACCGCAAACAAGGGAAATTGGTAATCAATTTGGGGTAGGGAAGTTATTTTCCAGTTGGAATAAGGGGTAATTTAGGCAGAGATAAGTCCTACTAGCCACTAATGAGGTATTACTGCTCAGCGACTAGGACAATTTGCTCTGTGAAATTACCCCATTATTAAAATTACGTTACATTTGAATTGAAAACCCTCATTTGACGTGCCTTTGGATTAAATGGAGGTATATGTGCATTTATTTTGGATAATTGGATAAGTTTCAGTATTTGTCTTTTTCGGGAAAACATTGGACAATTTTCAGTTAACAGTGTATATTAGGATTGACTGTGACATCCCAAGGGGTTCATTATATTATCGCATGAAGGCCGTTAGTACAGTCTGTGGAAGTTCACATTTCCTGTGTAATAGGCCACATTTGAATACTGAAGTGAATTTTTAATTGCAAGTAAATATGCAAATGTACTTTTGACTCACTGTTGCAAATCTGATGTTCTTAACAACCTATGCCGTGCTATTTTGGCATGTTGTCTTAGAGGTGTTGCGTTATAATGGGAAAAAAAAAATATCGTCCAATATCAAATGCGGCTGTAGCCTATCTGGACGCATGGCCAAACCCCCAAGGCGAAAACGGTTAACCAGACTGTAGACGCTGGGATTCATTGTATTAAGGTAAGGCTACTGTATAGGCCCGGATCACAGGCGCTGTCTCATGCTTCCATAATCAAAGACAGCGTCTCCTCTTCTGCGCCTGAATTGTTCAGGACTCCCAGCTGCCCACGTGCATGTTGGTGAAATCCGAATCTTGTCACAGAAATTCAACCTGCTCCACCAAAGGGGTCCTTTCAATTATTTTTGTTTAAGAAAGTTCTTTCAGTGACGATGGCTGAAACCACAAAAGGTTGTCATGGCAGGAAAATGTTTAATAGTATTTTGTTATTAGAAAAATAATTTTAAAAAATGCATGCATACATTTCCACTACCTGCCTACAGAATCACTGCTATTACTACTAATTATAATGCTAACACTATAAGCAATAATATTATCACTACTGCTACTACTTGGACTATTAATGCTACCGATACTCATAGTTAATGCTACAGTGTGAAGACAACACAAATGGTTAATATTCGGCCTAAAACTTTTTTGTTAAGGACACATGATTCTGTTCATATAGTGAATACAATAAGTAACGATGTTCGCACTCATAGTTTCGTATATAAAACTGTACAAAATTCCACAACGAAACATTTTGATCAATGTTTCTGTACAAGGAGAGATGTTATCAGTTCCCAACCACATAGGTGATCGAGAGGTTGCTAACAAGGAACTTTAAGAGAATAAAGACGACATATTAATTAACTTAACGGGCTCACAAAGCTTAGACTGTAGATTGTTACCTTGAGGTAAACTAAAACCATCAACATAATATATACAAGCAAGCCAATTTCTGCGGTACTCAAGCGTGAAGTATCGACCCCTCACCCAAAGCTTGAGAGGGTTAACACGCTTAATATTCGATATGTGTTGTTGGCTACCAGGCTTAACATGATTCATGGACAAACACAATGGACAGATAGGGTGGTCGTGAGACAGGCCAACTCACTGCTACCTTCCTCTTCAATGGGAATGTCACGGCAATTATTTGGAGCTGCTCACGGTTCATTAGCCGCACAATGGTTGTTGGGGTTGGTGATTTCTTGCGGAGGTCGCGGGCCCGTGTCGGAGCTGTTGTACGCGGCAGGGGGCTGGTGACAGCAACGTCTCCACATGCAAGCCAACCCAGTGGGGCTGTCTCCACCGAGTGCCCGTCGATCCGGCACACTAAAGGGCATAGTAACATCGGTCTTTGCCTGTCTATTGGTCCGGTACACGAACGATAGCATAATTTATTTGCTCATAAATGTGTTGTGCCGTCAGAGCATGCCACTTCCAGGACTTTTTAAAAATAATGTACGAAAACAGCATGCTGAATAAGGGTAGTTCATGTTTCAAAGCTTATTATCAATATCACTGAGGTGGGATGATTGTAACAGTTTTTAGTTTTGCATCTTATTTGTGCTAGACCTTTCAAAATTTGAGACGAAGTACCCACATATGTGCGCTTCAAAGTGAAATTATGTCAATACCTCCAATGCTAACAGAGAGTGTGAAATTCTACCCGCACCCAGGGATAGTTGTAACACTACCTGGGGTTAAATGTAACAAGTAGCTGTAAATGCAGAAACTCAGCACAGACAATGTAAATATTGCAAAAACATTATTGAGGAACATGCCTTATGATACTAAATTGCAGACAGGCTGTGTTGGTGTATACTCACACATATACACGTGCCTCCATTTCAACATTTTTTTTTTCAGTCTTCCTCTGTATCTATGTTTGTTTTTGGCCCTGAAAAAAGTTCATTTGGAACAATAGCAATACCAAATTTCATCATTCTACTGATTTGCTTATGCCTATCATGTGTCTATCATTTGCATACCTCATGAGGGGATAATCCATCATCACAGATCAGTTACCTTCATTAGTAAGCCCCGCCTCCTGCTCATCAGTAAACATCCTATTGGCTCTGCAGAAGGCTTCTCTGGAAACTCACTGGACCCTTTCTCCTGCAGCTACTGTAACGCTTTATCCGCAATCTGCAAAGAATTACATGACAAATACCACAACTCTTTGTCACATACTGCACAGATCCACCCTCCACAACCTAATTGAGGCCTTTTTTGAAATTACTTGCAGGCACTCTCCGGTCAGTTTTTGCACTTCCATTGTTTGGCATGCTGAAAATACAAGAAACAATCTTAATCATAATTAGGGGATTGCTGTAAAACTCGAAAACCCTGTTACAGCTATCCCTGAACGTGCCATCCATGTTACCGCAGTCTGTTGTGGCGTGGCAACTTGAAATTCATGTTCATGAAATACATTAAATGTAGGCTGAAAGAATGAATTTTGCTTTCTTACCTCAAAATTAGTTTTGTCATGATAAAACTGACAGTGCTGCTCACACGTTTCTTGTTGACACCTCAGAATTTATACAATACAAATATAATATTGTAGGTGTTGTTTACCTTTAGATTCGCACAGTGTTTGCACATTAAGGGCTGTCCTACACATTAAACATTGAGCTGTCAGGCATTATCTGTGACTCTGCAAATGGCACACCAGCATGACAGATTATGTTTAAAGAATGATGCTCAATAAGCCCTGTAATGTTGCTCTTGGTATTAAACTAGGAGGATGTAAAGGAAGCGTTCATATGTAAATGTGAGGGATAGTACCAATTCCCTCAAATCAATTCCATGTAGACTCTCATATTATATAGATTTACTCAGATCAGAACCTAGCACAAGGGAAGCATCCAGTTGTTGTGAAGATCAGTGATTCTGATGGTGACTTAGATAAGGTGAGGCTACACTTTGGCTTCCGAAATCCAGACTTAGTGCAGACTGAAATATTCATAGAGAGATGAATGAATTGACATTGTTTTTAAGATGAAGAGCAGAAGATGAAATTTATATTTTCTCCAATAAGAAAGGGGTGGCAAGCTATAACCCCATCCCTCAGACAGAAGACAAAACAGAAACAGCACTGAAAGTAATATATCTTATCCTTAACAATTTTCCGTAGTCTATGAAGAGAACATTATCAAAATTATGACCTGTGATTCCAGCACTGTTTATTATTGGCATGAAGGTGCTGTAGGAAATGTTTGATGTCTGCTTTGACAAAACATTACTTCATGCAAGTAAAACATCACATATCTCATTCTTGAGAGCCACATATGTTCTTTTAATAGTGTATGTGTATTGGTGTATACAGATCTTGTACTGTTATTCTTCACTGTAGTTTGTCCTTGTATGCTGACACCTTGCAGACCCTCCAAAACAAAGGCTGCTTTTAGCCGTGGAGGAGAATTGTACCTTTATATCTCGCCTCTCATCTTCAGACACCCATTACAGCTCTGTTAGACATATTTACTTTGGTTAAGGAAAAGGTCATGTGACCCAGGTTTGGTGCTCAGAGTTTTTGATTGGCTGAAGACAGGGGCAAGGGGGAAGCTGATCAAAACAGGGTCACTACACTGTATGCTGTTCATAGCATTTTGGGTGTGAACTCATAGGAAGGTAGCAGACGCATAAGCGCACCCATACTAGTCTGTGGCTTTTTTACTTGGTGGGTGGAACCACAGCAATTTGGGGGTAGTGCTTAGTGTTACACTGAAAAATAAACAAAATAATACATGTGACATATCTCGTTTATACATTTCTTGTAAAGAAATGACATTATGTTAACATAGTGTAAATACATTTTATATTTGAGAGGAATTTAAATGAAGATAATATCAACAGGATGGAGTTTACCCTCATTTTGGCATACAATGGAGCAGGTTTTCAGCTGACTGTACTGTGCTGTTCTTGTCCTACTGCGAGGCATTCACCTATTAAAAAAAAACACTGGTCCTGTTGCCTTGTATATGCACCTACAAATCCTGTGGGTACTGACCCTCACTGTAAATTGAAGTAGCTCTGCAGGTTGCAGTATAGACGTCCTGCGACATTCTACGATGGGTTTGAGTGGAGAGAGGTGCTGTTTTACCACTATGTTCAGTCATGTTTTAACGCACAGAGCTGTGTCATGGAGCGTGTCAGAAAGTTAGCCATGGTCCACCCCTTCACTAACCCCCATCCTGTCTGCTGCCGATTTAGCCAAATGGACATGTAGATGAAAAGACTTCTTTTGACAATTAGGACCTTGACGCAAGACATGGGAGGGGAAGGGGTGTGTGTATTTTTGTGTCGGTGTGTGTAAGAGAGTGCGCTTGTTTGTGAATGTGACTGAACGAGTGTGTGTGTGTGTTTATGATGTATGCTAGTTTGTTTGTGTGTGGGTGTGTTTGTCTGTATGAAAATGTATTTGTGTGTATGTGCGTTTGCAAAGACATATGTGAATGTGTATGTTTGCAAGGGTGTATGTGTGTTTGTTTTTGTGTGTGTCTGAATGTACATCTCTTGGTGTTCTTGTTCGTGTGGGTGAGTGTGAATGTGTGTGAGTGTATTTGTTTGTGAGTGTGTATGTGTGTGTGTGTCTGTCTGTGTGTAACAGAGTGAAAGTGACTCCTCTATTGTCTCTGTACAACATGTGGCACACAGGGAAGAGCTGCCTGACTGTGTGACCTTGAGCGTGACGCGGTGGTGGTGGTGGGGGGGGAGGGTCAGAGATGTGTGTCAGACCGACTAAAAACAAAACAACCCCCACCCAGCAGAGCCGTGCCTGTTTTGCACATGCTCAGATGGCTGAAGTGCTTTCATCTTGAAATTCAGTGAGGGAAAGAACACTGGAAAGTACAACCAGAAAAGAATATTCTTCCCAGCTTGGTATGCATACTCTGTAGGCTGGAGGCAAGCTGGGCAGAATAGGATCTTTGTCTTTTTGACCTGACCTTCTCAACTTGTTGAAAGAATTCACAACCCTTTGCATGACATACCTTCTAATGGAAAAAGAAATTGATGCTCAACTAATTTCCGTCAATGCTCTCTTGATCCAGGACTTAAAACGAAAAAGCTCAAGTTTTCTGACGTTCACCTTCTTGAACCCTTTTATGAAATCAACATTTTTTGCAACCACACTCAATCCTTCTGCCCCATATTGTCCTCCACTGGCCTCTACTGCCTCCCCCTGCTCCAACCCAACAGCTGCTGAGTCAGTGAGTGAGTGGATGACTGACGCAAAAAGTGAGTGAGTGAGCGAGTGGAGTGGGCGATTAACTACCATTTACAATCAGATTATAAAATAATGCTGAAACAAAATGAATGTTAGAAAATGATCCCCTGCCTAATGTATTGCAGCCTGGGCTGATGGGAGAGCATAAAGTTACACCGAGACTGTAATAGAAGACTGTATGTAGGTGGCAGCATGCCATTATAATCAGAAGATCATAACCTTTCCAGCAATGATACAGCCAAAGAGACAGATAACAGACACAGTGTTAGTGGTGTTCACAGAGAATTTCTCACTATCCCAATTACAGCACAAAAAGAGAGCACAGGTGACTCACCTGTGTGAGAAAGGGCAACCATTTTGTTTCTAAATGCTCACAGCAGAATGTTGAGGTGGAGAGGGAAGGATCTGTTTGACCAAGTAAACTACGGGGTGATTGGGTGAGTTGAGACTTTAAAGACTGACATATGTAAAATTTGTGTGTGTGGTAGTAACGTACGGTGAAATCCTTGTTAGGCAGGTTGCGCTAAAAAGTGCAAGCAGCTAGCCGGGAAAAGGGCGCGGTCCGAAGCAATGCGCAATCACTGTCAAACTGTCGAAAAAAGTCTTTAAAACTGTATAACACACTGATAATATCCACATGATGTCAGTATGTCCTTTTAATAGACGCTACTGGTCTTTAAAACCTGGTAGCCATCGCTACATGACATGTAACAAGCTAACTGGTTAGCTCATTCACGGCAACTCGCGGCAGATGTTTCATAAACACTCATGTGTGTAACAGGTGCACTGCTAGCCGGGGAAGGGTGCGGTTGGGAGCAAGGAGAGTGGATGTTACGTGGCATGGAAGAGCCATAGACTGTAAGGGCTAAGGAAGGGTCGGTCCTAGCCTGAACGTTGACCGTTCAGCACAGTGTGACAACTGACCACTCATGCGCAAATCTACGAAAACGTGGGTCTTAGTGCAGGCAGAGGCGCAGATAGCCACTGCTTTAGCATTCAAGAACGGTAGTTTACAGTAAGCTGTGGCAAAAGGAGCATACTATACAAATTATGAATAATGAAATAAAAAAATAAATAAATCAATAAAATTCATACAATTATGAATTATGAATATGAAGAAATAATCAATAGATACAACTATCATATAATCTCAACATTTCTTTTTAGCTTTGGTGAGGCACTGCCTACTCTGCCTACCCTGGCCACACATCCCTTCTGTGTGTGTGTGTGTGTGTGAGTTTATGGGCACAGGGCATACTATTGCACTGGGAAAGAGTGTTCAACCAATACATATGGCTTTTCTCTCCAAAGAACTCAAACTATTGATCACTGCTGGTTTATACTGACCATTCTCTTTTGCTGTGCAGAGGATATATTTTTATTGGATCGAACACAGTGTAGCTCCTGTCGTTGACTTTCCCACCCAAAAGATGCAGAACTCGGAATCTCTTTCACAAGACAGACCTGGCTCCAGCCTACACAAAAAGTATATAGATGGACAACGTGGAGGATGCACAAAGTTTTCAAGTGCAGATGAATAGGAAAGTGTGCATTGTGAGAGAAATCATTATAAAAATGCGCTTGATATGTGTCTTGAATGAGGTAGTGCACAATCGTTGAGATGTTCTGTCAGTTGGTAATTAATTATTATGTGACGAACAAAGGCATTCTGTAAATTAGGGAGGACAATGGACATTCTGCAATACCGTTGCTAGCCACTAGATGGTAACCGCGCATTTCTTTTTTTGGCCGAGTCTGCCGGGGCCGGGGCCACAGAAAATTTGCTCATTTAAAATTATGTAAGCAATGACAAATTCTCTGCAAGTACCTCATTAAAACCCTTAAAAAACCCATAGATATGCCTCTCAGGAACATTTATAGCACGTGGGAATGTTTGGTGTAATTTATATGTAGAGGCAGAGGGTTGGAGGAATTGATTCAGATGCTGAAGTGACTGGGCTTGTCCAGGATGCGCACAGAATGCTGACTGACACACATTGTTTCGCTTGACAGTACATTCAGGATTTATTTGGAAGGGAATTGCAAATAGTGGCAACCGTTTACAAAATGTTGAGCTGTGGCGAAGATAAGACCATGTTATCACGATTGGGGTCTTTTGTTGCTCGCTTATCATTAGAGATTAAGTCCTCCCCCTCTGCTCTGTGCCCTGGCAACATTAATTTATCTCTGGAACAAGATCTGATGTGGAAAAAAAGCCCTTTTGTTAAAAGGCTACCTTATTTATTTATTTATTGATGCCATGATAATCGCAGAATTTAAATATGTATTCAAATGTGAGTTTCTTAAAGATAAGATGGATGTAACACAGTACAAAATAGATAGAAATCTATGATTAGGCCTTCAGTGCTTCATATCCCAGCAGCCATGTTTGTGCTGTGTCTAGCTGCTCTGCTCTGAGTTCATTCAGCATTACTGGAATCTTCTCTCTACCTGATTGAGTTTCTCTCACTCACCAGCAGGGGGCAGAAGCGTATCTTCTATCCACAGGCCCTCAGACGTGCTGCCTTAATTGTCCTCTGACTGTCTCCTAACAATCCTCTAATTACTCCTCTTTATTCATTGTCCCTTTCTCCTGAAATCCACATCTTCACCTCAAACAAGAAACGAATATGCAAAGTTAAATAAAGTATGACAACAACGCTGAGTGCCGTTCCCCAAATAACAAAAACAAAACAAAAATAAATTAATACATAAAATAAAATACAATAAAAAGTCAAACAAGCAATTGAAAACATATTATTTCAATTGTCAAAACTGACACTGCGCTACAAGTTTCTCCTATATTGTGAAGCAATGCTAAATATGGATCTCAGGTTGCCGTTGGAATCCTGTCACATGTTTATCTGTTATTACATCCCTGACAACATTTTTAGTTAAAAAAAAATGAAAACAAAGCATTTTTTCTGTCTGTTCTTTGTTATTGTGATTAATGAGACCAAGAGAAATCTTGATTCAGTTCATAATCAATTGATTTGTGTGTCCTCAGCTGACACGATGTTAGATATAAAACTAGTCATCTCCTAAGATGTCTCTGAAATGAAAGTCTTTTGATGTTTCAGTCAGTAGTACTGAGATATTTGACCAAGCCTTGGGGAAGAGCTCACGAAAGAAGCACTGTGTTTCTTGGCCCCCCACAAGCTTCAGTGAGCAGACTAGATGCAAACAGAGAACACACCGCATGATTTGTAGATGTGATTCTTTTCTGTTTTCTTCATTGTGCTTGTGTGTATGTGTGTGAGATGGTGAGAGTGTTAGTGTGTGTGTGTATGTGCTTGTGTGTATGTGCTTGTGTGTATATTTGTGTGTGATTGAGTGAGTGTGTGTGATTGAGTGAGTGTGGTGATGATGAGTGAGTGAGTGAGTGTCAATACTCAGATGAATGATGGTTTTTGGATATTTGGTAGTGTGTATGTGGGTGACATTTTGTTGTGTGTGTGTGTGTGTGTGTGAGGGATGTTTAATTGTGTTTTAGTTTGGTATTTAGCAGTGTGTGTGATGGAAGTGTGTGTTTGTATGTGTGTTTGAGGGATGTTTAATTGTGTGTTAGTTTGGTATTTAGCAGTGTGTGTGATTGAAGTGTGTGTTTGTGCGTGTGAGAGTGAGTGTGTGTGTGTGTGTACGTGTGTTCATATGTGTGTGTGCTTGAGTGATTGAAGGATAGTTAATGATATGTTTGTATGTGAGGGTGATATTTAATTGTGTATGTGACAGAAGAGTAGCTTGTACATTTTTAGAACTATATTTAGTGTGTAAGGGTGATGTTTAGTTGTGTGTGTATTATGGTGGTACTTGGCGGTATGACTGTGTGTGCCTGCGTGCACACAAAAGAGGGACATTTAGCAATGCATGTGTATGTTAGGGTGATATTTTGGGATTAGTGTATTGCTTAGGTATATTTAGTGATTTGTGTTTTCACCAGGGTAGTCTTTGGCAGTGTGTGCGTGTGATAATGGGATATTTAGTTATTTGTATGTCTGCATGTGTTTGTGTATTAGGATGAAATTTGTCAATGTGTGTGATATAGGGATATATTGTGTTGTGTTGAGTGTGTGTGTGTGCATATTAGGGCGATATTTTGTGGTAAGGATAAGAGTGGAATGGCTTAATTGCAGAAGCTGCTACAGGCACAGCAGGCTTCAATTATTCTTATTAGCTTTTTAATTGGCAATCGACAGTTGTTCATCAGCCCGTCTCATCATGGCGTCCCATGGGAGAGGAGAGTGAAAGTGACATTCCAAATACTGGCACCCGAAAAACATCAAGGCCTTAAAAATACGTTAGGTGAGCACTGGGAACCCCCAAAGGCCTGAAGTCATCCAGCCCTGTGACCTCTACTGCATACAGCCCATGACCAACACTACCCATGCCCAGTGACCTTAACTGTACATGACCTGTGACCTCTACTGCACATGCCCCAGGACCTCTACAGCACATGCCCAGTGACCTCTACTGCACATGCCCCATGACATCTACTGCACATGCCCAGTGACCTCTACTGCATATGCCCCATGACATCTACTGCACATGCCCAGTGACCTCTACTGCACATGCCCCATGACATCTACTGCACATGCCCCATGACATCTACTGCACATGCCCAGTGACCTCTACTGCACATGCCCCATGACATCTACTGCACATGCCCAGTGACCTCTACTGCACATACCCCATGACCTCTACTGCACATGCCCAGTGACCTCTACTGCATATGCCCCATGACATCTACTGCACATGTCCAGTGACCTCTACTGCACATACTCCATCACCTCTACTGCACATGTCCAGTGACCTCTACTGAATACACCCCATGACCTGTACTGCACATGCCCTTCGACCTCCATTGCACAGGTACCAGGACCTCAACTGTACATGACCCATGACCTCTACTTAATATGCCCCATGACCTCTACTGCACATGACCCATGACCTCTACTGCACACGCCTTGTGACCTCTACTGAATATGCCCCATGACCTCTACTGCACATGACCCATGACCTCTACTGACCTCATGACCTCTATGGAGGTGGACAACTCCGGCTTTAGAAAGTACAAGTCCTACCATGTATTCGTTCTGCCCCTTCTCTAAACCAGCTGATTCTAATAAGCACAGCTCTTCAGCCATGTAGATCAGCTAATTAGTGAACTCACCTGGTTTTAGTGAAAGGGAAGAACGAATACATGGTAGGACATGCTAGGAGTTGTCCACCTCCGCCGTGCCCTGTGACCTCTACTGTCCACAAATGTGACAGAAATTCTTGTCATCAAGGACATGCACATCTGATAAAGGACTTTCTTGTGAAAAGGTTTGTGGTTCTAATCTTAGTTAGGAGAGGCACACTACAGTCCTGCAGATTTACTGCAGCTGAGTCAGAGTGGGGACACAAGAGCGTCCTCTGCTCTGTCAGGTCCCCCGAATTCCAAATCGGAGAAGGAGATAGAGATCGTTAACTTCTTCGTATGTGATGAATCATTATCCCTGATACAGGGCTATGACTGGTCTCTCCCCTTTGTCCTGCCCCTAGCCCCGCCCCCTGCCCGGTTGCCGAGGGGAGGGCTGTGCTGGAGGGAGGGTGGGGTGTAATCTGTGTTAATTACTGTATGCTCAGTTTCCTGATTCCGTGTGCCGGCAGGGCTCTCTCCCTCAGTGAGGGAATCACTCTCCCGCGGAAGAGGGATCATTTAGACACGTCCCGCAGAGCACCTGCAGAAAGCAGCTCTAATTATCGCTCAGTCGCCTTTCAGCCGCGCATTGGGCGTCTCCGGTGGTGCGCCGCGCCGCGCCGCTTCTGGAGCAGCGTTTGGTGACCGTGCGCCATTTCTATTGGCAACGTTTGGTCACTGTGCTTGGATTTTTTATGGTAGCGTTTGGTCACTATAGATGGTATCTGCGATGACATTTGGTCGCTATGCATTGATTTTATATGGAAGTGTTCGGTCACTATGTGTGGCATGTGTTTCAACATTTGGTTACTGTATGTTATATTGGCAAAGTTTGCCACAATTTGGGGGTCTTATGGTAGTGCTCGGTTACTATGTGTGGTATCTATGGCTGTGTTTGGTCATTATGTGTCATACGTTTGGTCACAGTGTTTGGTCACGATGTGCCATCTCTATGTGCCATCTGTATGAGAAAGGTTTTGGTCACAATTATGGTATTCATTAGGCCAGGATTTGGTCAGTGTGTATGGTGTCTTTGACAGTGATTGGTTGGAACATGCTGTACCTATTGGCAGGACTTGGTCACTATGTACTGTATCTCTCTGACAGTGTTTGGTCACTATGAGCTGTATAAAGGGGGTAAGGTTTTGTCACCTCTTTAACATGTGTGGGGGTATGTAGGTGTTTGGGAGTTTTCGGAGACTAAACCTCAAAACTTTGATGCACCTGTTCTGAAAGAGGCCAGTTGGTTCTCGCATGAATCAGCCGACCAAAAGCTCTCTGCTACAGATCACAGCCCCGTACCGCGTTATTTTCACACAGTCAGATATCACCCAAGTGATCTCTGACTGTAATCACATACGTTCTGGAGACTCAACAGCCATGACTGATTTTCACAACTTAGGTATGTTTGGGAGACAGAGAGAAAAAGCAGGAAGGCTTGAGTGTAGAATGTTTGACTCAGGTTTGTGCCCCCCTCTGAATCCCTCATGGACATGAGTCACACCCCCTGGCCCCCGCACACACCTGCGAGACCTGTGTGTGCGTCAGTCACAGGCAGCGGCCTTTGGGCCTTGGGAGGGGGGACTCGGGGGAGGGGGGCAGATAGATAGCAGATGTGTCACTCACCTCACCTGCAAATTGGTGACTCTCGTTATTATTTGGTGTTGCTCAGACCGCTGCCTCCTCCAATTTATAACCTGCTCACCGGGGGGCGTGGGGGGGCGCGGGGGGGGGGGGCGTTTGGGTGCAGCTTACTAAGAGAGCGAGGGAGAGAGAGAGAAAGAAACAAAGGGAAATATAGTTGATGTGGCTATTTTTTATATAAGAATAAACATTTTATTACATGTAAATGATTGCTTTGACAATACTGTGCATTTTCGATCACCGATCATGCAAGGAAAGCATACTTGAGCTGAACTGAATTGAACTGGGAATAAAAGACAAAGGGAGAAAGAGCAAGGGAGGAAGAAAAGTGGTATGTATATGTGTGTGTGTGTGTGTGTGTGTGTGAGAGACAGAGACAGAGACAGAGAGAGAGAGAATGGCTCACTGTAAATTCTTTGAGTTATTTTATTATTAGTTAATGCTGTTGTTACGAGACTTACTTTCATTATTGCTACAATCATTCCAATGATAGCTATTCATGTGTTAAAGGATTTTTGCTGTGCACCTTGGCAACATTAATTAATGTATTTTAGCCAACAGCATTGAGGAGGGATGTTTTTGGCAGCGAGTTAGGTGTTTTGTTGTAGGTCCCTCATCCACAGCCTGACGGCTCACACCTCACGCCTGTATCCTGGGGAGCGATGGGGATCGCTTTTATTAACTGTGGTGAATTATGGGATTGGATAATTGTTGCCATGCGTTAGCGCTGGCGTCCGTCTGGCAGACGCAGAGGTCGATGATGGCGAGGATAAGGTTACAGTCTCTGCTGTGTGTTTGCAGCGCTGAGCACGCCCGGCTGTAATTAGTTCCAGCGAACACTCTGCAAATATTTGGAGATGTGCTTTTCCTGCAAGTGAATGTGGGACATCCTGGTTCATCCGGACACAACAAACACGGCAACACGCCGATATCGCACAGTGTAGGCCCGCGTGACTATGTCTGGATTGTGCCGTGGCCACATTGTGACAGTTTGCCCACACGCTAACCACATTGTGTCATTTTAATCATGCTGTATCCTCATTGTGACCATTTAACTGTGCTGTGTCATTTTAATAGCATTGTGACCGTTTAACTGTACTTTCACTGTATTGCGTCGCATAAACCCTGCCGTAGCCACATTGTGGCCATTTAATGGTCTTATAACGGCAGTATGTCACAGAAGGTACACTACTGAAACCGAATTGTGACTATTTAACTGTGCTGTCACCACACAGTTATTTTAAACGTACTGACTGAACTCAAACAGTTTGACTGCGCTACAACCATTCAACTGCACTGTGACTTATGAACTGTACCATGTGACCCCACTGCAAATGTGTCACTTGAAGCATTTTCAGTCACTGACAGATTAAACAGCCCACAGTTTTTGGATGAAATCTTTTGCTTAAGAATATATTTCTTATTTAAAATGTAAAATTAAAACATAGCAGACTTGAGTCACGTAATTAAACTCTGCCGAGCCGCTTAATTTGAAGGCGAACTAACCTCAGAGTTCAGACAGTGGTGAAATCCTGTGCTAGTCCGTGGGAGTGAGACAGCTGTTAGTGCATTGTGACTTTTACAGAACTAATTTAATCATTTTGCATTTTGACTAGAGCAGCTTAAACAGACCCCTTGGGAGTAGTGAATTCAGAGCCTCAAATACTTCTACCCCACTTGCTCCCCTGAGATCACCAAACTGCAAAATTTCGTAATCGAATTAAACATGCCTTCATGCTCGTTGCTCATTAGTTATGTTTTATGGGCTTAATGGGCATTCTTATCGAGGGTCACTTATACAGCTCAGTTATTTTAAGGCTGTATGTTAATACAGTTCAGTTATTATGTGGCTGTATTTGTTGGTTAAGCAATTCGGCACCTTTTTCTACAAAGCAGCCTGTTTGGACTCCCTGATCTCATGTACACTGCAAGGTACCTCAGTAAAATGTGCATATAGAAATGTATAGTTAAAATGTAAGTCACTCTGTATAAATGATACTAAATGCCTGTATGTAAATGTAACTGAAATTAATTATCATGGCTGTAGGTTCTACAAATGATCCACACTCAGATGTTTCGCTGTTGTTTTGAAAATAAGCACAGTTAAGTGGGTGCATGGAGGCAATTGGACCAATTAAGCTGTGATAACGGGCCAGAGAACAGCCCAGCACGCATAACCTAAGGCCGTTACCCCTAACAGTCGGAGCTGATTTGTTAATGTAAAGTCAAAAAACTGGCCCTTCACGACATGGTAGTGAACACCTGATACTGGTGTGAACCCCAGCTGTGAACCAACTGCATGCTGGGACCTGTAGTTCGGCAGTCACAGAAAGGTCAGTGTACGTATCTGCTCTGGTGGAAAGTGAGAAGGACAAATATAGGTGCTGTCCATCACAGTCACTGGGGGCCCTCCCTTCCTCTCTCCCACACTAATCCTAGATCAGTTCTCTTCCGAAGATTCCCCTGCAATACAGCGTCAGGTGAGCTGCACACCTGTACCAGGTGAGCCCAGGTAACCTGATACCTTTGGTATGCAGAAGTAGTGAGTCAGTTCAACAGGTGAGCTCTATCTAAAGGTGAGACAGTTTCGCAGGATTAACAGGTGACCTAGCTTAAGCGAGTTTGTTATCAGTTGAGGCACATTAGCCGGTGTACCCGTCCACATACACATCATCCTTTAACGGCTGATTTGTTTCTGTCTGTAATTTTGTGACACTGACCTTTAGTAACATTTCCCGGCAACTCCTAAAATCTCCTTATTGCAACCAAGCTCGGTCTCAGCTGCGCATCAACAACTTTCTTAGGATAAAAACGATAAAATGCGACCAAATTAGTTATGGGCCTGCAGCGGCTCCTGTTAGCTGCCATTGAAGTTACTTCATGTGGAGAATAAAGGAGACATTGCTGCTCCAGACGTCATTGGCTGAGGGAGGGGCCGGGCCTCAAAAGAACTGGATGTGTGTTGAGCTCATTTAAACTGCTCTGGATCCACACACACAACCATCCAATGCATGTTTTAGAAAAGCTGGTGGTACTCACCTCTTAATGTGATACTTATCCATCATTTTCTAACGAAATATCCATATGATTGACTCGAAGATCGGTATCGGTGTGTGTGTGGGAAGTGCGATTTAGCGCAGAAACACGCGCAATTAAAGGGGAGTTTTGGGATCTGTGTGTGTTGCGTGTGTGTGTGTGTTGTGTGCGTGATGTGCACACGTTGTGCTCGCCCTTTGTGCTCGTGGAGTTGCCGCTGCTGATGGCTGTGGCAGTGTGTAAGTCAGCGTCGAGGTTTTATTTAAGGACCGCGCTTGATCTCTCCCCGGGGAGCGGAGCAGCGAGCAGCGGGGCTAACAGACACCGCCACTGCGCCTCTGTACGCGGCTGGAAACGGGCCTTACAGGGACCGATCCCTCACTGTCACACCATGGGCCAGTGCTCCCGTTTCCACCCTTATTTACTTTATTGTGTCATATTTTTTTTTTTTATTTCATTTATTTTTTTATTTCGCCCCCATCTCTGTCTGATGGAGATTATTCATGAAGTCAAACCCCCGTTGGACTGCAATCAAATGATTCATGAAAACATGGGGATAAAATTATGGTTGTGTCATTATTACATAAATCTTGTCTTTTCCGCTTTATTTATTTTGAAATTTGGTTATTAAAACTGTGATTCAGCAGTTTCACAAAGCAATCCTTAAATGCTGGGTGTCAGCAGTAAGCTGTAATGTTCTCCCCGAGCCCTGGCATATTGTTCTGCAAGAGCTTGGGTCCGACAGCACTTCTGAGTGAAGCACTATTAAACCACTGAATGGGTGGTTGATATTAGATTCTAAATGCATGCGTAAACCTTTAGAAATATCCGTGTGATAAACACAAACACACCCGGGTTGTTAAATTGAATCAGCAGCAGCCTGGCCACTGGTTTGGAACGTACTGCAAAGTTCTGCTATTTTTTTAAAGTCAAAGCACTAGCTGGCCAAGGTCCTGAATAGAAAATCTGCTGAATAACCAACTTAACCAAAGCTGTATGTAAAACATGATAAACCCAGTGCATATGAATTTATGGAAATCGTATCATTTAGTTGAAGTGTGAAATGGCTCACTGACAACTCGAATATACACACGCACACGGTCTCAGGCGACTGTCGTATAACCAGCAATGGATGTTGAAGGGTTAGCTTCTAGTGGTGGTTATTCAAGGAAGGTTATTCATAGTAAGTGTAGTCAGGGCCATTTCAAATGAATTGCCATCAAAACCATAATTTCAATAATTAACTGAAATTCCAAATTATGTGGAATTTTAAGTAATTAAATTAGACTGATTGCACGGGTTGGTACCTAGTACTCGGACTGGTAAGATTGAGAAGGCTGACATGCTATCTGTTTGTCCTCGCTACTATATTTCACCTACACAAGTTTAAGAGTCAAGTACAAGTTACTCGAGAGGTATGTACAAAGTGTTTCATCGTCAACATCCAAATGCAAATTACCTTCACACAAATAACAGTTTTGAAAATGAGATTGCAGTCTTTACACTTAGGCACAAAAAAAAAAAAACAAAAAAAAAAACAACACACAAACAGATGGCTAGATCCATATTTTTAATGAATCTGTTACTTTCAAACTGCATTTTAATTATACCTTTTTTCAAGCTAAATTTGAAAAGACCTCCAGGAAAACTTCCTGACTTTCTGTACTGCAGCCATTGAAAGTGCAGTGCAGAGTGGGAGAGTGTGACCTGCGCTTGTTTGTGAGTCCTACGTGGGGTCCTAGCGTTAGCTTATCCTTTCCGCTCACTCTCAGTGGAGTCATAATGCCAGCAGAGCAGCCACTGTGGAATAGAATGCTAATCAGTCCCAGCGAATCACAGCCCTGGCTGGTCCTGATCTGTGGGGCTGGTGTGAACTGCCAACTTTACCTGGTCTTGATCCATGGGGTTTGTGTGAATCTCGTGGTCCTGCCAGCCCAGGACTATAGAGTTGTTTTGAGAGCACGGGATTCAGTTCATGTTTATTATTATTATTATGAGTTCTGTACCATCTGTAATATGTAGCCAATAGTGTGCCAGAAAGCTTATTACACTCCTGTTGAGGTGGAGAGGGAGCGAACCTTTGAGCCAATGAAACGGGAGGTTGATTAGGTGTCAGGCAGAGAGTTTGGCCAGGACACTGGGGAACCCCTTGCACATTAATAAGTGCCATGTGATATTCAGTGACCACAGGGGGGGTCAGAACCTCGGTTTTCTGTCTCACGAGAAAGACGGCCAAATGAGCTAGCGCTGAACGGAGGCGGCGTTGCGGATTTGAGACGATGTGGGACGGATGAGTTATCTGTGCTCCTTTTAGGCCAGCGGTGCATGGCTGAGCATAACCTGTGGGATGGTATCTCTGAAATTGATTGATCTGGCCTGTCCTGCTGTGGGAGGTGGTGGAGGAGGAGCTAGGTATCCCATAGTCCCCTTTGACACCCTGCATGGCTTGCCATGTGCTCCTTTATGCAACCTGCTCACTGCAGACTCCCAGCAAATAAGGCTGCTGCAGCTGTCTGACTGTGAGTGTGAATGGGTGAGTGAGTGAGGGAAGGAGTGAGAGGAAAGGGATGTGAATGAATTAGTGACAGGGAGTTTGAAGGGGTGAATAAGAGAGTGAAGCCTGATTCCACTCTACAGGTAAGGCATTGAGCTCTCATCTTGTTTCCTTTCAACGGGTAGAACAGAGCCTTCATCCTGTTCCACTCCATAAAAAAAAAAAAAAAAAAACAGAGGACAGCCTGTTTTCACTATACAGGTAAAACACAGAGCTTTCAATCTGTTTAACTTTACAGGTAAAGCACAGAGTAATGCATGTTTCCACTTTACAGGTAAAGCACAAAGCCCGGCATGTTTCCACTCTACAGGTAAAACACAGAGCAAGGCCTGTTTCCTCTTTACAGGTAAAACACAGAGCAAGGCCTGTTTCCACTTTACAGGTAAAAGACAGAGCAAGGCCTGTTTCAACTCTACAGGTAAAACACAAAGCAAGGCCTGTTTCCACTTTACAGGTGAAACACAGAGCAAGGCCTTTTTCCACTCTACAGGTAAAACACAAAGCAAGGCCTGTTTCCACTTTACAGGTAAAAGACAGAGCAAGGCCTGTTTCCACTTTACAGGTAAAACACAGAGCAAGGCCTGTTTCCACTCTACAGGTAAAGCACAAAGCCCGGCCTGTTTCCACTCTACAGGTAAAACACAGAGCAAGGCCTGTTTCCACTCTACATGTAAAACACAGAGCACGGCCTGTTTCCACTCTACAGGTAAAGCACAGAGCAAGGCCTGTTTCCACTCTACAGGTAAAACACAGAGCACGGCCTGTTTCCACTTTACAGGTGAAACACAGAACAAGGCCTGTTTCCACTCTACAGGTAAAACAAAGAGCAAGGCCTGTTTCCACTCTACAGGTAAAACACAGCGCAAGGCCTGTTTCAACTCTACAGGTAAAGCACAGAGCAAGGCCTGTTTCCACACTACATGTAAAACACAGAGCAAGGCCTGTTTCCAGTCTACAGGTAAAGCACAAAGCCCGGCCTGTTTCCACTCTACAGGTAAAGCACAAAGCCCGGCCTGTTTCCACTCTACAGGTAAAGCACAGAGCTCTCAGGCTGGTAACAGGGGCAAGACATCCTCCCTGTGTGAAAGGAGGAGAGGGAAGAACCTCCCTTTCCGTGGATCACCTCTTAATAGCTTCAGTTGTTGGTTTGAGTGAATAACTAAATCACTTCTGATGTGGGAGAGCTTTTCATTATCCAGCATGTTTTAAATCAACCAGCGTGGTAAGTGGGGGAGTTTGTGCGGCAGGGGCCGGGGGGGAGGGGGGGGGGGTTCGGTTTTGGTGGGCTGGCGTGGGACTATGTCTGGGACAGGGATTAAGCTAATTGGTGGGTCAGGCTGAGAGGGAGCTGGGGTTAAACGGGCCGGGCTTCTGGCCTCAGGGCCAGGCAGCGCATCGCTCAGCATCTGATCCGCTCTCCCTCTCCTCCACTGGGCCACTCTGGGCTCTGATTGCATTCTGGGAAATCTGCGGGGCGTGAAAATCCCCCTTTACACTGACGCGCAGAGCAGCTCCCTGAGCTGCAGCCACCTCTTCCTCTGACACAGGAGGAGCACCAAACGGAACAGAATGTTCCGGTAAAACCGCTCGGGTACCCCAGCTCCACTGAAGCATTTGATGTTAGCTTATTACAGCTACAGATACGTACAGGTGTGCTTCACAAGCCCTGTAACTTTCCGTGAACCAAAACCAAAGGGGACACTTTTTAAATGGCATAATACACATGTGATAAAAAAAGTGTTTGTGCGTGTGTTTTTGACAGCCGTTTGGCGTGATTGTATAATTTTGCCATTTGGGTGGAGTGCATTAAATGAGCGTGTGGAGTTCACCGCTTAAACGTTCGCGTTCTGACGCCAGACTCTGTCGCCATGGGGACCACCAGCTTTGGGGCACGATTCAGCCAATCACTGCCTCACAATTACGCCAGGAGCATTCAAACACCATTATCATTAGGCAGAGGAAAAACAGCAAGGGGTTGAATAAAGAAAGAAAAACACGAAGGGAGATCATCTCTGTTTAGACTTAATAAGAAGTAAATGACGCAGATGTCTGGTGGTCCACTAAAATCTTTGGGTAAGTGCAACGGTAAAGTCTAACGGCGTTTCAATGAGTTTAACATTCAAATATTCAATAGCATTTCATCAGAATGAATTTGAAAGCCCACTCTAGCCAATGGAAGCAGAGCATGGAGATACATAAGCTTGAGGAGCAGTCCTCCTTTACTCAATAACTGCATGTATACGGCAGCTACATCACATCTGTCATATAGTGCAGCAAGTTACATCACAGAATGTGCAGTATAAATACCGTTCAAATGCTGTACTGTGGGCTGACTAATGTGTCAAATTTTGTAGTTGGATGATTGTAAAACATCATTTTAAAACTGCTGCATGTGAAATGTAGCTGAAATATGCCAGAATGATTTAAAATGAGTTTCTAACACAAAAGATTTACTGTAAAAATGTTGAATTGGAGGTAGGGGGCGTGGGGGTGTCTCTGGTCTTTATGCAACGGGAGTGGGAGGGTGGTTCTCTCTATTCCGTGGAAGTGGAGGGGTTTCTTTCTCTTCTTTGGGATTGGGTGTGGGAGGGAGGTTCGTCTCTGTACTGTGGAAGTGAGTTAGGGGTGCTTTCTTTCTGTGAGAGTAAGCGTGGATGTGTGTGTGTGTGGGTCATTTTTTGCTCGTCTGTGGATCTGCTCTAGCTTGGGTTCGCTCTGTCGGCAGCTCTGCATCTATGCAGAATTATTCAGGATATGGTTTCTACGACAACTGGTCCCATGTCATTATTTCCGCCCAACATGTGAACAGGGGAGAGATGGGGGGAGGGAAGGAGCACATGTCTCCCTGAGCACAGAAACATGGCATTGACAATCAGAGGCAATTTACTGCAATTACACCGCTGCTGTGAGAGTGCTCGGAGTGAGGCGGGCCAGATCAAGCTGAGAGCACCGGAATACCAGGTGCAAACCCCGTGCCCTGCGTCTCATCAGCCACCACTTCTACTTCCTTTCAGCAGAGCCCCGCACTCTTCTTTGTTTTCATAAAGACTCCCATCTCTTGCTAACCTTTCCGCAGAGGCCTAAGCACAAACCCCACAGCGAGCGACCGCGTGACTGCGGGCCGGGAGTAGCTATGTGACTGCAGGTCCAGACGGTGGCGATAAACTTGTTTGGTACCGCGATGAGGTTGTTGGTATGGTGACGAGGTTGTCGCTGTGATGTTAAGCTCTTTTGTAAGGCGTTGAGCTTTTCAGTATGGTGATAATCCTGTATGTAAAACAATGCGATTGTTGATATGGCGATGAGCTGGTCGGTATGGTGATGAGGGATACAGGTATAGCCACAAACTGGCAAACTTATGTCAGTGAAAACAAAATCTGAACTCCTGCTCAATTGAGCCCAGAGCCAAGCACACACATCCCTTTGATCCACTACTGGCTGAATGTTAATTTAACTTCACTTTTTTATAAAAACTGTGTGTGTGTGTGTGTGTGTTGCGTTTATGTGCCTTTGTGCATGTATGCATTTGTGTGTGTGAACATGTGTATGTACATCTGTGTGTTCAGATGTGTGAGTGTGTATGTATGTGCCTTGTGTGGGTGAATATGTGTGTGTTTGTGCGTGTGTGCATTTATGTATAATTGTGTGAATGTGTGCATAAGTGTGTGTGTGTTTGAGAGCATGAAGCATGTGTGTGTGCATGTTTGAGAATTTGTGTGCATGCGCGAGTGTGTGCCTGTATGTGTGTGAGTATAAGTGTGTTGCATATGTGTGTGTGAGTGAGTGTGAGTGTGAGTGTGAGTGTGAGTGGCATTTTCGGTGCAGTAATTTCGTGGCTCGGTGCAGTGGTATCTCTCGAAGGTGTGAATCTGCTAGTCTCCTGTTAAACAGTATGCGAAAGAACATCATTGATTTTGTAATTAGCCGTTTGTCAGAACGGAAATTGCTCAACCTAATGAATATGGCACCCTTGGCGCCCCAAAGTGAACAAAGTCAAAGTTAAAAAAATTACATTAATTAAGAAATATATTAAATATGATGGACTTTGAAGAATAAGCCTTAGATGAAACAAATGTAGACCAATCATTCATTGCGATTCTGCAGTATAAAATATATCAGCCGATGACTGACAAGCCTTTTGTTTTCTGTTTTTGTATTATTTGAATTCTGATCTGGATAGCTGCTGAACTGTTAATTACAGAAAACAAACACAACATCTTTGCACATCAGTAGGGGGCTGTATCTGTTTACTGGCAAAAGAAAAGTAGTGAAATTTTATTTTCAGTTTTTGGGAGAGTTTTTTGAAGATTTTGGAAAGCAACCATCCATGTTGAGGAACCCTTACCCTTCCTGATGTGTGAACATTATGGTTGAAAACCTCACAGAATGTATTTGAGAACATGTCCAAGTAAACAAAGCAAAAAGCAAATGGGCCATAGACCCCAAGTCATTTATTATGCTAATCAGCACATGCTGTAATGAACAACAGATGAGTAATACATGGAACAGAGAGAGAGCCGCAGCAAGAAGAGAGAGAGAGAGAAAGGGAAGGGAAGGGGGAAAGGGAGATGGAAAGAGGGAGTGAGGGAGAATAGAGGCAGAGAGGGAGGCAGAGAGAGCGAGAGGCGTCATGTTTCAGCACTGAATACTGCCGTTATGAATGATAAAGTATAAGAATGTAAAATATAAGAACACCATTTAAAATGCAAGAATGCCATTACTGATTTTTAAATTCATCTACATAGCCCCATAAGGAAAATGTGGACACAGAATGCATTACCAAAAATGAAAAACATTGTCAGGTTATGCAAATATTTAAATATATGTCAAATGATATGATGTGACATGTATTTAAATACTTGCTAAATCTTAATTAATTGATAGCATCATGTCTGAGGGACATTTAGTTAGTTTTTACTTCCCATGAATCCTAATCCTTATCTAATTTCAGCTGGACAAAGAAAGTGATATCCAATTTTTAATATTTAATACAATTAATTAATTATCCATCCATCAATCCATCCAGTCATCCATTTGTTCACCTGTTCATTAAATAATCACAGTATCTCTGTCTATTTTTTGCCTTTTCCTTGTCTCTTGTCTTTCTTATTCCTTGTTCCATTTGCAAGTTATTTCAGAATATTCTTTGGCATAATTTGAATACTTGTCATACCATTAAAGGCATTTTTTTTTACATTTGAATTTGAGAGCAAGGGAGAGACAGACAGAGAGATAATACACAAAAGACAGAGAAAAAAAAAAACCCCTGGAAGATTTGGCTGCCTGTTCTGTTTCTCTGCTTCCTGCCCTGTGAAGTACAATCTCGCTGCCAGATCCATGATTCATGCAGACACCTCTGTGCTCCTGCCTTCGTATTGATCTCCTCTGGTATAAGTGTCATCCAGTGTTGTAGGATAGAAGTCTCTCTTGGCTAATTATTCATATGGGGTATTACTCCTGTATTCTACTCAGGCTGATGTTCGTTAGCAGAGCGCCGGAGCTGTCTGCGGCGGAGGATGTCGGCTGATGCGCGTCTCCAGAATTGGCGTTTACAGAGCGCTCTGTTGTGTTCCCCTCCACGACGTCTCGCCTCCTACAGGTGAACCCGACCCACTGCGCTCCGTGCTAATTTCCCACCTGTCAGTCAAGTAGGAGCCTTGGATTCCTCAGCAGCGTTTTGTAAAACGTGCTCAGATATCTCAATGTATACTCGCCTCCACACACACACACTTGCCTTCTTCGAACCGTGTGCGCCCAAAGAAAGGTGAGGGGATTCATGGGAGCTCCTTAATAAAACTGGCTGTTAAATGGTAGAACCGCCGGTGAGTGACGAGCTAACAAAAACTGCTCCACGTCAAACTTCACTCTGTAACAGTAAAAAAGATAAAAAAACTGCAACACCAGTCATCAAACTACAGATGAGCGATGCTATATTTGCGAGGCGAATAAATGGAGAGGAAAAAACAAAGAGGAGCGAGACCGCAGAGAAGAGGGAAGAGAAGTGGAGGTAATGGGAAAGGTGGAAGGGGGGGAGGAGAGAGAGAGGAGTTTTGGAAGTTGTTCCAGGAGAGGCCTTTATAGGCAAAGCCACCTGGGGAGACTGGTTCCTCTGATGAAAGATGTAGCAGCTGTTGAATAGTGGATGAGGATGGAGCCAAATTCCCCTACCCCCTTTGCCGTACCACAGAACACCCCCCCACCAGCTTGGCCATCACATTGACCTGGACCCCACCCCTCTCCCTCCCGCATGTTGTCAGCCTCTAGAGTCACCGCTGTTGGCAGAAACATCCAGTATCAAAGCCAAGCCACATGGAGCCCCAGGGTGGAGAACAGGCTACAGATAAATAAAACACGTGCAGCACTGGGTGCGATGTCACCTCGGCTCTGTCTCGGTCTGCTCTGACCCAGGGAGATAACCCCTCCCCTTCTGACCCCCGGCTCCCATGGTGATGGGGGTCACACAACCAGATTCATAAGGATGGTGATAACGGAAATACGGTTTGGAGAGATGGCCCCTCAGTCTCTATGGGTGATAGTGGCGGAGAATGTTAACTGTTATGTTGGAGGCATCAGGATTTTGCTCAATTTTCGCCTCACGGGAGACTTGAAACCCCCTTTCAATTCTCCAGTGAGGCGAAAATTGATTAAAATGGAGAAGAGGGACGTGAAATAAAGACAAATAAAGGCAAATGACCTTACCTCCAAATGGCCAACTGTTTTGATAAAGAAAGGAAGGTAGGAGTGAGCAGCAAAAGACTAATAAATAAAGACAGTAAATGAGGAGCAGAGATGTGGATAAATACTGAACACAGTGCCTTTGGGCCCAGAGCGGCTCGTCAGGCCTGCATTTCCCCATCTCCCCGCGACTGGGCCCAGAGCGGCTTGTCAGGCCTGCATTTCCCCATCGCCCCGCGACTGGGCCCAGAGCGGCTCGTCAGGCCTGCATTTCCCCATCGCCCCGTGACTGGGGCCCAGAGCGGCTCGTCAGGCCTGCATTTCCCCATCGCCCCGCGACTGGGCCCAGAGCGGCTCGTCAGGCCTGCATTTCCCCATCGCCCCGCGACTGGGCCCAGAGCGGCTCGTCAGGCCTTCATTTCCCCATCGCCCCGCGACTGGGCCCAGAGCGGCTCGTCAGGCCTGCATTTCCCCATCGCCCCGCGACTGGGCCCAGAGCGGCTCGTCAGGCCTGCATTTCCCCATCGCCCCGCGACTGGGCCCAGAGCGGCTCGTCAGGCCTGCATTTCCCCATCGCCCCGTGACTGGGGCCCAGAGCGGCTCGTCAGGCCTGCATTTCCCCATCGCCCCGCGACTGGGCCCAGAGCGGCTCGTCAGGCCTGCATTTCCCCATCGCCCCGCGACTGGGCCCAGAGAGGCTCGTCAGGCCTGCATTTCCCCATCGCCCCGCGACTGGGCCTAGAGTGCCTCATCAATCCTGTTTCAGCCTCATCCGTCCTATACCTCATTTATACAAAAAAAGAAAGAAATAAACATATAACATAATAGAAGACAAGCCAAGCCAATTTGGAGAAGCTGACATGAAAGCTGGTGGGGAAATGGCAGTTCTGAGGATCGTCAGGATTGTGTCTGTGTGGTTTATGAAAGAGGGGTCTGATTTATGAATGACCTGGCAGACGACTCCATACTTCTTCCTCGCTGACTTCCGAATCAATCATTCTTTCTCTCCTTACATAGAAACTCCAGTTATACCACATGCATTACACATTCAACCCCCCTTCTCAACTCCCAAAAGATGGTTCAGTAAAAACAAATCTTATTCTTTTCTTCAGCAAAAAGGCAGAGGTAGAAATGAAAGAAAACAAACAGAGAGATGAAGTCAGTTTAACCCTTGGCTGTTAACCAAACGATTGGTGATTACTGATGGCGTAAAGCCAGCACCAATACAGACTATAGGAGACTGAGGGTCAGCCATCAGCTGTAAAGAGGATTATCTCTCCTATAGATTTTCTTTTCCACACCACTTGCAGATCAATTACCAGAGTAAGCTGTTTCTTGCTGGGCACTAGAGAGCTTTTTGCGTGAAAACAGGTCTGTATGATGACTGAAGTTTCACACGAGAAACTGAAGAGCCCTGTGGACGTATGAAGCATCTACCTTTTGTTTAGAAGTTTTTTTGTATTATCTAAGCAACACCACATAAAATCATTCCTCATTAAAAAACAAACGTTTTTATTTACAGACCGTGCAATCAGAATTGATTAGACTCCGTGTCGCTTATTTGCTGCAACTGTTTTCCTTGTTTCTTGGTAGAATGTAGAAAGATTTTCTAAAAATATGAATATAATTCACCGATTTCTCCATCTTTGTTTCCTTGACAACACATCCAAACAAGGACCGGTTTCCTAAGCAACAACTATGAAAGAGCAGAATCAGGAAAGGGTCTGAGAGCTGCTCGCGTTTTTATTCTTTGGACTCTTAAGAGCACCTGCACTACACATCCCCCATGTTAAAACACTCTTCAGATATTTTTATATAAAATACAAGGCCTGGACAAAATGAGAATCCACTTTCCGCACTGCAGAAAAGGAGCGCACAATCAGACAACAAAACACTCAGCCTCTCAGCTCCCCTTTCTTACTCTCCTGAGGATATTACTCTCAACAGTCCCTGTATGATTTTTTAGTCCATATAATTTACTTCTGTGTTCTTTTTGATACTTGCTTCCTGTAATGGAAAACATTTTCAAACATTCAATGACTTCTACCGACCACCGAGGGGCATTGCACCCCCCCCCCCCCCCACACATCCTCGGAAGGTTTGACGGCAAAATGGCCGGTCTGAAAGCAAAGAGATTCTGTGGGTGTTGTTGCTGATGACTCATTTTATTTAGACGTTTTATATATCTGGTTCATAGAACAACTGCTAATACATATATAAAATCAAATAAATATGATAAAGTGGTCAGAGATTCACAGATTGCTTAATGAAAATGAAATTACAAAAAGAGCATTATGACTCTCCAATAGTGGTGGGCTATGGTCCACCTCTTTTTAATTTACTCCTTCATTTAATTTGCTCAGAGACCGCCCTTACTCACGGTGATTTTACATGCTGCACATTTTATATGATAAACAGCTGACTGTTTACTTAAGCTGTTTGGGCTAAGTATCCTGTTCAACGGCTATGCCTCATCTGGGACTCAAACTTGCAACCTCCCCGTTTCCAGCCCAGTACCCGTGAATGCTCGGTTGGAACAGATGCATTTATTCAATCAGGGAGGTAATTAGCGGGATCAGGTGGTTATCTGAACAGGCACAGTGGAAACGTTCCTGACAGCTGCCCTTAGGGACTGGGCCATCCCACTCCTATTAGCACTAACAGGTGCAGCGGAAACGTCCAGAGCTTCGGCCTCCTCTGGACCCAGCGCGGGTAATTATACACCTTCTCCTGTGGAGGCTGCTGAGTTTGACATCTCGGTGGCTAAAAAAAGTACTTTACAGTCCTGAACCCATTTTTGATCATTTTCTGCCAGAAAAATGTGTCCAAAAACTAAACCTGGAACACCTCGCCTACAAAAATGGGGATTAAAAAGTAGAATATATATTATTTGTGTCAAATTAAGGTATTGCTGAAGAGTACGAGATTTGAGGTCATTCTTAACTACATACTGACTCGTCTGTTAGAATTACATTTTTAGTTCTCAGCGGGAAAGAAATTATATTTTAACATCTGCTTGCTCTGTGCAACTGTCTATCGGGAAATTCTCACCAATATTGCAACATATGTGGCTGCTGACTCAAAAACTGCTGCAGAACTATCCTGTTGCTAAAGCAAAACTACCTCTCAACTACCACACAAGACATAATCAGTCTTCTAACTACCTCTAAACCTCCCCTGGACTACCACACAATAACCAATTAATGCTCCATCCCAGTGAAATTTCCTGATCTTACTTGAAAAAAATGCATATATAATGGAAGCCGAAAGTTTATGACTGAAAGAAAAGTAGGAGTCCCATACGCGCTCCGTATGCTCATCCCTAATTTTGAAATTAGGATTGTGATGTCATGTCTGAAACATAAGCAAAAATGTACGCCACACAGATTGATTTAACGGCGAGCCAATGAGTCAAGTGGACCGTTACTACCTCTGAACTACCCCTGAATCACTTCAGACCTGCCCCAGACAGCGGTGGTACGACTGGGCGTCTCCACTGACCACACAATGCTCGGGTTCGGTTCGCCAGCCTCCTCCTCTACCGGCGAGCCAAATAAAGCAGCCAAAGAGGAAAACAGAGAACAATAAGACAACAAACAAGGCCAGTCACATGTAGCAGGGTTCACATCCTGGAGGCTCCTCTCAAAGGGCATGTGCAATCAAAACTAACAGCCAGAAAACAGGCCCCATCTGGTCCCAGGACAAAGGTGAAGATCTGACGCAGGCAGACAGAGCTGCTCAGAAAACAATCTCCTCTGCTCCGGTGCCACCTGCACTCTCTGCCCCGTAACCGTAATGACACACACAGCCCTTCTGCTGTCAGGTGCTCGGGAGACAGCCATGAGCTTCAAGCCTGTCCACTGACTAATCAATACTGCCCAGCCCTCTACTGCGAACTATCGAGTAATAACTACAACTACCCCAGCAACAACAACAAAAACTTCAACAATAATGACAATTATAAGACCAACTACAACTAGAGCTACTCCTGCAATAATTTTAGCTTTAGCAGAAGTTATCCATATGGATATGTACTTATGTCCTACATATACATAGCAAAAAATTCAGGTGTATCACCTTAAAACTGGTGACGCACCAGCCATATTTTCAGGTATGCTCGAATTTTAATTTACTTTGGTCTGCATAGTCATCTTTTAAATTCTATCTGAATGAACGAAAAGGTTTCAAGCAAATGGCGTGCAAACAACGTTTTACAGTGTGGTGCATATGCGATGCTGTCACGTTGCTTAGACCTAGCCATGATAAACATTAGATAAATATCGCCTTGAGAGCTTCATTCACTTCCAGCCATGAAAGTGGGAGCCACAGGGCCTTGCTTTAAACTGCCATAATGCTAGCAGTCACCATTTACACTGTAAAATTTCATCCAAGGTTTATAGTTGTTACCAGTGTCATAATCCATAGATGTTTTGAGCTACTGTTGCGTTTGTTCTTGTCATAGGCCTGTATGATGTCATCCATATTTATGTATTTATTTCCTTATTTAATCATTTATTTCCATTTCAATTGAGATCTAAAATCAATTTTCAAGCAAGCCCTGGCCAAAGACAAACAGAAAACATACATATGATTAAAATAAAATAACAGAAGGACGTACATTAAGTTTTGATATAATTTATATGCGAAACAGTCTGTGGAAACAGTAGCCTTCAGTTATGTAAGAACTGAACGAGTGATAAAAAGGAATCCATATGTTTCGAAGACCCCAGGATGTTCCAAGGTTGTATTGAAGGTTCTGAGGTTGCATTGTCATTAAATGCCATGAAACTAAACCTAAAACCTTGTGAATGAAAATGCCTGAGAAGCTCTGTAATTTCACTGGCGTTTGACCCACCCTCTGGTGAAGAAAGCCGTGATGAGATTTTGACCTTGGTTTTGTTCAAAGCATAAAGCACCAACAAACACTCCATCTGAAGCTTCAAAACTATGTGTAGTTTAAATAAATATATTTGTAAAATAAGACAGATAAGTTGTTAAGGTATAAGTTCTCTAGGTTTCAGAAGAGAGGTAACACATGCTCTCTCGCTGGTGACACAGTGCAGATCTCATGTTGAATTGTGAGAAGGATTTTCAAAGAGCTGGCGTAGCAGAGCCCAGAGACTCCAGTCCAAGTCCAGTGGTGAAGTGGGTTTGTGTCAATACGTTGGTGCCGGGGGAACAGAGCTTACAGTAAATCATAGAGATATAAACACATTTTCACCCACTGTTTGTTTTCACTTTTATGATTGTTCCTGCTCTCAGCACTGTGAATGAGAAATCGAGGCAGTTTCCATAAACATGCAGTGAGCCGTTCATATCCTGCAAGTCCTGTCATCATACTGCTCTCAGAAAGCTCCTCCTGTTTTCTTTCTCCCCACAAATAATTATACACCATCATCATTTCAGAGACATTCATTTATCCGGGACTCGTGCAATGACATTATTGCATTGTAAAAAATAAATAATAAATAAAGGAACCCTGAGAGATAAACAAATGCTGTACCTTTAAAGTAATTGAAGGGTACAGTGGGAGACAAGATGCATCCCTGTGTTTTCGAGGTCTCCTACGGCGAACGCAGCTAAGGAATGAATTAGCGACACTTATAATTATTCAAAAGAGGGAAGCAGCAGGACTTAAGCAGGGTTTTAACGACAGCCAGGTCTGCCGGAACCCCAGGAAAAGGCAGGGTGCAGTCATGCATACCAAAATGGTCGTTTTTAATACATGTACCGCTAATACATATTTAATTCCACCCTAGGTGTGTTTGTATTGATACAAGCCTTCGCTGAGGGCATAAATCCCAGCTAAGATCTACATTAAGCTGCGTTGGTGTATCGTTGCTAAGAAAACAGAAAGCCATTAGGCAGTAACCATGGTTCCAGCTGTTAAGGTCTATCCCTACCATGGCTGTGTGTAAAAACCTGTATGTACCTGGATGCCTGCAGAATTAAATTCCATCAATCAGATCAATTTGTCTTTGAAATATAATGAAAAAACGCTGCCAACGTGTTGAATACTAAACTGCGTGGCCCATTTATAGCCCAGCAGCAAAGACCACCGTCATTGACAAATCTATTGATTTTGAAGTAATGAGTTTCTGAGCCATAAAACAGCTGTCACATGGTGTGAAATATCTTGATATCCGCCACTCCTGGAAAATGGGTAAATGAGGTCGGTCGCGCACCTCAGCATCGGTTTTCCGAAACATTATTTCATCGCGGCCACTATCATAGACACGTTCATCGACCGAAACGGCTCCACGCTGGATGTTCGCTCAGGAAAGAAATGGACGGTCATATCGGCGCAATCTTTCCCCCAAGATATCTATTCCACTTGAGTGTTCAGCAGCAATTTCAAATACAAACTTAGCACTCACACAGACATATGTACATATGGATATCTACATATGAAGCCTTTATAATAATAATAATGTAAAAATGCAAATACATACCATTTATTTTCATTCAGTTTTGTTATTTTTTCATTCAAATATGCATATTTAATATAACGAATGCTAATAACAATTCTTGTCAATTTACAATAAATAATAAATTGACAAGATTTATGCGCTGTCTACTCCGGATAATTGGACACAAATCAAGACACAAAGCTGGGATTGCAACTATCCGATATCTACATGCGCTATGAATGAGTCATTACGTCATTACGCTGAATGAGAATAACCGGGCTAGGTTCATCCCGGCAACGGTTGACCCTCGTAATGCGCAAGTGCTGGTTCTGATTGAGACTGCCACGTCCCACATCAGTTCCGCAGATTCCCGCTACGGTGTGGTGACTTCTGAGCCTTTCTGTCGGACATTCATCAAAGCGAGGGACTGACATCTTTGTCGCTTCACGCAGCTCCATCTTAAAAGGAATCAGGGCCCGCATCTGAAAACCATTCAGATTAAAATAAGCTTTAAGAAAGATTAACCCTCCCCCCTGCCTCACCGCTCCACACACGGCCAACCTTCACCTCCAAACTACGGGCAATTCCAGGACCAAAGAGCCAGAAAGCTAAAAGCTTTGCCACCAAGCTAATATCCTGAAGCCTTGTGTTCAATCAAAGAGGGGTAGCAGAGAACGATGAGAACTATGACTGCGGTGGTTTCAGTGTACACACGCGTGTTGACAGAGTTCAGAGAACAGCTTTGTAAATGAAGACGGAAAGGATGGGGAAGGCGGAGAGGAGACTGTGGGGGGGGGGGGGGGGGGGGGGGGGGCCGTGGGAGGGGACCGCGGTGGCAGGGGCCCACGTGCTGATGGACAAACCTCTCTTAGGTAGCTCATAGTTCGGGGAGAGGGGCTGGAAAATGAGAATAAATGGTAGGTGTGAGCGCCGCTGGGGAGGACTGGTCAGATGGAATGGAAAGATGTATGACCACATAAGAATGGGTAATGCCATCTCTTTCTATCCCACGGTCTCTCGCTCCCTCTCTCTAGACGGAGGGCCCGCTGACTAAGTGGACATTGTCTTTACCTGACCTTCAACGGGACTTTTGTTTTGTGGGCTTTCTGTGGTATATGTGCGTTGCGGTCTTCCACAGCTCAGATCTGTGGAGACGTAGCTACGACCCCATCAGAATGAAACCTGTCCACATAATTGAAAATGTCAAATAATTGTGGAATTAAATGAAATTCCATGAAGTGAAAGTTTGCCAGGTGAGAGTGGGTGACTGAAAGTTGGACTGACACACACACACACACACACACACACACACACACACTAACAAATGCACGACAATAGCCCTGACATTTTTGAGCCCAAACGCACATGAAAAAAAAAACGCGTTTGTTTCTGGCCCTAAAATGATATCTTTTCGACTAAGATCAAAGGTCAAGGCATGATTTGTATTATATTATATTATATTATATTATATTATATTATATTATATTATATTATATTATATTATATTATATTATACTATATTATATGACAGGTTAATGCAAAACATTTGAACAAAGGATTAAAAAGAGAAGGGATGGAGGTGTTTTTGTGGTTCTGTGATTAGTCGAACATAGAAAGAATTGGCTATAAAAGGTGACCACCTTTCATTTACAGATAGCCATGGATCTGCAGGTGACTACAGATCAATTTAAATGAGGTAAGCTCCTCATTTATCCAGTGTGGTGACTGTTGCCGGAATCTAATTTGCGGCAATATTTTAATAGACCTGATAACCAGGTGCAAACTATGCGGTGTGGGGAAAATGGAAGTAGTAATTACTGAGAGAGGGAGACACAGGCATGCAAACTCCACACAGCCACAAAGGAAATGGAATAAAATACAAGAACATTATACAAGCGGTCTAATTAAAAACCACTGTTTAGAGTTGTCTGTGTTTATTGAAGCTTATAAGTCCATGCATGCTGTATACTCAGGTGATCTGCGAGGCTGGCAGCTTCTCATGCCTCATTCATTTTCAACAGCAAAAACGGGGAATAAAAAACAGGTGGATGGTTGCGAGGTAAGTATGACAGTAACGATGTTTTAGCGTTACAGTAGCAAGGTGTTAATTTACTCTTGAGTGGTGATAATGGCGTTCAGCCTAACGGCCCGGCTAGGTTATCTACTGAGAATACAATACCGCATCAACCTGGGGTCTCAACACCCCAACGGTCTCTGCCTCCACTACTTGACTTGGCAACCTTGACTACTCTTTGTTTATGAAAATATGTATTTGGTATCAATATGGAATTGACTGCTTACAGATTCCATCTGCGCTCCTTTGTTCTACAGACTGAACTGATCATGATAAACTCTTTTGTCGTTTACCTTGTCAAACCCTGGCATAAATTCAGTGTTTTTTGTTATGCACAACAGTTGTCGGTAGAATCTGTTGCTGATATAGATTCATTACATCTTAGAACAATGTCAGTGTATAGTATAAATTAATCTTAATTTCGTTTTGTTTATTTATTTTATCGATGACCGTGTCACATTTTTCGTGCGTTGTGTGATGTCATGGAAACCAGCTCATCCATCGTTCATCGTTGTGCGTGACTTCAATTTGTCCTCTGTTTGTTTCCAAGTGTCACTTCTTGTGATGACTACAGGACTGCAGCGTATGCGTGTGTTTTTTTTCACTCTTCCTCATGTGCCATCTGCTTGGAGTTATTTTTTAATTCTGTGTCTCAGACTAGTCGATGACATTTACAGACACTCTGCTATTGACTTTATCGTGTGCGTGAAATATTATTTCTATTTTAGCTGAATAGCTGTTGTGCTCATTTAAATTGATTGTCTGCAGCTGATACTCATTTACTCAGACTTATTGGATAAATACACGATGAAATTTAATGCTGTCGTGCTCTCTGTGATCACTGCAACCCTCGTTATATCGGTATCCTCATATGTCCCATTTGATAAATTTACACTTAGAATTAATTTGACAGAGAAACATGAAAGAGAGTAAATTCTGATTTAGTGGATCAAACTGTGGTAGCACCATGCTTCAAACACATGTGATGCACATGGCTCTTATAAAGAAGTGAGATTCAGCATGTGACTATAGCATGAAGTTTGTATTTACCATGACAACACAAGATCTTCAAATGGCTGCTGCAGTGAGCGTGAAATGTTCAACGTACCTAAAATATTGTCGATTCACTCATATTTCAATATTGCAAAGTGCAGATTGAACTTTTCATACGTTGAGAGGAAAGAAATGTATTGTCTCAAAACAGATAGTCAAGTTCTGTATTCTCAAACATGGGGTACACCAAATTTTCTGAAGAGCAGGTGGTTGAAAATGATGGGTACTGATCTAGGCCGATTAAATATATGGCTGGATGCTTTTACATCCTCTCATTATTTTGCTCGCCCTTCTTGCTGGTTAAAAGGAAGTGAAAAGTGTGAGGTGGACACTGCACTGTTGAGCCTGAGCGATACTCTTGCCCTTTCTGACCTCCAGTGATAATTCATGAAGGCTTACGCGGGCCCCCGAAATGGGGTTAACGAAATTTCAAATTTTATCCCAATAGGATGTCTCTTATTGATTTCAGTGGCAGAGAGAGAGGGAGTGAGAGAGAGAGAGAGAGAGAGAAAGAAAGAGAGGAAGAGAGGGAGCAGTAGAGAGAGAAATTCAATATTATTCCAGTGGTCATATTCATCACTCTGACGTTCTCTTTAATATCAGCGCACTTACAGAAAGGATCACACCGCTGCTTATTCACAGTCCTGCAGAATTTAATTTGGATCAATAAGGATAAATTACGAAATAATGTTTCAAAGCCAGCCAAGGTGCTACAAGCTGAGTTATAAAAAAAAAAAACAGAATAAATGTTTGGGAGAGTTTTAGCCCTGCCCATGCTTTTTGAAATACAAGAGGAAAAGAAAAGATTGATAAGCGAAGTTTGGGGTGATTAATAGGATGCGCAATGAATGTGTCTCATTGTGATTCTGGCCATGTGTCTCTGTATCCACACAGTCTACAGGGTCACTCCCCGTTCTTCTGCTAATGTTTCTGGGTAGAGGAGTTAACTACAAGTCACTGAGTCCAAACCTCGATGAAATCGTTTTTTTCCCCTTCCTGCTCGGGTGGACAGAACAGAGGGAGGTGTAGAGAGAAGGATTGAGTGTGAGGAATAGATGAGAGGTGGAGGAGAGAAATCACTCATGGGTAGCTGAGCAGCAATCTCTTTTTTTCTCGGGACAGGCTTTGTGAATGATAATTGCCGTGGCTACATTAGCTGAAATGGAGATATTACCGTGGCGGCGTTTTCTAAAATGGAGAGTTGGGAATGAGAAAGGGATTATTGGCTGTGAGCGGGATTATGTTGCCATTCGCCTGTCCTAAACACCCGGCTCCACCAATCAGGCTTGTTACGATGGTCGCTGTTGTGGCCAGGGGCGGATCCTGGCATGGGTAAAGTGGACAGCCACAAGGACGGGGTTTGGGGGGGTTGTGGTATTGAAGTTACTTTTCAAAGGCCTACAGAAACATGAACAATGCTGACACAAATGAACTAACTTGCTCCTGTGTCCTGTCAGCAAGTTACCCTTGCTGTCGCAATGAGCTGCCCGCTATCTCTCATCGCCCCTCCGGATTGGCTCACTAGACGCCCGATGATGGCAAGGGGTGGGGTGGGTTGACCTAAGGCCACTGTCTCACCCTACCGCAGGTCCCAAAAATTGGGAGCGAGGGTGTTTACCTATTAACAGGTCTCTGACTATGTACGGTGCTTACATAAATACAACGAGATGAAAAGCAATCTAACATCACCGTTCTTGATAAACTGTGAAGATTCTGACATGGGCCCCAAAGTTATAATTTTCTTTGATCATGAAAAATTATTAAAAATATAACATCACAGCGAGTGCACACCCCCAAGGTGAATTGGTTTAGTCCTGACCTTTGATTGACAGGGAGGGGGATGGGGAGTGTATTGGTGACTACGGTCAGATTGAACAGCAAGAATAGACTAGGCTAAGGACCATTTGAAACTGATTAGGATAAAAAGGTCCAAGCCATTGGGTGCCCAGTTTTGGAAGAAAAGGAGAGAGGAAGAAGAAAAATGGGCAAAAGAAAAAAGTATGTAACTTCATCTTTTCATGTACAAAATGTTACATGATGAAGCTATCCATCAAACAATATGTGTTAGCTAGCCAGAGGAGGCACTGCATCAATTGTTATGCTACAGTTAATGGTTAGCAAGGATTTAGCCCACATTGCACTAGCTGTAATGCCACTCAACGTCCACATGACAATGTGTGTAGTAGCCCGCAGCATAATTACCCTAAATGCTCACATTAACATTAATCTGGGGGTGCTTTTCACCTTGACATGGCTGTATAGCTCCCATTCTGTAAATATGCATGGGCTTACTGGCATAGCTAAGCGTGTTGCAGACAATCTAGCTAGTTAAGTACTAGCTACGACTCCTGTAGCTAACAATCAATTTAGTTACAGGCACTGGTGTCAAACTCATATATTGTAATTTACAGCATATGTAAGGTCTTGAGTGAAGAAGTAATTGTCAGTGTTTTTTCTTTAACTATGTTCATCTACCTCAGTTTTTGGCTTTAGATTCAGGGTCTATATATATAATATGTGCAATTTTGGAAACTAAACACTGATTGAGCAGGAGGGAGATTCAAAGCAATTTTGCTTTATTTGTGAACTGCGGGAGTCAAGAATATTTTTGTTACTTTATTATGTAAAACGTATCACTACTATTTATTTTTTATCATATTACATTACTGCTATATATTATTACTCATTGTATTGTTAGAATAAATATTTGTAATTATTAAATAAATTTACTATTTACTTTGACGTTGGTTGTATAAATAAATGTTAAGTGACAGTGGCACTGTCTGTCTGACTTTTCCCAGGGTGCCATGGGAGTTTGAACAACGATTGGTTATCGCATACATTTGCCCACCTTTGCTGGTAAACAAATGGTTAGTTGATGAATGAGTTACTTCTGTTCCATTCAGTCACGAACTCTTGTAGTCGGGACTCCAATTCGAAATGATTACTCAGAGCCCGAAAACTCCCTGGTGCTTCTGTTAAAAATGTAGACTTTGGCAAACATTTTCTGAGCCAAATAAATCCATCCTCAGGAAATCTGAGAGCATCGAGAAGCTTGCGGGCAGCCCATTCCAAAATAATCTATGCAGAGTTGTTCATCTCAAATTGAGACTACCAAACAGTATGCTGAAAGATTAGCCAGGTACTTCTTATTCCTACAGCGTATTCACACAGCATCTCAGCAAAGGACTGCTGATTCAGGATCAGTGTTATATTTACCTTATAATGTATACACTAATGGCATGCATAGAGGGAAGATGATCAACTGTCTTACTCAGATACTTTATGGATTATGGGTACTGGACTGTAAAAAAAAAAGTAGCTTTGCACTCTTACGGTGAAGACACACTGGCGGCGTCGAAGACGATTGGCTACATGCTGCAGATATCTTACAGATTGACTTAACTGCCTTATTTGTATTATTTATTAATATATATTTTTAAAGTATGGCAACCTGTGAGATTTAGGCTGCGCTGTACAACCATGTGACTGCAATAAAACATGATTTGGGTAAAATGTGCGACTTCGCAAGTGTGAAATAAAATCTTTTTGTTTTTTGGCAGATTTTATTCATTGGTTGTCTGATTAATGTTGTGGGCTAACTAGCCGACAAGTTATATGATGTTGGGTGGAAAACCAATAGCATAGCTACACCAGTCAAAAGTCAAATATCCGTTGAAAACATTGTTTTTGTACATTAGGCACTATTAAAGTAGGATACATTATATAGGATATATTTAGGTACACATAGTTATATTTGCACACCAGAAACATGATTTCTGCCACATTTACAAAGGTAATGTCTCTTCTGTTACTAGCCCTGTATAACGGTAGAGCAGGGTTGTAAATCTCAGGGAAGCTTGCAACATTGATAAGTTCCTCGTCATTATTTTATTTCATGCATTTGACTGTACCCGCGGAGTGAAAATGCGATGTTCTGAAATCCAATTGGTTGCTTTGTGACATATTCAAAGTTCATAAGTTTTCAAAGTTCACTGATTTCAACTTCTTCTCGATACCCCGCTGGTTGGCCGCTCATCGCCTGCAATCCCATCATGCCCCGCATGAGCGTTTGCCCGTCCCCATTCAAAATGAATGGTGGCGGCTTCGCTGGCTGGGGTGGTCGCTGCCATTGTGTCTTCGCTGTTAGGAATCCTCAGTTTTACATGGGAAAATGTTTATCAGGCAAAGCTTTGCAGTAGGGGACCAAAGGTCTGGTCTTAGAAGCCATATGAGGTGAGTTAACTGCAGTGGTGGCTGGTGACTCAAAAAAATTGGGGAGGACTGCAGAGAGGAAAATGGCTTGGCAGTATTGTGTCAAAGACAAATAGGAAACAGCAACATGAAAAAAAAAAATGTTTGTTTCATGAGTTTTTGAAGTACATTGGATTATTTCCCTAGAATGGGGTCATTTTTACATTAGTATTACTTCTTCAAATGTCTGAGGTTATCATCTATGAAAAACACACAGAGAAATTAATTACCATTAAAATTTGATTTCCCTTTATCAATTTTTATTGGTCTTGTAAAAGTACAAGTTGTGCGATATAAGAAATATTTAATTATAGAATGATATAATTTATGCAAATAAGCAATGGAAGTGAATGTGACTACCTTCTATAGCTGCAGACGTTTTCATTTTTATTCATGTTTACTATATTTTTTAAATAGCCTATATGAACACTTCTATTTTGAAATGGCCTCAAGAACACATCCAATTATTCATAATAACAATGTTCTAACGACAGACTTCTGAAAGCATTGAGAAATAACCTAAAATACTACTAATGGACATAATTCACTTCTTACGTCACCAGTACACGTTTTCAATGCAGGCGTCTCAGTTCTCTGCTTAATAGAGAAAGGGTAAGTTATTGAAACGTTTTAAGAATTGGGAGAACAAAGGTAAACTAAGCCAAACAATGCAAAGATTTAATGACTCAAAGTTTTTTTGTGTGAAACCCTTTTTTTTCTTTCCTGTCAGCACTAGACAAAATTGCACATTTTTTTCACAGCTTTTCGAAGTATCTTGAAATTTAAAACACTGATCTAAGATCAGTTTACTCTCTTGATCCACACCGACAAAAGGTAGGCAGGTGACACTATAACCGAATCAGAGCTTTTCTTAAGAATGCTTTGCGGGTGGTTGGACATACACGGTATCAATCGCGAAGGGAGGCTTACCTCACTTGGAGCGTCAAATGACGTTTCCTGGCCAATCATGGACTGAGAAAGAAAAACGGCATGCATTGGATTAATCTGACTGCTCACACCCTAACGGAGGATTGGCAGTCTTGCTCCTCACTGGACATGGTGGTTTTTTTTCAGATGGACCAGCCTCCTCTGGTTAACTGCATAAATCAACTGCTCTAATTGGTCACTTAATTGACAGCCAAAACCAGCAGACCTTCTGGCCCCAAAGGAATAGGGCTAAAGTGTGCCTTATCCCTGGACTGTCTCTTTGATATTTAATAGTGATTTATTAGAACTTCATTAACAGATTATAACCTCTTAATTTTCACTAATGTCTCATAAGTGTTCCCCAACCTTTTTCGGTCCAGCATCTACTTTTGAAATCTACATCCCCTCAAGTTCTACTATCTTCAGCACATGCATATATAAACACATCCACAGACATACACATACGTACCCACCTATTCTTAATGTGATGTCTGTGAGCGTAATGAAGACCATTCAAAATTTGGCACATGGGCATCTGTGAGCCATGTGTGATATTTGATCTTGATTATTTTTATTTGGGAAAAAGGCATCTCACTCAGGTATGTAGACTTGAAGTAGACTTTTGTCGTCAGAAGAGGGTTCTTCTCTCTGCATAAAATGCCCCAAAAGTCTTTGTCCTTTGCCCGAACTTTCAGTCCAGTGTCACTTTGCATGGTGGTGCCCATGTTAAGTCCACTGCTGTGTTCAAACTCCAGCTATAATGTTGCTGTCAATTCTCCAATGTCCATTTGAAGAAAAGGATTTCAGATAAACATGACTATATCTTCCATCTTGTCCACCTCCTGAATCTTGATGAAATTCATGTTCTGATTAATTTAGGTGCTCACAGAATTTTTTGGGATGCAGTCCTTTCTGTTTCACCTGTTGCTGAACTTTCTCCAGATTTGAAAAGTGAACAATGTTGTTTTTCAGCTGGGATGACCACAAGGAAAGTTTGGAGTTAAATGCGTTGATAGCACTGATCATATGAGACATGTCTCTGTCCCTCCCATGCAGTTTGACATTCAACTCGTTCAATTTGGATGTTATGTCTGTAAGAAAGGCCAGGTCTACCAACCAAGCATCATTAGACAGCTGGCTGTACACCTTATTTCTTCACTTCAGAAAAGTGTATATTCCAGGGAGGAGGTCTAAAGAGGAGTGCGCATGTGGACAGTGATGCGTTTTCACTCTGAAGAGAAGGAAGTGAACGCAGACCGGCTGAGGTGGAGGAAGAAGCAAAGCTCAGCTCCTTCTCTTCATCACTTGTTCCACTCCTCCCCCGAGCTCCAAGACCTGCTCCCCCTATCCTGGCTGTAAGATGCTGGTTGCTATGTCCTAGTGTGGGTGCCAGCTGCCTCAGCTCCTGCCATTTGCACTGCAGTGGCATTGCACCCTTTTGGATTTGGACATATTCAGTGGGTGAATGTTTGAGTGAATGCATTTGGGCATATTCAGTGGGTGAAATGTGCATTCTGCCACCCACTAGTTGGGTTAAAAATTGATGTCTGACATGGGGTGAAAACATCTAGCCTCCAATTTCATCATGGAGCAGAATCAGAAACAGCTTTTCAGGCTCTGCTTAGAGACACATCTGCCAGCTGGCTCCTTACTGTAGCAGCAGAACCATAGAGTACAAGAGCTTCATCTGGAGGAAATTACATCACACCCCAGAGCCAGATCCAGGCTGTGATTGGTTACTGTAACTGGCCAATAAGCCACTGCTCAGCCAGTTTCCTGGGTGTTTTGGACTGTGATAAGGAAGAGCACAGAGGGCTGCTCGGCCCGTTTCCTGGTTCTTTTGGACTGTGATAGTGAAAAGCACAGAGGGCTGCCTGCCCCATTTTCTGGGCGTTTTGGACTGTGATAGGGAAGAGCACAGAGGGCTGCCTGCCCCATTTTCTGGGCGTTTTGGACTGTGATAGGGAAGAGCACAGAGGGAATGCTCTCCAGCTAGCCTGGGTGACTCAGGAGCTTGTAAACAATATGGCTCCAGGTGCAAGTCTGTCTCATGACTGCCTGACTTTCAAAGTGCTTTGTACACGCTTTCTGATAATGTCAGTGATCCCTGTATAGCTCTTTCTGTCCTTTCCCATGCTGGTCTCCTAAGCCCTGGTTTATTGGTCATGAAAGCCTCTAAGACTGGCTGACATTCTGCAGTGGAGGCAAAATGCCACGGTTTGCTTGGACCAAGGTGCTGCGGCAGTGCCACCAGCACACCAGCAGGGGGAGTCAGGGTGACCAGAAGCCTCAACCTGCGGTGACATGTTGGTACACTGAAAAAATATTTTACGATTTACCTTCATATATCAGTACTATATTATACTTGCCACTTGCATATTTTTCATCTCAAACAGCTTTGTAATAGAACATTTGCCACCACTATTACAAATCCTGAGTATCTACTCAGATATGGGTATATTTAAAATAATTCTACAAATTGGAAGGGCAGGTCTACTGGATAAATATCGTCATTGCATAGCTGTATATTATGTCCTATAGTTTGAATTAGTCAATATTCTGACTTTCTTCCAAAAATATTTCCCACATGCTGTGTGTATACATATATAGTAATTTATATGTATTGCAGTGGTGGTATGATATATACACACAATAATAAGACTGGTAAATATTTAAATAAATCTTGCATTAAATTAGTCAAATGGGAAAAAAAAACTGTGGGGCCGAACTGGTATTTGTATATTAAAAGGTGTAAAACCCAATCTTTGTAACTAAACAAAGGCATGAATTAATTTAAGCCCAAAAAGTCATGCATGCTGTATGCTCTACTGATTTGAGATGCTAGCAGGGCTATTACCAGTGTGATAGAGAAGTACAGGTTGAGCATCCCTAATCCGAAAATCCGAAATTCTCCAAAATCCAAAACTTTTTGAGTGCAGACATGACGCCACAAGTGGAAAACATCTGACCTATGTGACTTAGGACCTTCCATACATATGACTGGAAAAAATACTGTATACATTTTTAAAAATAAATAAAAAATATATGTAAATGTCGTAATTATGCTGCGTGCGTTGGATAGTGACCATCAGACGATAACCCGGCATTCTGTACATCTTCTACATGCTACATGTGTACTTCTATATGTCATGCTAACATTCGTCCGATTTATGTTGATTTCAAGATACAACCAGTCGGTCAGAATGGAACTTGAACATATGTCAGGGAATGGCTGTATATGTAAATATTCCAAAATCCACAAAAAATAAAAAATCTGAAACACTTCTGGTCCCAGGCATTTTGGTAAGGGATACTCAACATGTCAGATCCTGACTCTTTCATTTTCAAGAATGGCCAAATATTTAATAAGTAATCAGGAGTTTGTCTAGGGATGGATGGTAGATAGTTATGAAAAAAAATAAAACGTTAACACAGTGGATGCTTTCTGTCCTTCCTCCATCTTTGGTGTGGGATTCAGCTGTGCATGTATAAACTGCAGCCGTGAGACTCCGAGGCAGACGCTTCATGTAAAGCAACTCAGTGCTACCGCCAGGCCAGTTTGCTGCAGTGTTAGCCGCCAGCTGGCAGCCTGTCGGCGTTGGGATGCGGTGAACTCAGAGACAGAAAGAGAGAGAGAGAAAGAGAAAGAGAGAGAGATGACTGACTTTTAAAAGCTCTTTCATAACATTAAATTACATACAATTTATGCATTAAATTCTATCCCTCCAAATTAAAACAAACCTCAAGCCAAACAAACAACCAATATGAAAAAACCCAAAAGTAAGTGGAAAGGAACCCAAGGACCAGAAATAAACTCATTCCATGTTATTGTGAGTGAGAGAGAGAGAGAGTAGGAGATTGGAAGCCTGTATAATGTTGTTTTCTAAAAAACGAGAAGTTCCATGAAGTGTCAATGAAAAAGGGTTATTGGGTTATTGGATAGTGATCAGATGGGTTGCCATGTTGTAAGTGAGGGTCCATGACAGAGAGGGTTACAATGTTGAACAGACAGTGTTTGATATGGGTTGCCATTTTGTAAGTCTGTGGTAGTGGGAGGCTGGGCTGCCATGTTGTAGAGACAGTGGGACTGAGAATTTTGAGGGGAACTCCTGCTGCTGTCAGTCTGTTGGCAGCAGCAATCAGTCCTTAGCCCCCTCAGACTGAATTTTAAGCAAATTTGGCCTATAAATCTCTTGGGGCCTGGAGAGGCTTGATGCGTGACAATGAGTACCCCACAGCAGCATGCAGGATCGACTCGCTATGACTGCCAGGCCCACTCAGCCGCACCATGAATCCATCACCTTGTCGCCCCAAACGGCGAAATGCTCCGCTCACACTCTAGCCTCAGTTCGAGCTCATTCTTTACAGACACAAAGCTAAACAGCAGCCATGCAGGCATGAGGTGTCATGGCAACACGAATGGGTGGAGCTTCAAGTAGCAGTCAGTAACATACATGCTTCAGCCAATCAAAAGTTTTCGATGTTCACAATAAAACACAATGATTGGTTAAAACCAGTGAGTTAATTATAGGATGTGTTAACTCCACCCTCATTCTCCTATTGGACACATGCTTCTTACTGGGGTTCCAAGCCTCACAGAGAAACGCTGGCTTGGGTTCCAAATGTCATGGGAGAACACCAGTTTGTATTCCAAAAGGGAAAGGTGTAGTCCAATGGGAAGGGGCACGTTTAGGTTGCCGATCTCATGGAAAACCACCAGTTTGGGTGCAGGGTTTAGCTTTAGTCCTACAATAAACCCATAATTCTGCTATTTAAGGGTGATAAGACTGAATCTCCCTGCAGTGAGGCTCCACAAACCCCAAGATGTGTGACGTTACTCTCATCAGTGACCACAATTTGAACAAATTTAAGCATTTCTCCTGATTAAATGGCCGATTTTTTCATAGTCCGGATAAGGTCATGGTAGTAAAGGTGTTATCCCAACAGAATGAAAAAAAAAATTAGCAGTGACTAATTAGTAATTAATAAAAGCTGATTAGTAAATAATAAAAAATTAAATATGGATGCTGGTAATGCTGGGACACCCTAAATATATCTTCATCAAACTGTACTGTGTAAAACGCAAGTGGAATCTGAAAATGGGGGGAGGAGAAAAATGAGGGAGCGATACAGAGAGAAAGTGAGAGAGAGATATAGAGAGAGGAGGAGAGGGAAGAGTGGGAGTGAGGAAAAACAAATACAGAAGATGAATGGCCGTGCAGGATGACTGCGAGCCTGACTGCTGATATGGGGCTGGACGCACAGAGCTGCTGGCCATCCTTATGTATTTATGCCTCCGGAGATCATTGGTCTCCCCGCTTACAAAGAACGTTTATCTGCCTGTTTATCGTCAGTATTCTGCCCCTGTATTTCAGGCAGCCAGGCGGGTAGCTTTGCCTCCCACGGCTAACAATCCCATATGGGCCCCACACCCAGGCTGGAGTGTCACACTCCACCCACACACCAACACACACACACACATACACGCCGCTAAGAGCCAGGACGTGTTCAGAGCCAGGGACATGCCGCACTCAACGCGAACCGCAGTGACACCCTCAACCTGCCAAATGAAACCACCTTGATCGGGGATTGGATGAGCTACGCGCTGTGTATTTTTCCACAGGGTGGGTGGCTTGTTGGTGACCGGTTCCATTCCTCTGTATCTTTTTAGCTGTGCATTGTTATTATAGGATGGCACCACAAGGACACGACAAAAACAGCCAACACACCATCGCGAACAAAACATGCTGTTGCATGAGGCGGGCTTTGCTTCTGACTCATTTTCTCAGTCACGTTTTCCTTTTTCTACATCAAAAACAAGGCATGTTTAAGTCATCTGATACACAAATACATATTTATATCACATAAATATATGAGTATGTGTGCTTTTGTGGGTGTTTATGACCTGGATGGATCTTTGTACATTTGCCTGCCGATATGTATGTATGGAAATATTTGTGTACTTGCTAGGCATCAATAAACAGCTCAGTTGTAAAAGGCAGCATAAAACAATACGTTTTATAGGACTGAAGGACAGGGATAAGGGGCAGGTTTGAGACAGGTTTAAGTAGTAGCCGCAAATAAGTCCCAAATGGGAGCAGCTTTAATTTCTTCACCTCATTTTCCTCTCAGCTGTCCAATATTCCTCCCCCCCAAACGACACGTCTCCAAGCACGGTGTGCACGAAAGTGGAACGGCAAAGAAATGAGGCGAGAGCCGCCTGCTATCCCACTCCCCCACCCCCACCAGTCCACTCCGCCGCACCCCACATTGGCCTTCTGTCCTCAGCCAATGACCTCTGACCTCTCAGGGAAACAAGCGGGTTGAACAGCAGTATAACAACAGCATGCAAATGGCAAACTGGGGTCTGTTCTGAGAGTTTGGATATGTGACTATGAGATAGGGTTCGAGGTGGGGGTGGGGGGGGGTGATTTTATTTGTTTTTAATGTCAATGCTGCCTGAATCTGAATGTTGTGCCTCTTTGCACAGCTAATTTAATCAGTGCATTAGGAGTGGAGCACACAGGTGATTAGGGGCGGAGAATACTGAAGATTGGAGGCGGAGCAACTGAATTATTGGGGTGGAGCAACCAGGCAGTTGGGGGAGGAGCACTGAGGTAATTAGGAGTGGAAAAACCTGGCAATTAGTGGTAGAGAACACTTTGATTTAGGGTGGACCTTCCAAGTAATTTTGGGTTCTGGTGGGGTGGGGGGGTAGAGCACACTGGCGATCAGGGGTGGAGCGCTGATGTAGAGTTGATGGCTGCTAACCAAAGGAGGATTTTCTGCTCAAACAGAAAAATTAAGGCCAGCCCGTGTACCATCGAACTGTTTGAAGTTCAAGTTTTCGCTCTGCTGTCACATGACTCAAAAACACTCTGACAGGCCCATTTATCAGGTTTTAGTCTCAGTGGAACCAGGGGACCCTCTCTGCTTGAAGCATTCTTTAAACATGTTTTTCTCACCCCCTGCCGAGCATTGTTGTATTAGCAGCGTTTGAGCTGCATCCACCTTTTATATGATAAGTTACTGAGACAACCTTCTGACTTATAGCTGTTGATGAGAAGTATGTTAGTTTGACTCCAATTTTAAGAGGTGCAAAAACAAAAACACACGGTGCGAAGTATTTGAAATGATCAGCTGCCTATTCTCCAGGTGAACTGAGTAACTGTTAGACCTGTTTAGACTGCAGACATCTTATTGTGCTGTGGCTGTTTGTAATTACCAAACAGCCATGTCCCCAGCCTCCTTCTTTAGCACAGTACTTTTTACTTGAATGGCTCTGTCTCTGTGTTCTTCAGGCAGGTATTTGACCTGAATTCGTTATGCTAAAATCCTGTTGCATAAATATGGACCATGTTAAATATATTCTGTGCATTTTATAATGATGCTGTGAAATGTGATGAAATATTTCATCAAATAGCGGTCAGAATCCATTCAGAGACGATGTTTAAGATACTAAGATGTTAAAATGACGGCTGGCCCCTGGATGAATGAATATGAAAATCCCACATCATGATCTCCGAGATTCCAGCTGTATCCCTTTTCATGAGTCTTTCTATTATTATTATTGCATGACAAACCTTTTCTCTCCTGTTTCAAAGCTGCTCATGGTTCCATCAATTAATCAGGTGTCAGTTTCTGGGGTGAGCCCCCTGGGGAGTTTCATCCCTCCAGATCCTTTGCAGGGGGAGGGGGGTGGGGGTAGGGTCTCTGGAGGTGCAGGGCTGGGGGAGTGGGGGCAGAATGGGGGGGGGTGGGGGACGTGCTCTGCAGAATGGGGAATGAACTTATCGCCACCCTGCATGGGTGCTGAGATGTGGGGTCTTCTCACTGCTCCCAGAATCCCGAGCATTTCGGCCCAACCCACAGGCAGAATTATTGCAAAAGTAGCTCAACAAATGACACAAAACTGCTTAATGAAGGAATCCTCTGGAATCAGCCATCACAGAGTGGATACACAGAGTGATCAGGCATGCGTGTATGTGTATGACCAGGTGAGAATATACAGCTATGGATAGGAGAGAGAGAGAGAGAGAAAACGAGGGAAAGAGGAGAAAAGAGACGTAAAATTGTGCAATAACAGAGAGAGAGAATATTTTATGGAATGCTGTCACAAACATGCAAACATTTCTTATCTTCCCCCTTCTACTAAAAGAGTGATAGGCTGTTTTGGATTCACCTTTTTCTTTGTGCTTCTCTTCTTTTTTCTTCCCTTCACCGCCTGGTCCAGGGGTCACCCCTGTCACTGTCCCACAGTTTATGTTACCTATTATTCCATCCACAAAATTGTAATATTAAACAAATAAATGAGTACTGCTCATACTGTATCAAGATGAGGTATTACAAATGTGTTTTTGTGAAGAAAGATATGTGTATGGGTTGAGAAACATATTCAATGTGAAATGGCTGCCATGTTCTGGCCCTAATAAAACACTCCTATTGCTGTGGAGCGGCAGTATTGATGATGCGTGTTTCGCTGTGAGCGGACATCACTCAGATGACACTGCCGTGGCACCCGGCCCCTGATGTCTCATTTTCAGCCGGGAGAGGAAACGGATATTTCAGTGTCATTCGGTTCAACTGATCATGCCACCCAAGTCAGCCCTTTCGTCCGTAATGGATCAGTCTTACGCCAGGGCCGAGCCCATCCCTTCTTCCAGACTGACAGCGGTCAGTACACTGTGCCGTAAAATATGAATACGCTTTTTTAAAAGCTGCTGTGCCTCATAACTACAACACAGATGTCCCATTCGGGCTCTGCTGTATGTCTGCTTAAAGGTGTATAGGGCTGCAGGATCTGCTGGTTAAAATCCAGCTGTTTTCACATGTGAACTCTAGAAAATGTCCGGAGAACCTGGTCCAGACTTTATCCGGATTTGCCCTTTCACACATGTAGCACACGACAGGAAACTGTCCACGTCAGACGCGTTCTCACCTACTGGAAATACACTGTTTGGTTTAGGCGAGGGGTGGGGCCTTGGTAGAACTTGCAGGGGGCAAGACATGATGCGAAAAGTATGATGCGGATATCGCAATGTTTTGTTTATAGCACATCGAAGATGGCGGACGAGGCTACTGACTTACCCATAAAGATGACTGTTTTTGCGTTGATATCAACACTACATGTATGTGGACGTGTCTGCAATATGAACGAAAGAGTGGAAAGCAATATACAGGCAAGCAGAAAAGAGTACAAAGCAGCTACTCTCTGATGTTTTTTATTCTTCTGGTTTCAAGCCAGTCTCATGATAGGAACTTCATCAATTCTCCAGACAAAGACCTGTCATGTATTCACATATGAGCAAAATTGGATATTACACAGACTCTGTACTTGGGAGCTGGCAGTATAAAATCCGTTTAATGTCCAGTGCAGCTGATTCAGACATTTGCATTCTCACATACGGCCCCTCCAGGTAATGTCTGGATAAGTTCAGGCTTGCAGTGCATGTGTGAAAGGGCTGTAGAGGGCTTCAGGGTTTGCAGGTTTGACTCCAGTAATTTCTGTTGGTGCTGTGCGTCAGGCAGGGAGGGAAACCACCTCTCCTCCTGGGACAGGTACTGTTCCTCTCTGACTGCCATGAACATGAGAACGACAGAACAAGGTAGAGAGGCGCTGGAGGAATGAATGGGTTTCACTTTCTCTCCAGTGAGGAGCAGCTTTTCTTTCTCCCTGGTAAATACGATTCTTATCGGGAATAATTAAGTCAAAAACAAATTAAAAGGACTGAGGCACCGGAGTAAAACGATTTAAACTTTTAATTATTTTTTTATATCACTTTTCCCAAGGCGTTAGACCTTGAAGCTTTTTAATATTATTCTGCCACTGTTCAAGGTTGATTAAAATGTTAATGAGATTCATTCGTTCTGTCTGGTAATTGTTAGTACTGGGTTCTCTTTTATTTTTTTAAATAAAAAGAAAAAAGGGAAAAAGTGAATATGTACTTGGTTAATGGCCTAATCTTTAAAACCTGCCCCCACTCCACTGTTTACACATGAATCAAGAACACAGAAGAAAAAAAAGCTAAAGTTTTCTCTATCAGAGTTTTTATGGGGTCTGTATGCTTTCCTTTTGTAAACAAAAGTCAACTAAATTCAGTCTGTCTCTCTTTTTGCATTTAAGTTCTGTCAATAATGGCGTAATGCTTGTACACGTTAATAAGGTTAAATAAAACATTCGTTTTAATTTGACTTTCATTACAATGCTGTCATTAGGCGTTTCGGAAATGGGAGGGTGAAGCATTGAAATGATTATGAAAGTTTATAAAGGAAGAAGGAATATGTTTGAAGTGTGTTTTTCTAGAGAGAAGTGATGAAATATTCGAGAAGTATGTGTTATAAGTGTAATGTGTTACAACAGAAAGTGATGTGTCCTTACAGAACAGAGTACATAACAGGATAAGGGGGAAAAGGTAGTTGGAATTTTAACACGAATCACTCATGAAAATATGTAGTATTTTCTCATAGACCAATAAGACGATGATTGTTTCTCTGAAGCTCCTCCCTTTAGCTTCCTGGCCAGTGTGTTATCCTGGTTTGGTGGCTGAAGCTAGGTCGGCCTATTGACATGGCAAGGTATAGTTGCATTGTATTTGGATTTGAGACCATTTGAAACCACACTGCTGCATTAAATGGTGTTGGTGGGCCAGTAGGGGGCACTCTTCCTCTGGCCCACATAGAATACCAATATCCCAGCACAGTGACGAGGCTCTGATATGTAACCATCTTACTCCAGATGGGAGCTCAATAACTGACTCAGTTCATTCATTAAAAATCCCACAGCACTTTTCTTAAGCACAAGGGGGTTCACTGGTGGCCTCTAAGAAGAAGAAAGATTAAAACATTCAGAGTTTGAGTTTAATTTGGCTAATTAAATTCCTCCCTCTCCACCTGGGCTGGATTTTGATGAGAGGAAGTGAGAGGGCCCCCCATGGGGGCTGCACCTGGCTGGTGGCTGAGGTGAAGCCCAGGTGTGCTGCCCTTACAGAGGGCAAGAAGAAGGCAACACTTCACAATTACACTAAAACCACAGAGCAACACCTGATAACACAGACACAAACACACACACACAATCACAAAGGACACACATACACACACACATATACACACTCACACACACACACGAATCACGCATGTACGCAAACAGTCACATGCGCATAGATTCATGCACTGACACACACACACACACATACAGAAACGCATGCGCGCACACACACACTCACACACACACATACAGAAACGCACGCGCGTGCGCACACACACACACACAGAAACACACACTCACACACACACATACAGAAACGCACGCACACACACAGACACACACACATATACACACAAACACACACACGCGCACATGCACACACACACACACACACACACACACACACACACACACACACACACACACACACACACACACACACACACACACACACACACACACACACACACACACACACACACACACACACACACACACACACACACACACACACACACACACACACACACACACAGGACAAGCGTTATGTGTACTCTTATGCTGTGGTTGTTTTAGGCTGATATATGGTGTTCCTCACAGGCTGTGCGTCCCAGAGGAGGCTGTACCACATGAATAAGAGATGCACCTGTAACTACATCTCTCCCCTATCCCCCTCTCTTCCCCCTCTCTTTCTCTCTCCCCCTCCCACCATGCCACTGGTGGCCCCAGGGAGCCAGAATCATCACCTCTCCAAATATCACCCTGGAGGGGGGCAGACTGCCCAGTCCCGGGCAGAACCAGCTCACATTGCGGACATGTCACCAGCCCAAGATTTATTACCCCCCTGGGGGCAGTTCAGCTCCCCTCGTCTGGGGAGCACACAGAGATCTACCCCACAAAGGACCACTCTTTGTCTCTGTCTCCGTCTCTCACTTTGAATGTAATTTGCATTCTGGGCAAGAAATACTTGTTTGGATATTACCAAAGCATGCAGAAAGTCATTTAAAAGAAATTATAGCAGAATTAAATGAAAATAATAATACATCATCATAATAATTACAGCAGATATGATAACAGAAACAATAATCCTACAACAGTAAATATGTTTTTTGGCCACTTTTTTTGTGACCGGCTGGGAAGTATTGGAATTGGGAAAAAGTGTTGGAATGAACTTCTTGGTTTTGAATAAAAACATATGTGTGCCCCTCATGGGATGTGTGTCTTGCTCTGCGTCGAAGCAGCAGGACGATGGTGAGCACTGTTACCACGGAAACTGTCAATCACCAGAGGCCCAGAAACCAATCAAATAACATTTGGCAGAAAACACGCCCATGGCAGACCCTACTCTGTTAATGTGACTGTTATTAATATTACATTTATATTAATAACAGATACAATCTGAAGGAAAAGAGTTGGATTTGTTTTTGTTTTTCTTCAGACTTGCAAAAAATCTGGAGTTCCCCAGTCAAACGTGGCACCAGTCTGTCAATTCTGAACAGTTGAAATAAAGGAAAAAAGTATTAATCAAACATTAATGGAGCAGAACACACAAAGGCACACCTGTAATGGCCAATGTGTGTCTGGGTTTAATTGCAAGGGAAGGAGACAGGAGGTTGATTGCTTTTTTCCCAGCCTGCTGACTGTATTCTCCATTATATTGGCATAATTGGCATAATTTTAAAACAGGTTGTGAAGCCATTGATAAGTAATAGCATGACATTGAGTTATCAGAACTGGAAGCCACTAAGGAGCGCTACTGTAACAGAATCACCGGGGAGATTAGCCATGCTAATGCTAATTACATAGGTCTTGCAGTACTTCATTAAAAACAATAATAATAATAATAATAATAATAATAATAATCCTCCCTCCACCCCATCCCCACCCCAATCCCTATTGCCCTTTCTTCTCTTTATCAGGTCCTTCGAACCCATTTCCTTCACCTACCTTTTTCAGTTGTCCAACAAGAGGGTTCTTCCAACCTTTATGAGGTTCCTCCTTTTGATGGCAGTTATCAAAAACCACTTGTGAATGCATTCATGACAAGGTATTCTATTGAATAATAATAATAATAATAATAATATAAAAGACAATTTTCTTGAATTTGACAAGTTTCTGTCGATATGTTGTTTTTCCCTAACTTTATTTGTCATGGCACATGTGTATGTAAAGATGTGAATTTGCTATTCCTTAATTACACTCACAATGTTTTTAATTAATGGGAAAATATACAGTTATATTTACAGATAGTGTGAACATTCACTGTAAAACACATTGAAAGTACAAATGAGACTACTGGAAATCTGTCCTGCTATAGTACTGACTTACAGTCACAATCACAATTTAGACACACAGGATAGCATGTGACAGATCAGCAGCCTTACAAGATGGCACATGATTGGCTGGAAGCCCCACAGGGTGGACCGCAACACCCCTGGGTGGTGTGTGATTGGCCCCACACCCCACTGAGTAGCATGTGATTGGGCAGCAGCAACCTAGGGTTTCTCCATAGGGTACGTCCATCAAGCCCCTGCAGACTGCCTGTGCTGGCTGTCTGGTGAAAAAAAAAAACAACAAAAACAGCAGCAGCTGGTGGCACACATTTTGGAGAACTGCCCCAATTACCCAGAGATGCTGCAGTGATTTCATGGGCCCATAATGTAAAAAATGAAGGATGGAAATTGAATTTGAAATTCAGTAGATCAAATTCTCAGACAAGAGTGCATTTAGGATGGATTTATTGAGAAGGAATGGTATAAGTTATAGACAAAGTCTGAACTTGGAGTCCAAAAGGGGGCGAGTGGTACCATTCCTCATAGGTGAGGAGTAATCCCTCTATAGGTGTCTGGAAGAGACTGGGAGGAACAGAACTGGTTAGGATTGAGTGTCTAAAAGAGAGATGGAAAGAAGGAAGGTGGAGATGGGGGAGGAGAAGGGATGTCAAAAATGCAGAGTGCAATGGAAAATGAGGTATGTGGTGTTTATATACTTGGGGAGGACCAGAAAGGTTGGTTGTGATAGGTTGAAGGGTTGTCTGAGAATTATCCTTCCAAACTTTTGTTTTATCAAACTCCAATAACTGAAAACAGAAAACACCTACCTGAGAGAGGAAAAATGAAAATGATAAACCAATAAATCATTATGATGAGGACATTTTGATGGCTTAATCAACATTGCTCTTCTCTTATTTTGTCATCGCCATTTTGTTTATGCCCATATAGTTAAATGCTAAATGTTACCCAGGAGAAATAAGCATGAGTCACATGATGCAATGTTAAATTGAAAATGTATCTTTTAACGTCAGAGGAAAAGTTCAGAATTCCGGTAGTTACATTCCTCAAGGTTTGGTTTGCTGCGGCTTGGTGGCAATGGACCAAAACAAAATGTCTAATTATGAGGCAAGAGACACTGAGAAGCAGAGAAATTACCTGGGGCAAACTGCAGGGGCAAAGCCAGCCCTGCTGGAATTACTGACATAACGAGTCTCAACAAGCCGCCGGTCCACTCTGCGTGCGCTTTCGCCCAGTTCGCATCCACCTCAAATAGACTCGAGCTTGTGCCTGAAATGTATTCATCCCACAGCCTACTCCTATGACTGTCCCGGATGATTTTCCTAAAATAATGAGTAGGCACTTCAGCTGTCACCTTTGCACAATGCATAATTGTTTTGAATGCATTGCAGAGTAAAACTGAAATTACTGTAATTTCATTGCAGCATGCATGCCAATTGGTACTACCATGAATGTTGCATAAATAAATAAAAATACATGGTAAATAGACAAACTTCCTGGATTACTATATGTTTTTAAATTGCGTTCACACGAGCAAATGCTGTGCGACCGAATGATTCCATTAACTTTTTTTAAGCACACATTTCATGCCAATGTTGTTTGTGTCTTACGTAACAGTTTTGACTGGTCAGAGTCGCTCCGAGAAGCCATTCTTCATCGCTCTCGTCCTTAGCTTTCACATTCTTTGTGCTACGTGTCAGGCAGGACGAATCGGACTTGTTATTGGTGTTTCTTGCTGAAGAAGAAGAAGAAGAAGAAGGAGGAGGAAGAAAAGGCAAGGACGTTGAAAGATTAATGAATAGCTTTTCAGATTTGTTTCTTTTTTTCTCTTCTTCATCTGCTGCGAACAGATCTGTAAAGCAATACTTTGGTTTAAAAAATCAATGTAAAAAAAGAAAGTGTTTACTGCAGTGAAAAAGAAGCCGTGGAGACGCTGAGAGCTGGGTGACTAATCCCACTCAGAAACAGCACTGCCAGCAGCATCCCCCATCACAGAGCGCACCAGCACCATCACACTCTGCTAAACGCAGGGACTACCCTAGCTGACCTCTGCTCAGTATATCTCTATTCCCTAATTACAGCTACAGTTAACACCAAATTCCCCCCCCCCCACCCCCCCCCCCCCCCCACACACACACATCAAGAAAAAAGCTAACAAACAAAAACAAAAATCTGACAGATGATCTGGTGCCCCCCTATACTGACTGAACATTGCAGAAGCAAATTGAATTCAATTTTCTGCATTCTGTCTCGAACACCTTGGAGACCAACCGCGTGTTCATAAATTTCCATGGCAATTGAATACGATGCTGTAATCAGAGCTCATAACCAACAAGGCCAAGAGAGACATGTGTCATTAAGTATGTGCTAAAGATAATACATTATTATATTTAATTGTAAAAAAATGCATCACATTCAGTATTTAAAAAAAAACACTGATTTCTAACACGTTGCTGTACCTTTGCGTTCAGGTCTGCTTCTTTTGGGAGATGAGTCACGCAGATGTTTAAATTTGCAAGAGCAACGAGCATTTATGACAGGATTAACAGCCTCAACCAAATCAATTCCAAAAGCCTGGTTTGACCCCAGAATTCCATTATCATCTGTGTCATTATTTATCGAGTATTTATATTTTTTAGTGTTTTGTGGCCTTCATAAGCCTTCCTCTGTAACTCTGACTACTCTACATTACATTACATTAAAGGCATTTGATAAACGCTCTTATCCAGAGCGGCTTACAAGGCAAAGTGCATAAGAACGGTACGAAAAATGCAAAGATAACCCTAGAGAGGGGTAAAGTCCCAAGTGCCAAGGTGATCGAATAGATCAGGACTCCCCTACAGACAACCTAATGAGAAAACTAACAACAACAACAACCGAGGTTAAAAACAAATCACACTTAAAAACAGTGCAGATAAGTGCAGAGTACGACTCACACA